>OU015495.1:40681802-41406802 GCA_907164885.2 Dolomedes plantarius
AGCTAATTTATACTTATATTATTTTGAAATTAATAATATAGAAAATTTCCATTACAATATATTTAGATATATAGATGATATAATAGTAATTAATAAAAGTAATAACCATATAGACTTGAATTTTAGACTTGATATTGACTTGACTTTTAGACCATAATTGACCAGACTTGAATTTTAGACCATATAGACTTGAAAGTAGCCATGATAATATTAATGTAAACTTTTTAGATATTAACATTAAATTAAATTCTCACAGCAAATTTACTTTTGACTTATACGAAAAAAGATCTCACTATAATTTTAATATTGTTGAATTTCAAAATTATCTAACCTGTTTACATAAATCTGTTTTTAATAGCATTATTGTAAGTCAGTTAGTTCGTATAAATAGGCTATGTTCTAAAGACAATAGGATTAAGCATATTTTAGATTTGAAAGCTGTGCTAACATGGAATAATTACCCCAAAAGTCTATCCAAAAACATAATTCGTTGTTTTAGTTTTAATGAATGGTTTGTTCTGTTGCATTTAATAAGTTAAACATAACAATAAGATAAAATAGAAAAAATAACTACTAAAAATAAAAAATAAAATAAAAATCATAAGTAAAAATAAAAATAATAATAAAAATAACTCTTAGTAATAATAATTAAAAACTAAATTATTATGGGTATAATAGTCCTAAAATACGGTAACCAAAGTAAGTCTGTAACTGAGAATCCAATATCTCCATGGTTGCAAGTTTTGTGACGTCAGTAATCTTCCGGTTAAATGTTCTTAACTTCCACTCTGTCTAGCGCCAGGCTTGGTGTTCTTTGGTTAAGAACTTTTATTCAATTTTTAATCAATTCTTCTGTAATTCATGGATTGTACGGTGTCTGAGTGTGTTTATTGTATAGATAATACTCATCGGAAACAATCCATTGGTTTTTAGACAGCATTGACACCGCTGATGAAGAGATACTGTCTAAAACCTCTTTCATACTTTTCTTTTCATGTTATTTGTTCCTGGCTGCATGTAGCTTTAGGGCTATTACTGGTTTTCTCTATCATCTATTTCTTACACACACACACACACACACACACACATACACACACACATACACACACACACAGATATATATATATATATATATATATACATATATATATATATATATATATATATATATATACATATACATATATATATAAATATATATATATATATATATACATATATACATATACATATATATATATACATATATATATATACATATATATATATATATATATATATATATATATATATATATATATATATATATATATATATATATACATATATATATATATATATATATATATATATACATATATATATATATATATATATATATATATATATATATATATATATATATATATATACATATACATATATATATATATATATATATATACATATATATATATATATATATATACATATTTATACATACATATATATATATATATATATATATATATATATATATACATATATATACATACATATATATATATATATATATATACATATATATATATATATATATATATATTTATATATATATAATATATATATATATATATATATATATATATATATATATATATATATATATATATATATATATATATATATATATATATATAGATAGATAGATAGATAGAGAGAGAGAGAGCTAGACATTTCAATAATATGCAAGTAGTTTTAAAATGTTAATTTTCTTTCCAGGTTGATATTCAAGGGGTACTACGTAATTGATACGCATCACTGCAAAATAAAATATTTTTATAGATAAAATCAAATTATTTTAGCAAAGATTTTTTGAGAAAAACACATGAGTCACTAGTACATTTAAAGGTTTGTTTCAAAATGTAGAAAACGGCATTCAAAAATTTGCATTTGTTAATCTGTAATTAAAATAAAAATTCCAAGTGCTTAACATTTGTACTTAGGGTCTGCGATCTCGACTTATGGCCCCACAGCGGCGTATACTATATCCTTCATAAAATTATTCTAAAATATATTAATGAACTGGGGCTTGAGGCGACCCAGTGGTACAGCGCGCTGGTTTTCGGTGCTGAGGTTGCTCAGATCGAATCCCGGCGTTGCGCCACTATAAATGCCTCCGTTCGTGTCTTCCTTTCATAGGGGGTAATGCTGCCCGCCTATATGGTGCCCCCACAATAAAATAGGCAGTAAAACTGCTGCGTAGTAAGGGCGAATGTTTGATTACTAGTGCCTCCGCATTGGCGAACGAAAAAAACGAACTAGTCATCCATGTTCCGAAAGTGCTGATTATTCTTCTTTCGAAATTCATTCTTTCGTTGACATCTCGCCACCTCCGATGTCAAAAGTTTAGAAATATACTAAGATTACTTAATTAATTTTATATTCCGTTAACTTATTCGTCCTCTTTTTACAGACACAGGAAAAACTAACAGACACACAAAATTTCGAAAGAGTAAAAAATTTAACTTATTCGATTTTATATTCTGAAAACAGAAAAAATGTAATAGGGCAGCATAAACTTTAACGATACAGTATTTTCGCTTATTACGCCCTAAAAACTTTCTCATTATGGGAGCAGTTAACCAGTTTAGTTTTTTACGATATTCAGGTCGATACTTCAATACTATGATAAGTGTGAACATTTAGCCCCTTTACTCTCTGAGGTTTATGAGGAACGTGACTCGACATATAACTTCTGACCTATAAAATGTTTTTCCACTGAGTCCATTAGTCGAATAGTCCAATTGATATCACTCTCGAATGAGTTTGAAAGGAAAGTCTCAAAAGTGCGTCTTACATAACAATAATTGTGATTTAAACGTATTACTCATTGTAATTAAAACTCTACATTTCGGCATCATATCAAAATGAAGATCATAACTATAGATGTGTATCACCACAAAATTTGAAAAGTTTTAGAAATAATCATTTTTTTTTCGAGATTTAAGGGAAAAAATCCACTTGAAATACCAATGCATTAAATTATTCATGCACCTTTTTTTTGTCTCGGGCGGTATGTACATGTTTGCGACATCACTCGGGTCGGAACATTGTACACTATATCTCATAGCACACTCTTGACCCCCCCCTTCCCCCCAAAAAAATCGGGAATAAGCTCGCACCAAGAGGTAATGAAAATTGGATGAAAATTGATATGCATAGAGGTTCCGACAGAAGATGGACAATTTTAAATTCTGGTCGCTATTGAATGAATATGTGACGCTGCAGCGCATCTTAACTGCGCAACTGGCATGACATTACAGAGGATAAATTTTGATTCCAGGTCATAAATTCTTTGCGAATTTCAATCCGTGCACTCAGGTAGACAGTAACTATGCCTCGCATGCAGGTGCGCGAACAATATGCGCAGATGTCAGCATTTGAGATAGGACGTGTTATTAGGCTCAGAGAAGACGGTTGATCTAATCGGCGAATCGCTCGACATTTGGATAGGAGCGATGCCACTAATAGACGATGTTGGCAGGAATGGGTGAACCATGGCCGAACACAGCGTCAAGAAGGAAGCGGTCGACCTAGAGAAACGACAAAACGTGAGGACAAAGCAATCGTCAGAGCGGCACTCACAGCCACAGATTCATCATTATCATCGATCGTACGTGCAACTGGTGCTTCAGTGACCCCAAGGACCATTCATCAGCGGCTCGTGAAATACCTGGTTTTAAGAAATGGATTAATTGAATTTACATTACTCAATTTCGGAAAAGTTCGTTCGGTACTCGTCGTGCATTCGGGAACCAATTAAGGCCAAGTATCGGGTACCACTGTACATGCATTCATGCATACATACATACATACATACATACATACATACATACATACACCACACGCACACACTTATATACACATACACACACACGCGCACACGTGCATACACACAGAAAAAATAAAGTTTGAAGAAATTTGGGAAAAACATTTTGGTACGTTAGGTTAGCAAAAAGTGTCAGGTTAATAAAACTCAAAAACATAAAATGCTGGATATAGAAAGAAAAAAGTAGGTAAATGTTGAAATAAATCTGGTAACAAATGCTTCGTACGAATATAGGGACCATGCGGTTTGAATTTAACTGAAATTCCACGTGGTATTTTAACTGCCTTACTGATACTTTCAGATATATTTATTTTTGTGTACCTAAAATATCCATGATTTTTTTCTTTAAGTTTTAACAAACATGTATCTTATGTCTATTTATTTTAGGCAATTTAGTTAGAATTAAACGTTTAACTGTCATTTTTGATTGTGTTTTATAATTTTCATGAGAGTTAAACTCAGTATAGAGTTATGCATGGGCTGTTGAAGTATTTTTATACGGAGATATTATGTTGATTATTTTAGAATGTTTTAATAAGAGGGATATTTTAAGGGATATTTAAAAGTAATTTTGTGTTTCTATTTTTCGTTTGCTTTTTTAACAAGTCGAAACATGAACCATCAACTGAAAACAAAAGGCCCGATGTTGTTCTGGTGTCAAGCAGCAATTACTTTAAACATGACATTAGATAAAAATATTTGCTAATCGGTAAAAAAAAATATTATTTGCCAACTTTCATAAAATCCATTTCCTGGATAAAAGGACGAACATTTGTTGTTCGTTATTTTGGTATTATTTTATCCGCGATGTTCCGCAAAATGAGTTTTTCCATTTTAAGAAAACTTTGTAACAGTTTTCGTTGTTGCAAAGTTATTATGTTCCAAATCAGAAACAAAATGTTCGATTTATTTGTATTTTTTTTTGTTAGCAAGATAACAAGTATATGTTACAAAATGAAATTTATCGTCTGTAGATTCGATTTTTTCATCGTCTTTTTTTCCCTTTGCTTATTTTATCTATTTTTAGAAACTGCGAAATCTCGTGTTACCTCAAAACAACTTATTTTAATAAACATCGCATACAAAATTGCATATTTTCTTCTGCGTGTTTTATGATGAAAATATTAAAAACAGCTCCCCCATATCCTCGCAATCTACATATTTAAAACTGCTTTTTGAAGATTAATTTTAAAGTTTTCTGCGACATATTCTGTCCAACGCGCATTCAATTTCAACCACTACTTATCATAAATCATCACTTAGTTCAACGTTTCTATGTCAAATAAAACTCGATTACATCCTTGTTTCGTCTATTAAATATTTAAAAGGGATGATGGAAAAACTGTTTTAAGAGTTAAATAATAGAGGAGAGGGGGGGTATTATGGAATAGTCGGGTAATATGAAATAGCGAGGTTTCGGCCCTGTTTGGTGCTGCTATCATATGGAAATACCATTAACTACTGAAAAAAGACTCCCATGATGCAGTGCACTGATAGTTGACCGCTTATTGTTGTCGTACCACTCGCTACAGAACAAAGTGTGTTTTGTGATTTTCCAAAGTTTTTGCAGGTAAGTTTTCAAACAGTTTAACGTACTAGTACACATGTGACTTGAACATTGATGTTAAGCATAATGTACACTAAAAGAATTGTAGTTTGTTATATTGCGGTAGTTTTTTAGCTGACAATGTTTTGTCTATCAGTTTAAAGGTTTATTTTCCATGATAGCGTGTCGGGTATTATGGAATACTAGGTATTCCATAATCCCCTTAGAGGCAGGAAAGCTGGATCTTCTGAGATAACCTACTTCCCATATAAAAATAGAGTTAGAGGATGAACTAAAAGAAAAGGACATAGATAAGGAACCTGAAGCTTCAAAACAGCAAAAGAAACTTAACATTCAAAGACCCCCTGTTAAGAAATTAATTTTAGACCGACCTTCTGGACCTAAATCTACTAGAGATTATTCCTGTGTTAGCAGCGATGAATCATTCCATTCTGATGTATCATCTGTAATGAACTTCATGCCGTCAACTAAAGAACCGTAAAACAAAGAAGCTGAATATATCATGTGTAACGGAAAGTTCTCCGAAGATCAACGAGGGGAAATTTTGATTCAATGCTTCAGCTGTTCTCTGTGGGCTCACCTTGACTGTACCGGAGCAGAGAAAGAAGATTATATCTGTGACTTTTGTAGATAGACTAGAAGGAGAAATGACATGCACGTAATCTTAAAAATATGGTTTTTATACTTAAAAATAACTATGTTTTATGAAGTCTAATTAGTTTTTCAATGGTTTGCACCATCTATTCCATATTACCCGACTATTTCATATTAACCTGCATTTGTAACTTTTAAAAAATAATTTTTTATAACAACAAAATAAATAGTATTATTTTACAAGTGACAGTTCATTACAATTAGTTATAGTATGTACTCATGATGATTTTGACGATTTTTATTCAAAAACCAGTAAAGTTAATTTTAGAAATGTAAATGGTATTCCATAATACCATCCTCTTATCTACATATTGCGTCTCCCGTGTACATTAATTTTATGACAGCAGTATATAACTTATTTTAATATTTGGCATTAAACTGAGTTACATTTAGATGAAAATTAGAAGTGTATAGACTTTTCTTATAGGAAATAGGATATATATTACCGTTTGAACATGCGTGTATTGTTTGGAAAGGGACCGCTGATTTACAATCGTTAAGTAACAGTTCAACAATCGTTCTTCCAGGGCCCGAAGTTGCACCGTGATAGCTCACTGGGCTTGGAACTAGGGGTGATCGGTTCGAATCTTGACGAAGACATTGAATAGCTTCGTGTCTATTCTTGAAAGTGGTAAAAAAATCCTTAGATCGGAAAGTCCTTAGAAGTCAGAGAGAGTGGAAGAAGGTACGACCCCCCCCCCCCCCCCCCCCCAAGCTGTCGTCCCTGAGGATTCTCCATCAAAATGGAGGAACACCATTTCGTGCTGCAGGAAATGGTGTTCATTCACCTATACGGTGTGCCGAATGAAAGCAGAGCCAACAATTCTTGAGGATTATGTGTGAATTAGTGATTACAATACCGGTATACTGGTATATCGAAAAATATTTCGTGCTATTTTGCAATTTCGTAAAACCGGTATTTGCTAAAGATAAATACCGGTATTTCGGTATTACTATAAATATTAAATATTTTGTATTAAAAGTTTTGACATAAATTATTGGCCATCTACTGTTATTTGAAGTGCAATTTTTTTTGTCATTGATGAGCAAGCATTAACATAAATCATTTGCTGTCTTATTTTCGTTCCGTTTCGATTACTGATTTTAATACTGGTATTAACTATAAAGGAAAAAAAAATGTTACAAACAATGATACAAAAGTAATACAAAAAACAGATCTATTCAAAACTGTCAGACCAGAGACCGAAATGTTAGAAGATGAAGGACTTCGAGGCAAATATTTAGAGTAAGTATATCCCTAATTATTAACATCACCACCATCTAGCGTAGATGCAGAAAGTGCATTTGTAACTGCAAGTAATTTGTGCGCAAAATATATTCCCGGCTTAGTGACAATTTAATCGATGCATTTTGTTTTTCACGATCATACATAAAAAATACGCAGTTAATAAATTAGCTGTTTTTCTTTAATAATAGATATTATATAATAGACTGCACAGCAAAATTTTTATGCGACATTTACTCTTCTCAATAATATTTTGTTACTTCATTGCATTGTAATACTATTGTGATTTAATTTTTATTGATATTTTTTCTTTCTAATGTTAGAAATCATTATGTACTAGCTGAGTGGCAACCCGATGTGTTGCATTTTCGATTTAAAATGAAATGGTTTTAATTCTTAAAGATTGAAAACTGTTTAATCACTTTTAAAAATACATTAGAATATTTAAACGAAATAATGATTTAAAATTCACTTTTTCGAATTTTGGTTTTTGGCTTTTTAAATAATTCTTTCAAATTTCCATTTTCAAATTTTGCTTTTAAACAAAAAAAGAAGCTAATTCAATTAGAAAAAAATTCTAAAGGCTTTAACTTCTTCTTTCCTGAAACTAAAATTATTTCTGGTGCTTTAAAATTATTTCTGGATTTCAATTATTAAATGACTCGTTCGCAGACTCGTTCTCAACTAATAATTTTTCATTTTGGCAACATGGCCGAATGTAAATATTAAATCTCACAGAATAAAAAGTGCTTAAAAAATAGACAGTTCTCATGAATTCAAAATTGGTGGCGGAAGAAGTCTCATCAGTTGCTCATTAATTAGAAACAAATTTCACGAACTTGCTGGAATTATTAGTGAGCAAAATAATAAGTCGAAAAATTACGAACTCCCCATTCAGTTACATTAAGATACTATGGCGATCAGCGCGGGAAATTTCAAATGTGAGTTAGGTAAGTACGCTTTTTTAGAATGATAACATTTTTTTATTAAATGTATTTGGTATATTTTGGAATCTGAACATCTAGCAAATGCCGATAAATAGTAAATTTGACATTAATAGGTGCAGAAAATCGAAATATTTGTTCATCAAAATTGTCGATTTCAGGAAATTCGGAAAACTGCTTTGGGGAAAAAGCTTCGTTTGCAATGAAAAATATTTTTAACTTTATAAAAATGTGTATATCCTTAAAGATGAAGAGTTGTAAAACACATGGGAATAAAAAATTTGTCGTTTGGTGGGCGAAAAAGTTTAATTTTACATGCATGAAAATAGTGGAAATTTGCAAAAGGAGCTGGCCCTCCCTGAATGTCACCTGTTTCTGCTGTTAAGGTTCTTTTGTGTTCGGCGGTTTTAATTTTATAATTAAAAAAGTTTAAAGTTTTGAAAGTTGAGGATGGCACCAGTACACGCGGCTCGTCCGTCCGCGTCAATCGGTACCAGTCGCGATATCCTGCTATGCTCGGTTCGCGAGATTAGCCCGTCCCCGTGTCTGCTGACTCACAAACTAACATTTGTTTACCTTCAGCTGTTATTATATAGATTATTTTATAGCTTTTATTAATAATGATTATAACATTTATTCATTTATTTTATATTTGTATATAGCAAAATTGTTTATATTTTTATAGTTTTTTGCATTTTTTTCAAAAACTAATTAATATGGCAAACAAACAACTGTGCTTTTGTATCTTCTTTAAAAAAATTCCTAATTCCGATATAACGTTTGAAAAAATACCGAATACCGGTATTATATTTTTGGTCTAGTATTGCAATGACTAGTGTGACTGTCTAAATGGACGAGTACCACGCATCGGCAAGAAACAATCGTTCTTCCTTTTAATCTATATATATATAACAGTTCTGTAACTGACTGACGGACTGACTGATTGACTGACAGATAACGCACAGACCAAACTGCTGGACCTATAGGGTTGAAATGTTGCAGGGCGATTCTTTTTATAGTCTAAGGGTGCACTAAGAAAGATTTTTGATAAATTTTCCTTAGATACATTTAAATTAAATTTTGAATCTGTTTTTGTAACATTCTTTGAAGTTTGAGTTTAAAATAATAAACTGAGGATTATAAAATTTAACTGACGAGAAAGATCATGAAAATTCCTTTAAAACGAAATCTTTTTCGAATCTTTACCTCCATTTTCTGATTTTTGGCGTATTTTCAAAGATTAATTTTTATAATTTAATTCATTATATGCTGATCACGTGGTTTGTTTTCGTTTTGTGATACTTTTAACTAATTTTGCGTCACGTGCAAAACAACAAAGTAAATTGACAAAAAAATATTTTTAATGCGACAGACTACTGAACATTATCCAAAAAATATCAAAATACAGTAAAAGAAATGTTCCTCAAACTGTACTATATTAACTATACTATATTATTTAATATGTTCTATTAGATTTAATTTCAATATTTACTTCTGCATTATTTTGTCTATAAAAATTTCCGTTACGATATATATATATATATATATATATATATAATCTTTTTGGCATCAATTGCATACATTGACCGTTGTATTTAATTTGAATGTACTCCGTAGCGAAGCACGGGTATTGAGGTAGTAAAAAAATAAAACAAAATTATATTTGCATGTTATTAATAAAAGGTAGAAAGTGGAAGTTTACTCGCATTATCGATTTTATTTGTTTAAAGTACTTTTAAAGTATCATGCGTATAGGCCATATTTTATATTTTATTACAGAAAAAATATTTTTATCATAATTGTTGTTGTAATGCCGTAACTAGCACAAATATTGATATAATTTAATTAAATGTTTTAATTTAAAATTTGATACGTTAAAATTTTTCTTTTGTGAATTGTTTATATTAAAATGTTAAAAGGACTGCATATGAAGAAAAAAATAAATATTCTGAAATTTATTTTTTCCACACATTTGGTGTTTAAAAAGTTTCGATCATTTTAAGCATACCTTCTCCAATTTTTGCATATTATTAAATGCATTTGACGGAACTATTTCTTTGGAAGTTTTTGAAAACTTCTCTTACAGTTATCAGGAATTTCCAATATAAAAATGTGAGTTTCGTTTCCTTCAACAGTATCATTTCTAAACCGAAAAATATCAAAAATATACATATATAAACCTCACCAAAGTTACGTTAAATAACACTATTGCAATACTTTCGATTTTTAAAATAAATTTTATACAACCCGTTATGTTATTAAGCACAAAATGATGAAATTTTTTATTGCTCTATTTCAAAGGTCAATATTTTAGTTTGAATGTAGGGTCTCTTGCGTAAGCACTAAATTGTACTAATTTTATTTTTTTAATTCCCTATATTTTAAAATGTTATGAAATATTTACCAAAATTATATTCGTTTTCATGATTTTAGATAACATAGATTGCTTCCTTTTTTATCTTTGGTGGTCATAGCAAACAAGTTTTATGTAATTCTAATTACTTCGCTGAATGTTATTGATACTAATTTTATACAAAATTCTGATTATAGTTATGTTTTGAAATTCCTATTGAGTAGGTGAGAATTAGTTCCACACATATTTAAAATACTTAAATTAACACCATGACCGGAATGCCGTTGAAAAACTTACAAGCACTAAGTCAATCGCTTTACTTCCTTAGGTTTACTATTTAACACCTTTTGTATTATTCGCATCACTATTATCTTGTGTTGCATTATAATATTCAATTTCTTTTCGTTTTAACGTAGGATTACGTTCCTCCATAACGGTCCTCCGGAAAGAAAAATTTCAGATGTCCTGCGTCGAAAATTTTAATTTTGGAACCACGCCTAAACCAGTCTGTATCTCTTGGGCAAGCAGTAAACACTTAAACAGAAAAGTACCCAAAATGCGTGAAATTTTTGACACACACGCACACACACATATATATATATATATATATATATATATACAATATGCCTACTGAAGTCCCTTGCCACCCTCTTAATTCGGAACGGCTGCTGCTATATTCATAAAAGTGGTGTCTAGGTATAGTAAAGTAGCCATGCGCTACTGAATGAACCGCCTACCGCGCCACCTGGTGCAAAACTTCGGAGCTAGCGTTCCTATCTCGAAAACGGAACGAGATAGGGAAAAAAAGTGATTTACAAAGTTGTAGAGAATCATCGATTTAGTACGAAAAGATACCTTGTAGACATTAATTAGTAGAATACAACGGTCAAAACGCGCATTTGTTTTTTCGTGATTTCCTACACCGTGACGTGACAAAAGGATTTGAGAAAGAAAAAAAAACAAGTAATTTTAACAATATACCTTTATTTGAGATGTTCAAACTTCTCACCGTCAGCTGCAATACTCATTTGGAAAATCGTTTGAATCTCACGTTGCACACGTAGGAGCATAGAGCGTAACACGTTGGCACAAGTATCCGTAATGCGTTGTTTAAGGTCCAGCAATGTTTGTGGAGAGGTCGCATACACCTGCTGTTTCAGGTAACCCCAGAGGAAAAAATACAGTGGAGTCTGATCAGGCGAACGTGGGCCACTCTTCGAAACCGTCATACCCAATTATTTGGTTCCCGAACTCCTTGACGAGGTACTGCTTCACTGGAGATGTCTTATGAGCAGGTGCGCCGTCATGTTGAAACCATACATACCTAAGATTAAACAACGGCAGGTTGTCCACAAAATCGGGTATTACGTTCTGTAGCAATTGTAAATATCGTGCACCCGCTAACGTGCCATTGTAAATTATTGGGCTGATCAGCTTGTTATTGTAAATTGCTCACTAAACGTTAATAACATACCGCATTTGATGTCGAACGTCGATAAAATATCTAAGATTTTCCAGCGCCCAGTAAAGGGTGCTTTGCCTATTGTACATGCAATTCCGTGAAAAGCATACCTCATCCGATCACACTATATCTGCCAAGAATGTTGGCTGGACCTGTATCTGAATCATGACGAAGTTGCCCCATGCATAGCGTCGCTCGGCATTCCCGTCCACTAAAAGCTGTTGAGGCGTTGGTCAGTATGGACAAGTGCCTAATTCGCTTAGGATTTTCCAAACCTGACTTTTGGAGAGGCCACAGTGTTGATTGATCTCTCTTGTGCTGCTGCATTTCGGATATGCGAGGGCGTAGGCTAATACCTCATCCGATTGAACTTGCCGTCCTACCTTAGCTGGTCTGCCAGATCGAGGTCGACTAGTATCACAGCCTGTCTCCCTTAAACGCTTTACAACAGTTAGGATGGTTTGATGAGAAGGATGCGGGCCTGCAGGGAAACGTTGAGGTACAATCTTGCTGCTTATCGTGCCTTGCGTCCACATTCACCTTACAGTAAACCCATCTCACAATACTCAGCTTTGGAATACTCAACCATGACCATGAGCATCAACATAGTACAACTCCAAGAAGATGTCTCTTTTATAGCTCTCAGGTGAAAAGGCGTGGCGTTTCTTATGTATTTGCACACTGCAAAAATTTCGAACACCAAGCGCAAGTTGCGTTGAATTGATGCGACACTATTTTACACGATCTACGTATTGTCTACTCTGTTTATAAAGACAATCAGTACAAGGATGCACCTCTCGGGGTTTGAACCGCGGTCCTTTTGATTGGGGATCACAAGCGATATACCACTGTGCATACTGCGGTGTCGTGTTTTGCCCGAAAGATAATCATTTCTCCTTCCGTTCAAGTTTCGTGACGTCATAGCGTAGGAAATGACGAAATAACAAATGCGCGTTTTAACCGTTCTTATTCTTCGCATTAATGTCCACAAGGTGTCTTTTCTTACTAAATCGATGATGCCCTACAACTTTGTAAATCCCTTTTTTCCCTATCTCGTTTCGTTTTCGAGATAGGAATGCTAACTCCGCAGTTTTCCACCAGGTTGCGCCGTAGGCAGTTTCATTCAGTAGTATATGGCTACTCTATTATACCTAGACACCACTTTTATTAATTTAGCAGCAGCCGTTTTGTAGTTAAGAGGGACTTTAGTGAGAATACTGTGTATATATATATATATATATATATATATATATATATATATATATATATATATATATATATATATATTAGGGTGGTTCGAAAAAATCGATTTTTTTATTTCGGAATCGCGTTACCTCTCAAAAGTTGTAGTTTGGTATCCTCAATTGGGGATAAAAAAAATTCTAAGTTGACATCTTCAGTTCGCGCACGAGGCTGAAAGTTTGAAAAAATGTTAAAAATTGAAATTTTCAAAAAGTAATAAAATTAGTTTTTTTGTAATTTTTTATAACGCAACAGCCATAAATTGTTAGTATATAGCGTAGTTTCAACCTAAAAAAATATAAATTTTAGATGATATATTCTGTTAGCGCATGAGGCTTAAAATTTGAAAAAAATATCAAAAAATGTCAAAAATGTAATGAATTTTGCGTGTTCGTGTGGTAAGAAGCCTATCTCTTGTAGCTGTAAAGTAATTATGGATTGTAAATGTGATAAAGGAAATAAGATCCCTATTATTGTGAGAGAGTTTTTGTACGACCAGCGAAATGGCCGTTTAAAATTTATTGGCACTTTGGATAGAGTAGAGACTAATAATATCGCAAAAAGGAATAAAAGAATGCAAAGTGAAAAGAAAAACGAGATTGCTGAACCTGATATTAAAGCTAGCAAAAGAGAAACTCTTATAAATTCTGCCCAAAATAGCCAGTTTGAGAGTCACGAAGCAAAATGTGACAGTTTGCCGTCAACATCGCAAATGCGAATTAAGCTTCCTGCAACAGCATTAATAAGCGATAGATATGGGATATCCGAGAGAGCCACTGCTGCTATTGCTTCCTGTGTTTTTCAAGATGTAGGCATGATAAATGAAGGAGATATGTCTCTAGAAATAGATAAGAGTAAGATCAGACGAGAAAAACATAAAATTCGATACTCTTTACAATCCGACTCTTCAAATGTAGAGTTACATGGACTGAATTTTGACGGGAGAAAAGATAACACTTATTATCAGGAAAAGAATGGTAACAAAAGGTATCGCAGACTAAAGAAAGAGGAGCACATCAGCTTTGTTCAAGACCCTGGTGGAAAGTATCTGGGACATTTGACACCTCCAAGGGCCACTGGAAGTGAAATAGCTACTAATAGCATCTTTTTCTATTTAGAAAACAATAACTTTGATTATGTTAAGCTTGTTGAATTGGATGTGACGGAACAGCGACTAACACAGGATGAAAAAACGGTGTTATTCGTAACCTTGAGCTTAAACTTGGTCATCCCTTACAATGGTTTATATGTTTATTACATTTCAACGAACTTCCGTTCAGACATTTGTTTGAAAGTGTAGATGGTGATACTACAGGACCCACAAGTTTCGCAGGACAAATTTGCAAGAAGTTGACTGACTGTGAAAAACTCCCTGTTGCTAATTTTGAAACGATTAATAGTGAGGAGATAAATGTGACCAAAACTGACTTAGGCAACGACCAACAGTATTTACTTAATATTTATCGAACAGCCAAGACAGGAGAGTGTGTGCCAGATCTCGCTGTGAAAGATCCTGGTCCTCTTAGTAACTCTAGGTGGTTAACTTGTGCAAATAGGATCTTAAGACTATATATTTCTGAAGTAAAACCTTCTGATGAAATTAAACTGCTGGTCAGCTATTTATGAAGATATACGCTCCAGTATGGTTTGGAATTAAAATGCATCCCTCTGAAAAGTTTGGAGCTGTTCAAGTGTTTAAATTAGTACAGAAAACAAGGCAGCTTCCCGATAGGGTACGTAAAATAATTGATCCTGTCATTCAGAGGAATGCGTATTTTTGTCATCCCGAAAATCTTTTAATTTCAATGGTACTAGATGAGAGAGTGCACGTAAGACAGCTAGCTTTTCGAAAATTGCTAAAAGCAAGAAAACAAGAACCAAAAGGGAAATCGGTGCGAACTTTTCACCCACCGACCATCAATTTTTTCACCTTCAAATTACATTGAGAATTGATTGGTCCAAGTGCAAACTTAAACCTCCTCCAATAATGAGCAATGTGTCAACGCAAAGCCTAGAAGAACTTATTAATACTAATGTTCTGCCAGAGTTCGAGCTAATTAAATTTCCTTGCCACTCGCAAAGTGTCGAAAGTATTGTAAAGCTCGTAACAGAATCTTGTACTAAAGTATGTGGAGAAGAGAACAGGGATGGTTTCATAAGGACAACTTTTCTCTCAAGGTCAACTGTGTCATCATTTGACTATAAATATCAATTTAAAACAATGCCCAACACATCTGAGGAATCTTAAAAACACAAAAAATAGGTAAAATGTATAAATCATTCTGTAATTAGCTATGGCAGGCAATGTTATTATATACATATAAATGTGTGTAACTATACTTGTACGTATAATACTGTAATAAAAGGTTATATTCCACAAATTTAGAATTTTTAAAATACTTTTGAAACGTAAATATGTCATGTATGTATTATTGTATATTAAACACGTAAATTTCAAATTTTAGGCGATTTTAGCCCAATTTAAGGCGTATGCGCGAACTAAAGATATTATGTTAAAGCTATAAAATATTTTTTAGGTTCAAACTACCTTATATACTGACAATTTATGGCTGTTGCATTATACAAAATTACAAAAAAACTTATTTTGTTATTTTTTGAAAATTTCAATTTTTAACATATTTTTTTAAACTTTTAGCCTCATGCGCGAACTGAAGATGTCAACTTAGAATTTTTTCTTTATTTTTCCCCAATTGAGGATACCAAACTACAACTTTTGAGAGGTAACGCGATTCCGAAATAAAAAAATGGATTTTTTCGAAACACCCTAATAAATATATATATATATATATATATATTGGAATCTTAAACGATCTTTCCTCGAACTGTCGTTTTACCGTATGTATCGTTCATTTCACAAAGTCCCGAAGACCATAATGTTTTATTATGTTACTATATTCCTGCATCTATCGTTTTGCCACATTTATCGTTCTGTTTAGTCGGTCCTTTAAAAAACGATAGATCGAGAATCCACAGTACACACACACACACACACACACACACACATATATATATATATATATATATATATATATTTATATATATATATATATATATATATATATATATATATATATATATATATATATATATATATATATATATATATATATATATATATATAACAAATACACACACATATACATAGAAAAGAGTTAAGCAACGATATGTAACCCTACGTTAATAACCCGCGTTAGATTCATTAGAAGAGAGTACTTCAAATTTTTATATATATATATATACAAAATGGTATTGAATTCGCTTTCATAATTACTATCAATTCTTAAAGAACATCCATTTTCGGAAGCATCCATCTCACTGTTCAACTATCAAAATTTAGCATCCATTTCAGAAGAGATGATTTAATGTCAGGATCTCTGTATTGCGTCTTTTTCGAAAAAAATAACTGAAACTTTACTTACATTAAAGGCCATGCAGAAAAACCAGCATTATGATGTATTACAGACCACGTCAAAACTTTTATGGAAAATATTTGAAATACTGTACATCTGTTTTCCCAGACTCTATGGAGATAACAATGACATGAATTTTATATCAAAAAGTCAACGCCACTATCTGTGAAGCCAGTCTAAGTAAAGAATTCTGCAGTTTTTATTCTATTTTTTATTGCAGTTTTTTCATTTCCATCATAGACCCATACATCATCGTCTGCTTTCTTACCATTATTCACTTCCAGGCATGCTTCAATTGCCATGGGAAATATTCACTTCCAATATTACGTTCTGAGAAACTTTTCACTCAGTAAATTTCTATTCTAAGATAAGGAAATGCATATTTTTTTAATTATAATTTCTGAATCTAGTATTAAACCATTATAAGACAGTTCTTGCATTTTTCAAAAATCTATTTATATCTTTCTTTTATGAAACAACTAGATGAATACCCGTGCTATGGTGTACATTCAAAATAAATACAACGGTCAATGTATGCAGTTAATTCCAAAAATAAAAACCCAAAAATATTTATAATAATTGCAATGGTCAATGTATGCAATTAATGTCAAAAAACAAAAAAGTATATTTATAAAAAAATCGTAACTGATATTTTTATAAACAAAATAATGTAGAAGAAAATATTCAAATTAAATCTAATAGAACATACTAAAGTATATAGCAGAGGTGGGGAACGTGCGGCTTCCGTGATCTTCTTTTCCTCCATGCCTTCATAAAAGCAAGCACTTGAATTAATTAATATTTAATTATATAGATTACAACAATTTCCAAATCAATAGAATTAAATAAAGAACGGCATGAATGTATGTACAGTGTCGGCCAAAATAAAGTTAACATTTTGAAATTGTTGTCTAATGTCGCTACAATTGTATATTTATCCAAATGAGCTAAGTTTACCTTGATTGTATGATACTTTAACTACACTTTATATGTAATTTAATGCTTAGACTTTCTTAGCAATGCTACCAGACATGTTATATGACCTCTACACAAAAACAATTTTCTTACTATTATTGTTGTGACTGACTCCATGTACGTTAAAACGTATTACTTTTTCGGCAAAAAAATAATAATTAATGATTAATGTTATAACAAGTTTTTATCCTTATGTGAATACAAAAATATTTTATATTGTAACTTTTTATGTTAAATAAAAAATAAATAAGGACTTATTTTTTTTTATATATAATGCACCAAATTGTTAAAACTATATCTAACTATAATAATTTCCTAAAAGTCGCATTTATAGGTTCATCAACTTATGCGGCCTCCTTTATTACTACCTAATTTACATGTGGCCTCTAATGGTAAAAAGGTTCCCCACCTCTGGTATATAGTATAGTTTGAGGAACATTTCTTTTACGGTATTTAAATTTTTTTTTGGATAATGTTCAATCGTCTGCCGCATTAGAAAGAAACAAAATTGTAAATTTATTTCGTTGTCATGCACGTGGCACAAAATTAATTTAAAGTATCACAGAAAGAAAAGAAATCATTTAATCAGGATTTAAGAAATTAAATTCTAAAAATTAATATTTAAAAATTCACCAAAATCAGAAAATGAAGGCAAATCTTCGAAAAAGATTTCATTTTCAAGGACATTTTATGATTTTTTACGTGACATAAATTTTGTAACCCTCAGGTTATTATTTTAAAGGCAAAATTTAAAGAATATTACAAAAACAGCTCATAAAATTTAATTTTAAAAAAATCTGAGAAGAATTTTTCAAAAATCTTTCTTAGTTCACCCCTACACTATAAAAAAAATCGCCATGCAAAATTTCAACCCTTTAGGTCCATTGGTTTGGTTTGTGCGTTATCTGTCAGTCAGTCAGTCAGTTACGGAACTGTTTTATATATATATATATAGATTTGCATTTTGACATGACAGACATAAATAATTTGATGACCTGTAAAAAATTAAGATTAAAAAGCTTTTAACCTTAAAACCCGCATATACTTTATTTAAACATCTTTATTTAAATGTTATAATTTTGATAACTTTCTTCTTTCCATCGTTCTTTAAACATCTGTTCTCTTCTACGCTCATAAGCTCTGCATCTAGTTCAATAATGTTTGGATAACAACTATGCTACTAAACTGGATACAAAATTTTTAAAATTACGGAACGAGAAAATTCAGAAGCTTTCATTCTTTCATAAGTAATGTTCATTTATTTACCCAATACCTTCATATATCATCATCCGCTTATGATTCCTTATATATTAAAGAAAAGTTTCAAAGAGCTTAAAAGGTCTCGGTGTGTATTTAGTTCTGAAGACGGAAAATTTAAGATCCATTTTTCATTCTACCTCTATGAAGTAACCTACTTTAATTTTTTTAATGCTTCTATCACTTTCCGAAAATGACTTTTTTCTACCTCATTCTTATTCTTCACAACACAGTAAAACTCGTTTCTTCCTAAATGGAAAAATACAATTATACGGAAAGAATAAAAACATCTTTTTTATATATTTTAACATGGAGTTTCATTTCTGTTTCACATAATGCCCTCCAGCAGAGCGTAAGTGGTGCGTTTTAAAATGTAAAATTTATCGCACGTTTGAAATGATAGCATCACTTTTTAATGAGATTTCGAGAAAGGGTGAAAATAAATGTATTTTACTGGTACGGATGGAAACGTTAAAACGTGATACCATGAGTAGGTATTCGTAATAAATATTCGTCCGTTGAAACGTCATTAAACACGGGACTCTAACAATAAAAGAAGAAAAAATAAGACTTTTAAAATCGGCCTCACTGGCGTGAAAGAAGAACGTTAACATGATTATCTCGCGTTGTATCAGCCCTATTACGCGAATGGGTACATAGCTGAGTTGTACTTTATTGAGCATTTTTCAGAAGCATTAAAAAACAATTTTCAGAGGGTGCAACACTGATGTGTAAGTGAGAAAGGAAGCTGTGAAGATGAGAAAATTTAAGGCTGTTAAAGTAAAAGAAAGGTTTACTTTTACAGAATTATTGATATGAAGCGTTAAGGCTGCTTTTTACTTAGTGGCGTATCTACATATTCAGCGCCCTGGAGCAAATAAAATCGGTGCTCCCACTTCTTTCTCGGAAGAGTGAAATTTGCTTTCAGGCGAAATTTGCTTTCTAGCTAATCTAATTTAGATTTAAAATCTTACTTAATAACAATTTATTCAAGGCATTTCAGCAATAAGATAATCAATTCAATACATATAAATATAACAATAAAACAAATTATACTTCTTTAAATAAGAAGTACCTACTGATATTTACTACATATTTTATAAATTGTATTTACAAAATGTACATGTTTATGCATGTGTAGTTTCCACATAAAAAAACTTCAAAATTCTTATTTTCTCTCTTTTTCGTTTGCAAATCGGTCAATCACTTTCTCCAGATCAAGTTGACAAGCTATTGATTTTTCAATTGATATAGTGGCCAAAGAGCCACTAGACGGTGTAGTGATATGGTGCTTCTTAAATATGTTTTGATTAATTTTAGCTTTGAAAAACTTCGTTTTTCTGTCGTCACCGGCAAAGTTAAAATATTAGGCATGCTGTAATAAAGTCAAAACAGCTACTTGAAAGTGCAGTGTGAATTAAAAGTAGTTCAGCAACTTCGCATATAGAAGTAATTTGTTTTAAATTAATATAAAAGAATATTTCAAATCGAAGCATTTGAGGCCCAAAACTAGGTAAAATTCCGGGAAAACATGTCGATTGTAACAATTCTGATCATTTCAGAATACTTTTAACAGGTGACGCGACGACATATGCAAGTGATAAACATTTAAAAAGTGTACATAATTTTCGAACGGATTCAAATCTAATAGTTAACTGATTAATTATTAAATCCATTACTTCATAAAACACCTCGACTTTGAAACATCGTTCACTGTGTTCAATGCGTTCATATACTGGTAGGGCAAACGCAACAGTTATGAGCCGGTTAAGAGAAAAATTGAAGTAAATCTGAATTTTCACAGCTATAGATATAGCAAAGTGGTCCAAATTTTTACCTGCCCTTTTAATAACTGTCTTACATCTGTAGTAGCAATTGGAGCGCACTGGCTGCATTCATATATATATATATATATATATATATATATATATATATATATATATACATAAATAATAACCAATCTGATGCACCTATAATGGGCTATTATTTTATCCGATGTATCCATAATGGTCCACCCAATAATGGGACATCAATATCGCCCATCACAATATTAAGGGGCCATCTATTTAATCTGTTATGGAACAAAAATCAATTCTATAATATCATAAAATTAGAAAGAAAAGGAACTAAAAACATGATGCATATTTTAAAACCGGTTTATTCATTTTTTAACTGCAGTACAACTACACTAAATATATAAAAACTGAAATATAAATTTATTAACTTAAACATCTAAAATTGAATTTACTTAAAAATTGTGGTTAATGTTGCCGGTGATGTACCGCTTTACTTGTCACAGTTGGTATGTTGTTGCAAATATTGACAGTTCCGAAAAAATAATTGTACCAGTACACGGGCTGGCCCAATACAGGGACAGTGTAATAATTCCTGATCCCATAATGGGCCACGCTATTTTGACAATGGAATCTAAGTTTTTTTGTCATTTAATCACTGTACAATTTGAATTATACATACTATCATAATGATTAATAGTTTAAGTCAATAAACAGGCATTATAGTACTTAAATAAATTTTTTTGAAAAATTCACTTACCTTAATAGATTTCTTAAGCAGACGTTAAAACAAACACAAATTTACTTCTCTCTAGCGGAATACACCTTACACTTCGCACAAAGTAAAGGAATGAACTGAAAATCTAATGCTAAGGGATCCTCGCAGGTAGTAGGCCCACCCCTTCCACTGCCTAAGGTAACAATAGACCCTTAATTTCTTGACATTTCTAAAGTGTGGCCTATTATAGGGGCATGGCCCATTATAGGTGCATTCACCCTAATTCATCAAAGAATTTTTCATACGACGCAATGTTTTTTGGGGAAAACAAGGTTCAATATTCTATACAGCTGATAACTCAAGGGTATCGCTTTTAAGAAACTCCCAATTAATCCTCAAGTTCTGGAATAGGGTTAGCAGTGATGAACGCATCCAAACGGATTTCTCTATATCGTCATGAGTACCTTGTAGCATTTTTGACACTATATTAATAGGTTCGAGTATTTTACTTTGTACAGTCATCCAATAATTGTTGAAAATTGTTCAAAATAATCAATAAAATTTTTAGCTTCACGTTGCTCGTCATATTTTTTCCCATTCAATGATAAATATGTCAATATTTTAATTACATCAAAATAAAGCGAGCGTAGTGCATCGAGAGCCTGCACACGGGAAGACAATCGTGTTGGGTAAACTCGTTTTTATGTTTTTGCTAAGTTGGTTTGATCCGTTTCCATTAATATTGCCCAACACCTAACATAACTGAAAAGAAACGTACATTTTTTCTAGCTGTTCATAAAAATGCCTAACTTGGTGACAGCACATTGGTGACGCTACCGTTGATCACTAAATTTAAGTTATGAGAACGGCAGTGCACAATTCTGGCAGCCGGGTTTCGTTGTATAATTATTGTTCATAATCCTAAGTAGGCGCCACTCATATTCGCAGCCCCATCGTAATCTCAGCCCCTCAATTTTGATAGATCGTTCAAATTTTCAATAATTTTTTAAAACTGTTGAATCTAATCTATGTGATATTTGATCGGTAATCAGAGTAAATCCACAAAATTTTCTTTATTTACAGCTCGATTGATGTCTCATTTTCATCTTTTTTATTATAACTTAATGGAATACCGTACTTCTCTGATCGATTTTTGATAAATTATGCGGTTCTTCCTTTCTTTTTTATATCTATCTAACGGTCCAGGCACATTATAAAGTACGAGGGCTACTTCTGAATAACTTCTTTATTCTCTACGTAGAGACAGACTAACATATACAGACTTGGGGCTTCCAAAATAATACACAATCAGTACCGCAACCCGCGGTACTAAGAAACTAAAGGTCGCAATGAATCCCTCAGGCAGAGTATGAATTCGCTAAACATACCCGTAAACCTCGGCTCTGAGCTAATTCTCGAAGTCGTGCAGCCACCTCGGCTAAATACCAATACACGCTCTATCCGTATCGCTACTCCAGTCTTGAGCTCTCTCAGTATCGCTACTCCCGTCTTGGGCTTTTTTCAGTATTGGGCTCTTTGCCAACTCAGCGTGTGCCCTTTAAATAGCTCAAACATCTGCGCCGAACTCACTTTGGCTGGCATGTACAGCGCTGCTAGCAGAAATTTGCATCTGAGCAACACGCGAACCCTACAAAATCTTGCTCTGTATCTGTTATTAATGTTATGAAACGTCCTCTTCTATTTCAATTCTATTTTGGATATTAATTTTGTGCAATAATATTAAATAATTAATTTTGTATATTCGACCTCAAGTAACTGTCAATGCTTTTGGGTTTCTTTAACAGATGTGCTAAAACACCATCACAGCGAGAAGTAATTTAATCATTTCTAGAAAACTTCGTCGCGAAGTTTCTACATTTTTAATATCTGAAATCATATAGGCTTGGAAAGTTAAATTAATTATAGCAGCGGTTCCCAACCGGTGGGTCGCGAATGGATCCTAAAACTATTAAAATGGTCTTTGTAAACTTTTATAATTGTAGTTTTTATCTTCACCTAGGAACACTTGTTAGTGAATATGAAACCACATAACAATAGATATATGTTGCATATATTGCAAGCATATATCTATTGTTAAATAAATAACTGTTTTGCTACAAATTGCTTTTATTTTGTCAACCATTTTAAAATCAGAACACAAATGTTTATCAATAATCAATCTCTATCTTCAAAAAAGCATATTATATATATAATAGCCGTTGTCTCTGTATAACACTTCCGGGCTGTACTCATCTTTCAATTGAAGCCCTCAGTAAAAAAACGGCCGATTAGGCGTAATTTCAATTTCAGATGTGGATCAGAATTTTTTCTTACCTAAAAACTAATATATTCTCCATCAAATCACGTTTGTTCAGCCTATTTTTCTATAAAACATTCAGAACTAGAAAAATTGGATGTTTTTAGCTGTATATTTAAAAGTTTTTAAAATATGTTTACTTTTGCGAGGAATTCTGAAAGTAAACAAACTTGAATGTGAATGAATCAAGTAGCTCAAGTATTCATATCGCGTAGTGAGCTGTAAAAATCTGGATTTCGTTCCATATTTGCTGTAACCTTGCCTCTAGTTCGTTCAAACTCGTGGGATGCCCAACTCGTCGTCCCAAATGATCCCAGATATCCTCGATTGGAGACAAATCTGGGGATCGGGCAGGTCAAGGAAGGGTAGTAAAAGTGCGGAGACAGTCTTGTGACACCCTTGCCGTATGAGGCCGAGCATTGTCTTGTTGAAAAATGGCTCCTGGGAGCCGTTGCATGAGTGGCAACACATGTGGTTGCAGGATTTCATGAACATACCGCTGGGCTGTCATGGTGCCACGGGACAATACTAGGGGTGACCGTGTATTGTAGGCAATGGCACCCCATACCATCACACCAGCTGTGGGAGCGATGTGTCGCTGTACAGCAAAGGAAGGATTCAAGCGTTCACCACGGGCTCTCCACACACGAACACGATTGTCATCACTGCCGAGATTGAATCTGGATTCGTCGCTAAAGACGACCTGGTTCCATTCCGCTGCAGTCCAGTTTCCTCGTGCGCGGCAAAACTCCAAACCGAGGCGTCGATGGGTGGGCGTCAAGGGCAGCACACGTATTGGACGCCGCGATACCAACTGTCCTTCAGCCAGGCGCCTTCGTATGGTTCCAGAAGACACAGCGGCCCCTGGTGAAGGTGCTACCTGTGCCTGTATGGCGGCCGATGAAGCAGTTGGCTGTACGCGTGCATTTCTTACAATGTGGCGGTCTTCTCGACGACTGGTCTGTCGAGGGCGTCCTGAGCCTGGTCTTCGTGTACATGGCATCTCTCGGGTCCACTGGTCCCAAAACCTCCTCACAACACAATCAGAGCGGCCTAATTGACGAGCTACTCGCCTAGCTGACCACCCAGCTTCCATCATCCCGCCGATTCTCCACCTCTCAAACTGCGACAACTGCTTATATTGTCTTCGAACACGGCGTAACGGCATGTCTATCTCAGCTCTTCCTTTGTAAATGATTCAGCACACTCAAACAAGCTTTGGTTACCTATTTTATACTCCACAGAGTACGATGTTCAACGCCCTCTACCGGCTATACGTAATGCGCAATCACGTTGCATTTCTAATCATTTGCATATCTTCCCGACATGTACCTTCATTGCAAGTTTCGTTACGATCCCGGAATTATTTCTTGGTGCGCAAATTTTTTTGTCCATGAGTGTATATATATATATATATATATATATATATATATATATATATATATATATACACTGAAGTGCCACTGAATTAGGAATAGCAAATCCTATGCAAATTATGTATGCGCAAGTGAGGGCGCTGTGGTAACTGCATATATAGCGCGTACTGTGGTTGTTCTGAATTAATTGTTGGAATTGACAGTATGGGTAAACTGCCCATACTATCAATTCCAACGCCTTCGATCGCGGACAAATCGTAGGTACGCGACGCATGGGCCATTCAATTTCCGAAATCGTCAGATAGCTAGGATTTTCAAGGTCGACAGTGTCAAGAGTATACCAAGAATACATGGATGGTGGAAAAAAAAAACTAGCGATCGGGCAAACTGCAAAGGACAATTAGCCTTGACAGTGCGTGGTGAGAGACGGCTCAGGCGTATTGTACGTAGCCAGCGAAGCCAAAAATTAGCTCAAATTACCTCCCAGTTTTGTGACGGTGCCAGTCGTACAGTCAGTAAACTGACTGTGCAACGCTCGCTTCACCGTATGGGTTTCGGGAGCCGTCGACCTACGAGAGTACCATTGCTCTATACTCGCCATCGGGCCTGGGCAAGAGAGCACAGAGACTGGAGTGTAGAGGACTGGAAACGAGTAGCATGGAGTGATGAGTCTCGATTCCGACTACTTAACGCCGACGGGAGGCTGAGAATATGGCGTCAGGCTCATGAAGCCATGGATCCTGCATGCCTGGCTGGAACTGTACAAGGGCATGGTGGCTCAATCATGGTCTGGGGTGTTTTTTCGTGGCATAGTTTGGGATCTTTGGTTCGTGTACCAACCTCCCTCAATGCAATTCAGTACGTAGAGTTTCTGGGTGATCATCTCCATCCGTTTATGCTGTTCTGTTATCCGCACGGTAATGGAGTTTTCCAGCAAGACAACTGTACATCTCACAAGTCTCGGTTGGCTACTGGCTGGTTGGATGAACATTCCTCTGACTTCTTTGTCATGAATTGGCCACCTAGAAGCCCAGACTTAATGAACCTTACTGAATTATGTACAGCTTTAGCCAATATTTGGCAAGACATTCCCGTGGAACGTTTCGAGAAACTTGTTGAATTTATACCTCGTCGTGTGGCAGCCGTTATCAAGGTCAGAGGAGGCCCAACTCGTTACTAGGTAGGTATCCCTAATTCAGTGGCACTTCAGTGTATATGTATATATATATATATATATGTGTGTGTGTGTGTGTGTGTTTATTTGCAATATTTGATGGCAAAAAATATATATATAAGGAAGGGATACGATACAAATAAGGTTGTTTACTCCACTATGGACCGATAGACCATGGAGGTATTTCGATAAGGAAAGGTGGGTCGCCAGCTGAAAAAAGTTGGGAACCACTGAATTATAGCAATTGAGATAGTTATATCTACTAAACGTCACAAATCTTTGCGACAGTAATGTACCGCATTTTTAATTTCTTGCTGACTAACAATATCTATTGTTGAACCACTTTCCATCGATATAGCCCAGTCAAAATAGGTGTTATGGATACAAAAATATGAAAGTTTTGAAAGTTGGTGGAGATGTTTGTTTGGACATACTGTTGAACATACTAAAAGACCCCACCGATCAGACTTGAGATTTCGCCGCCATCTTGGAAAATCTGTACACTTTTTTGGTTTTTTGCAAGTAACTTGAGAAATATTGATTTTATGTAAAAAATTTGAGTACAAAAATTGAAGGAAATTAAATTGTGAACAAAAGCATTATTTAGATTTTTTTTATAAGTCTAACACAAACAAATATAATTGACTTTGAAAGGAGCGAACTATTACACCTGGGACGCGAATGCGCGGGTCATCTCCATCGTGGTGGAGGAATGACTCACGCATGTGCGCCAAAAGTCTTTCGTACTCACGTTTGTCAAACCTCTGCATATCAAAGCTCGAGAGAAAGTGGCACAACATCCAATCCATTGTTGTCAGGTTGTATTGTGAGGCTTGGTGGATTCTATCTTTTTTTTGTAATACTTAGGCTTCATTGGGTACATAATAGCTGGAGAAGGGTTAAAATAAATACTAACTTTGATGTACGTAACTACGTCAGTAGAAAAAATGTTTCCTGGCCATTCATACTCTAGAAAAACCCTATATCATTTATTTACCCAAACATCTTTAGCAAAAATAATTTTTGACGACATGGACATATCTGATTTCAAAAGCAATAATCTCCATCAGTTGTTTAGAGAGTTTAAAGGATTTTTTGTGTTTCTGCGAATAACTTGGGAAATATTAACTTTATGTAAAAAAATGTTTAATACAAAAATTAAAGAAAATTAAATTGTGTACAAAAAAATTAAATACATTTTGTCGTAACCCTAACACGTACCAAAATATTGATTATTAAATGCTCGTTGATTATGGAGGTAGCATCCAAGTTTCGTAGTAGGCGCTTTCCTTTGAATTATCTGCACTCCCTCATTGCGGCATTCTTTAAATACAAGAAAATATACTTTGATGTGTTTTGGTATGTAGATAATTGATCATTATTAATTTTATAAACTAATGTAATAAACTTGGGTGTATTCACTACCGTATTTTCATTGTGTATGATATTTTCAGCTTGCCTCCTTTATGGTTGACGTGTTTTTTCGGTATGGGATTGTTCGTGTCGTCAGTCTTGAAAAGATAGTCTATGGGTCAGCTAGCATCACCTCATTCATTAATTCCTTTTATTGGATCGTCATGATCTACAGGGCAATAACTTCAATGGGGTATGTCCCATTGCAGTTATTGCAGGATGTTGTGCAGTTGATGCCTGCTTTCCGACACACGCATTTTTCTCCCCAGTCAGTCTTACAGTTGCAAATCACTGTGCTTAAAACTGAATCGGGAGCCACTGCATCCATAATTGTGATGGGCACAAGAGTTTTCTCTTGACATTTCCAGCCCCGCACTTCAGGATTCAACTCATTCACAAACCACTTCTGCACTTGGTGATACAACCGAAAGGAATGTAGCCTGGCTTCCTCTTCAGTTGAGGGAAGAGACAAAATATATGGTTTTATTTTAGGGCCAAATTTTGCGAAGCATTTGTACCTAAACTTATATAGGGACTGTTTACTGGAATGTGCTCGATACCATATCAGAATAAAACATTCTCCTGCTTGAGCAACATCATTGTGCAATGAGTTGCATTTATTAACGACTGTCATGTTGTGTTCCATATCTTTACTTTGGAACATTTTTACACAAAGTTTCCTTCCTTTGTTGAATGCTGCAGAAGTAGTATCGTACCCATTGAACGCATGGAGAAAAAGGATACTTTGGTATGTCCCGATGATTGTATTTTATTTGATGAATTTTTTTTTTCTTTGTTTTCCCTTTGCGTGTTTTGACAAGGAACATGTCTTTTTTCCGTAGGAGTGAGAGCTGTTAATAGAACCAGGTGATCAACATCTTCGCCAATGATTACAACGATGTTGTTACCAGAACATGCTTCATTAATTGCAGTATTTACAATGAGAATATCGGAGGCGTCATTACTTTGGCAGAATAGAATTCCATTGTTTTCCAGCTGAACTTATAGAATGCTGATTAATTCACTCTTGTTGTTTTCATTTGAAAGGAACTATTCTTGTTGAACAGTAACTCACATGTTTCCATCAAAGATTATGTCTATATATTTTTTCCCAATAGACCGTAAATTTTGTTCAATTTTTTTATACTGTTAGTGGTTTTGGATTAGCCATTAAAAACGACTATACAGCTGGTACCATAATGCTTATTATATAGCTTTATTATATAGTATCCACAATGTTGACGCAGTTCAGGAGGTTAAGGTCTTTGTTTGGAACTTCTAAAACGTCGTACATGGCCAATGTCGTTGTCTCTCGCATACCATCTTCGTTAAACAGAGCCAACGGAAAAGGAGCTAACTGATATTCTAAATAAAATGCTAGGTCTTCGTCGTTTTGTTTAGCAATCGCTATCCTCTGAAAAGGTAACAACGGGTTTACTACTATATTGAAACCGTTTACGTTCACCGTACAATTGACGGTGATCAAGCTTTCATAAGGTTAACCATTTCAAGGTACTGAACCCAGAGGGCTGCAGTGGGGCCAGTGTCTTTCAACTGCTTCAAAGTCATCCTCATTTGAATCTCATATACGATGGCTCATATATGAGTATGTCCGTTTATGGTTTCTAGCGATAGTAGTTCAGTAGCAAAACCTCTAAACAACTCATGGGGGTTATTGCTTTTGAAATCAGATATATCCATGGCGTCAAAAATCATTTTTACTAAAGCTGTTTGGGTAATTAAATTATCTAGGATTTTTCTAGCGTATGCATAGTCAGGCAACATTTTTTCTACTGACGTTGTTGCATACTTCAAAGTAAGTATTTATTTTTACCCACCTCTAGCCATTTTGTACCCAATGCAGCTTAAGTATGACATACAAAGATAGAATCCACCAAATCTCACAATGCAACATGATAACAATGGATTGGATGTTTTTCCACTTTCTCTAGAGCTTTGATATGCAGAGATTTGACAAACGTGAGTATGCAAGACTTTTGGTGCACATGCGCGGGTCAACCCCCTCATCGTGATGGGGACGACCCGCGCATCCGCGTCCCAGGTGTGATAGTTCGCTCTTTCAAAGTCAATTATCTTTGTTCATGATGACTTATAAAAAAAATGTAAATAATGTTTTTGTTCACAATTTAATCCTCTTCAATTTTTGTACTCAAATTTTTTACATAAAATCAATATTTCTGAAGTTACTTGCAAAAAACAAAAAAAGCCTACACATTTTCCAAGATCGCGGTGAAAGCTCAAGTCTGATCGGTGGGGACTTTTAGTATGTTCAATAACATGCTCAAACAAACATTTTAAGATAGATTTTTGAAAAATTCTTCTTAAATTTTTTAAATTAAATTTTTAAGCTGTTTTTGTAACTTTTATTTTAAGTTTGCATTTAAAATAATAATCTGAGGGTTATAAAATTTATATCACGAGAAAAATCATAAAAATTCCTTTAAAACGAAATATTTTTCGAATCTTTATCTCCATTTTCTGATTTTTAGTGAATTTTTAAAGATTAATTTTTCCAATTTAATTAATTAAATGCTGATCACATGATTTCTTTTTCTGGTACTTTAAATAAATTTATCGTCACGTGCATAACAACTAAATAGACAAATTTTTTTTTTTACTTTCTAATGCAGCAGACGATTGGATATTATAAAAAAAATAAATATCCCTTATGATTTATTTATTTATTTATTTATTTATTTATATAAATAAATAAATAAATAAATAAATAAATTGCACACATTGACTGTTGAATTTAATTTGAATGTACTCCGAAGCGAAGCGCGGGTTTTCAGCTAGTTTATCTATATTTATACAACAGTTTCGTAACTGACTGAATGACTCACTGACATACAACGCACAGACCAAACCGCTGGACCTAAAGCGCTGAAATTTTGCATGGCGATTCTTCTTATAGTGTAGGGATGAACTAAGAAATATTTTTGAAAAATTCTTCTTAGATTTTTTAAAATTAAATGTTTAAATTGTTTTTGTAACTTTTTTTAATTGGCGTTTAAAATAATAATTTGGGGATTATTAAATTTATATCACGAGAGAGAACATAAAAATTCCTTTAAAATGAAATCTTTTTCGAATCTTTACCTCGATTTTCTGATTTTTGGTGAATTTTTAAAAATTGATTTTTAGAATTTAATTTATTAAATGCTGATCACGTGATTTCTTTTTCTGGTGCTTTAAATAAATTCATCGTCAGATGCATAACAACTAAATAGAGAATTTTTTTTCTTTCTAATGCAGCACACGATTGGATATTATCGAAAAAAATAAATATACCTTACGATTTTTATATATATATATATATACTAGCTGAAAACCCGCGCTTCGCTACGGAGTACATTCAAATTAAATACAACGGTCAACGTATGCAATTTATGCCAAAAAATAAATATATATATTTATAATAAATACGATGATCAATGTATACAATTGATGTAAAATATATATCTATCTATATATATATATTTATAAAAAAATCGTAAGGGATATGCATTTTTTTTTATAATATCCAATCGTCTGCTGCATTGGAAAGAGAAAAAAATATTTTTTTTGTCTATTTAGTTGTTACGCACGTGACGATAAATTTATTGAAAGTACCAGAAAAAGAAATCACGTGATCAGCATTTAATAAATTAAGTTCTAAAAATTAATCTTTAAAAATTCACCAAAAATCAGAAAATGGATGCAAAAATTCGAACAAAATTTTATTTTGAAGGAATTTTTATGATCTTTCTCGTGATATAAATTTTATAACCCTCAATGTATTATTTTAAATGCAAACGTAAAAAAAGTTTAAAAAACAGCTTAAAAATTTAATTTAAAAAAATCTAAGAAGAATTTTTGAAAAATCTTTCTTAGTGCACCCCTACACTATTAGAAGAATCTCCATGCAAAATTTCAGCCCTTTAGGTCCAGCGGTTTGGTCTGTGCGTTGTATGTCAGTCAGTCAGTCAGGGAATGAATGAGTCAGTTACGGAACTGTTTTATATATATATATATATATATATTTGGCATTAATTGCATACATTGACAGTTGTATTTAATTTAAATGTACTCCGTAGCGAAGTGCGGGTTTTCAGCTAGTAGCTACATAAATACTGTTAACCCAATATAAATAGCATATTCAGATAGCCTGATCTCGTCCGCACCTTGCAACAGGATTCTTTTTATAAATTTCGCCCACCAAAGGAATTTAGGAGTGTTTTAAACACACTATACCAGATTTTGTTTTCTCCGAAAATCTTAAAATTTAAAAATATTATTTACATTTTTTTAAATGAAAAATTCTCTTTTAGGGAATACAATTTAAATAAATCTTCGGCCATTCCTGGAGGAGCCAAGTCAGCCATTCCTGGACACATTTTATCCGAAAGTTAACATTGATGTGAGTGACTTGTGGCGTTGCGTTTTTGCTGTTTATTCAAAATAGTAGTATTAAAAATGCCGTTTATTCAAATTCCCTCCTTCAAATTGGTAGTGAATTCACTTGTTCAATCTGACGTCGCGGCATGAGGAAAAGGACTCAACTGCGATATGAACAAGCAACCGCAGTCCACAGGAGCTCAGCCACTTCCCGTCTTTTTCAATCTTTGGTAGTGCCGGCAGTTTACCTGGCTGCATTTTTACCATGTTTTTATTAACTCTTTCTTGTTTGTTTGTTTGTTTGTTTGTGCGGTTGTCCAGTACAAATCTTGCAATCTATTTTTAACTAACATCCAGACTAGCTAGACATTTGAAACTTTAAGAATAGCTCAGAACACGATGACAATGCGTTCTTTTGATAATTTTAGCCATCTTTAAGAAGAATTGAATTCATTTTCAGTTAATTTTGTTTTGTAGAATGGTGCAGCCATCTATCGGCCAGGACGGGAAGGAAAAGTTAAACGCAATTGATTTCGCATTTGATACCTCTTTATTACGCATTTGATCATTTTCTTTGAAGTTGATGGGATAATTCATGAAAAATAGTTTTAAAAAGTATTTATTAATACATAGAATTGTCAAGTTTATATGATTCAACAGAAAATTTAAAAACATGGTACATAAAATTTCTTTTTATCTTATAATTATGTTATTAGCCAGTTAGCATAAGTTTTTATTACGTAATAATTTCTTTAACGAGTAGTTAAAATGCAACTTTTGTTTTTAATGTTGTAACAAATAAACAAGATGGAGTTATATTAATTTGGTTTCTTAAATACTAGAATAAGTACAAACATAGGATCCAGAGTCAGTATAGAACAGTGACTACCGAAACGGAATGCTACGTGATGCTAAAACGTAGGGAATAAATAGATTCGAATGTCCTTAACTTTTTAATTAAGTTTCTTTTCTAGAGATTATAATATTTACACAAACAGGGTTAGTACACAGCCGCCTTAAACACGTAGGATAAAGTAGATTTAAATTTTACTTTCAAAAATCGATAAACAGCAAAGTCATTACATTGTTCCCTATTAGTTATGAAAATAACGGAAAATATGTCAAATGCAATATCGTTCCATTTAATAAACATCACATGTACTTTATTAATTGCATTATATGACAGGATAAACAATGTTTTATTACTCAAAGAAATAATGTTCACATAGGGTAAAATGCAATTGTTTGAGGATATATCGCTCTTAAATTTGAAAGTCAAAAATAAAAATTAAGACATTGACAGTTCTGAAAAACGTTACGGGAAAAAAAAAATTAGATGGAATTAATGATATGAGATGCTAAAATGTAGGGATGAAAAAATTCGAATGTCCTTAACTTTTTAATTAAGTTTTATTTCTTTTCTAGAAATTATAATATCCACACGGAATACAACAGAAACAAGAATACATTAGATATCTATAAATTAGATTTAATATGATTAAGGAAGCGACTAAGTATGACACACTCCATCCAAAGCCGAAAAAGCGCTTTGCAAATGCACAAATAAATCTTTCTTTCTCAACGCAGTTGTTTCGTTAAGCTCGTGCTAAAAGGTGATCGCTGTTCAACAAAATAGTTTGGAGAAATAGTTTCGGCTCTAAAGGAGTTAATCAGCAGAATAAATTGTTTCGAGTCAACATTTTTTCCCTCCTCATCTGTAATGAAATGAATAAAAGTTTATTCTTCTGTGGAATTATTTTTAATTTCCAGATGACGTTTTCTTTGGAGGATTTAATTGCAGCAAAACGTGCTGTGGTTCAGGTAAAGGCAACGGATGTATGCTGACTTTATATGAAATATCATTAGAAAAAAATGTGCAAGCATTTCCTAAAAATATTCACTTAACACACCAACAGGCACGCGTGGCACAGAGTGCAACGTCTCTTTCAACCTTGATTATTCCTTTTAAAAGATACTTTTTTTTTCAAATTGAAAATCATAAATCTGTTTTTTATGACAAGATATAAAATGTTGAAAATATTGGGATATATTTATAATTAAAGCCAACGGATACAGATACAATCGGCTTATTTCAAAACTATCCGGTTGGTTGGATCTAAGACAAATTGCGAATGGATTCCTTTTATGTTCGAAAGATTTAAAAACAATGAGATTGTCCATCTTCGTGATATGAGGAGGTGAAAGGCAAAGTGGTGTAAGTCAAGTGGTGTAAGTCAAAAGAGTTTAACTGCAAAAACTACAAAAAATTCCACCATAAATTCAACAAATTATAATTCATAACAATTATTACAATACTGCAAATAATAACTATTTACAATTACACTTTAAATTGAACATGGAGATTACATATTTGCCCTCAAAGGTAAAAAGTTGAAAATGTGACTTACACCACTTTGCCTTTCAACGCCTCATATGTGGGATTATGTGTAATAGCTTCACATTGGATCGACTACATCAACTATTGCTTTTGTCGAATTGTAATCCAGTATAATCGCTGGTTTATCACGGTTAAATCACGACTAACAATGAAAGGAAAGGTCCACCAAGAAATAAGAGAGTAAAAATAAGTGAAGATGATCTCTTGGGCCACCACAAAAAAGCTGAATTTCTCAGACAGAATTTAATTCTATTTGTCTTTTCGATAAAAAAAATCAAATTTCTCTTAATTAAAATTATTTTTAATTAAAAAATATTGAATATATAACATAATTAAATTAAGATTTTATTTTCATATATTTCAACTTTTTTGTTACATTTTTATAGGTACACACAAATCTTTTAAATTTAATTTTATCATTACAAAGAGAGAGTACAGTTAAAAAAAATTAATTAAATTGCAGCCAAAAAACTTTTCACGGTATAGAAGAAAAGAAATTGAAAGATCTAGTCGAAACAGACATAAAAAATGGGGCTATCTTAGAATGCTTGAGAGCGAAAGTATATTATCTTGGAGAAAGATACCAACATGAAAGCAAAATAAAATTTGTTGAAAATAAATTAGCTAATTGGAAAAATATTAAATCATAGGAATAACAGTTAGAGTCATTGGGTTGGAAAAATTGCAAAGAAAATGAAAAGAATAAAGAGTAAAGTATTATGCTCTTTAAAACATAATTTAATTTTATATACCATTTCTTCTAGACGTAATTCGGTTTATGAAGCGGAGTACCTAGGTCGAGTCGACTTTATCTCCAGTGATCAAGTTATATGTAATCAAGGTGGGAGTGCTCAGTAGTTAAAATTTTAAGTTAAGAATTAAATATTAAGGTAAAAATACGCTAATAAAAGAAAAAAATAATAACAGAAAAGAAAAACAAAACAAAATTTAACCTTAAAAGAAAATAATATTTGCTTGCCCTAATACCAAGCAAATATAACTTGGTGTTAGGACACCAAGTTACAAGTGTGGCCATTCGCCTGAACAGTCACATAACAACCGAGACCTGTTGACTTCAGGTAGAAAGTGAACTCGATCCCCACAGTAAAAAAATGAAACCCTAGGTGACATTTTAACTAATTTAATGAAAACATAACAATTATTTACAGAAATACACAATTTTAACAATTATACAGGAGCACACGATAATATGCTGCTACGAGCTAGGAAAACATTGGAACGACTGACAAACATCGTTTCTCAGCAAGCAGAGTTCAGAGGGTGTCGGCAAGAACGTTAATGGTTGTTTTTGTCCACGGAGTCCAAATTTTAGGGATTGCTTCTTGCGATCCCGGCGACTGTTCGCAAAGTCGCTTTACTCTGTTAGGGCATCATGGGAGTTTTTACGTAATGATGCCCTGTTTAAACCAGTTGATTACACAAGGTGAAAATATTTAAGTTAAAAATTAGAAAAGACTAATGACCCATGAACAAAAAAAAATGAAGTTAAGAAGGCCCAAAAAAGAAGAAAAGCGTGAGAATACAAAAGTATTTTTATATGTTTTTATTTATTTAACAATTTTTTTGATTTTTTAATGTTTTTTGATTTTTTTAAGATTTTATGAATTCGAGGTCATATGGAACTGCAGTAAAAAAAGGCCCTAAACAGGACCAAACACTTCGTATCGAGATAGTTTCGGAGTTCTCAAAGGGGGGAAAGCTAAAAATAACAGGAGAGTGAATTTGGAAAAAGTACGACACCAGCTGGGATCGAACCCATAACGTGAGTGATTCCAGACCAACGTGAAATCAGTGTGCAACGCGAAATCACTGTTGTTGTAAATAGCTGTAAGTTTTGTAAATAGTTGTAAAATGAATTTATTGGTGCTTAACTTATATTTATTTTATGTTAATAATGTTTATATATTGCGGTTAAGCGTGGGATTGTAATATGTTACCCTTTAGCGACATTTTTGAAAATTTTGACGACGTCATTAAGATCCAATAAATTGAACACTAATAAAGTTTATTTACAATAATTCACAAATATTTACATATTTTAAAAGTATATCCTTTACTGTATATATTATGCAAACACTAAAAAATTTCGTAAGTAGATTTATCTAAAACTATTGTCATTTGTAGTAAACACTATTTTTTTAAAATTTTATGTAATAGATATTTTATTATTTTAAAACTTTTTTTTACTATATCATATCATATCATATATAAATAAACCTTTTATTATTTAAAGACGATTTCTAACAAATTATATACTTTTCTCATCGTAACACTACAGAAATTGCTGTAACAATAATTAGTTTTTTAGCATTTGATTTCAAACTTTTGAAGATAGGAAGGATCTTGAAATCACTAGGAGAAATCATAGTTCCGAATTTTAAACTTTTATTTCAAGTTCTGAGTTTAAATTTGCAAAATATTCTCGATTTTCTAGCTGATATAAAGGTGAGCAGTTTGAAGTGTTTATAACCAGCATTACAGCAGACATTTCAATAATTTTTAAGATTTTTGAATTTGTAAAGGCTTAAATGTTGAATGTGAAATCGTGCGTCGCATTGGAAGTTTATAAATCTTGTTATTCTCGGTTTGTCAGTCAGATCTGTTATGATTAGACAAATTTTTAAGGTTCTTCATTATTTTTTCGTTACTTTTTCAAAACACTCGATAATGGCTCGTTATTTAAGTTAAAGAAAAATAAATTTTCACTAACGGGTATTACAAAATTAAACTTTAGACATGTTATAATTCAATTGGACATATTGAAATGGAGTCATCTCAATTTTTTAAAATTTTTCATGAGAAGCAAAAAACTATAACTCGCCTTCATGCTTTATTAGTTAGACTAAATTTAGTATTTATTGCGCTTATAAGGCATCAATCCTAAGGCAAAAATATAATTTGTTAATATCTTTTGAAACTTGGGGAGGGGGGGTGGGAGCACCAGAAAAGTTGGAGAAAAGTGAAGATGGGTTTTTGAAAATGACCGATTAAATTAGTCTCATTCATGTTTTTATTTCGATTTCAAAATCTGAATCAGGCTTTCAAAGATTCATTGATTTTTTTCCTATAATTAACTTCTAATTTTTAAATAAAAAATGTCAGAAAAGTGAATAATTATGTTATTTAGTAATTCAAGAATAATTCTCTATCTTCTGATATTTTGTAGAGAAAACTGAATTTTTGCTTAAAGCCTGGCATTTTCAAACTTTTTAAACTTAATACTCAGCGACTCTATGCTAATTATAGTAATACATTACTCAAAAACTCATTTTAACAAATAGAAATTCCATCGAAGTAAAAATCTCCTTTTATTCTATGCATTTTACAAATTAATCCGTTAATATTTTAAAGATGATAAAGGTAAAATTCTTTCCCTCGAAAAGTTTTTTACTGGAGATATTTCTGACTTTCCATTAAAACAATCAATTTTTATATTTCGCACTAGCTTATAACTCGTGTTTTGTTGCAATTTTCTTTACCCTACATACTCATTAATAAACATTAACTACAAAAAAAGAGACTTAAATCCTCTTTTCAAATACAGCCTAATGCTTGCTGCAGATAAAGTCTCTTTTAGGTATCGGGAAAAAGGGTCTCTAATGTCGTTACATTTTTAGAGAGATGCTACATTTTACTTGTTAAAAATGTATATATGTTAATAATAATCAGTTCGAAAGCTTTGAATTTTAAAATGCTCGTGAATTACAACTTTCAGTTCAGAATTCAAAACGTTGCTTTTACAGTAGTTGTTAGAAATTATCAAATTAAAAGCGAATGCGTGTAAATAATTCCGGATTTCCGATTTTTCTCTGCTACTAATTCTTAAACTCTGGCATTAGCATGCTGCATTTATGTGACGACCTTTGTTTTGTTTTTTTATCTTTTAATGTATTCAATATTGAAGAATATTATTGTTCTTGTTATTTCTAATTAACCCTTGCCGGGATTTATTCCAGACTATGTCCATATAGGCTAGCAGCCCCCCCAGGGGTGGCATCTGGGAGTTCGTACCCTCTCCCACCCTCTCTGGCCTCATAGAGGAACTTTCCGGATAACAGATTTAACGTGCCTATATCCGGCCCAGTCACAGAGGTATTTAATAGGGCTTGTTGGAATTCGATCCCAGCACTCTCAGTACCGAAAGCCAACGCGCTACCACTAGGCTACCTGAAGCCCTTGAGGAATACTGGACTGTACAACTAGTCTTTGCGGTTTATAAAGTCTTTACATATTCCCTGTCTTTTTGTATTAGGAACGATTTATGGACAGTTCAAAGACAAACCAATTGAAGCTCTTGATATGAAATAATTCTAATATTGCGAACATCATTGCAATTACGTTTTTAGTTCACTATATGAAGGCCTAATTTGAATAGTGGGCCAACTCCATTTTTGTTCATTTTGAGATACAGAGCCTCAAATTCTAACGAGTGCTGAAAAATGACTGCTGAATTGCAATCTGATTTGCAATGTCTTCTGTTGGCAGCATAAATCAGCTGGAGGTGTACCAGTTTTAAAATAAGATAGAAATGACTTGTATGAACATGAAAGGGAGACTAACTCCATTTTTAAAAAAAAGTGGAGTTGGCCCACTACTCAAATAAGGCCTTCATATTACAGTTGTTAATGTTATGTTTAAAGTTATTATTTATTACTGATTTATTATATACCCTATTATTTTTAATTTCTAACTAGTTTATAGCTGAGTTCACTTCTGTTGCCAATTCTAACGACGCCATATTATCTCCATATTCCTCTCGGTAAAATTGCGGTGTAAAGAAGTTAACAGCAATATACAGATATAAGACTATGATGGAAAATTAAAGAATTATTTTTGGAAGGGAAAGAGGCTAGGAAGATAGGACAGAGTTTTACCTTATAGCGCCGAAGCAGTGAAGACGATGATGATTTTACCATGCTGACTATCATAGCAAAAATTTAACGAGTGCTGGCTCTAATTTAAAAGAAACGTTTTAACGTAGGATTACGTTCCTCCACAACCGTCCGCGGTAAAGCAAAATTTCAGACGTCCTTCGTCACAAGTTACAATTTTGACAGCGTGCAAATCCAGTCTGTATCTCTTGGGCAAGCAGTAAACAGTTAAACAGAAAAGTACCAAAATACGTCAAAATAAAAGAGGTAAGCAACGACAAGTAATAGTACGTTCATAACCCGCGGCAGTTTCGTTAGAAGAGACTACCTGAAATTTTTTTATGCCACTTGGCAGGAAACGGTTAAAATTGGTGCATTTGTAGGGAGAGAGAATCTGAAATAACGTTAAGACGTTTGTTGTAATGCCTGTAATAAGGAGTATTGGAGGATAATATAAGGCAAATATTGGAAGGAAAATATTGAAAGATATTTTCTACAATTTTACACAGCTTGTAAATCCTACGCTACCCAATCTTCAAAGTAAAGAACTTTGTGCCTTTCAGGACCCGATTCCTGAAGTTTAGACTGCTTGAGATCATGTAATTACATCAAATGAACCCTCACAGTTGAATAATAAATGCAGATCAAGTCTTAGCCGTGAATAGTCAATATATTTTAATGCGTTTCTCAGCGTAACGTTGCGTGCAAATGAACTCAAGCCCAAACAATTACAAATATGAAACTTCTCTATACTGTAACCGATGCCTGAAATGTTTAGGCAATTTAAATAGCAACGGCAAAATTGATCGCCGATATTATTTGGTGTAAAATTTAAATAGCTACGCCAGCCGTGTCCCAGAAGAACTCACAATAAATACTGGTAAAAGAAACATTTCGTTGCATACGTAGTTTCTAATTGTTTACTACAAATAAAAGAATGCAAAAAGCTCGACAATTCTTTAGAAACGCTTTGAATTTTTGAGTATTGGAACCTTTTGTCAATGGAAACAAATTTCTATATTTGCAGCAAAAATCCTTGTATTTTGTTTCAACATGCAAAATTTTAACAACATTAACTATAACACAGAGGAATATATTACAAAAGAATACAACTTTGTATCCCAAAAGCAAATACATACGAGCCCGTTGACAACCGCTTTGATAAAATTCCAATCTAGGCACGCCCTCTTTAACATGTCGCGTTGTTTGACGATAAAGAATTCCCGAAATAAATTAAATTTACTGTGAATGATACATCGATCGTGTAATTTAAATTAAGTATTAGAACCTTGATACAAATTTTCGCGTTGGAATTCCGAATGAATTCATTCTTGCCTCGCATTTTCATAGAATCGCTCGAATATAATCGTCAAATGCACGTATATTCTATTAAGAGTAGCGTCCAAATAAAAGATGTCCCGAACGAGCCTCCTCTCTCAGCAGTGGCGTAATTATACGTCATAACACGGGCATTAAAAGGAGCGGTACGAGAACGGTTGCGCTGAAGTAACTTAAATGGGTTAGAGTTTCATTTCCCCCAGGAAAAATGCATGATACTCTGAGAGCGTTCGGAAGTAATATGGATCTGAACGCCGGTGGTTTTCGCAAATTGAATGCCGATAAATTTCGATGTCACGGATGGAAAATGTTCTCAAGTTTCGCGTTTAATTTATGATTTATATCTCTGCTTGGGAATAAATTCTGCGTATTATTAAATCCTTGATTTCACAGATATTAAGGCGACAATGGACCATGAAAAACTTTTTATAAAATTTATTTTCCAATTGCTATGAAATTTTGTACTTATACAGTGTTGTTTAGAGATGAAAATTCTAAATTAAAATAAAAATCAGAATGTAATTGATTAAGATATTAATTAAAATCAGTTTGTTAATTAATCTATTTAAAAATGCTCCATGCGCATTAAATTTTGTCTCAGATATCTAATTTTCTCTCTTAAGCTAGCTTTATATAGTTATAATAAAAGTTAGTAGCAATATGTGATTTACAGTCATATTTATAAAGACAAGAAAATAAATCGATAAAAATAGGTCATTTTATCCAAAATTTTATCATTTTTTTTTATTTTAAAAAGCTTATGTTGTTTTAAAATAGTATGATGAATTGATTACTAAGTTTTATTCTAACATATATAGATAATCATTTTATGAAATTTTATGAAAATTCAAGAAATATTATGACGTATGGAATATTTTGAACTTATGGAAACGACATGAAAACTTGTTTTGAGAAAATGACATTTAAAGTTTTAATTTGACTAACATTTCCATTGTTTACATTTGAAAAAAATACTTATAACTGGGTTAATAATGATCGGATCCACATACTTTTTTTTAACTTTAAAGCTGGCGAGTTGCAGAATCATTTTCTGAAAGACAAAAAATCGTTTTGGGGACATATTTTTGTCAATCTGAAGGTCCATTGTCGCCTTAAAAGTACCAACTGGATGCCGGAGACATGTATTTCATATTTTCGTATGAGAGGTATCGATTTGTGCGTGATTTGAATTTAAAGGTTTGATGAGTTTGAAAAAAAATTGATAATTTTTAAGTTTATGTTGCATTTCCAAAGTATTCGTGAGTTATCTATCATTAAACCCTTTTCAACAGTTAAAACAGTGATCAACCGCCTGGAGAGTTTTGACGAAATTTTTCAATGCCCTGTACGCTGTAAAAAGAAATCTGATATTTTACGGCAAAAGATGATTGTTGCTTAAAAAAAGTTTAAATGTTTCCACATTCAAACCTATTTTTAGATGGTTGTTTTAAAAGAAAAAAAACAGGTAGTCTCTTCTAACGAAACTACCGTTACTTATCGTTGCTTACCTCTTTTGTATGTGTATATGTATATATGTATATATGTGTTATGTATATATGTATCTATATATATGCACGTAAGTGTATATATATATATATATATATATATATAAATGTCAAAATTTTAACGCATTTTGGTACTTTTCTGTTTAACTGTTTACTGCTTGTCAAAGCGATAGAGACTGAGTTTGGCACGCTGCCAAAATTATAACTCACGAGAACGGATGGACAGACGGTTTTAGCGTCTGGAATTTTGCTTTCCGAAGGACCGTTATGGAGGAACGTAATCCTACGTTAAAATAAAATTTCAACGGACATTTAATTTTCAAGAATTTCTAGTCACAAAGAGGTGTTATTATAGTGCTGAAATTCCATTGTCCCGACTGCATTATAAAATGAAAAAAAGTTCTTAAAAATAAAGTAAAAGAACTGGAAATTTGAGTGTAAAATCTTCACCGTTATGTTTCCAATGAATCAGTTTAAAGCATTATAGCCTGCAAAGTATCAAAGTGAAGAAGACCCATTGAGTTTCGTGTAAAACACATTGTAAAAAAAAATTCCTAAAATTTTATTTTTAAACTGTAAAATATAAAGACAATAAAAGTGCGCATATATCTACCTTCAATGCAATTCATACCGCCAAAAACCTAACTAGGGGATATTTGCAGTGTAATGCAAAACAGCTGAATTTCTAACGTAATTTAAACGACAAAATTAGATAGACTATGTTTTAAAACATTCGTATAGTTACTAAGATTATGCCGTAATGTAGAATTTAATTTGAACGATATGTTGGAAATGCATTGTAAAACCGACGTTTATATTGCATCTCCGAAAGAAGTCTATCCGGTAAGAAAGAAAGATGGTCTTTTAATGCTATATTGTCACAAAACATTTTTAAACGTTCATGTTATATCAAAGCACGTGAAATACATGTCATTGGGTTTCAAAAATAGAGGATATGAAAATAATGAAATGATACATTTCGTTCTAGACCGATATATTTCCTCCGAAACTTATTGTTGAAAATTAGAATTGCAAACATAGTGGTTTTCTTCGGCTGACTAAAACTGCACATTATTGCTGTTGAAAATATTTTGAAGACGGCATTCAGAAAGAGCTGAACAGTAAGATCTTATACAACACGCACCTGGATCAGCTTCAAAATGAACGTTGTTGGTAAATCAAAAATGACTGACTGAAATCTACAAGCATTCGTATTATACACCATAATATATGACAGTATTGCACACATAAACCTAGACGTTTTAATGGCAATATAGCCAATTTTTCCTTTTTTAAGGCAATACGGCCGTTGGTTAGAATTGTTAGAAAAATAGTTTACTAGGAGACAGGAAGTGCTAAACAAAACACAGCATTGGAAAAACCAAGGAGTAATCAAAAATTTAATGTGATCTCGCCAATGCAGCTAGAAAACTGATTTGGTTATCTCATATTTTCACAAGGGGCTTACGATGTCATCTGACGTGCAAAAATAGTTCTAGTATGATCTACTGACACGAATTTAGTTTACTTCACTTGTAGCAACAAAACAGCTGTCTGCTTTGCGACCTCACATGTCGAGGGAATTTCACACTTCCCTCGACATAACGCTTCCTCTGATTAGAAAATTCCTCAGTTTTCTTAGCTATAAATAAACCAATATATGCGAGAGCTACTATAAACCCATAATCAGAATCATTACGGTAATTTTAAGTAGTGTTGCTGCATAATAGAATAAATCAAAGCTCTTTACTGATTTGATTACCCTCAGTTGGTCAAGGGGTATTAATGATGGTATGATGTCTTGAAAGAATTATATGTTTTATATAGTGTGTTTGTGTGTGGTCTTGCCTGTGAACTGTTTCAGAAGCGCTCTCGGCAGTCCAATCTTCGCTAATTGGATCCTGATGGCCGGGGAAGACGTGTGACAATTGGAGCCGAGGCTGACCAGGTGTTGCCGTAGGTCCTAATTACGGACTTCTTCGTCGATGAAAACGCCGATCGTGAGAACGGCGGATTCGGAAGTTGGGGTTATTAAAATACTCTCGAGAATCTTCTAGATTTTTCGAGAAAGAAGAAAGATGATAAAAAGGCGGTTTCTCGGAAGAGAGAGAGACCTTAGCCGACCGTCGAACGAGCTGCTGCTCTTTTCGAGGCAGAGACCTGTGGCGTAAGCTTACTTTTGGCTTTTGCTAGCCACTGCATGATGATAAAATGTACCTATGTGACTTATATATACTTGTAAATATTAGTAGGAAGTCTTAATAAAGACTTGTATATATTTAAAATTAAGTCTCTGTCTTCGTGATTAAGAAATGAATACTTCATCGGGAATATTGGTTTCTGCGGGCCACGTCACCACAATGTTTTTATATAGGCTAAACATTTTTTTATAGGCTAAACATTTATCATTTTGTTAACACATAACACAAGCATTTCTTAGCTTCTCTTCTGTTTTAAATAATAAAGTATAATTTACCTCTTGCGCTTGGCTTGGCCATGAGCCTTTTCACTATGTTATCGTAGATGGAATCTCCTGCCACACCCGAATCTTTAGTCAGCTTTTCCTTCACGGCAATGCAGATTTCCTTCTTCGAAAGTAGCTCTTCTAAAACGGTGAACGCCTGAAAAATCCATTACGTGAGAAATCAATATGTAAATACATCTTAATTTGATTCAAGCAATTTCGGAAATTAAAAACTGCATTAAAATTCCCTGATTTTTCCTAGTGGCACTTAGATGCAACCAAAAAGATAAGAAAATAAGAAAATTGAATATCTGACTTATGATCTCAATGCAAATATATCACTCACCAGCAGTTATTTGTTGGTAAAGGTCTTCAAAAATATCTAAGCTCATTATAAAAGTTCATCCATTCTTCCTCTAGAACAGTGGCTGTTAACCTTTTTAACCCTTCAGCGGGCGCGAAAATTTTTGGTACACGAGCAGGCGTGCGTTGCAAAAAGTGCAACGTCTCTTTCAACCTTGATTATTACTTTTGTAATAAACTTTCATTTTTCAGATTGAAAATATTAATTCTTCGTTTTATGACAAGATATAAAATGTTGATAATATTAAGATATATTTATAATTAAAGGCCAAAGAATGCAGATAAAATCGCCTTATTTCAAAACTTTCAGGTTTAATGCATCTAAGGACAACTTGCGAATCAATTTCTATTACGTCCAAAAATCTAAAAAACAATGAGATTTTCCATCTTTGTGATATGCGGAATACCGTGTAATAGCTGCACATTTCATTTACTACATCAACTCATAATTTTCTCGTATTGCAATCCAGTATAATCGCTGTTTTACCACTGTTAAATCACGACTAACAATGAATGGAAAGGAATACAAGTGTCAGAAAATCAGACCTGCATTAGAAAGGGTGTAGCTATAAATAGAAACTGCTTAGAACATTCAAACCTTACTTGTAAAAACAAACCATTCAAAATTACGAAAATGTTGCACTTTATATACGGGCGCGCCCGCTGAAGGGCTAATGCTCAATACTCCCTTGAATCTGAAAATAAGCTCTCCCCCCCCCCCCCTTGAAAAATGTGTTTCTATTTTTTATTTGGGAAAAGACATTTATTGCAAAATAATTTATTTATTCCATAAAAAAATAATACATTTAAAATACATACTATATTATTACATATAAAACAATATCTACCTTTTAAATGGTTACATTGTTGTTTTTTGTCCATAATTATCCTTTTAAAACAAGGCTCTTTTTTTAAAGAGCCACACGCAAGTCATCAGATGCATTTAATCAATTTCTAGCTTTTGTTTTGATGTGCAAAAGTTATGAAAAACTAATTTCACAATGGTAAGAGGAGGCAAATGGTAAAAGAGTCTTCGATGCTGCTGTTTCCAATTCTGGATAAAGTTCTAACTGCGTACACCAGAGCTGTTCTGAGTCCAGTTGTTCAAATTCCATTTCAATACTTGCATTAGCTAGTATTGCGATAAGATCGTCTTTTAATAAAACGTTGTCGTCCATTCAGTGAATTTAGGTCAAACGAAAATGGATTGAGTATCCATCTATTAATTTTGCTTATATTTCCGTTGGAAAAGTATCCATCAAATGATTCACTCAATTCATAATTTTCATTAAAAATATAGAACCTTCCCTAGCACCCCTATAAATGCTCTCCCCCCCAGGAGTGCCGGCCCCCTCGGTTAAGAACCACTACTCTAGAAGCATGTTTACATCACCAGCACCCAAATAGAGAACATGTCATTAAAGCATCAATTTTTTGTTAGTGTATGTAACTCATATATATATATATATATTAAGACTTAAATCAGACAATTTGGATAGAAAGCTGGGGTGCAATATGTTTTCTGTATTTTCTTCAGGCAGTCGTAAAAGTGTCCAGCTTTCCATAGGGCATGCTAATTTAAGATATTCTCTCTTCAGTTTGGGGATCCTATTATCACTATTTAAGAGTCTTTTGTTTGAAGTTTGACATTCAAAGACTCTACCGAGTCTCACAGATGCACTGATTGGTCATACTTAAACTGAAGCATGATATTCCAAAATAGGGTCATGTGCTGTAAGCAATACTGTGGCTCTGTGGGTAACTTTTTAACATGGCTTGGGTGACGTTTCATAGGTTCGGTCACATCTTGTAATTGGATTTTTTTTTACTGGTTCGTCTACTGTCTCATTTTCCCGAGTGTGTCGGAAGCCATTAAAAAAACACAGTGTCTTAGCTACATATCTTAATTCACATTGAATTGATTGACCCTGAAAATTCTGACTTTGATGCTAGCAACCCCCTACAGGCAATTTAGGAGTCCCTACAGGCTATCAATATGTATTAGAGCTTTGAAATGCTATTACCAGCTAAAATCTGACTCGGATGGTTACATTAACAGTTATAATTGAAATACCTGATTCTAATTTAGTAGGCAAACGGCCAAGCCATTCCGGCTTTGAGATTTAAACAGCCATTTAAATTACTATGAATCCTAAATGTATCTCAGTTTGCGACTGTCTAGTCAGATTAGAGCAAGATTCTGATGTCTTATTACACTGTTAATCAGTCTAAGTGTGAAACACATAATGCTCGATCGAAGTGGCATCGATTTTCAACACATAAACAAAAAAAAATTATACAGTAGCTACGATAGGTGTCGAGTCAAATTTAAAAAAATAGCTTGTTACGACACGGCTATTTTTTGAACACTTGTTGAACTTAAGGCTTCAGTTTTCATTGTAAATGTCGTTTGACAAGAAAAAAGGGGATATACACTATATGTTTACATCATCACTTTATAACCCCTCCCCCCATTATATAAAAAGGAGTTTTCATACCTTGTCTGCAAATGTAACCCAAGTTTAAATATTTTAACTTACTACAATTATTGGTTACAGAGAGTTATGATTAAAATTAACAATCAGTTTAGGTTCCTTAGTTTACCATACCCAGGCAACTCAGTTAAACCCCCAACTTCCTTTTGGTTCGTTAATGTCGTTTAAAATATGTCGTAAGACTATGGATCAATGGGAAACTAATAAGTTTTAGGCGGCGTAAACCACAAAACTTTTCAGAAAAAAGTCAGTTTCCTTAGTTTACAATAATACTTTATAGCTTTTAGACTTAAACAATTCTCAAAGCATGTGCCTACGTTGATTCCACTGTGAGAGAAAATAATCTTATGATATCTTAGAATCTGTACGTACGCAAATGTTTCAATTTTCTTTAATCATGTGTCTTTATCTCGGAGTGGAAAATTTTCATGATTTGTTATCTTTAAAATGATACATCTTTAATTCCTTGTAAGATATCTCTTGCACATCGTTTCTTTGCACTATTTTTACTAAATCTCAAGAACTTTTGATTTAAAATTTTAAAAATATTTGACTTAAGTTAAAAGTAACACTGAATTTTTTTCTACAATTTAAAGTTCCTAATAAATTTTATAAATAAAATTTTGATAAAACCTGTAGATACAGGTTATTTTAAAATTTTTCACATGCCCAAAGGGGGGAAAATATGCAAACAGTGCAATTGGTAGAGTAAACTTATGAAAAATTAAATAAGATCTAAATCAATAATATAAATTTTCTTAAATATAATTTTAAATTTGTCAAGAATATTCTCGATGTAAAGTGATCGTTATATAAACACGCAATTGAGAAAATAATTAGCATTATAAAGTGCATTCAAATTGAAAAAAAAAATTGTCCCATAAATATTACATCCTTTGCTACATTAAAACTTCAATCCATACCAACCCTCCAGTTTTTCCTATCGCATAGATGAAAAATATTCAGGCATATTCATGCAAAATGTTCAACAAATATATTGAAAACTAAATAGTCATTAAATGGATAATTTTTCTTTTTTTAAGCAAAATTTCATATCAATATAGTATGTTTTCGAAGCATAATGATCGTTATATAAAGACACTTTTCAAGGAAGATAATCAAAGTAAAATCTATTCAAAGTAATAAAACATAAAATTTTATGTAACGGACAATATTAAATCATTTGCTACATCATAACTCTGGTCATCTTTGGAGTCTATAATGTGCACCACTAGTTAATATCGAGAAAATAACGTTACCGAAATCTCTAAAGTGTGCTCTCAAATATTCTGCGCATATATACATAATGTGAACGAAAACGTTGTCGTGATTGATATAAAAGCGACGTAATAGCTAAACAGATATATCGGAGAGAAAATCTTATCTCAAAAATGTATTTTTGAAACATCATTTGACATGTAAATGGCTCTTGAATAATGCAGGCATTCGCATCAGAGTTTTATTCCCGTATTTCTTCCGCGGTAAGTGTTCGAAGACATTTTAAAAGGGCACAACATATTCAACGCTAATGATTCGTAACTTGATATAACAGCGTTTCTCCGGAAACTTTGGGTATAAGAGAAATCCAGGTAAAAGAGCGATACTCGTCATAAAATGTTTCCGCGCAATTTCGGATTTTATGAAAATCCTGCAATTTCCTATAGAGGTTTTTTAACGACAGTTAGCATCCCATAATCCAAGGCATGTATATCATCCTTGTTGTGAAGATTAAATAGGGTTACCTATAAGATGTTAGTAATAGCTATTTTTTCAAATGGTATGAAATTCTAGAAGGGAATTTTTCGCAAAGAAAGAGCCGTTTGAAGGAAGTTTAATATATCTGCTACTATCACATTAATCAGTTATGCGTAAACTACTTAACTCTTACGTAAATTAATGCAGTCGAGATACCTTCGGTACTATTTGTGGCCTAAAGTGATACTCCGACTAAGTCAATGTGCGGCAGGAAATGCCAGCTTCACATAAGAAACACGCCTGCGTGAAATATGTGTAACTACAACAAACTACATAAACAAGTCATTTATCTGTCGAGTGTGCACTTTGAAAAGATATAAGAAAAGGTATAATCTCTACAATAGATTATATTAAATAGACAACGAAGAAATGGCTAACCTTACCGACTACGACACAAGAGAATGCTATAGGCGTCCGAAGGTCACTTTCATTATTTACCCTGGTCTCCTTCCCCATTCTTAACTCTCCCTTCTACCTCTTCTAAATTCTTAATTACAATAGCCCAGTACCTCTGGTTCTAACATGTCATTCTTTGATGGATCGACCTCAAGACTATGTCACAGAATTCAGCTTAATCCTCTGCAACCGTGTCTCATTTTATTAATAATGCCACATTAAATAGTTGTCAAACTTATATTTATTCATGTATTAAATTATTTTTAAAAATTTTTCTTGTCTTTTTTTCTTTTTTTTAAACTTTCAATGTCAATACTTTTCTTTTAATCCTGAGGACGGAAATATAGCCCTAAACAAATTATCCATACCGAGGATATGGAGCTCTTCTCTCCGGTGCCTCGTTAACGTACCATGTCAATGTTTTTTAAAATCCTATGCCCGTATCCGACCTCTCAGTCATGAGTCGACGAGCAGCCCAATACAAAGATGAACGATAAAAACAATCGCCAAAGGCTCCGCCAATAACACATAAAGGAAAACATTCAAGAACATCAGGGAAAACCTGAGTTGCTTCTTCATTCATGGGCACGCCATAGTCACAAAGAGAGCAGGTATCTGTATATCCTAGTCCAATTCGATACATGTGACTCTGTAAGTTGTAGTGACCCGTCAATGTCAACACTTTTCTTTTAATCCTGAGAACGGAAATATAGCACCCAAAAATTATCCATACCGAGGTTATGGGGCTCTGCTCTCTTGTGCCTCGTTAACGTACCATGTTAATGTCAACACTTTTCTTTTAATCCTGAGAACGGAAATAAAGCACCCAAAAATTATCCATACCGAGGTTATGGGGCTTTGCTCTCTTGTGCCTCGTTAACATACCATGTTAATGTCAACACTTTTCTTTTAATCATGAGAACGGAAATATAGCCCAAAAAATTATCCATACCCAGGATATGGGACGCTGCTCTCCAGTGCGTCGATAACGTGCCATGTCAATGTCAACACTTCATTTAATCCTGAGAGCGGAAATATAGCCCCCCAAAATTATCCATACCGAGGTTATGGGGCTCTGCTCTCCGGTGCCTCGTTAACGTGCCATGTCAATGTCAACACTTTTCCTTTAATCCAGAGAACGGAAATATAGCCCCCAAAAATTATCCATACCGAGTTTATGGGGCTCTGCTGTCCGGTGCCTCGTTAACGTGCCGTGTAAATGTCAACACTTTTCTTTTAATCCTGAGAACGGAAATATAGCCCCCAAAAATTATCCATAACAAGGTTATGGGGCTCTGCTCTCCGGTGCCTCGTTAACGTGCCATGGAAATGTCAACATTTTTCTTTTAATCCTGACAACGGAAATATAGCTCCCAAAAATTATCCATACCGAGGTTATGGGGTTCTGCTCTCCGGTGCCTCGTTAACGTACCATGTCAATGTCAACACTTTTCTTTTAATCCTGAGAACGGAAATATAGCCCACAAAAATTATCCATACCGAGGTTATGCGGCTCTGCTCCCCGGGGCCTCGTTAACGTACCATGTCAATGTCAACACTTTTCTTTTAATCCTGAGAACGGAAATATAGCCCACAAAATTATCCATGCCGAGGTTATGGAAATCTGCTCTCCGGTGCCTCGTTAACGCACCATGCCAATGTCAACATTTTTCTTTTAATCCTGAGAACGGAAATATAGAACCACAAAAATTATCAATAGCGAGGTTATGCGGCTCTGCTCCCCGGGGCCTCGTTAACGTACCATGTCAATGTCAAAACTTTTCTTTTAATCCTGAGAACGGAAATATAGCCCACAAAATTATCCATACCGAGGTTATGGAAATCTGCTCTCCGGTGCCTCGTTAACGTGCCATATCAATTTCAATGTCAAATATCATCTCTTTGTCTGAGAGTGAGTCATCCATCGAAATTTCAAGAATTTTGTTAATACGTCGGATTAATAGATTCAACCAGAGCCGTGAGGATACATTGTAGCACACCTGAGGCAAGTTTTAAAAACGGTGCCTTTTCTTATCTTCAGAGACTCTTAAGTAATGAATTTATCTCTGTCAGAAATTACATTCGCTCTTTCTCCATAGCCTTTAAATCACCTCATTAAAGGCTATTGTCTACTTGATAGAATAACTGACATTTTGGGAAAAATAGTATTAATTTTAAAGTTAAAAAATAAAAAATTGGAGCTTATAATAAAAGCAAAAAAAGTAAATAAATTTGAATATAATTTGTTATGTAACAAAAATAATAACTCAATCACTTCGAGCTATTATGGCAGCAAACTGCTCAATTGCATGTCAATAATTGTTTTATGTACCGTCTTTTTCTATATAGAAATGATTGCTAGATCACTCAACCGTTCTTTGGTTATGGCTGTCCGTAGATAATTCGCTAAACTTTTCAGTTTCGAGAAGTAGCACTCGGTTCCTGCTACAGTCACAGGTAGTGTTCGTAGCTTTCTTAGAGCTCCAACAACGTTTCGATATAGGCATTCAAAATTTATGTCTCATGTTCTGAGATTCAGCAATTTATAAAAAATTCTAAATATTCGCTCATATTTGTGTATATTAACGAATTTCATCAGACATCAGATAAAACTATTCATATTTTTTCGTTATTCGTTACAAATTTCGTATTCTTACTATATCTGTTTTGTCGTCTCACCTGTGTTCAACCACATCCCTTGGTGAAAAAAAAGAATTAAAGTTCTATATAATAATTTCTCTGCGATAGGTAATCTTACTCAGATAACGATTCTTAAATTATTGGATGGGACGATCATTATTCCCATTTGTTCTTTAACAATAAGATACGAAAAATAAAGAGGTCCTTACACAATTAAAAATATGTACATCTCATAATAAATATATACAATTGGCTCCGCCCATGAGGGCCCGTCCCTTACATTCTGCAAAATTTTTAAAAAATTAACATGATTAGAATTTTGGAAGAACTTCAAAACGAAGTGTTAGTAGTAACGTAAATTTTTGTGGATATTTTCAAGAAATTTAACCCTGTCAGGGGCCACAACCTCTCCCGTTTTTACAGTGCAGATTTTTCCCCTGTTTTATTTATCCTAAAGAATCTTGTAAAATTTTCCAATTAAAGGTTGCAAAATGTTTTTACTTTTTAAAACTGATATCAGGTGGCAGTACCAGCCATTTTTCTGCTCATTTAACTGGAATGCATTGAATGTAAGTGAAAAAAGGACTAGATTTAAGCGTTTGCACTGTGCAAACGGCGCCCCTCAAAGGGTGTAGAAGTTGTTAAAGAGTGCATGCAATTATTTTCGTTTCTTTCTTCAAACTTTTTATACTTTTTATTAATTGGACGCATCATTTCAATATCATCATCTGACGAAATCGGTATTTTCGGAATACGGTAAATGTTATTCACTGGCTCCACACTAATTGTTTAATATTTACTACAGAGAAATATTTAGTAAGCCATTGCGGCCACAATTTAATATTTAAACGTAAAAATGCATATCATATCCACAGAATTTGCTTACAAAATCATTATTAAACTGCTATATCCATAAAAATTGCTTACAAAATCATTATCAATCTTAGGATTTTGTTACATCACATCTTAAGAAGAATATCGTATTTTCTTGAAAGGAATTATGTGGAAAAAATAAAAAAAAAATCATTTTTAGGGAATTTATTTTATGCACTTTGAAAATGCTTTTAAACATCAGTAAACTTTTAAGTATAAACGCATTAGTAACTTTGTAGAAAATTTTAACTATGAGTGGGAGTAACTGTTGTGGCAGTTTGTAAACAAGAGCTATTTTCAAAATGGGAGAATAATTATGTCAGTGATTAAATTACAATTTCAGCCGTAAACTTAAATGGAAAAGCGTTTAGTAACACTGAAATCGTTCTAAAGTACTTTTTTACGCAAATTCGAGTTATGTTGTAAAAGACAAACATTTTCGTCTTACTTATAAGATTTTGCGCTTCAAAAACGTGTCTTATTTTAAATAAGTGAGTTGGAAAGAAAACTGTTAGGAAACGTAATTAAGAAGAACACATTCCCAAACTTTCACAGCATAAAACATTCGCTGTAAAAGTTATTAATGTTTAAGTAACAAAGCGAGGAAAAACCTGTTCCTACACAATGCAAGGGATATTTTTTTAAAACATTATAAAATAGATAATGTTAGAAATGAGGAAAACATTGAAATTTAAATATAAAGTAAGTAACATAATTATTTTAAAACAAGATTAAGAAACTTATTGCTATGCAGCGTAAAGAAAAAAAAATCATTCAGATAAATGACTACCATGCTCGGGAAAAAAGTTTTATAAACTGAAATTAATCCATCTGCAAACTTTCATGATATTAAACAGACGATTATTTCAGACAGAGTATTGAAAGCCAACTAAGGCCATAAGTGATTATTAATTACTTTATTTAAAGAATCAGTTTTCTAATAGTTCCGTGTAAGAAGAAAATGATTGCAAACAATATTAAAGATTTCACTAAAAAGGTTTTAACTTCGGAAGCTTAGTAGCGACTTTCGTCTTAAGACACAGTAAAGAAAGAAACGTTTAACAGTGAAAATCCTTTTTTATGAACGGCATGAGTGTTGCCACTTTTCGCAATAGAAAAAATTATGAAGAGTGGCGAAACGTCAAACGCAGAAGAAGCGAGAAAAGAAAGAAAAAGTACAGACAAGACACAGAAACACGGGCGCCCAGAGGGGGGGGGGGGGGCAACTGGGGCACTTTGCCCCAGGCCCCCAACTGCTGGAGAGTCCCCCAAAATTTTTTAAAAAATTTACTTATTAGATTTCCCCAGAAAACTTAACAAGCGAGCAGTGCAATGAAATATAATAATTATGTTAATCATTCATGTAATAAAATTTTAAGTATGAGTAACGTAATTTGAATGTGTGTTTTCGTCTCTTTCCATTTTTTATTTTTCTTGGGGCCCCCAACAGAAGTTTGCCCCAGGCCCCGCAAAGTCTCTGGGTGGCCCTGCACAGAAAACAAATAAAAGAAAACTAATCGAACACAAAATTTAAAAAAATTAACAAAAATATGATGAAAAATGAAAAAGAAAAATAAGGAAAATTTAGGAATTGTTTCTAAATATAATAAACTCATATATGTCTATATAAAACAGTTACGTGACTGACTGACTGACAGATGACGCACAGACCAAACCGCTAGACCTAAAGGGCTGAAATTTTGCATGGCGATTCTTCTTATAGTGTAGGTGTGAACTAAGAAATATTTTTTAAAATTCATCTTAGAATTTTTAAATTAAATAAGCTGTTTTGTAATATTTTTTAAAGTTTGCATTTAAAATAATAACCCGAGGATTATAAAATTTATATCACGAGAAAGATCATAAAACTTCTTTTAAAATGAAAGTTTTTTCGAACCTTTACATCCATTTTCTGATTTTTGGTGAATTTTTAAAGATTAATTTTTAGACTTTAATTTATTAAATGCTGATCACGTAGTTTCTTTTCTTTTTGTGATACTTTAAATTGATTTTTCGTCACGTGCATAACGAAATAAATTGACAAAAGAAATATTAAAATACAGTAAAAGATAAAATTTAACCACTAAATTAATTGAGATGGAAGTTTTTTAAGATTTTAATGCAAATTATTTTCGAATTTAATCCTCTAAAAACAATTTCATTATTTTTTCATTGTAAATATCCTAAAATGTACTCCGTAGCGAAGCACGGGTAGTCAGCTAATTGTAAATAAAAGATATCCGTAGTAGAATATGTCACTTGAATGTTAGATTTCTAGGCTCACAAAGTTGTTTGCATACCCCACCTGCAAAATGCTTGTTGCTAAAACGACAGTAAGCATAATTTGCTATGAGCTAAGACAATCACGAGAGATTTTCCAGTCTTCTCTTTGCAAGAAAACGCGCAAAGGAATGAATATAAACACCGAAACACGTATAAAACTGTAATGTCATTTCCTAAATACATTTTCATGAATTGCACGGTAAATCCCCATCCTCAGTTGCCATGGAAACAGTTAGAAAGTTCGATAGCACGATGTTCTAACTTTGAACATTTAAGCCATCGGATGGATGGTTTTTAACGAGTAAAGCTACAACAAAAATACTTTGGACACAGAGCTATGCATAACCTTTCACACGGAAACAATATTTCGACGCAAATGTTTGTGAAGATTTTTCAGCGAAACACATCTCAACTCGTCTCGAGTACGTGAATAAATAATGTTTTTGTAAGTATCGATTTCAATGCTAATCTGTAAAAATTCAAGTCTGTGAAGTAATCTGTAAAAATTCACGGGATCCCAAAGACTTCTTAATCTTTATTTGATTCTCAATCGCTATTCTATTACGGAACGTTACGAATAAAGCGTTGCGCTTCTTTCACACGAATGAGACAACATACAATATACACTGCTGGCCACTGTAAATGCAACACCCTGAAGGAAACATGCAAATAACATGAAATTTACAACATGCATTAGCGGAGGTGAGATATGCAAATGATTAGAATTTCAGCGCAGACGCACATCACGCGCGCCTGTGGCGCCACTTCAAAGCGCTATTTAAGGCTTGGAGATTTCGACGATTTCAAGTTCGGCAATTGTGTTTTTCTTGTGGTTTTTTCAAAAAAACGATCAATTATGCCTCGTTGAAAACAGCGATCATCCTTTGATCAAGTATCCGAGTTCGACAGACGAAGGATAGTGGCCTACCGAGATTGTGGATTATCTTTCTGGGAAATCGGTAGTCGTGTTGGACGAAACCAAACAACTGTGATTCGGATATGTGATCGTTGGATGCGGGAGGGTACGACGGACCGGCGTGTTCGATCGCATCCACCTCAGCGCACCACTTCACGTGATGACAGGCAAATTGTGTGCATGGCAGTGACGGATCGCTCAGTCACATCACAAACCATAGCACAGCACATGCAATCTGTAACGCATCATCCAGTGTCTGCGCGTACCATTCGACGCCGTTTACAGCAGAGTGGTCTGTCCGCAAGACGTCCATTCCTTTGTCTACCCTTGACGCAGATCCACAGACGTCTCCGCCGCCAATGGTGCGATGACAGAAGGATGTAGACGGCAGAATGGAATGAAATTGTCTTTACTGACGAGTCACGCTTCTGTCTGCAACACCACGATGGTCGCATTCGAGTATGGAGACATCGTGAAGAGAGGATGCTGAACAGCTGCGTTATGCACCGCCACACTGGTCCTTCACCGGGTATTATGGTATGGGGCGGTATTGGATATCACTCTCGCACACCTCTAGTACGCATTGCCGGTACTTTAAACAGCCAGCGCTACATCTCCGAGGTGTTGGAGCCAGTTGTGCTTCCTTACCTTCAGGGCTTGCCCACAGCCATATTTCAACAGGATAATGCGCGACCACACGTGGCACGCATTGTCCAACGGTTCTTCGTCAATCGCCAGATTGAATTGCTTCCCTGACCGCCTCGCTCTCCGGATCTTTCGCGGATAGAAATCATGTGGTCCATCGTTGCTCTACGATTGACCCAGATTCCATCCCCAGCTGCCACAGCAGATCAACTTTGGCAACGCGTGGAAGCTGCTTGGTCTGCTGTACCCCAAGAACTCATCCAAAGTCTCTTTGATTCAATGCCGAGGCGTGTGGCAGCGGTGATCTCCATCAATGGCGGCTAATCTGGATACTGATTTTGGCAGGAAACACACTTCACAGAAGTCTATAAATTTAATCATTTGATACTTGGTCAACATGTTATCTACAAAATAAATTTTGGTGCGATATCTCTTGTCTTTCTTGGTGTTGCAATTTGGGTGGCCAGCAGTGTATTAGGTCGAATTATCTCAACCTTGTTACGTCTAGCCCTTTCGTCCTAGGGAAAGTAAGTAGCGCTAGTAAAATATGTTCTACTCATATTTTTTTTTCTATCCTGAAAATCACTCACGCATCCCCAAGGGGAGATCATCAGGTTGAGGACCACTGATTAACCTTTCAGCGGTCGCGCCGGGTATAGGGTTCAACATTTTCGTAATTTCGAACGGTTTGTTTTTACATGTCCCCTGCTTATAACATTCAAAATTTCAGGGTTGAATGTTCTAAGCAGTTTCTGTTTATAGCTAAACCCTTTCTAATGAAAGTACGATTTTTTTACCCTTGTATTCCTAAGGCTTCGTTCACACGATACGGTTTCGGTGTCAACCGAAAGCTGTGTTCACACGGTTCGGTTTTTCTTTCACCGCTTACGGTTTTACCCGTCCTTTGCAATCATTGCAGTGTAGTTCACTTTGCAGGATGGACGTAAATACCTTACTTGTATTATACTGGTATCGTTGTCGTCGAAGCAACATTAAAAAATTTATAGAACGTATTGGGTACATCCTATTTTGAGGGACAGATATTGTCCGGGTTTTTTTCAAACGCTTATGATTGAATTAAGAAGAGATTAATCGAATTTTTTCAACTACTCCTGAATGACGATGCATACATTTATTGAGTTAAAACGTTGAATTTTTTGTAATGGTTAACCATATAATTTGCAAACAAAATCACATCATAAAACTTCTCATAAAGTTTTTAAAAAATTTTTTAAATTTTAAATAAAAAAAAAGTCGGGTAATTTAAAATAGTTATAACTCGAAATATTATCTGTCGAATTTCATTTTTTTTCATTTAATTACACAGAAATATGTTTTAATTTCGATTCAGTGTTTTTAAAAATATTAAATTTTTAAAAAATTAAAATATTTAGAGATTTTTTTTAAAAAATGATGCAACTTATTTTTAAAAAATCATATTTTTAAAAGTAAATATATTATTAAAATTTGTTGAATCAAAATTAAAGTAAAATAAAAGACATGTTCCAAGTTTGAACCATTTATCTTTAACGGTTCTTGACTTATAACAATTTAAAGATGAGAAATGGTGAAAAAACCCATCATGCAGAAAACGTATTTATACAGGTTTAAACAAAGATTGGCTGCTATTAGAAAGGTGCAAATAATAATAATAAGAATAATATATCCTTTTCTAACTAAGATATAAACAGGATTTAAACGTCGTTTAAAGCGTCATTTAAAGTAAAACATTATGTTTTCTCCCAAATGGTCAGTCTTTCTTCAACCAAAGAAAATAAAATTTCTGCGTCAATTTTCTCCTTTTGAAAAAAAAAAAATAAATGAAATTTAAAAAAAAATCCACTGTAAAAAACTGTAAAAAGCAACTAAAAAAACCACTTCAATCACATCAGTAGCTAGATCGGCACTGGTGTAGTTTCCTTCAAAATAACCTAATCGTGTGTACTCCCCCTCTCAATTCTATACGCCAATGGCATCCGAAACGGCGGCGCGGCATCCGGTTTGGGTAGACAAAATCGAACGACATCTGCTACCGATTAAGTTGTTCTCCCGTTTGCGATTTTCGACCGCAACGTGTGAACAGAGAAAACAAAATACACTGTTTACTGCAAATGAAACGACAAAACCGAGACGATCATAAACCCGAAACCGTATCGTGTGAACGAGGCCTTGCCTTTCATTGTTAGTCGTGATTTAACCGTGGTAAACCAGCGAGTATACTGGATTGCAATACGACAAAAGCAGGAGTTGATGTAGTCGATCCAATGTACAGCTATTACACGGTATCCCGCATATCACGAAGATGGACACTCTCGTTATGTAGAATAGGAATCAATTCGCAAATTATCCATAGATATGATAATCCGGACAGTTTTGAAAGAAGGCGATTGTATCTACATTCTTTGGCCTTTAATTATAAATACATATCAATATTATCAACATTTTATACTTTGTCATAAAAAGCAGAATTATTATTTTCAATTTGGAAAAGAAAAGTTTATTACAAAAGGAATAATCAAGGTTGAAAGAGGAGTTGCACTTTGTGCCACACGCGCCTTCTTGTGTTCCAAAATTTGGCTCGCCTGTTGTAGGGTTAATGTTCACGGTGTGGAAGTATCGAATTCGTGCAGCAAGCGAAAATGTTAATTTAGAAGTAAAATGCTGTTTGTTGTTGACCAATGCGGGGCACTTCTCAATGATGACTTTAGCACAGTGATTATCAACCTTTTTTGTTTCGTCCCGGCACGCTTTTAAAACATTTGAAATTTTGGTGGCACACTAACAATGAGATGACTTTAGAAGAATTTTACTTGGATAATTTATTGATATATCTATACTATATTTTGTAAAATAAAACATACAAAATAATTCGTAGTGGCGGCATAATTCAAGAATCTCACGGCACACTAAAGTGCAGCGGCTGAGAATCACTGCAGTAGCACATATCCGCGATAATCATTGGTTGCTTTCATTGGGGATACCATATAGGTGAACCAGCAACCCCCCCCCCCTATGGTGTCATCTCCAGTTTGACTGAGCACCCACAGGGTCGACATCTGGGGGGCTCGTAACTTGTCCCACCCAATTTTACCTCATAGAAGGACTTTACGTTTTACGTATTTAGCATGTTTATATCCATATCAAGGCTTGACACGATTGTATTTAATGGCGTTCGTCAGAATTCGAACCGGGCACTCTGATTTCCAAACCCAAATCGCCACCACCAGGCTACCTCGAGCCTTAGCAATAAAATGTATTTTTTTTCAAGATTTATTTTCTGGTCGCAAAGTATTGTGAAATGTATTCTCATCTTCGAAGACATTTCTTCGAATTTTGGTTATTAATAAATATGTATTCACTGAATGAAAGTTTATTTTCTTCTTGCAATAACGAGTGAGGTCAAGCAGAAATTTTCTAATTTTTTTACAATTAAAAAAGTTCTAAAGCACTTTTGAAATAGTTTAAGCAAGACGGATTCCACTTTTGAATAATTCTATTATATATATATATATTTTTTTCAACTACTGTCCTAGAATGTTTCTTCGTTGTGCTTGTATAAAAAAGAGTATTTAAGCCAATTACACTTCAATTGTTTTCAAGAATACTCCAGAGCATTGTGTTTGGATTTGAAACTGATTGAATAAAGGTAAAACACTAATTACTTTAAACTCAACCACTAATAAGAAACAAAAGACTAATGTTATATGATTTAAAAAGAACTTATACAAACATTATATTTTTTTCGTATATCAAATAACATCACCTTAAATTATTTTTTTAGCATTTAATTTGATTGATTTTCGTAGAAATTTAAATGAAATAACGTATACTTTAATCGCTTTATCCAGGTTGAAAACTTTTCTTTCTTTTCTAAAAAATACAGTCAAGATAAAATATACAGCTTCCTTTTTTATCACGGTGTTTTTCCATAAAAAATAAAATCAGTTTGGATTTTCGATTTTTTTTCTTCTTATAATTATCTTTAACTAAAATCAATAAACATCGTATGCAGATTAATAAAATTAGGTCATATTATATATTTGCTCAGGTATGGGGCTAAACCCGATAACAAGCATTCGGGAACTTCCTTATTACTATCTCAATTAAAATGGATTAAGTCAGCTTTAAGCTTTTAAAACCGATTTCAATATTGCTATATAATTGTAATTATATGATTGTTTTAATTTCCGACTAATCTCTCCTTTTTAAAACATTTGGATCAATCATTATAGTAACGTAACCAAGATATCAAACATTTTTAAAATACACAGATACTGGGACTTTTTTTACGGAAACTTCCCATTTTATAGTTAAATACGTCCCTATTATTCTTTATTCAAGCATCGGAATCAATTACTTCCAATTATTTTTGCCTGGGACTTCTCGATTTTTAATCAAACATTGTAACTTAACTTAGCCCGTTCCATTCCATTAATTTTTAAAATTACCTAGAAAAAGCTATACGCACTCCACAAAATCCCAGAGTATATATCGGATAAAAAAAAGCGATCTAATTTTTACCATGTTTTTATTAACTCGCTTACATGTTTGTGTGTGTGTTTGTCCAGTACGAATCTTGCAATCGATTTTTAACTAACTTCCCGACTAGCTAGACATTTGAAACTTTTAGAACAGCTCAGAACACGATGACAGTGCATTATTTTAATACTTTTAGCCATCTTTAAGCAGAATTGAATCCATTTTCAGTTAATTTTGTTTTGTAGGCTGGTGTAGCCCTTTACCGGCCGGGACGGGAACGAAAAGTTAAACGCAAGTTAACTTTCAATTAACTTCATTTTCTTTCAAGTTGATGGGATAATTCATCAAAAATTTTTTAAAAAGTAATTATTAATATATAGAATTGTCAAGTTTATATGATTCAACAGAAAATTTAAAAACGTGGTATATAAAAAGTTCCGTCTACAAAACAAAATTAACTGAAAATAACTGAAAATTAATTTAATTCTGATTAGAGATGGCTAAAAGTATTGAAAAAATGCATTGTCATCGTGTTCTGAGCTATTCTAAAAGTTTCAAATGTCTAGCTAGTCGGGAAGTTAGTTAAACATCGATTGCAAGATTTCTAAGGTACAAACACACACACAAACAAACAAGAAAGCGAGTTAATAAAAATAGAGTAAAAATGAAGGTTTTTAAATGACATGGAATGCGCAAGGAGCATTTTGAAAAATGCTAGCATTTTTGAAAAAAATTAGAAAACGGTAATTATTTTCCTTATTTTGAATTCTAAAGATCTTCAGTGTTGTCAAAAAGAATATTAATTAATGTCATTCTGTATATAGGGCTAAATATTTCGAGGTTGAATGTTCCTTCTCCCCATAAAGTTAGAACGAAAAATAGGATATGATACAATTTCTGTTGACACACATTAGCATTCTACTTATTAATACTAGCTATACACACGATTTCAAGAAAGGATAAGAAGGAAAGAAGAGACCTCGATCGAAAAAAAAAAGGAAATAAGAGAAGGGACGAATTTAGTGACAATTACTCCAAAATAGAAACAAGGTTCTTATAAAACGAAAAAGTAATCTCAAAGTTTGATAATTCCAGGCATATTAAAAATTGGAATAAGTTCATGTAAGAAAATACAGAAAGGTTATAGGATCCTTACAGGAAAGGACAAAGAAGAAGATTGGCTTAGTTTTCGGCTTTTTGAGCTGCCACTAAGTTGGTTGCATTGATGAAGAAGCTCCTTTGTAGCTTCGAAACGGCTGTGTGCAAAATAATTGCATCTTATTTGTGCTTCATTTACGTTGGTTTTCCTGTTCGTTTAAAGAAGAAGATATCGATAAACTTATAATTGAATTAAAAGAAACAGAGAAATTGAAAGAAAATTACGAAATTGATAAGCTCAAAAAGAAAGGCCCCCCACATTATCCTATACGGAATAACGGAAACCTACGAAAAAGAAGAGACGAGGGAAAAATTTATTACTAAAAATGAGGAGTTTCAGGATGCGAAAAACTGAATTCCCACTGGGGTTAAATTGCTCCTTTTTAAAATAACCGTACATTTACCATTGTTTTCCCTACCCTAGACCCACAGATATCCATGCTTACAAGATAGTACCATTTTTCTGAAGGCAATCATAAATTACTCATTTTCAAAAACAGATGGCAACACCAAAATAGGTAAATACGTTTTCGGACTTCCTGATAAAACACAAAATTTGAAACATTTGAAATAAAAAAAATATATTTTCAACAGGTTAGGGAAAATATTCGGAAAATACATCTTTTGGTCGCTGATTGGGACCATAAATAAAGTGATTTTAAAATGTCCTAATTGCGTTAATAGCTAATAACACTTATTGAACCGGACTCTACTACCCTTGAAAAGATAAATCACTCGAGGGAGTCGCTACAACATTTACCTGTTATTTTGAAGGCATTTCAAATTATGAACTTGAACATAAGATTAAAAAACAGGTACTCCTGCACATCAACATACAAAAGAGAGAATATAGATAAATTCGAACCCTCTCGAAAAATGCAACGGTATCCAAATATTTGCAGCGTGTCACAAATTGTTCATCTTATTTTTTTTAAGGTTACTAGCATTTTTTTCTATATATTTCAAAAATGTACAGAAATTGTTTTCAAAGTATCATTCGAGACCAGGACAGTGATATTCGAATACGTACCTAGTTCCCACGAGAGAAACCTAAGGAATTTGCCACACAAAGATTCACAGATATTTCCCACCTCCGTTGGGAATCAATAAATAATTCCTAGCACACACGAGGAAAAAAGGAAAATTTCTCGAGATTTCCTTTTATATGCGAGGACAGATTCTATAGTGGGAGACAGCAAACTATTTATTTTTTCCTGCTTAAAGTCATGTTGTGCGATTTGCATTTTTACCTCGCCCTATGTAGATCACGTAGGTTAAAAACATGTTTTATTCATAATAGTTTTAGTCCTTTCGGTTTCGTTCTTCAATTACTAAACTCTATCCTGTATTTTACAAAATATTTCTTCTGTACGAAAAAATTCATGTATATTTTGGGCAATCAAAGCGGTTGACAACATTTCTTATTTACTGTTCAACCCCTTTACCCCTAGGTACAGATGAATTACAGAAAGGTTAGTAAGAGAAATAGGAAAAGAACTGAAAAATCATAAAAACAATTTTTAAAAAATTGGACAAAGGAAAGTGCTTCTCCCAGGTACTTCGCAACAAATTATTTAAATATACTTGTAGAGATGGAAAATCCTAAGGGAAATGAAATTCCTAAATATATACATATATACAGTGAAACTTCCTTAGCAGTCTAGAACTAAATGGGGCCGTTTATAAGGGTAGCTGCTAAGGCAGTTTCACTGTAAGTTCACCGAGGACGTCTGGGTTGAAGGATGGCCGAACTTGTGAGAATTCCACTCTTGTGGCAACACGGATGTTTTAGAGTTACAGGACACATGCCGCGCCAGGAGTTACAGATGACACGTCGCTTGAGCAAACGAGCTGCAACTCAACCGCTTTCAATGGAACGCACGCTATTTTTATTTTCGCTAGATGAAAATGGCACGCTGTGTTTTTATTTTTACTCAGTGCAGATTGCAGGCTGTATTATCTGGCTCTCGCTAGATGAGTGTTAATGTCGTCTCAGACGGGCACTGACATTCTGATTTTTCTTATGTGATAATCTGTTGTGACCATAAGTTATAAATGGTTTGTGTTTGATTAAACGTTAATCAAGAATATGTGTTATTGCATTTTGATATTTCAACCGTGGGCATAAATTTCCCACAATTATGGTTTCAGAAGATTTACCGACCCTATGGATTGGTTTTGTGATATGAACTAGTGGCGTATGAAGAATGCATGTATTTTATGTCTTAGAGGAAGACCAGCTACTTCTGTGAGTACAAAACATTTCGTTTTCGTCTTCGTTTCTTAATAAATATATGGATATGGCTTTTTTGTGTGGAGCAAGTAAAATTGATTTGTTAACTTTAATTGATGAGTTAGGACTAGAAGCAGCAAATGATGCTAAAGTCGCTGATTTAATTATAACTATCATCAGTTCAGAAACTTATGATGATGACTTCAGTAAAAGTAGATTAGATATTATTATTGCTGAGAGGCTAGAACAGGTGCAGAAAGATTAAGCAGACCGGGAGTTTGAATTAAGGAAACTCGAATTGGAGGCAAATACTAAAAGAATTGACGATGTTTCGGTTCCGCCACCTATTTTTAAAAAACATAATTTGTTGAAATTAATGACACGTTGTGATATGTCCGGTGATATAGGTGTTTATTTGAGATTATTTGAAAGGCAGATCAGTCGAATTGAAATTCCTAAAGAAGATTGGGTCACGTATTTACTCCAATTTCTGCCGTTAGAGATTATAAACATTGTCGCTCGAGAACCAGATCCGTCGGCAAATGAGTATGATCATGTTAAGAAGTTACTTTTGAAACGGTTTAGGCTGACCCCAGAACAGTTTAGACAAAAATTTGTTCAGCACAAGAAGCAATCGGTCGCTTCTTGGCGCGATTTCACTTTTGAACTTAAAACTTATTTTGAAGAGTTGATTACTGGTTTAGAAGTCAAAACATTTGAAGATTTGAAGGAACTTTTGGTTGCAGACCAATTAAATCGGAAAATGTATCCTGACGCTCGTGAACATTTTTTAGAATACTTGCCCACAATAAAAAATATCAATAAGTTGGTTAATAAATTGGATGAATATGAAGCCGCGAGGCGTTATTTCCAAAGGGAAACCGATCTAAACATGCATACGGATGGAAATATTGATGCGAAAATGCTGAGTAAAATTTCCGAAAAATCAGAATCAATTATTCGTGCTCGGGATAGTGATTTTAAAGAAAGGATGAAATTTAACTATAATAGTTTAAGAAATGATAATAAATCAAAGATTCATTGATTTAATTGTAATTTGTTTGGTCGTAAATCTTCAGAATGTATAAATAAGACAGACGGTCCCCGGTGTTTTAAATGCTCAAGGTTTGGACATACCGCCAATATGTGTGATGAAAAGAAATAGTCTCTGGTTTCAATAGCAAAAAAATACTTTAACAGGGAAGAGTTCCGTGCCTTGTACCTCTTGGCGCTATTTGAAGCGGTTTCTGAGTTTTCCGCCAAATGCAACCTACCTAAGCAACGCCATTTTTCTGGTGTCACTTAGGCTTAAGTTATCCGACTACCTTCGGAGCACTTAAAAAAAAGTACCTGCGTCAATTGCTGTCTTATTTTCCGAAGGGGTATAACACCAAAATACGAAAATGATGAAAAAATAGACCATGACTATACAACTTTTAGCAGAATTTATGAATTTGTGTACAAATTTAGCAATTTTTTACAAAAACGTCTCTAGCTCTAAAAAATGATGCATATAACATTAAATTCTTTTTGTCATATGTACATAAGTTCCTCTTGAGTGTAATGAACTAAAAGCTAATCGATATCGCACAATCTAAAAAAATTACAGATCATTATATGCAGTTACATGTAAAATTTCAGTAATTTCTCATGAGATTTTTTAAAAATGCAGCTATAAATCAACAAATAAAATACCCCAAACCAAATCTGCAGCTCATTACATTCTAAATAGTAAGAAAAACGTACGGGAAAAACTTCATAGACATATTACAATATTTGTTTACATTTTTGATGAAAAATGAGTTCTTCAGAAAACATAATTAAAGTTTTCAACAACTTGTATTGAAATTTATAGCTGCTGCTGACCTTTAAATCGCTCTCATTTCATTTCTAATGATCGTACAGAAAAAATTCAAGCAGATTTAGAAATAGAAATTTACAACTTTAAGAAAAACGATTAAAAACACTTTCGGAATGTTCGTCAAAATCGACGTTTTAAAGGTAGTTGGATACCTTAAAACAAAACAAATAAAATTTTATAATTTACCAGAAAGCCATGTTTTGCAGAAAGAATTATGGAAGGGCTTTGGGTAGTCTCAATTGCATGTGTCATTTTTTTTAAGATATCCCCCAAAAATGCAATACATAAAACTTCTTATAGTGAAAATAACAAGAACCATTTATCTATTTTTAAATAATCACATTACTGTGATAAACTTTTAAAATCACTTTTAAAAATGGAAAAATTAAAAAGTAAGGGATGCATAGAGAAAAAAAAAGAAATTGGCAGAAGCAAAGTGACTTACTTGCAATCCCTCGATACGTGGTCACAGTGTCCATAAAAAATAAAACTATAGAATTCATAACGTTTGAAATTACCACGCCATTAAAATTATATTGATTGGCCTTTAAATATACCACATGAAAAACATCGCAACAGAAACGAATGAGAATACACCATCTTGAAATATTTATCTCCCAAAAAATCGCCAAATTTTCCGTCACAGGATATGGGACTTCTCCCCTCTAACAGAATCGGGATGACAGCTGAAATTGCAGGTGTAGGTGTGAGTTCATTGTGTGATTCAGGATCAGAACTTTCTTTATTGGATTATGAATTTTATGTTAAAATTGGATCACCTAAATTGAATTTCAGCTATATATTTTTAACAGGAATCGGAAGTGACGAAGTTTCACCGATTGGATACTTTCATTCCGAAATATCTTTCGATAAATGTGCAATTGAAACTGACTTTTATGTTCTCAGAAAGTTGTGTCATGAAGTAATTATAGGGACTGATGTAATTAATAAATAGAATATTTCAATTAATGAGAAAGGCGTTGAAGTCTTAGGAAGAAATGAATTTTGTGTCAGTTACGCTGGGATTAACAACAGAGTTTCGCAAGGCACTTGCTTTCCTGGCCCAAAATTTAACCAAAATTTTCAGCGTAACAACTTTATTCTGAATCCGACTAGTAATAGATTTAGCAGGAATCCATTTCAAAGACCTTGATTAATGAGAAATCCAGCGTTTAGGCCCTATCAGCCCTCTGAGAGGCATGTACCTGGAAACTTTTAAAATAGACCTCATTTCTCGAATTTGCCAGAGCCTATGGGCCCTCCTGATTTTAGACATAGAGCACCGCCTAATTATCAAGCATTTCCTATGAATCCAGCTCATTGTTTTCCTGGACAACGTGGTTCTTTTGGGCACTCATTTAGAACTTAAAATTCAAGACCTCAGTTACAGAATCGTCCCCGAGTGCAAATGTCTTCTCACCACCTTGGAAATTTTTCTTTGAAACCGAATAGAAGAGGGAAACTGAAAATCCGAGAATTCAGGAAATTGAAGGAGGATACTACTGTAAAGCCATTTTTTTGTGATACCTGTGACAGAGCATTTGTAACTCAGAATGAGTTAAAGGACCAATTAATGAAAAATCGTAATGACATGAGAGAAGATGCCAAACGGAATATTTTAGAGTTGCAGGAAGAGAAAAGAAAACAATTCAATAAGAAGAGAAAGAGATCTAATCTCTATAAGTTAAATGACCGATATCATGTTGTAAAAGTTGGGTGTCAGGACGGACCTCACAAAATTTCCACTGCCACCGACCATATGAAGTCGTGGTCAGATGATTTGGAATAGTCTACTCCAGAAAACTTTCATTGTGCTTTTCACAAATCGGATATTTTTTCCCCTTTCTTTTTATATTTTTAGATTCATCCATTTCAGGCAGCCAAGGACGTCTGGGTAGCAGGATGGCCGAACTTGTGAGAATTCCAGTCTTCTGGTAACACGAATGTTTTAGAGTTACAGGATACGCGTCGCGCCATGAGTTAGGGATGACGCACCGCTTGAGCAAACGATCTGCAACTCAACCGCTTTCAATGGAACGCACGCTATTTCTTATTTTCGCTGGATGAAAATGGCACGCTGTGTTTTTATTTTTACTGAGTGCAGATTGCATGCTGTATTATCTGGCTCTCGCTAGATGAGTGTTAATGTCGTGTCAGACGGGCACTGACATTCTGTTTTTTCTTATTGGGATAATCTGTTGTGACCATACGTTGTAAATGGTTGTGTTTGATTAAACGTTAGTCAAGAATACGTGTCATTGCATTTTGATATTTCGACCGTGGGAATAAATTTCCCATATATATATATATATATATATATATATATATATATATATATATATATTGATTGTTACGAATTTTAGGAGTCTATGGTAATGTCGTGAAATATGAAAGTTATCGCCAAATTGGCGATGGATTTTGTGACTTATTTTGGTCGCCAAATTTGGTGATATGGCGCCAAATGGTAGCTAACCTTCTAGACCTTTCTGGAATCTTCTCGGGATATTTAGCTGGTTGACCGATAGAGGGCGCTTTGGAAGTCTATAAATATACCTGAGATTGGCATTGGAAGTCAGTTGTCACCAAGAAACTCCGTACTTTATTTTTTAGTCATCACTTGTCAATGAGAAACAAAGTTCTCTTTCAAACAGTGTTTGCTACCTGTTGCGCTATATGCTGTCCCCGTGTGGTTTTCCGCCGCACAGACACATATTAATGAATTAGAAGTTCTCCAGAGTAAAACTCTCAAGCGAATCCGCCGAGCTTTCCGGTACATGTCGAATGCGACGATTAGGCGTGACTTCGGCATTTTTACACTCACGAAACAGGCTCATAAAATTTCTAAGAAATTTTATGACAGCCTACTGAACAACCGTAATGAAATCATTGCAGAATTTCCTGATTACGATTATTGTCTCCTTGCTAATCGCAAACGTCCCAGGGCGTGTCTCCTTAGGATCTAACATTAACTTTCTATGCGCGATATTCTTTCTATCTTGCTCACCTGCTTGTGTCCTGCTGTAGCGCAGTGGCATCGCACTGACCTGCAAAACCCTACGTTGTGGGTTCGGTCCTAGGTCGTATCGCATATTCCAAATTTCCCTACCTTTATATTTTCATTTTTCCCCCGCGGATATCCGCAATCATCTCATTACGAATTGTATGACCCTGAAGAGGGCATTTTTATCTTTTGCTGAGGGCCATCTAATATTAAACTTCTTTATTTTTTCATCTTACCTTCTCTAAATTTTTAATTTAATTTTTTAAACTTAAATTCTTATTCTTAATAATTACTTAATTTTTTATCTTAAATTTTCTCTTAGCTCTTTAACTATTGAAGGTGTTGAACTTAAAATTTTTGTACAATGATTGTAATAGTAACTTTTAACTTTCACCTAGCCTTAACATTTTAACTACTGAGCACATTATCTTTGATTACATAACATCTTGCGTACAGGAGTTAAAACCAGCTGGTCAAGGTACTCCGGTCATCATATCCAATTCTGCTCACTTTTGGAAGTCAGTGTTCGTTTCTACTGAGAAATGAATGTATTGAAAGTGAGTTAGGCGAGTATTGTAATGAAGACTCTGTTATCCTGAGTTTTCTGCTTTATAGAAGACAGTTGTTACGTGCTTCCTGTTTCAATTTCTGTATGCGCCTGAAGAATTTACAGAATAATAAATTTTATCTTGTGTGCTCTTTCTGAAGAAATTTTATTGAATCCTACCGAACCCAGGAAAACAGAACTATATATATATATATATATATATATATATATATATATATATGCCCCATACCTCACGCCGTGGAGGAGAGGCATAGCACTAATCGGAGGTGTAGCCGGCACGAAGTTGTGATGCAGACGTGCGCAGTGTAGATCCAGGGAAGCACTTACGAACTGTAGGCGAGAAGCTCACACATGGAGCCATTGATAAAATACACAACTTCGAAGACTTGCTTTATTTGTTAGAAGGCATTAGCTGCTGTGGCCACATGACTTGGCCTCACAGGGCGCGGATTACATAACCAGACGGAAGCGGACCGCAGGTCCGACAGCAACGAGAGTTAGACACCAAGAGAGAGAAATCTTCTATTCACGCAAATAGTAAATGGGTGCTTTGTGATATTGACGCCAGAGGGCCTAAACTACTTAATATTTTAATTGGGCGACTTTAGATTCGTGGAGTTCACGTGTCTACTTAAGTTTTTCCCCGGGGACTGTACTGCTAGATCCCGCGCTTGTTAGAACTGCGGACTATTGACCTGGGTGCAGGATAAGTGGCCATAAAGTTCTTATAAAGTGTGGCTTTGACGCAACAGACCCCATAAATTCAGAGTGGTTTGAGGGCTCTTCAAGAATTTAGACATTACACTGGCATTCCGAATCTCATAAACTTCCTACACTCATATCTGGGGATGTTATTGAGTTCAGCTACTTCACATGCCTGTATAATGATCTGCAGGACTAATATAAATTATCTTATTTTACTTTTAGGTTGCAATTTTAGAAAAGGGGTCGTGCTTTATTAACAGGATAATTTTAAATACGCTTTAGATATATAATGGTGGCCCGTTATTATCACATATATATATGGTGTCCAGCGTAGAAGTACCTGATTTCAAATTGAAAATTCTCGAGAACATAGATCTGTAGAAGAATGCAACAAACGGTATTTTTATCGTGAAAGCTGTAAGAATTTTGTACACTAATTTTCGAAATAGTTATAAAAGCTGCTAAGAGATGGAGATGTACAACTCGTATCAGCATGCTTATATAAACTTGTAGTCTTTGCAATCACTACATCACAATCTTTTCAAAATGACCACCATTCGCTCTATGGAGGTGGCGCAATAAAATTTGCCATCATACCGTGTAGTTTCTCAACAGAAATTGATTCAGCTGTCACATAGATCGCTGACTGAAGCTCGCCCAGCGTGATCGGTTGGTTCCTGTATTTCGAAAATTAGTGTATACATTTCTTACAACTTTCACGATAAACGTACCGTTTGTTGTATTCTTCTACGGATCTTTGTTTTCAAGATTTTTCAATTTGAAATCAGGTACTTCTTCGCTGGACACCCTGTATATATATATATATATATATATATATATATATATATATATATATATATATATATATATATATATATATATTAGTGGAACTTCTCTATGCCGGCCAGTCAAGGTTCCGAAAAACAGTGGCCGTTTTGAGAGGTGACGAAAGGAGGCTTCTTCCACAGCATTCGCTGTTTGGAATCTTAATCGGTTTATAGTCTGTAGTCGGTTCAGAGCAAAATATGTCCGTTTAGGGGGGTGGGCGTCGAATAATGATATATATATATATATATATATATATATATATATATATATATATATATATATATACTAGGGAGTCAAGTACTGTTTCCAGACGAGTCCCTATTCAGTCTGGAGTGTGACACCCGACGTGTTTTGGTATGGATGGAAAGGGGCACTCTAAATAACTCCACATTCCTTCGTGATAGGTCACAATACAGACGAGCTGATTTTATGGTATGGGGTGGAACAAGCATAGGTGGACGTACGGACGTGCATATTTCCCAAATTTTGGGGAACAGTATTCCCCGAAGTCTTATCGATAACATCATCGCATCCATGGAAAACAGGTGTGCACCAGTCTTAGCTGTTCGAGGAGACCACACGCCAAATTTAAAATCTTGCATCATTTCTAAACAATACTTTTTTTTTATCGTTTACATGTAACCAAATTGTCGCCCTAAATCATCTTTTCATCTTTTTTCCATATTTTCAAAGAATTAAAGCTCAATTACAAATTTTTTTACGTCTTTTTTTCTGTACTGCGCATTGATACGTGTGTACTATCCATTTTAAGCCAATACGTGGCTGTCTCGCACGGTTTTCTTAACTTCTATGTTTGCTCCCCTAATTGTTTTGAGCAGTGTATATATATATATATATATATAAATTGATAAATATTATGTGCTATAAGTATTTTACTCTCTTGTGACAGGATAGAACAAATTGCAAAATGTAATTTCAATATCATGACAAGATGATTTAAAATTCATTTTAAATTTGTCATTTCGCATTTACGCGTCATAGATAAATGGCACATTCTCCCTAAAATTGAGAGATTCTATTTCTCTCGGCTGATAAAGGATAATATAACGAGGTAAAAAAAAAGAGTAAATTGGAATCTGTCGTTTATTTATATTCAAGTATGATTATGAGATCTGAAATATCATTGCAGCTGTGCTCGAAATGAGTTAGACTTCATAAGCATGTTAAAATCTTTGACAGTAAATGCGGAACAGTAAAGGATTTCGCTCCCCAAGTTATTACTTTACGCTGTTTACTCTCGAGAATAAAACAAGTATATAACACGTCATGCTATGTGTTTCCTTGGGGTTGAAGAAGGAACAGAATTGTATTTTAATTCTAGCATCTGATTGATTGTGTTTCGTATGTCAGCATTGCATTATCTTGAAATCATGGGTTACAGCAAGCCCTTTTGACGTAACTTAGTTATTGACTGCCTCTACGGAGTCTCTTTGGTGATATATTTTCTTTAGCACTAACAAAATTTTCTACATTTTGAATTAAACAGCTAGTTAAAATAACTTGTTAGTTTTGCATTTTAGAAACTCGTGCGTTGTATGCTATATCGTACTTTCTATAATATTTTGTCTAAAAGAAAAAAAACAGTGTAATGACTCTACTGTATGTAGTCTCATACATAGGCGTAGCGTGCTTCTAACTTTTTTTAGGAGGGGGGGGGGGTACGAATTGAATTCAGTTAGGGCCCTCCTCAGCGCATTGACTCTCGGACGGTTCTTAAAATATGAAATATTATGATTTTTTGAAATTGACTAACACTAGAATTGATGTTTGACTAGTATTCAAAAGTTATACAATGAGAAAATTAATATAATATAAATAAAATAAGGAAAATATAGCATCGAATTTTTGTTATGGATCATATCATTCATCAAAACTATGTTAAGGCTAAAGACATAATCGGAATCTTCAGTTTCACAGTTTGAAAAAGCGGGAAAAACCAACTTTCTTAAAAGTTTTCTACAATTTTCGGATTTTAACTGAACTTCTATTAACGTTTTAATTTATTTCAAGTAAAGTTGGGGGCACGTGCCCCCCGTGTCCCCCTCCCCTGATGCTACGCCCGGGGTCTCATAAATAGTATCTCCTTTATCTATATCTATAAAGGAAGAAGTCCTGACTTATATATACACGTATCAACGCCCAGCAAAAACTATTGGAGATACAGATATCAAATTTTAGGAGCTTATTACTTTTGTGCTGAAGGCGTCATTTAAGAAGCGATTTTTCAAAATTCGCCCCCCAAGGGGGGGAGGGGGGCAAAACGTGTTTTTTACATATTCCTTCATATCTCATAGAAGAAAATTGATATCCATAAGATTCTTGCTTTAAAATGTAAGTAACATGAATACCTAAAAACCAATTTCAGGATTTTTCAAAATTTGGCCCCCAAGGGGGGGAGGGGGGCTAAACGTGTTTTTACGTGTTTTATCACATTTTCCTTCATATCTCGAAGAAGAAAACAGATATCCATAAGATTCTTGCTTTAAAATGTAAGGAACATAAATACCTAAAAACCAATTTCAGGATTTTTCGAAATTCGGTCCCCATGGGGGGGGAGCGGTCAAAACGTATTTTCCCATATTCCCTCATATGTTAAAGAAGGAAATTGATATCCAAAAGATTCTTGCTTTAAAATGTAAGGAACTTGATTACCTAAAATCAGTTTCAGGATTTTTCAAAATTCGGCCCCCATGGGGGGGGGGAGGGGGCAAAACGTGATTTTACGTGTTTTTCACATGAAACGGATATCCATAAGATTCTTACCTTAAAATAAAAGGAAGCCGAATACCTAAAAACCAATTTCAGGATTTTTCAAAATTCGGCCCCCAAGGGGGGGGAGGGGGGCCAAACGTGTTTTTACGTGTTTTATCACATTTTCCTTCTTATCTCGAAGAAGAAAACAGATATCCATAAGATTCTTGCTTTAAAATGTAAGGAACATAAATACCTAAAAACGAATTTTAGGATTTTTCGAAATTTGGCCCCCATGGGGGGGAGGGGGCAAAACGTATTTTCCCATACTCCCTCATATCTCAAAGAAGGAAATTGATATCCAAAAGATTCTTGCTTTAAAATGTAAGGAACTTGATTACCTAAAAACTAATTTCAGGATTTTTCAAAATTCGGCCCCCATGGGGGGGAGGGGGCAAAACGTATTTTTCCCATATTCCTTCATATCTGAAAGAAAAAAAACAGATATCCTTAAGATTCTTGATTTAAAATGTAAGGAACTTGATTACTTAAAAACCAATTTCAGGATTTTTCAAAATTCGGCCCCCCATGGGGGGGAGGGGGCAAAACGTATTTTTCCCATATTCCTTCATATCTGAAAGAAAAAAAACAGATATCCTTATGATTCTTGATTTAAAATGTAAGGAACTTGATTACCTAAAAACCAATTTCAGGATTTTTCAAAATTCGGCCCCCCATGGGGGGGAGGGGGCAAAACGTATTTTTCCCATATTCCCTCATATCTGAAAGAAAAAAAACAGATATCCTTAAGATTCTTGATTTAAAATGTAAGGAACTTGATTACCTAAAATCAGTTTCAGGATTTTTCAAAATACGCCCCCCCAAGGGTGAAAGGGAGCAAAACGTGTTTTTTACATATTCCTTCATATGTAAAAAACCGGGTTAAATAATCCACCCATACCTAGCTTTACGGCCTAGATACATTCCGGAAAAGTTGGCCGTAAAGTGAAAAGCCGTATAACGAATCAATTATTTTGATACAAACTCATACAAATTTTTATAAATAATATAGTTTTTAGTTCAGAAAGCATTTTATTCTTTTTATTTCCTAGAAAAATGCTTACATAAAAATAAAAGTACAAAACAATGTAATAATTCAAAAAATAAAAAAAAAATCATATGCACATATGTATACATATAATGAAAACCATAAAATAAAATGTTTAAAAACTGTTTTAATGTGATGACGAACATTAACATGAAGAATCACTAAGCTATAATATGCTGCCAGTAAATAGTTGGTATTTGGCGCGATAGATGGTAGCACCTATTTCGAGCATTAATCCGAATAGTCATATCGATTACAAACTAATATATAAGATCGAGTAATCATATCGAGTACAAAGTAATATAAAAGAAATTCTAAAGCAGTTTAATTTATTAATATGCGTATAAAAGAAATATATCCGTTTCCTACTTTGAGATATGAAGGTATATGGTAAAAACACGTTTCGCCTCCCCCCCTCCCCTCCCTCCCTTGGGTCCGAATTTTGAAAAATCCTGAAATTGATTTTAGGTAATCAAGTTCCTTACATTTTAAAGCAAGAATCTTATGGATATCAATTTCCTTCTTTGAGATATGAAGGAATATAGAAGATACAAAGTGTAAAATATTAACGGTATTACTATACGGTAACTGTGCTTACCATGTATAACTGTAACCTAGAGGTTAACTGCTAGACAGACATGTGATGTTGTCAGATTAAGTTAGTGTGGTTGATTTTCATGCGAGTTTTGTGATACTAGCAAAAGATAAGCTTTATTTGATTTTTAACTCTTTATCAGATTTACTTATATTTCTGAACCGTATTTAATTTTGATTTTTATATCTTCTAAAATGCAAGAATATTTATGCATAAATGGGGATTTTGTACTTCATAGTATTTTCCCAATCCCAGCAGATGGTGCATGTCTTTTTCGTTCTCTCTCTTTTGTCATGTATGGTACAGATATGATGTCTAGGGAAGTCCGGGAATTAATTGTGAGTCATGTGGTAGAGAATTGGGAGAGATTTGCTATAATGTCTCATGACATGAATGGGAATAATTATTCTAACTCTGCTGAATATTTTTCCGAAATGTCAATTCTCTCCACATATGGCAGTTCTTGCGAATTGTCAGCAGCAGGTGAACTGTTCAACTTTGTTTTTGAGGTGTACCTCAATGGTGAACTATGTCACAGTTTTGGTGCTGCTGGTAACCCAATAAGGAGGCTGCGTTTTACCTCTGCATGTGACCTCTCGAGTGGGCATTTCGATGCTTACTACCTGTCACAGGAAACACAAGCCATGCCATCTTTCCCTCAATCTACCTCACATGATGCATCACTTTCTAATACCAATCAAGCTACTAAAAGACGTCGCTCTAGATGTACTCATGCTCAAAGGAAGCAGCAACTTAAAGATGCAAGAAAGAAGTATGCAGAGAGGAATCCTGGGGTGAACAGGGCAACTGTTGCACGGTACCATAAAGCTAAGCCTGAGGTGATCAAAGCAGCTGTTGCACGGTACCATAAAGCTAAGCCTGAGGTGATCAAAGCAGCTGTTGCACGGTACCAGAAAGCTAAGCCTGAGGTTCACAGGGCAGCACAATGCCAATATGAAAAAAATAATCCTGGCAAACGAGTAGAAAGGCGAGTACTTCCATGGCAGGTAAAGGTTCTTTCAGGCTTGGCATATGAGCCTGTTATTGATTATGAAGCAGATAGCATGGTATCCCTGGGCACTATGAACCACAAGTGTCAGTACTGCAATGCCCTGAAGTGGGCAGACGAATCTCCAGGAATGTGTTGTAGTGCTGGCAAGGTAAACCTACCTGCATTTGAACCTCTTCCTGAGCCTCTCAATAGCCTGGTAATTGGCAACCATCCTGAGCACATCCACTTTATGGAGTGTGTTCGGCAGTATAATGGATGTTTCCAAATGACATCATTTGGAGCTAAACAGGTTGTAGAGGAAGGTTTCATGCCAACTTTCAAAATTCAGGGACAGGTGTATCACTTGATTGGAAGTCTACTTCCATCTTCTAAAGAAGCCCAATTTCTTCAAATCTATTTTGTGGGTGAGGATGAAAGGGAAGTACGCTTAAGGTGTAGTAACTTTCCTGGTGTAAAAGACGGATTGGTCAAGCAACTGCAAGAGATGCTAAATGACGTTAATAGCTACATAAAAGACCTTAAAACTACCCTGGATAAAGTGCCTCCAACCTGCAAGAAGTTTGCAGTTGTTATCCAGGCTGAAAAAAAGCCTGTCGATGCTCATGAAGGTCGCTTTAATGCACCAACAGCAAATGAGGTAGCTCTGGTGATGGTTGGCCAGCAGTTTCAGCAGCGAGATATCGTGCTCCAAAGCCACGATAACAAACTGCATCGCATCAGTGAGATCCACCGGTCATACGATGCTCTTCAATACCCACTTTTGTTCTGTCGTGGCGAGGATGGATACTCCATCAATCTGGCTCAGCACAATCCTAAGACCAAGTTGCCTATCAAGAAGACAATCTCTGCATTGAGTTTCTACTGCTATCGCATTATGGTCAGAAAAGGAGAGGACAACCACCTATTGTACTTCTGTTCCCTCTTCAGTCAATTTTTAGTAGATATGTATGCTAAAATAGAGACTGAAAGGTTAAACTATATCAGGTTTAACCAGGCAGAGCTGAGGGCAGACAACTACATTCACCTAAAAGATGCTGTAGGGGAGAAGGATGCTGATGCTGCTCAACTGGGTCGGAAGGTAGTGCTCCCATCATCTTTTACTGGAGGACCTCGCTACATGCATGAACGGACTCAAGATGCTATGACATATGTCCGTCACTATGGGCGTCCTGATCTGTTTATCACTTTCACCTGTAACCCCAAGTGGAAGGATATTACAGATGCATTGTTCCTCGGACAAAAGTCTCATGATCGGCATGACATCATAGCAAGGGTGTTCCACCTAAAAGTAAAAAAAATGATGAATGTCTTGACCAAGGGCAGTCTGTTTGGAGCTGTACGTTGCTTCATGTTTTCTGTGGAGTGGCAAAAGCGGGGTTTGCCTCATGTTCACATCTTGCTGTGGCTAGAGCAACGCATATCCCCTGACATGACTGATAATGTCATCTGTGCCGAAATACCTAATCCTCAGCAAGACCCCCTTCTCTATGACATTGTCAAGGCCAACATGATTCATGGGCCTTGTGGCAGCCTGAAGTGCAATTCTCCTTGCATGAAAGGTGGCAGCTGCAGTAAAAGGTACCCCCGTCCACTTCTAAGTGACACCCAGACTGGTAATGATGGGTATCCACTATACCGAAGGCGATCTCCAAAAGATGGTGGGTTCACTGTAAAATGCAAGGGAATGGAGTTGGACAACAGCTGGGTTGTACCTTATAATCCTGTACTGTCACGTACTTTCAATACTCACATCAATGTAGAGTATTGTAACTCTGTGAAATCAATAAAATACATTTGCAAGTACATTAACAAGGGCAGTGACCAGGCAGCTTTTGGTCTAGAGAATGAGGAGGATGAGGTGAAGGTCTACGAGAGTGGCCGGTACCTCAGCAGCTCTGAGGCAGTTTGGAGGATCTTGGCATTCCCAATTCATGAAAGGTACCCCACAGTTCTTCACCTGGCTGCTCATCTCGAGAATGGTCAGCGTATGTACTTTACTTCTAAGAATCTGACTGAGAAGCTCAAAAACCCTCCTCAGACAACACTCTTAGCTTTCTTCGAACTATGCAAAATTGATGACTTTGCAAAATCCCTTCTTTATTGTGAGGTTCCTTCTTATTTTCTGTTTAGAAATAATAAGTTCACAAGAAGGAAGCGAGGTAAAGATGTTGATGGTTGGCCAGGAGTGAAGAAAAACTCTGCATTGGGAAGGGTTTATGCCATTCATCCTAAAAATGTTGAGTGCTATCATCTTCGCCTGTTGTTACATGAGGTTCGTGGCCCGACATGCTTCTCAGATTTGAAGACTGTCAATGGTGTCCTCCATCCTACATTCCAGTCTGCATGCATAGGACGCGGTTTGTTAGATGATGACAAGCAGTGGGACTCTACCTTGGAAGAAGCTGCCCTGTGTGATTCTTCTTTCAAGATGCGGGAGCTTTTCACGGTGATGCTGCTCCATTGTGAGCTCTCAGATCCCCTGAGTCTTTGGGAGAAGTACAAGGACAGTCTTTCAGAGGACATAACACGCCAAGTAGAAAGACAGTTACAAGGAAATGTACAGCATGTTATGGATGAAATATACAACAGATGCTTGGTGCTGATTGAAGATGCAGTATTGTCTCTGGGAGGACAAGATTTGACACAGTACTCTCTTCCTAGACCAAAAAGATCTGGTGATATCTTGGGGAACAGGGACTATATGAGGGAGACCAGCTATGACAAGAATGCTTTGGTACAAGTGGTTTCGAATAAAGAGAGTTTACTAACAATTGATCAGCTCTCTGTCTATCGTCAAGTTCTTGCCAGCATTCAGTCAAGTGTTGGCCATGTCTTTTTCCTAGATGCTCCAGGTGGTACTGGAAAGACTTTCCTCCTCAACTTGCTTCTTGCAAAGGTAAGGAGTGATTGTGGCATTGCCTTAGCTGTTGCATCCTCTGGCATTGCTGCTACATTGTTGGAAGGGGGTAAGACAGCCCACGCTACCTTCAAACTGCCCTTCAATCTCATCCATAGCGAAATTCCCATGTGTAACATTTCTAAGCAAAGTGATATGGCACAAGTGTTGCGGGACTGCAAGCTTATTGTCTGGGATGAGAGCACCATGGCACACAAGGGGGCTTTTGAGGCACTTAGCAGAACTCTTAAGGATATCCGAGACAATGATGGATTGATGGGGGGAGTCACTTTGTTGTTGGCTGGGGATTTCCGCCAGACTCTGCCAGTAGTGCCAAGGGGAACTAGGGCAGACCAGGTTAAAGCATGCATCAAAGCTTCATTTCTGTGGCCCTTCATCACAAAGTTATCTCTCAGGAAGAACATGAGAGTGCACTTGATGGGTGATGTCTCTGCTGGCCAATTCTCTGAACTATTACTGAAAATAGGAGATGGAGAATATCCAGAGTCTGAAGGGAAAATTGCCATCCCTGCAGGTCTTGGCTCAGTTGTGACAACCCTAGCAGCCCTAACAGCCAGGATATATCCTGATATTGCCAATATCAAGGAGAAGTCCATGGACTGGTTAAGCGAACGTGCTATTTTGACTCCAAAGAATGATAGTGCTGATAACATTAATGAGAGTCTACTGAAGAGTTTTGAAGGTGCAGAAATGACATACAAGTCTGTTGACTCAGTCTTGCACATGGAGGATGCAGTCCATTATCCTGTGGAGTTTCTCAATACGCTTAACCCTCCTGGCCTCACAACCCATATGCTTCATCTCAAAGTGGGGGCTCCAGTTACGTTACTGCGCAACCTCAACCCTCCAAAACTCTGCAATGGTACCAGGCTGCAAATAACAGCCCTTCAAAGGAACGTCATTGAGGCTACAGTGTTCACCGGCTGTGCTCAGGGAGAATCTGTTTTAATACCCCGAATACCACTCATTCCATCAGATTATCCCTTTGAGTTTAAGAGACTGCAGTTCCCCATCAAGGTTTGCTTTGGTATGACTATCAACAAGTCCCAAGGACAATCGCTGAAGATGGCAGGGATTTACTTGAGGGAGGAATGCTTTTCACATGGCCAGTTTTATGTGGTCTGTTCCAGAGTCAGTTCACCAAGCAGCCTGGAAATATTAACACCTGAAGGTAAAACTACCAATGTTGTATACAAGGAAGTTCTAAAATGAAAACTAAAAAAAAAGGGATAATGCGTATAATATTTTTTAAATTTACCTTTTTTTTTCTTTAAATGTAATCAGCTATGCTTTATAAATTGTTTAGAAATATGTTTTAATTTATTGTATTGTACTCAAAAGCAGCTTGAAAAAAAATTTTTATTTAATGGTAAAAAATACAAAAACTCAGTTGTTACGATAGATGAATTGTAAGAGACAATGTAATGTGAAATAGCATATTATAATTGTTTCTTAGTTAGCAAAGTGTAAAACTAATTTATTAGTAAGGTGTAGTGTACGAAATAATTCATTAGTAAAATGCACTGTACTGAATAACTGTATTGCATTGAATAACAATGGTTAATTGTATATTGCACAATGTAAAGTGAAAATAGTATGTTAGAACTGTATTTTAGTTAGCAAAGTGTAAATTTAAGCTATTAGTAGGGTGTACCATACAAAACCGCATACTATTGAAATGTTGTACCGTATGAATTAATTTATTAGTAAATTGTACTGTATTGAATAACTGTATTGCATTGAATAACAATGGTTAATTGTATATTGCACAATGTAAAGTGAAAATAGTATGTTAGAACTGTATTTTAGTTAGCAAAGTGTAAATTTAAGCTATTAGTAGGGTGTACCGTACAAAACCGCATACTATTGAAATGTTGTACCGTATGAATTAATTTATTAGTAAATTGTACTGTATTGAATAACTGTATTGTATTGAATAATAATTTTAGTTAGCAAAGTGTAAAATTAATTTATTAGTAAAGTGTACTGTATGAAATTGCGTACTATTGAAGTGTTGTACTGTATGAATTAATTTATTAGTAAGGTGTGCTGTATTGAACTGTAATGTATCGAATAATAAGAGTAAATTGTATACTGCAAAATGTATTGTGAAAATAGCATATTAAAATTGTATCTTATTTTGCTAAGTGTAAAAATAATTTATTAGTAAAGTGTAAATATATACATAAAACGTACTGAATCTGGTACAACAAACTGTACTGCAGGCATTAGTTAACTTATGAAATGCATTGCAATTATAAAATACTTGGTAAATGGCTAAATGTAAAAATATAAAGATAAAATATACATGTTATGTTGTTAGCGAAAGGAGTATAACTAATGTATTTAGTGGTTTGCATTCATGTAATGATGGTAATTTTGAATTTTTTGAATTTTTAAGTATACTGTATGAAATTGCATGCTATTGAAGTGTTGTACTGTATGAATTAATTTATTAGTAAGGTGTGCTGTATTGAACTGTAATGTATCGAATAATAAGGGTAAATTGTATACTGCAAAATGTATTGTGAAAATAGCATATTAAAATTGTATCTTATTTAGCTAAGTGTAAAAATAATTTATTAGTAAAGTGTAAATATATACATAATACGTACTGAATCTGGTACAACAAACTGTACTGCAGGCATTAGTTAACTTATGAAATGCATTGCAATTATAAAATACTTGGTAAATGGCTAAATGTAAAAATATAAAGATAAAATATACATGTTATGTTGTTAGCGAAAGGAGTATAACTAATGTATTTAGTGGTTTGCATTCATGTAATGATGGTAATTTTGAATTTTTTGAATTTTTAAGTATACTGTATGAAATTGCATGCTATTGAAGTGTTGTACTGTATGAATTAATTTATTAGTAAGGTGTGCTGTATTGAACTGTAATGTATCGAATAATAAGGGTAAATTGTATACTGCAAAATGTATTGTGAAAATAGCATATTAAAATTGTATCTTATTTAGCTAAGTGTAAAAATAATTTATTAGTAAAGTGTAAATATATACATAAAACGTATTGAATCTGGTACAACAAACTGTACTGCAACTGCAGGCATTAGTTAACTTATGAAATGCATTGAAATCATAAAATACTTGGTAAATGGCTAAATGTAAAAATATAAAGATAAAATATACATGTTATGTTGTTAGCGAAAAGAGTATAACTAATGTATTTAGTGGTTTGCATTCATGTAATGATGGTAATTTTTTAATTTTTAAGTATACTGTATGAAATTGCATGCTATTGAAGTGTTGTACTGTATGAATTAATTTATTAGTAAGGTGTGCTGTATTGAACTGTAATGTATCGAATAATAAGGGTAAATTGTATACTGCAAAATGTATTGTGATAATAGCATATTAAAATTGTATCTTATTTAGCTAAGTGTAAAAATAATTTATTAGTAAAGTGTAAATATATACATAAAACGTATTGAATCTGGTACAACAAACTGTACTGCAGACCTTAGTTAACTTATGAAATACATTGAAATTATAAAATACTTGGTAAATGGCTAAATGTAAATATATAAAGATAAAATATACATGTTATGTTGTTAGCGAAAGGAGTATAACTAATGTATTTAGTGGTTTGCATTCATGTAATGATGGTAATTTTGAAATTTTTTTATTTTTAAGTATACTGTATGAAATTGCATGCTATTGAAGTGTTGTACTGTATGAATTAATTTATAAGTAAGGTGTGCTGTAACAAAATTGAGATTATTTTGACAAAATTGAGATTAACAAAATTGACAATATTTTGACATTTTTACTTTTCAGCTTTTAGTCGAACAATGATGAAATGCTGAATCTACCAAAATTCTGAGATGAGTGTAACATTTCATGTGCTTTTTTTTCTATGTTATTTATACTGTGTTTAGTTTTTAAATTGATTTTGATAACATACATATTTAAAATCCTGGGCAACGCCGGGTACTTCAGCTAGTCATTTTATAGATAACTGTTTACTGGGTTTAGGAGAACCCAGAAAATCTGTTACTTTCCAGATTGGAGTCTTGAACATTATAAACCCTATGCCACACCACAGTCTTCGATAATAATTCTTTCCCGAGAGAATTCGGATGGTTCCGAACGCGTGATAGAATCTCATTTTTTTAAATATTTTCAGTGATATCTGATATTAGGAATATATATTCGCGAAACAGAGAGTGAAGTGTAGGGGAAAGCAGTGATTTATTGGTCCGGTCGCCGAGAGGAAGTTTTATGGTGTCCCTTGTCCTTTTGATGATTCGTACTAAGACCGATCAGGAGAGCGGTTTTAAGACGAATGATGAAAGTGACGAAAAACTTATCCCACGCTGGTTGGGGGGGAGGGGGGGACTAATAGACACCAAGATTTGTCAAGAGGCGACGCGGGTGTATTCACGTATGTGTAGTTGTAGCTTGACGTATTTTTAAGCGTATTTCTTTCCGGTGGTACCTTTATACAGAGCTTCTGCCAGCATATAAATATTCAAAATTCTGCACAGCTATATCAAAAATGTAACAAATCGGGAGCTTCAGCGTTCTCTAAAGCTAGGTCACCTAATAACTGATAAATTGGAAGAAAAGTTGTTGCATGTTTTGTATGCGCATTATAAACGAGTAGCAGAATATCCGTGCTTCGCTACGGCGTACATTTTAGGATAATTACAATGAAAACATAAAGAAATTGCTTTTTAGAGGATTTCCTTATCAACAATACTTTTTGTTTCTTCATTGGGTAAGCAGGCTACGTAAAACTGACCGTGGCAATTTTCTCTGACAATTTTCTCTTAACTGTACGCCAGTGAATTTTAAAGTTTGGCTTTGAGACTTATTTATCGTCATGGCGAAAGAGACTTTGAGGGGAAATTGCAGAGTCTAAAAGTCAAAGGGGAGGTCACTGGGTATTAAAGGAATGTGTGGAACGAACACTTTTTCTCCTTCAGCTCACCCTGCTAAAATATATATACTTGACTTCGATTAAAATTTTATGCAGAACTTGTAGCCTAGGGCCATGACACCATTTCGGTGGTTTTAAATTGGGAAAGAGCATTACGGTTGTTTCCTTCCGTAAAGAGAGCTTACGGTATGGAAGACCCGGTGGTTTAAGGGAATTTAAAAACTCTACCGGATAATTAATAGCATCATCTGAATTACAAATAGTGTCTGTCGACTGTCAAAATTTCAGCATTTTAGGTCCAGCGGTTTGGTCTGCGCGATGTCCGTTAGTCAGTCATGGAACCGTTTTATATATAGGTTTAATTTAATATCCATAAAACATATAAATTTTAATTAAATTCTTTTAAAACTTCCATCTCAATTACTCTAGCGGTTATATTTTATCTTTTACTATATTTTAATTTTTTTTTGTCAATTTACATATTTCGTTGTTATGCACGAAATATATAAATTGACATATTTCGCAAAATTAATTGAAAGTATCACAAATAGAAAAGAAATTTCGTGATCAGCATTTAATAAATTAAATTCTAAAAATTAATATTTTAAAATTCGGCAAAAATGAGAAAATGGAGATAAAAATTCGAAAAATATTTCATTTTAAAGGCTTTTTATGGTCTTTCTCATGATATAAATTTTATAACCCTCAGATTATTTTTTTAAATGCTAACTTAAAAAAAGTTACAAAAACAGCTTAAAAATTTAATTTAAAAAAATCTAAGTAGAATTATTCAAAAATCTTTCTTAATGCACCCCTACACTATAAGAAGAATCGTAATACAAAATTTCAGTACTTTAGGTCGAGCGGTTTGGTCTGTGCGTTGTATGTCAGTTAATCAGTCAGTCAGTCACGGAACTGTTTTATATACATAGATAATGCTTATATTCTTCATGTTTTGTGTCAGGATTTAAATTTGTTTTATCCTAGAAATATGATACTTATTTTATAAATTTGCATAATTGTTGCTTTAATTTTAGAAATTATTATTTAAAATATATTTGAAAGCGGAATACCAATAAAGATCCTTAAAATATGTGTATATATTTCTTATAAGCAAGTAATATTAGTACAGATTTATCTCTTTTTCTCTCATTTAAATTAAACTAACGTGAACACTATATTTTAGATTTATCGATAATTACCGTAAATTCCTTAATTATAATTTTATACTAATGACAGAGAAGACAGTGTTCAATGTAATCGATTAAAATAGTTGATTACTTCTAATTAATATTAAAAAATATTTAGTACATTAAAATAGTAAAGAACAGCAATGAAGTATCAGATACTGAAGTGAATTAAAATCGTAGAGAAAGTTGAACATCTATAATTGGTTGATATAAAAATTATACATCACTTGGATTATCAAAACACTAGGAACAATTTGGCTTATTGTGGAAATCTTTCGATATTTATCCGAATTTATTAATCACGTTCTCGGAAGACACGTGTCCAATTATTTTCTAAACTTAATGTTCAGAACAGAGACACACCAAGTTTTAATATACTGTTAGAAATATAACTTCAGGAAGAATAATGTAGATATTTCCTTTAGAATCCTTCCATTTAAGTCTTTCGTTCGTGAATTGAATTGAAATTCAGCACATGGGGCGCGGTGAACTTGTGATATCAAATCTTTACACACACGCTCTTGTACAAAGCATGTATTTGATCCGCAAATATCATAAGTATTTAAACTTAATTAGTATGTCTGAAACAGATCTCACGATGTGTTTAAAATCTTTAAATAAAATTTATCTTAATAAACATAGAAAATTCAAATGAGTAAGCGAAGTATGTCGAAGTATTCTTTGTCTATGAAGTTTTCCTTTGGAATAATAATCCTACAGGCAGGTGAAAACATTTTCTAGAACTTAGTATGTCCTCCGACGTGACTTATGTAAAAATTTGGCGATTGGTGTACGACAAGTTGGGTTTGTAACTTTGTTGTCATTTAAAAACGTCAACATATTGAAGGTCATATTTCTTCAAATATTACATTATGATTATTATTTTTAAATGTTAAGGAATTAATTAACTTTTATTGTCAGTTGCGTTAGAAGTAAAATGCATCAAATCAGAGAAAACATGCCACTCTTTTTACCTATAGATTCCTTGGTTCATAAACATCAATGTGTGAGAGATAACACGTCATGCAGTTATAAAGTTTTTCTCAGTGAAATGAAAATTCACATTTAGGTTTTAATTACTAAGTGTTCGAATTCCCCCCTCCCACATACGCGTGCTAAGTTAATGCTTACTAATATTGCATGTATTTATAACGGATAACCTGTTCTTTTTTTTAAATAGAATGCTATGTATGATACCAAAAGTCCTTTAAATCCACGTATAGAATAGATTTTTTTTCTCTCCCTTCGTATTAAAATCGGTTTAGTTCATGCCCTGCATTAAAGTTTCTAAGATACTCAAAAGTGCAATATTTACTTTATTTTGTATTCAATACATTTGGCATTTTTATATTGCTTAAATCGATTGAGCTAATATTAGATATTTAGATTAGAAAACAATATTGCTGTATGAGTATAAGGATTCGTAAGTCATGCCGTCCCTATCGCTAGATAATACGGCGAATATTCCTGCTGACAAAAAGTCGTCGCGACAGCGCTCCTACCAGTCCACATCAGGACCGGCGGGGCCGTCACACCAAAGCAACATTTTCTTCTTTAAGTATTATGCTGTTATATTTAGATTTGTCATTGGGTTATGCAATAATACACAACATAAGTGCACTGTATATAAATAATAACCTATATGTAACACATTACTTCAACTCTGCTTAATACTGTACATAACACTATTTGCACAATACACAACACCAACTGCGACACAGTGCACAACCTCATTTACATAATTACAACACAGTTGCAATTTATACTTCACAATTAAATTACATTCCAATCTGTTAATTCTAAATTGAAAACAATTGTGTAAAATCACATTAAATTATCAATATACTATTGTAAAATATACCTTACGTTACACTGATACATACAATGATACCTTATACATATTTACAACATGATGTCGGTATTCATTTTATTTTTAACTCCATTTCACACTATATTATAGCATATTAATGAGCTACCTTTACTGCTTTTCTTATTTTATATGATATAGAATATTAAATTATCCATTCTATTACACCCGGTACATGTTTCAATACATTTACAATAATCTATTAATCATTGCTTGATACATCATATTTCATACAACTAAACATTTCAGTGAACCACACTTTCCAGAACTACCGTTATGCTGTGCCTCATACACACTTCAGCTATTATTGTTTTGACTGCACATAGTATATAAAATAATCATCAACATACGCTGCTTAATTTTATATTCACTATAATTACAATATTTTCAGGTTAGTAGCACTATAAATAGCCAAAACAAACCCAACAAGTAACCCAGCAAGAACTGAGCTACTATGACGATTGGGAGAAAGGAATCTGCTCTTCCATCAAAATGGAGATCACCTTTTTAATAAAATTTTTACAATAAAAATCAGTAAAGAATTTGTGTTTATCCCAGTTTGTTATATCTGTAGGTAAAAACACTCTAAGATGATTAAAGTTGATGCAGTCAAATAGGCAATGTTCTACAGTTTGAATCTCACCGCATGTACAAGTATTAGGTTTATTATGGAATCTGTTCTGATATTCAGCAAATGACCCATGGCCCGTTAATGCTTGATTTATCTTAAAATCTCCTAATAATCTATCTTCTTTAACCTTGGCTGTATGAGTATAATTAGTTTTCAGGGGAAATTTAAAATCAGTAGGTAAGCATTTTACTAAAATGATTTTGCACAATTTCTTTATATAATATTGATAGTAAAATAATTTCTGTATTTTCTAATTTCTTAATTTCTCTCTGTGTGGGTTCAAATGAACGGTCTGACTTGCATGATGGTGAATAAAACTTAACAGTTTTAGGGGTAGTTTGAGCATTAGTTTTTTTTTTCACTAAGTGTAGTGTTTCTAGAACAATTTTTTGGTTTTTATATTAGGGAAACTAATGCTAAAATTCTGATGTATCTCTCGGATAAAAACTCTCCATATATACAAGAAGATTTGAAAAAATATGGTGGAAACAAATTAAATTATTATGACTATTTCTAACGGCATTGATTGTGATAAAAATATTTCGAATTGTTTCAGGTAAATAATATTCAAGCATCAGGCACCTTTAAAAGCCGCTCCTGATACTAATGAGGTCTAGAAAGAGTTTGTAGGACATCGCGGTATGTGTCCTATGTTAAAACTCCGCAGCGGCACGTGTGCCCCGAGACAGTCTCAAAGCAATACAGTCAGTTGGGTATTGGGAGAGCATGAGGTAGCACGTTGAACGAGTTAGGGTCTGTTCACATAGAATCCGAAAGCGTCAGCGTTTCTCGTGTTGACATATTTTAAACCAATCACAGACCTTAAAGCCGGCCACTCACGTAGACTTCTATCATCTGGGACGCCGGGAGTTTTCGCCCCTCCAACGCCTTTATCGGCCACTAACGGGGACTCCACGGCGTGGAAGGCCACCTGCCTTCACACACTCGTTATGCCCGATTAAGCTCAGTTCATATAGGTCTGTCGTGGTGTAATTTCGCTCACTATGCTCTCTCGCAAAAAATTAGCGACATTTTTTGACGCTTTATAATACACTCAATATCGTTAATGTTTTCCTCCTTTAATTTGTTTATAAGAGCATAATTATTTTGTAACTTTAAATACACGTTATGAACGTGAAATAGTGTAAAGTATCGAATTCAGAGGCACAAACTTACTCATAAACATATGTTTTCGATATTTGTAGTAAGTTTCTTAAAATTTTCTAACATTGTTAAATCCAGTTTAAATGGTTATTTATTTGCCGATATAAATTCAAGTATCCATACTCTTCGCTTTAAGTATACACACAATAAATCATATTTAAGCTAAAAAAACTAAAAAAAACATAGATTCTTTAAATTCAAAATTAGAATTCGAATTCGGTCGTAAGGAACTATGTTGAATTATTTAGCGTTCTCCTTAAATTTCAAGTAAGTAATATTAATGTAATAGTGCGTTTTAGGCATAAACATTTTCTCCCCTCCACAAAGAAAAAAAAATTGTCTGTGATTTTCTTTTAAAATAAAAGCTCTGATTTTATAAACCACTAAAAGTGGTTTTACTCTTTTCCTGTAAGTTTTAAAGCGCAATTATTTCGTTACTTTATGTATGTGATTTTGAAATATGTTGTGAAAAGTATCGAATTCAGACACTCGAAACTGCTAATTAATGTGTCTCCAATATCTGTAAAGAAATACTTTTAAGATCCCTAAACCATTTGTAAAGCGAATTGAAATGTTATTAGTTTTTCGATATTTCTTAAATTACTAGTGGTTAGCCCGTAAAAATGACGTGTTAATTTTAATTTTTATCAATTTACATCTGTAAAGTCAATTATGTGTATACTTATAATAGCTTCTACACTTTTTTTATTAAATTATACACATTTTTAATTAATTAAAATTATGCAATATCAGCACTATTATGATCCATTTAAGATGCAATTTTTTTAAAATTTAAATAAAATCTGAACACCACATAATAGCATCACTTTACTTAATTTTATTACGCTAAATGATTAATACATTAACTGCGGTGAAAAAATTTAACTTAGTTGTTTCATAATTTTAGTTCATAAATGAACCCGCGCCAAATATAAACCATTGAGGTGTTCGGTATGCAAAATGTTACAAGTTGAAAAATATTTTTATATATTTTGATCGAGAGGAAAATATAATCTATATATATAACAGTTCCGTAACTGACTGACTGACATATAACGCACAGACCAAACCGCTGGACCAAGAGCTGAATTTTGCATGGCGATTCTTCTCATAGTGTAGGGGTTCACTAAGAAAGATTTTTGAAAAATTCTTCTTAGATTTTTTTAAATTAAATTTTTAATCTGTTTTAATAGCTTTTTTTAAAATTTGCATTTAAAATAATAATTTGAGGGTCATAAAATTTCTATCACGAGAAAGATCATAAAAATTCCTTTAAAATGAAATCTTTTTCGGATTTTTAACTCCATTTTCTGATTTTCGGTGAATTTTTAAAGATTAATTTATAGAATTTAATTTATTAAATGCTGATCACGTGATTTCTTTTTCTGGTACTTTAAATTAATTTATCGTCATGTGCATAACAACAAAATAGACAAAAAAATATTTTTTTTTCTTGCTAATGCGGCAGACGATTGGACATTATCCAAAAAAATATTAAAATACAGTAATATACAAGATATGTTTCTCAAACTGTACTATATTCTTTAGTATGTTCTATTGGATTTAATTTGAATATTTTCTTCTACATTATTTTGTCTATTAAGCTTAATTTCAATTTATTTTATTTTTAAAACGCAATAATCACAGTACATTTGAATATGGCATCAAAAAGGAAAAGCGTTCCAGGCAGAGAGATAGATCTGTGCTATTATTAGGATTATACGAATTCTTGTTTTTATGTAAGATACAAAAAATAATATACCCCAGTTTTATAAACCACTAAAAATAGTTTCACTCTTTTGGTAGGAAGTTTGAGCTTATTTTAAAATTTCAGAGTGGGTTCAAAATCTTCAAAATGGCCCATTTTTATTTTCTTAATATTTTGGAATAAAAAATTAAAACCTGAAACTCCTCGTTAGGTGTCTCTATGAAACTTTGTAAAAGTTTCCATTGTTTTTTTAGAGTTAAAATTCTGAAAACGTTTCCCCGAAGCAAAAGTTACACCAAAATATTAAACTTTTATTTTGCCGTTTAAAAATTTATTCAACAAAATTTTTATAAATCCTTAAGATAACTTATCTGGTAACCTTCCCTGTGCACTAAAGGAAAAAAAAGTATGTAAATAGTGCCAGTTCGGAAAATTTATTAGCGGAATCAAAAATTTAGTATTAAAAAACAAAATTTTAAATATTTCAAGAATTTAACATATCCACAAGATATAAATATAATTGGAAATATTATTGGAATAATCTTCTGATTTAACCTTCCACAGGCACGGTATTTTTCTATACAGTTCAGTGAACGGTATTAAAAATTCGGGATTAAAGAATAATTTTTCAACTTCCATTTTGTTCGAAAACAAGCGGTAAACTAATAGAAACTAAAGCCGGCGTTCCTTCAGGCGTCTGGTATCTAGCGTACAGTACCCCACTCACGGAGACTTTTGGCGCCAGGAATTTGGTCTGGACTGATATTCCAGACACCAGATTTTTATCATCTGACGTCTCACCAAGACACCCCACTGACGGAGACTTTTGGTGCCGCAGATACCAAAAGTCCGTCGTCCCAGATGACGGAAGTCTACGTGAGTGGCCGGCTTAACAGTTTCGTGGATAATTGTTTGGAGGTTTGTAATTAGTTAAACATATTTTAAATAGAGTAATGCTGATGCTAACTTATTGTATGGGAACAAGCCCTGAGGTTAGAAACGTTGCGACGGCCCCTGTGAAGTTTCTGTCAGCTACAAATATTCTAACGAGTTGGCTAGTGTATCATAGAGATTCAGCTGTGTTCAAATTATTTTGTTTCTTTTTAAGTATATGTTTGTGTGTCAAGTTCAATAAACATTTTTTGTCCGAATGGTGAATCTTCAATGTGTGTAAGAACGATATAGATCATTGGAACCACGATTGTTATTTCAAATATTATTGCGTTTACTGTTTCGTCGTTATCTCTTATTCAGATTCAATATCCTCAGTCAAAAAAGTCTCAATTTGTCTTATGTATTCCGTGGAAATACTTACCGGAAAGAGAGATCTAAAATATTACAGGACACAAAGTTTCGTAATCAAATGTTTTATAATTTCATATCTGATATTGAGAAATAAATCTTTTCTTTTGTCTGTATGGGTGAATATACCTTCCTGATATCTGGTTTGTTGCAAGAGCTTAAAACTGCCGACTTCAAGAAATGTGATGTTTCGAGAAAGATATTTTCCAGACGTTTTATTTCAGAGTGAAAGATTTTCGTTTCGATGTCGTCATCGTCCTAAGTTTATGACAACTTAATCGAAGATATATTATGCGATGAATTAATTTTATTGAAACAAAATATGAATATCCCTAAAACTAAATTCAAAGTTAAGGCTCGTATGCTTTGCAGTTATTTGAACGATCATTAACGATCATTCCCAAACTTAAAATCAGAGGAATTTTCATATCATAGGAATTTTCACAATTGATCAAAAAAAAATTTTCCAAAGAAAACATCTCTGTATATAAAAAAAGAATAGCTCTAATGTAGAATTTATCTAAAATTTATTACTATACTTTCGAAGTCATAAGATTAATGTATAACCATATTTTACTTTATTCTTACTTTAGTATTGAACTTTTTTATTTTTCTTTAAATTAAATAGATCTTCGATGTTTTTAAAACATACAGAAAGTTTGGATATCAATCTACTTTAAAGAGCAAAAAAAGAAAATCCGCATATATATTTCATGTTTTAAGTTCGTCAACGCAGAAAATAACCTTGGATAACCAATATGTTTTAAGTCTGAAAGAAATAATTACTAAAAATTAAAATTTTGATGGTTTTAAAATTTTCTTATTTCATATTTAAAATTACTTTATCTTTTATTGAATTTATTCGCTTCATCACTGACTTCTCACAACACAATATTTTGATAGGATTCCATCCTTTATACATTACATATTATGAACAACATTGAATTTTGTGAGTAATCTGTTGTTTATCTTATACATAATACCATTAGATGATTTTTTATAAACTATTCAAATAATGGAACCACTGAAACCCGTCGTCTGGAACCTCTGAAATGAAACTGAAAGCAAAATCGATTTAAGAAATATGGACTAGCGGAAAGAAAGGGAAAATTTGAAATTCAGTGCAATTTCAGCCAAATGTTCTATATAATGCAAAGATAGCGAAAACTATTTGCAATATTTTGACGGCATCAAAATATCGTAGGAGAGGAAATTTATTATTTTATTTCGATGGTATTGTTAGTATTTTTTTTAATATTTATTTTAATATTATAGTATATAGCTGAGTATATACTAGCTGAATATATATATATATATATATATATATATATATATTCTGTAAATAAATACTTAATACTACGTGTCTAAATATTATATACTTAACAAACGCCAAATAACAATAAAAAACACTTCTTGGCATCGATTTATATTTTAAATAAAATATAATATTATAAGATATAACATAAGATTAATAAATAATAATAAATAATAATTAATAATTATTTATAACAAAATGTAAATATATTAAGACAACATCTCTAATTTTTTATACTGAACAAAAGTCGAATTACAATAAAAAATAGTTATTTTTCGCGATCACTTTATATTTTAAATAAGATATAATATGAGATAAATAAAAATTAATAGAGGAGAAGGTGGGATTATGGACCCTGCATTTATTATGGACCCCCTTAATATATGCCTTATGCGCAGGTGCAGCCGTTAATTATAGCTGTGATCTAGACCCCCTAGGTGGCTGTAATGGATAGTAAAGGTCATTGACCCCAGTTCACTCGCGAATGATGTCCTGTGGCCAATTGTTTGTTTTTCGAGTTTTCAAACTTTTTCTGAGAAAAGTATAAGTGAATATTTTACACATATACTACTATGTTTTGTAAAAACTGATTCCTGTGCCTTATTTTACACGAAATAGAGTTCCTTTTCAGCTAGTTTGAAATTAAATTCGATGTAATACATAATGTGAAAAATGAGTTTGTTTCCAAGATGGCGTTGTTTGAAATATGGACCCCATAGGTGCTGGTATTATGGACCCGGTTCCATATTACCAACAACCGCTTACGATAATGTAATAATAATGTTTCCGTGAGAAAATGTAATTCCACAGTTGATTTCATTGTGATACATTTTATTTTCATGTCTTGTAATCCTTCTCGGTTATTCCGGAAACTAAGAATGAAAGTTGAGAAGAAATCTCCCGCTAGTAAGGACACATTAGTGCGCAGAAGAAGTTGGGATAGGGTGAAGATGGTTGAGGCTATCCTGAAGCTAAGATGCGGAGAAATGGGACTAAAGGAGTCTGCCAGAGTGTTTGGTGTATCAAGAATAACTTTGAGATTATTGGCTTTACAAGCGGATAAGCCAGCAGCAGATTTGGTTATACAAAAACTAGAGTTTGGTTTTGGTTTGGAGCGCTACGGTCAACTTTTGTTATACAAGGGCTAATTAAACCGAGACCTATAATTTAAAGCTGATTAAAGGTGGCTAGGTTATTTTTATTTGCTGGAGAGCTTGTGTTCAGGGAATCAATTCCAGAATCTTAAATGTAGATGTGACTGGTTTAAGTGTGGTTCAGTCAAAAGTTTCTTAAGTCATGGGGTTGAAGAGAAAACGTCAGGTGGGATCTCTGTCTACAGCGGAACGTGGTTATCTGGCAACTGTGGTTTGCTGCATGAGTGCTGGGGGAACATATTTTCCACCAATGAGGATATTTCCTCGTAAAATCTTAACGGATCAGCTTATGAATGGAGTCCCATCCAGAGCAATTGGAAGAGCTCATCCCTATGGGTGGATACAAGCCCATATGCTTACAGAGATGGCCCAGACCAGCAAGAAGCCTCGTGCATCTTCTGTGAAGGTGCATTCAAAGATGACACTTAGAACTTTGTATTCGTTGTGGGATGAGTCTACACAGGACTCATTCTGTGTGCACCGGAGCCGAAACTGAGTTTTATATTTGCAACTTTTTTCGCCAAAATTGAAGTTTTTTTATATAGATAATATTTGATGATCCAGCTGTTTAATAATATATTATCTTTCTTTCGCTTTTTCATTTGAAAACTTTTCTCTTATTTGTTTCCAGCTGTTTAATAGATAGATAAATGATTTTTTCGGTAAAAAAGATGGGGGTCCATATTACCCTCCACTTTCGGTCACCTGCAAGTTTTGACTTTTTTCACTTATGTGATTGTATACATCTTAAAATTTGATTTAATGACAAATCCACTTAAGGATGTTTAGATGATGAGTTATCGAAGAGGTTAGAACCCCAAAATATGAAAATCGGTCTTTAGTATCACCACAGTGAGCCAAAAACAAAAGGGGGTCCATAATCCCCCCTTCTCCTCTAAATAACAGTTACAATGTGATAAATTATTTAAAAAAAATAAAAGTAAATATGATTTTCAAAATCAATTTAAAAACGAAGGATGTAGCAACAGTAATTATTTTAACTTCACGAATATTATTAATATACATTTACACATTTCTTTATATATACAAATCGATATTAAAAAAAATTTCATTAAAATATATATATTTCTATATATATAACTTCTATTTACTTCATTTGTTTCATTTGTTTCTTTTTATTATAATTTGCATATAAAACTATTTCTCAAACCTAATTTTAATCTGATATTTTAGTTACATTCTCATATTCCCTGTAGGTGCCATTATGCAATGCTAGAAATAAAACCTGAAGATAGCGTCGAATTTAAGCTATTTTTGGAATATTTACTTTTCTAAGAAATATATATAGAAATATATCGCGCATACATTCCTCGAAGCTTTCTCTAAACTTGAAAATTTAATATCCGTTGAAAATAAAAATAGAGATTTACTTTAAGATCTAAAATTTTCAACATTTACTAAATATTTGTACTTAATAAAGGAAGTTTTCTTGGTGGGTTGCTTTAAACATTAATGTGGAATATGTGTATAGTGGTATATACCTATATTCAGTTCCTCAGATGATTGCTTGATTAAAATTTACTACTTGTGAGTCTAGAAAGATAATAAGAAGTTCAGAAAAGGAAAGGTGCTATATTTTTAAGCATTCATTTCTTTAAAAAAATGTTTAATTTCGTTAAAAGCTAATACTAAGATTTATAATATAATTTTTTCTAGATTTACTAATTAAATATACGTAATACGGGCATTTTATTTGCCCTCTAAAAAGTTAATGTAGAGTCTAGGGCAATTCCTACATTTCTAGGTAAAAAGGCTGCTGAGTAAGTAGGAAATGCATTAATTTACAATGTGGCAAAACCACGAGGCCGTTTACTTTGCGTTTTGTCATCTTCCCACTATATTTTATACTTGAAGACAATGGACGGAGTGAGCGGGACGACTGCATATTATCAGTCTCTAGTAAAAAATTTTAAAAAATCCATATTTGGAATTCTTTTTATGGCTATATGTTGTAGATGATCTCATTGAGAAGGGTGAAAACTTGTCTAAACCATGTCGAATACGCGTGGCCATTTCAGCCCATTTTAATTGCCTCTCAAGGCTACAAGTGAAAAACCAGTATTAACATCCTTGAATAGTTCTTGACTGAGTTACAATTTGATTCCAGAGAAAAACATAGAACCGCCCAAATTATGGCATCATAATGGCTTGAAGAGGCGGCTTAAGTCCCGGTGCACACACGGCGTTTTTATCCGTGGCGGAAAAAAATCCGTCGAAAAAGTAGTCAAAACATCCGCTGTCGCACAGTGGCACTCGACAGCTGTACAAGCTACCGTCGATGGGAAATTTACCGATCGTGTTTTTCCGCCAAGAGTGCAAACTCCAATTGACTTTTGTGGTCTACTGTTGGAACGACGTCCGACGGATTTTTTTCCGCCAAGGATAAAAACGCCATGTGTGCAACGGGCCTAACTCTTTGACAAGTTTGGTTTGGAGAGCAACGGTCAACTTTTGCAACACGAGGGCTAATTAGACAGGGACCTACTGCATAAATACGATTCCGAACGGCTACTAACATTCATGACAAGCGTGGGATTCAAATCCACAGACTTCGGTCCCGATTACCAGCGTCCTAGACATTCGGCCATCGTCCGGCTAAAACTTTTTGACAGGAGTGCAGTCGCATTATTCCTCCGATGTAATAGGAAATAAATGAAATATAAGCTAAGAATATACCTCTTAATGTTATTTAAGTTTATTTGAATGAATGGGAGTCGCAGAATAGATGCATCAGTTTATGGACGTGACGCAATATATATAGCGAAACAAACTCTCCCTTCTCTCTCAAAAACCTTGACACATTTTAAAAATTAATATTAAAAAAGTATACAAGGTAAGAACTGGAAATTCCCAGATGTCTTACCGTATATATTTAAGTTTTTTCTGTATCAAAAAAAAATCGAACAGGTGGCACTAGTTGTTCCATGAAAGCGAAAGTTGTAAAATGGCTAATCCATCAGAGAAAGCAACATGTGTTGTCTGGTATTTCAAAGCGGAATCTGTTACGCGAGTGCAACGAAATTTGGAGAAGATCGTCAGAATCATAACATCTTCGATTAGTATAAATAGTTTGAGGAAACGGGAAGTGTCCTTGATAATCAGTTGGAGTGTTGAAGAACTCAAAAGACACATAATTGCTGTAATATCATGTGTTACGGAATCCATTTGGGGACAAACATATGTGGAAATTTATTACAAACTAGATGTTCTCCGTACTACAAAAGTTGCATTTATTGATATTCATCGACTATACTAAAAATACTCTAATAAAAGGTAACACATTTGTAACTATCTAGTTCCTACCTTGTGTACTTTTTTTGCATAAATTTTTAAAATATGTCAATGTTTTATAAGACATTCTATATATATATATATATATATATATATAATATATAAATATATAAATATATATATATATATATATATATATATATATATATATATATATATATATATATATATATATATATGTGTGTGTGTGTGTGTGTGTGTGTGTGTGTGTGTGTGTGTGAGATTTAAATGAGAAACCCCTGGACACCTACATCCCTCTCCGACACGCGTCGCCAGAGGAGAAACACCACTGACGTAGATGATGACGTCACGCGTTGCCAAACGCGAGAAGAGAACCTGGATTAGATTCGAAGACGAGCGCTCTCGACGGTTGGCGCGAAAATGATGATGTTAAGGTGTTATGTTCTTTAAATGTTTACATGTAACTGTCCTTAATATTTTATTAAATGTGTATTTGTCAAGTTCGACTCTTCATTGGAAGTTTCAAGGTGTGTGGTTCTTTATATTATGGGGGCTCGGCCGGGATGTGAAATATATATGAGGATAGAAAAACAGTGATAAAGACTTTCGGATTCGGATTAATTCTGAAGTAACGGTGAGTGAAATTTCAAATATTTGTAAATTGGTAAAATATGAATCTTGAAGATATCCCAGAATTGGAGGTTGCACTGAAGAAAGAGAAAGTATCTAACATAAGATGTTTATATAAATTAATTTTCAAGAACGATGGCGATCGACAGAATCGAAAAAAGTTACGGAAGTTTGAGGGCTTTGAATTTTCACCCGGTGATAAGCAATATAAAGAAAAACTCAAATTTACCGACAAGAACTTTTCACTTAAAGAATTAATTACTATTTGTAATACGCTAAGTATTAAAAATGACGACGCGAAACCAGAAGTTGTTGAAAGAATAATAAGTTGTTTGTGTGATTTAAGTGTTCTAAAGAATAATATTATTCATGAAGAATCAGAAGATGATTCTATTGAAAGTGAGGACGATAATGAAAGCACTAATGAACAATCCTCCGTGCAACCTTCGGTTCCGAATCAAAACTTTTCGAAAATGTCTATTAACTTTAGTGATATAGAGAATATTATTGCTCCATTTGAAGGTCACCCATATGAAAGTATTGAAAAATAGGTAGATAATTTTGAGGATGTGATTAATTTGTTTAAATTAACCGATTTACATAAAATAATTTTCGCTAAAAGATGTTTGGTTGGAAAGGCTAAGTTGTTCATACAAAGCGAAAGTAAAGTGAATTCTTGGGAAAGATTAAAAAAATTATTGATTTCTGAATTTGGTGTAGCGGGTAATTCTGCCGAATTGCATGAAATGTTGACAAAACGTAAACTAGGCGATCACGAAACATTGGAAGAGTATTTTTTGACGATTAAACAATTGTGTAATAAAGGTAATATAGAAGATGCTGCATTAATTCAGTACGTGTTTAGTGGAATCCCTGACTCTGTAACTGGAAAATCTATATTATATGGTTGTCAAAATGTTTCAGAATTTAAGCGTAAACTTAAAATTTATGGTAAAATGCGAGAAGATATGGCTAAGAGTAAACACTTTAAATCGAAATTCGAAAATTCTAAGCCGAAATACGAAAGTGAGAAAAGAGTCAAATCGACAACAGAAAACGAAAGTAAAATCAGATTCCAAAAACAAAACTTAGATATTCGCTGTTATAATTGTGGGACAAAGGGGCACCGTTCTAACGAGTGCAGAAATAAGGAGAAGTGTTTTCGCTGTAACGCATGGGGTCATGTGTCACGTGATTGTAATGTTAAAAACGAAGCATCACATGTAACTGTTGAAAGAAATGTTAATTTTTCAAATTTGTTAATCAAGACTGTAGAAATTTGCAATCTAAATTTATCGGCTCTCGTAGATACAGGTAGCGAAAAAAAATTGATGAAAAAGAACGTTTATTCTAAAATAATCGACGCTCCAAAATTAGAGAATATAAATGTTACATTAAGTGGTTTGGGAAATACTTCAATTAAATCGTTGGGTACTTTTAAAACAACTCTCAACATCGATAATACGGAGTATGAAGCTAATATTTGCGTAATTGATGATTACGACCTGCACTTTGGTCTAGTAATAGGTACTGATATTATTCAGCAATGTACATTGACCGTGTCAGAAAAACAAATCAAAATTGTGAAAAAATACGATGATTTCTATGTCATGGGTGTGACAGGATGTTTATTAGAAACGGAAGCGGTAGACCTGTTTCATATCATGAACAGTGAAGTAAAAGCGGAAATGTCAGACCTCATCGAAAATTTTCGCCATAATAAAATAAAGTCGGTAGACGTAGAAATGAGTATTTCGCTGTCAGATCAAATTCCCGTCGCTTTGCCGCCCAGACGCTTGGCGCCGATGGAGAAACTAATTGTTGAAGAACAGCTGACACAGTGGCTAGAAAATAAAATTATTTGCAAAAGTACATCTGTGTTTTTCCTCCCCCGTTGTTTTGGCAAGAAAAAAAGATGGTTCGGCTAGGTTGTGCATAGATTATAGGCAACTAAATAAAAAGATAATACGTGAGCATTTTCCGTTACCATTAATTGAAGATGTCATTGATAGTCTCCAGTCTGCAGCTGTGTTTACGCAGTTAGATCTGAAAAACGGTTTCTTTCATGTCAACATAGAGGAAGAGAGCAGGAAATTTACGTCGTTCGTGACACACGAAGGCCAATATGAATTTTGTAAAGTGCCGTTCGGACTTTCTAACTCACCATCCGTGTTTCAGAGATATATTTATAATGTTTTTCGGGACTTGTTAAAGGACAAAACAGTCGTGTTGTATAGGAATGACATTTTAATTTTCTCGAAGGATGAGGCAGAAGGAATTCAAAAATTAAATCGGGTTTTCAAAACAATTTCGGAATACGGCTTAGAACTGAATATTAAGAAATGTAATTTTTTAAAGCGCGAGATTGAGTTTTTGGGATACAAAATTAAAGATGGAAAATTATACCCTTCTCCATAAAAAACGAAAGCCGTTATGAACTTCCAAGAACCAAGATGTACAGAACCAAGATGTACAGAAATACTTAGGATTAACCGGATATTTCAGGAAGTTTATACGTGAGTATTCCATAATTGCGAAGCCACTTAGTGACTTGTTAAAGAAAGAACGCATGTTTCAATTCGGTACAAAAGAAAGACATTCATTTAACGAACTAAAACGTATTCTGTGTTCAGAGCCGGTATTAAGTATCTATAACCCTAAAAGTGAAACCGAAATTCACACCGACGCCAGTATTGATGGGTATGGGGCTGTCTTATTCCAGAGATCAATCGTCGATAATCAACTTCATCCAGTTTACTATATGAGTAGGAAGACGACGGAAACCGAACGTAAATATTCAATCTATGAATTAGAGGTTATGGCAGTTATACAGGCTCTGAAGAAATTCAGAACATATATGCTAGGAATCCCATTTAAGATGGTGACTGACTGTAACGCATTTAAATCGGGTTTTCAAAACAATTTCGGAATACGGCTTAGAACTGAATATTAAGAAATGTAATTTTTTAAAGCGCGGGATTGAGTTTTTGGGATACAAAATTAAAGATGGAAAATTATACCCTTCTCCATAAAAAACGAAAGCCGTTATGAACTTCCAAGAACCAAGATGTACAGAACCAAGATGTACAGAAATACTTAGGATTAACCGGATATTTCAGGAAGTTTATACGTGAGTATTCCATAATTGCGAAGCCACTTAGTGACTTGTTAAAGAAAGAACGCATGTTTCAATTCGGTACAAAAGAAAGACATTCATTTAACGAACTAAAACGTATTCTGTGTTCAGAGCCGGTATTAAGTATCTATAACCCTAAAAGTGAAACCGAAATTCACACCGACGCCAGTATTGATGGGTATGGGGCTGTCTTATTCCAGAGATCAATCGTCGATAATCAACTTCATCCAGTTTACTATATGAGTAGGAAGACGACGGAAACCGAACGTAAATATTCAATCTATGAATTAGAGGTTATGGCAGTTATACAGGCTCTGAAGAAATTCAGAACATATATGCTAGGAATCCCATTTAAGATGGTGACTGACTGTAACGCATTTAAATCGGGTTTTCAAAACAATTTCGGAATACGGCTTAGAACTGAATATTAAGAAATGTAATTTTTTAAAGCGCGGGATTGAGTTTTTGGGATACAAAATTAAAGATGGAAAATTATACCCTTCTCCATAAAAAACGAAAGCCGTTATGAACTTCCAAGAACCAAGATGTACAGAACCAAGATGTACAGAAATACTTAGGATTAACCGGATATTTCAGGAAGTTTATACGTGAGTATTCCATAATTGCGAAGCCACTTAGTGACTTGTTAAAGAAAGAACGCATGTTTCAATTCGGTACAAAAGAAAGACATTCATTTAACGAACTAAAACGTATTCTGTGTTCAGAGCCGGTATTAAGTATCTATAACCCTAAAAGTGAAACCGAAATTCACACCGACGCCAGTATTGATGGGTATGGGGCTGTCTTATTCCAGAGATCAATCGTCGATAATCAACTTCATCCAGTTTACTATATGAGTAGGAAGACGACGGAAACCGAACGTAAATATTCAATCTATGAATTAGAGGTTATGGCAGTTATACAGGCTCTGAAGAAATTCAGAACATATATGCTAGGAATCCCATTTAAGATGGTGACTGACTGTAACGCATTTAAATTAACCATGAGCAAGAGAGATATTTCTAGTAAAATCGCTAGATGGGTTTTAATGTTACAAGATTATAACTATACAATCGAACATAGACAGGGCACTTGTATGAGGCACGTTGATGCTCTCAGCAGAAATCCTATTTGCATGGTCGACCAAGATAGTGTGTCTTTTAAAATTTTGGGCGCGCAAAATACTGATGAAAACATAAAAACGACAAGAGAAATTCTGAAAACAAATCAGTACGAGGATTATTTAGTTAAAGGGAACATTCTTTACAAGTGTGTTAATGGAAATGACTTGTTAGTCGTACCCGAAGCTATGCAAATGAATAACATAAAGAATGCGCATGAAAAGGGTCATTTTGCTGTAAATAAAACAGAAGAAAATTTAAATAAGGAATTTTATATCCCCAGAGTTAAACAAAAAATTGAGAAATATATTGCTAACTGTATAACGTGTATTCTCTCCAATAGAAAGCGGGGTAACTAGGAAGGAGAATTACACCCGTTACCTAATGATGAAATCCCAATAGAAATGTATCACATTGATCATTTAGGGCCGTTGGAAAGCACGAATAAAAATTACAAACATATCCTATGTATTATTGATTCTTTCACAAAGTTCGTTTGGCTCTACCCCACTAAATCTATTACTAGCCGCGAGGTTATTTCAAAATATTGGAAATCCAAAAAAGTGTTTTCGGTAACCCTACTCGAATTATATCCGATAAAGGATCCGCGTTCCATTCAAAATAATTTGACGACTACTGCTTATCTGAAAATATTCAACATGTTTGCGTCACCACAGGTCTTCCCCGAGCGAATGGACAAGTCGAGAGACTGAATTCCATCGTCATATCTGTGATCTCGAAATTATCAAAAGAGGACCCTACAAAGCGGTACAAATTTGTCCCGACAGTGCAACAGATAATTAACGCCACTTACCAGCGAAGTATAAATTTGACGCCTTTCGAGTTGCTCGTAGGTGTAAAAATGAAGCAGAAATCGGATTTCAAGATTAAAGAAATGATTGAAGAAGAGGTACGACGAGAATTTTCAGAATCGAGAGAAACGCTCAGAAAAGAAGCAAAGAAGCAAATCTTGAAAGCTCAAGAAAGTAACAAAAATAATTATAACCTAAGAAGAAAATCACCGAGGAAGTATTCAAAGGATGATGTCGTAGCCATTAAAAAGACTCAGTACGGCACAGGTCTAAAGTTGAAATCTAAATTTCTTGGACCTTATAAGATCTTAAAAGTAAAGGGCAACGATACATATGACGTAGAAAAAGTTGGCTTTTTTGATGGGCCAATGCACACACGCACGTGCGCTGAGTATATGAAGCCCTGGTCCGACGTTATACTTAAAACGATAACAACAGTTTTATTTGAGGAATATAGAAAACACTTAGCGGCTGGCCGTCAACGTGCGACCGCCATCCATTACACATCGCTCTCTCTCTCTGTTACAATATTGCAGTGCGCATGCGCTCACATTCTTCGTGCGGTCTGTTACATGCTGCCATCTATTAACATAGAAAATTGCTTACATTCGGGCATCCTGACAGAGAATTGCCCTCAATTCGTACTTATAACACTACTAAAAATACAACTTAAACATTTAGAAATATAAACAATGTGCTAAAAAAACAAAAATAATATATGGTCTTCAAAGTCTTTTGGATAATGTCCTAATTGAGTCCTTCTTAGAGTTCAAGAGTTCTTGGGTAAAATTTAAAAAAGAATAAAAAAAACTATATTACCTGATCTTCGGAGGTTGTAACCTGGTGATGATTTGAACTAAGTTAAGGTGGTTCAGGAGGTTCTGCACTGGGAGCCTCGTTGTCTGAATCGTCATCGTCTTCATATTGAGGTTTAGGCCATGGCTTGAGTTGACTGACGTGAGCTGTGGTGGTGTAAAATCGTCCTTTCTGCTTTTCCTCCAGCTGAGTAACTCTGTATGTGTCATTCGGCAGTGTTTCTGTAATTATCAGTGGTCCTCTATATTTCGCTTGCGTCTTCGTAGGTTCTCCTGTTGGTTTTGGTGGTCGTCTGACAACTACTATTTCTCCTGGTTCGTATGTTATAGTTCGACACCTTTTCTTGTCATAATCTTCGTTCATTTTTTGTTGCTTCTTTTCAATCTCTTTACGTGTTTTCTCTTGAATTTCTTTCGGGTCTTCCCATTTTTCTGCGTCTGCGTCTGCTACTTTCCTGAGGATACCATCATTGAATCTGGGCAAGTAGCCATGTAGCATCTCGAAGGGAGTTTTATCTGTGGTTTTGTTAACTACGTTGTTTAAATTTCTTTCAGTTTCTTTAATTTGTAAGTCCCAGTCTTTATGACGTTGGTCCTTAATGGATGTCGTTATTGTTGATAGGATGGTTCTATTAACTCGCTCTACCATACCATTGCCTTGTGGATGTTGCGTAGAATTTAAGGTATGATGAATTCCGTTTTCTTGGCAGTATTGTTCGAACTGACGAGAGGTGAAGCAAGTGCCTCTGTCGCTTACAATTCTGTCTGGTAATCCAAATTCTTCAACAAAAGTTTTGAGAGCTTTTAAGACATGTAGCGATGAAGTATTCTTGACTGGAAAAAGTCGTGTGAATCTGGTGAAGTTATCAATTATTACTAGTAAGTCTTGATTTCTTCGAGAACTTTTCACAAATGGACCCAGATGATCCATGTGTATAAGAGAGAATGGCCGTTTTCCTGGCTTAATGGGGTGCAAATAGCCTTGTTGTGTTCCTCCTGGTACTTTGTTCATCAGGCATTCAAAGCACATAGATATATGTCTTCGTAAGTAACGCTTCATATAAGGGAACCAATAAAATTCTTTAATTTTGTTGGTAGTTCTGTCGACTGAAAAGTGTCCCATCAGATCATGGAACTTCACTGCTTTACTTTTCCTCATGCTTTTGGGGATTACATAAAGTAGCCTTTCTTTTCCCTTCTCTTTAACCTTTCTATACAGCTTATTTCCTTTAAAAACATAATTGCATATTTTCTGTTTGTCGTCAGTTGTCCTTTCATACTCATCTTTTCGAAAAATGTCTATCAATTTCCTTAACTCTGGATCTGCATGTTGAATTATTAAAACTTGTTCTTCTTCACTAAGTGTAAGACAAACTTCTAAATTTCGTTCTATTATGCTTGTCATAGTATCTTCTGCCTCTAAAACTGGAGCTCTGCTCATCGCATCGACGTGACTCATCTTCGTACCCGGTCTATGCTTTACCTCTATATCAAATTCCTGAATCAAATCATACCATCGAGCTATCTGGGGATTCATCGTTTTCTTCGAATTCATGTAGATCAATGCTTGGCAGTCAGTAACAATTGTAAACTTAATTCCAAGGAGATACTTTCTTAATCTGTCAAGTGTCCATACAATGGCCATTAATTCTAGCTTACTTGAGTGGTAATTCTTTTCTACATCAGTTGTCTTCTTACTTACGCAATACACCAAATGCCATTTTCCATCGTCTCCACGTTGAAGTAGCATTCCGCTTAATCCATCTGAACTCGCATCTGTGTGTACTTCCGTCTCTAATGTGGGGTTATATTGAGCTAAAACTGGTTGATTACTAAGAATTTCTTTCAAAGCTTTAAAAGCATTCTTCTGTTCTTCTTTCCACTCAAAATCTTTATTTTTCTTAGTTAATCTACTCAATGGTTCGGCTTTCTCCGCATACTTGGAAACAAAACGCCTAAAAAAACCTGTAAGTCCTAGAAATCTTTTTACTTCATAAATATTCTTAGGTTCAACGTATTCTTCAATAGCTTTTATTTTCCTGAAACCTCGCTTTAAAACATCGGCATTTATTACAAAACCCAAAAATTGTACTTCCTTTTTACCAAATTCGCACTTAGCAAGTTTAAGAGTAAGTTTCGCTAATCGTAGACGTTCCAAAACTAATACCAATCTTTCAAGCATGTCCTCCCAAGAGAAAGCAGGTATGAGGATATCATCTAAGTAACAAACAGCTTTAGTAAGAAATATCGGTCCTAGTACTTGATACATTAATCTTTGAAACTCTGAGGGAGCATTAACCAATCCAAAAATCATTCTCTCGAATTGTCCGGTTTCGTCAGGTGTAATAAAGGCTGTTTTTTTCTTCGCTTCCTCCGACAATGGAATCTGCAAGTAACCTTGAGCTAAATCCAAGGTGGTAAATAATTTAGCACCGCTCAAACTTTCCAATAAATCATCTATTTTTGGCAGGGGGAATTTATCCTTTACCGTTTGATTATTAAGACGACGAAAAAAATAACTAATCTGTGTTCACCTGTTTTCTTTTTCACTAACAAAACTGGACTTGCGTATGGTGACCGTGTTTCCGAAACAATTTTGCTATCTTTCCATTCTTTTACAATTTGTTTGATAATATTACGCTCAGAAGCATTCGTCTTATACGGTCGGGAACATACCGGCTTACTACCGTCTATCTCTTTAATATCCATGAAAGTTAAATCTGTGCATCCCAATTCATTTAAATTAAATGCAAAACAGTCTCTATATTCATTCAACAAACGAACTATATCTTGCTTTTGGTCTTCAAGTAACGTCTCGTCAAATTTAATTTGTTCTGAAGTTATAGATTCTCGTTCTACGTTAGTACTCATGTCTAGAGGTTCTAATGATTGTGCTTCATTAACAAAATTTATATTGTCCTTATAAGACTTTAAATTGACATCGTCCACTAATTCCGCTTTACCAACATTTTGATTTCTATTCAATATCATATTACTATCTCTGGTATTAATAACTGGTACAATTGTTTCCCCTTCCTTGACTTCCAATAATGAGTCTAAATTTTCACCTTCTCCCCTAATCATAATTAAACCATCATTTAAATCTTCAGTCTTCGCTTTGACAAAATTTATACTATTCTTCACAATTTGTACTGTTTCAGTTACTTTCAATTTAACCGTTGGGTTTTCCTCAATAAATTCTAAATTAACGAATGGGTAATCTTTCGCATTTCCGATATGTAAGTTTTCTCCAACCCTAGCATATGCTATGTACGGTAAATCGAGTAATGTTCTTCCAACTAATAAATCAACTGGTTGTGTATTGTCTGACACGATCAAAATAGTAATGTCCTTAGCCAAAACATCGTCTATCTCTATATCTGTAACTGTAACACCTAGACTTTGCGAAACTGGATTAATTTGGTTTCCAAACGAATAAAGATCCTTTTTACATGGAGTAATATTTAATCCTAACTTTTTAGCAATTGACATTTTCATCAGACAACAGCTACTTCCCGTGTCAAGTAAAATACTAATGCTTTGATTGTTTATCTTTGCCTGGCGTAGATATTTGTCTGGCGCCGTCATTTCACTATTCCCATAAACATTCAGATTTTCGCTCCGCGCTTCATTCGTTTTTCTGCAAAACTTAGCAATGTGATTTCTCCCTCCACAAACAAAACATAGTCTATCATCGCGTATCGAAGAACTAAATACTTTATGAGTTGCGGTTTCTTTTTCATTTATTTTACTTCTGCTGACGTTCGCGTTTTTGTTCTCAAACTTGCTCGAATCGAACCTATTCGTATTACGATTACTCATCCTGTAATTTGAATGCGGGTAGTATTTAAAATCATCACGGTAGTTAGTATGCTTCGTATTTCTGCTTTCGCTATTAGTTTTAATTCCTGATCGAACGTTTTCATAATCGTCCAGCACTTGGGCTAAATCATTCGCTTTAATAAACTTTGGCCAAGAATCAATGAAATGTTCACGCATCGTATTTGGGACTCGCTTTTTTAATTGATCTGTAATCATAAGTTCTTTTAGGGATTCAAAGTCATTTATATTTAATCCTGTTAACCACTCATTGAAATAGGTGCGTAATTCGAATACAAAATCAATCCACGTGCCGTTTACATCTTTAACACGGTTGACAAATTTCTGTCTAAAACTTTCGGGACTTAGTTTATATCTTTTTAACAATAAATTCTTAACAAATATATATTCATTAGTTTCCTGTTCCGATTCTCTCGCAATTAGCTGAGTAATTTCAAGAGGCAATAGCCCTAATAAGTGTGTTACATAGTCACTCTCCGTAAGTCCTACTCGTTTAGCTTGCCTTTCAAATAATACCAAAAATGAAGCTATATCTCCGTCTTTTAAGTCAAATTTCTGCATTAAATTCCTCAAATCTATAGTGTTTTTCTTTACTTCTGGTACAATAACATTACTTTCAGCCTGAGAAATTATCATATTCTGATTCTGGATTTTTAATTTTTCCAATTCAAAAGCATATTGTTGTTCAATTTTATGTAATTCCTGTTCATCTATCTTATTCTGATTTTCAATTTTTAGTTTCTCTACTTGCAAAGCTCGCTCAAATTCAAATTTTTGTGTTTCCTGTTTCACTCTTTCGTCAACTAATCCTGCTAATACTTCTTTAACAAACGGTTCATCATAGTTTTTACTTTTGGTTATAATATCCTTCAAAATAACTATCGTACTAATTTCAGGGACACTCTCGCCCAACTCAATCGCTAACTGAACTAAATCACACTTTTTATATCTACCTAAGTATGCCATTTTTGAGTAAAACAAAAATTCAAATATTCAAGATTACCTTGTACGTTGCTGTTGTCAGGAAGTTCCTCTATCCCTCTTCTGATAATTGTTAGCTCTTCTTTTGCTAACAAGGCAAGCTTCTGGTTACTTAATAACGGAAGATCAACATGACATTATACTTAAAACGATAACAACAGTTTTATTTGAGGAATATAGAAAACACTTAGCGGCTGGCCGTCAACGTGCGACCGTCATCCATTACACATCGCTCTCTCTCTCTGTTACAATATTGCAGTGCGCATGCGCTCACATTCTTCGTGCGGTCTGTTACATGCTGCCATCTATTAACATAGAAAATTGCTTATATATACATATATATATATATATATATATATATATATATATATATATATATATATATATATATATATATTCACACACACACTCTGTCACAAAAAATATGCACCCAGAAAAAATCTAGCTACTATCACGAAACTTGTCAGGAATGTAGTGTGATAAAAGATATACAAATGATAAAAATTTGGACGCCAATGAGACAAGGGTAAGCGTGATATGCGCATATAAGAGGCGCAGCTGGGGGAGTTTAAAAGCAGGATTGTTCGTGCCATAGGGTTATTCAAACAAATCTATCAACTTGAATGGACTGTATTGTGACTAGTGATGCCTCTGAGACGTAAGAGGCGACAGTACAAACAATTGTCGGACTTTTAGAGGGGGCGTATAGTAGGCCTCAGAGAAGCAGTTTGGTCGAACAGGCGTATCGGCCGCCACCTCAGTCGGAGCGATATGGTAGTTGCTCGGTGTTTGCATCAATGGATCACGGAATTGATTGTATACCGTCGCGGAGGTTCAGGGAACCACAGGAACACAAATGCGCGCGAGGATCACGCAATAATAAGAGCGGCCATGTCCGCACCAACAACGTTGCTAGAATCGGTTCGACGCCATTTACCACCTTCCAGGCTTCCGGTGGTATCAAGGGAAACCATTCGGAGATGACTGGCCGACACAGGTATAAGGAGCCGATGTCCATTAAACGCCTACCAATGACCCCACATCACAGGCAATGTCAATTGGATTTTTGCCGACCTCGAACAAGCTGGAGTGTGACCGACTGGAGGCGTGTGATCTTCAGCTATGAATTCCGATTCAGTCTCAATGCTCATGACCAGTAAATACGGGTGGGACGCTGCCAGGCCACCGGTCCGATCCGGCATTTGTTGTCGAGAGGCATACGGCGAGTACACAAGGTGTGACAGTGTGGGGAGCGATTTGTTGTGACACACAATCAACTCTAGTCGTCCTTCAACGCGCTTTGTCGGCACGCAATAACGTGGACGAGATTTAACGCCAGTTGTACTGCCTGTGTTATCAAGTAGCCCAGGTGCCATTTATCAGCAAGACAACGCTCGTCCACATACTGCGCGACTCTCCCAACAATGTCTTCAAGGATATGACGTACTCCCACGGCCTGCCAGGTCACCAGACCTCTCGCCAATAGAGCACGTCTGGGACGTGCTTGGAAGGCAACTGCAGCCGCCCGGAATACTGGTGAATTAACTGCCCACTTGCAAACATTACGGCATGATGTTTCGTAGGAGGTCATAGGTGACCTCGTTGACTCGATGCCACGCCGTTTTTCGGCTTGTATAGCTGCCAGAGGTGGATTTAATACTTACTGATTTGTAACCTTTTTCATGCCATATTTTCTTAATAAAACGGTCATTTCTTCTGAATTTGTAATCATTTGCTTATCTTCTCATACACTACATACATATTAAGTTTCGTGAAAGTAGCTCGTTTCCTTCTGCGTGCATATATTTTTTTGTGACAGAGTGTGTATATATTTAAAGATATAATGCAATGCGCTGGGGTTCATCACGTCGTGGAGGAGATGATGCAACCAAGATCCGCGGGCGTGATTCAACACTTTTGTAGTCGAGGCAGAGGGATGAGAAGAGACTTAACCCTAAGTCAGACATAGTGTAATCCTCACATAGGGGAGGAACTCTCGAGGAGAGGCAGTGGAGGGACGCACAGAATAGAGATACGACGCATATTATATTATTCCGGATTATCTGCAGACAAATACTATTCAGCAAAACACAGTACCTTTACAAATGGACACACACAGTAGCAACGCCACCGGTCCCTGCCTGGGAGCATTCAGAAGGCAGATTTTACATCGTTATATCGGACAGCAACGGAGCAGCGGGAAAACAGAACATTGTTAATGAGAGGCGAGGAAAAAGCGCTGGGACGACACTAGGACAAGACATAGACAAACAGCAAAAAGCACGCCGAAAACCTTTGCAGAAGGTTATTAAGTGTAGGGATGCTGACCACGGGGAAATCTTCTAATTGGCTAGAATTGGGACTTGATTACATAAGGGTCGAATGATGTTCCGAAAGCCGCAGCGTGGTGAAAACATCACGTGGTGTTGATTCATGTTTTAAAAATATCCTTAACGCGCGTGCACTAAGGGGTAATATGGATAGCTATTTCGTTAATTCCTAGGTCGCAATTAGAAGAAAGGGACTGTACTTTATTGAGAAGAAGTAAGGATAGTTTTAAATACGCATTACATATATAATGGTGGGCTGTTATTATCACACACACACACACACACACACACACACACACACACACACACATATATATATATATATATATATATATATATATATATATATATATATATATATATATATATATATATATATATATACACTGCTCAAAAAAATTAGGGGAGCAAGCAAAGAAATTAAGAAAACCGTGCGAGACAGCCACGTATTACACGCGTATCAATGCGCATTACAGGAAAAAAGATGTAAAAAATTTGTAATTAAGCTTTAATTCTTTGAAAATATGGAAAAGACATGAAAAGATGATATAGAGCAACAATTTGGTTACCTGTAAACGATAAAAAAAAGAATTGTTTAGAAATGATGCCAGATTTTTAATATGGCGTGTGGTCTCCTCGAACAGCTAAGACTGCTGCACACCTGTTTTCCATGGATGCGATGATGTTTTCGATAAGACTTTGGGGACTACTGTTCCACTCCTCAAGAAGTGCAATCTCCAAGTCTCGGAGAGTAAAAGGAGGCCTTGGTTTCGCAGCAATCCGTCGTCCGAGCATGTCCCAAACATGCGCGATTGGATTCAGGTCAGGAGAGCACGCTGGCCATACCATACGCTGTATTGTTTCAGCTTCAAGCATGTTCTCCACAAAACGAGTTGTATGCGGTCTGGCATTATCATGCTGGAAAACAAAGGAATCTCCAATGGCTGCAGCGTAAGGTATGACATGAGGTCTCAGTATCTCGTCTGCATACCATCGGGCCGTCAAAGTACCATTCCGAATGTTATGCAGGTCCGTACGTCCACCTATGCTTATTCCACGCCATACCATAAAACCATCTCGTCTGTATTGTGAGCTTTCACGAACGAATGTGGTTTTATTTCGAGTGTCCCTTTCTCTCCATACCAAAACACGTCAGGTGTCACACTCCAGACTGAATCGGGACTCATCTGTAAACAGCACTTGGCTCCAATCATGTTGCTCCCAATCTCGATGTTCAGCAGCCAATCTTTTTCGGGCCGCACGGTGGCGTGAGGTCAACGGAATGCAGACCATTGGGCTACGTGCATATAGACGTCCCTGATGAAGCCTATTACGTACTGTTTGGCTGGACACCTTTCTTCCTGTTGCCAAGAGCAACTGTCTTTGCAGCTGAGTATCATTGTCTGTTCTGTTTCAACGAGCTCTTAACAGTATATACCTGTCATCAGTTGCTGTAGTGGCACGTGGCCGACCTTACCCTGGTCGACGTCTAGCATTCCTTGTTTCTTGGAATCGATTTCACAGCCTTGCAATGACACTTCTGGCGACTCCAACAGCGTCCGCGACACTACGTTGTGTTTGCCCGGATTCAAGTCTGCCTATAATACGCCATGCCATGGATTCCGGTAAATCACGTTGTTGAGACATTTTCAAGTCACGTTTTCTCAAAAAGAATCACTGAGCAATCGAATTTCACAGTTAAGACAGTGAAACAGCGGTTTTTACAACATCCCGATTTCCGCCCTTATGTTTTTTTTCTGGTTTTTGACGTCATGAACTTTGATTTGCATATGAAGTTTTCTTCTTCTGTTTCCTGCTAGACTTTAAATTATGGATGATTTATTTTATGTTACTTATCGATGTAAGTATTTGCATAATTTCGTTAAAACCATGTGCTCCCCTAATTGTTTTGAGCAGTGTATATATATATATATATATATATATATATATATATATATGAATGAATGAAAGGGAATTTTCTTTATGAAATCGGGTAATGGTTTGTCTATTTTATATTACTAAATTCATAAAGCACAAACATTGCATTTAAATTGTTCAAATGCTAAGGAAAGCTCGAATATAAAAATTCTAGCGTATATCATTTGTTTATTAGGTTTCGCGAAACTATAATTTGAAATTTTAAGCTTTTTCCATCCATGAATGATATTATTTTCCCTTGATTGTACATTTCATAGGCCGCAATTTTTGAAGATTTCGTGCTATCAGCGTTTTTATGAGATTTTATTTAATTCTTTGCTTTAAAACTTTCTTTTATCTCTCGGAGGCAGTTTTGAATTTTCCCCTTTTCCCTTTAACAATGTCTTTTACGGCAGAATATTCTCCAGAATTCGTGACATTGTTTTAGAAGCGGAAAATATGGGCCCTTGTTAGGGTTTACTAGGATATTTCTTTACATCGATAAAACTAAAATCATAAATATTAAACGAATTCACTTCAACTTCTAAAACATGATGCGTGTATCCAAACAAATGTTTTGCAATTCACAGTGGAAAAGGTGGGTTTTTATGATGGTTGTTCCTGACATAAAGTTTATGAAATATTACAAACTAGAAGTAAAGTTATTTATTTTTCCCAGCAACTCGTTATTACCTGTTTAAAGAAGGCAAATATTTATGAACTGATAATTCAGTTTTGGTAAACAAAATAGCTGTGCATTTGTAATTAGCATATTTTATTACCCGAGCCAATGTTTTTTAAAATGTGTATACTAGGTTTGAAAAATAATATTTATGAACAGGGATATAAGATTTACATGTGAAATTTAAAACTTTATATACTGAATGCAATTTCAGCGGTATTTTTTTTTATTCAATACCTTCTTTTTGCTTTTACTTGTAAACAGGGAACCAACTGAATTATTTTAATCCATGGAAATATATTCAGCAGTGAAATTTTTAACATAAATTTGATAAAGAATTAACGTTATCTCAAGAAAAAATTATAGTAAAGAGCGGTTTAATGAAATTTGTCTTTAATTTTGCTTTCAGCCAGGACAATAGCCAGAACCATTTTGAGGCGTCCTTTTTATCTTTTTCCTAATTAGTTTCAGGTTACGTTCATTCTGCTATCGATTAATTGTTTCGGTATTAGCTCTTTCTCAAACCTTTTTCTTTTCTGCCATGAGCAGCAGAAAATGGAACATATTTAGATTCGATTCTAAAAGAATGACTCAAACAATGCACACATTCATCGCAAGAAAGTTTAGGAACGGAACCATTTGTGTTAATTTTCCCTAACTAGCGTCGGAAGCAGTTTAAATTACGAAACTGTGTGCTCTCCCCAAAGTGAATCAGAGAGTGAAACAGAAGTGTTCCAGTCTGATCGTCTGCGGACTTTTCCCTCTTTGATTTTATTAACTTTTTTTTATTTTTAATCGTAAACTATTCCCAATGTAATGCTACTGACAGCTGCTCTCAGGGCCGCCCAGAGACTTTACGGGGCCTGGGGCAAACTTCTGTTGGGGGCCCCCAAAAAAATAAAAAATGTAAAGAGACGAAAACACACATTCGAATTAAGTTACTCATACTTAAAATTTTATTACATGAATGATTAAAATAATTATTATATTTCATTGCACTGCTCTCATGTTACATTTTCTGAGGAAATCTAATAAATAAATTTTTTAAAAATTTTTCGGGGCCCCTCCACCAGTTGGAATTCAGGGGGCATAGTGCTCCAGTTGCCCCCCCCCCCCACCTCCCCCTTTGGGCGACCCTACATGCTCTATTGAATTGTAGAGCAAGATTTCTATATCACTTCCTGTGTACTGCGCATGCGCTTTTCACCACATCGGATTCCCGCGTTAAGAAATTTTTGTGACACTTCGAAAAGGTGATTCTTACTGTAAAGAGCTAAATTCTATATTCATTAAATGTCATTACCATGTTTTATTAACTTGCTTTCTTGTTTGTGTGTTTGTGAGTGTGTTTGTCTGGTACAAATCTTGCAATCGATTTTTAACTAACTTCCCGACTAGCTAGACATTTGAAACTTTTAGAATAGCTCAGAACACGATGACAATGCATTATTTTAATACTTTTAGCCATCTTTATTCCATATTTTAAAATACATTACGTAAAAATACGAGTAGCGTCTGCAGCCAAAAGTAACTGCGCTACAGGCGCCATCTATTAACGTAATAGTAAACCAAGCATATTACATTTTCATTGCAGTGGGATAATTTTTATTTATACCCACACTCTATTTGCGATATTTTCTCTGCGAAATTCATTGATTTTTTTATCTTTCAAATTATAGATTATAATTTATAATTTTGAAATCCATATTAACTATGGAAGATGCGAATTCGTTTGCAGCTCATGAAGAAGCTGCATTTAAATTACATTTCTTTTTTTTAATAGAAAATTTAAAAACATGGTATATAAAAAGTCTTTTTATCTTATAATTATTTTAACATTAATTCTGTCGACTTTCGTTTCTTCTGTCGTTTTGATTTAGAAACTTTTAGCCTGAACCACATTTTGACTAAGAAGCAAAACAAAGAATGTTTAGTACCGCGTGTACGAATAAATCGTCGGATGTTAGGACATGGGTTAAGAAATTGAACGGTAACATTAAGATGTTTTGTGATGTGAACTTATAGAAGGAGTGTATTTTGGGCGCCAAGTGTACTTGCTATATTTTAATTCTCTTAAATGAAAAAAATATATAAATATGTCTTTAATTTCCCCATTTGTAATTTATATTGCTTACTTCTGGAATAAAGTCCCGATGAAGTCCGTTATTGATTTATAGTCTTACAAATCATATTATTAATTAACGCAGTTTCATCAAACACCCACCCCCCTTGAAGCAACATCTAGTGAAATCCCCTGATTTAAATCTTGTTAAACACTTAAAAACACTAGAAGACAGAGAGAAAAAACGTGACATGTTGACCACGAATGAACCTTTGAAAAAACTTGAGTAATGACCATTAAATTACCTTTATAAAAAGCGCAAAATTTAGAGCAATTAATGTCGAAGGTAGAAAAAAAGCTGTCATTAAGAACCAGATGTTCGCATAACATTTTTAATAGTATTTTCAACAGGGAAAATATATTTGTGTTTATTCATAGTGAGAATACATGTCACCCATTTCCTTACCATATGATTATAAAACTTTAGTTTGTGTTATGCTATCTTTTTTTATTAGTCGTAACTTTGCGTATATAGTTTTTGTGATCAGTTTTTCATTTTTTTTCTGTTATTTTTATCTAAAAATTCCCCAAGTTTCTATCCCTCAAATCCCTACATATCATGCCGTATGAAAATCGTGACATTCTTCCCATGTACAAGCATTTCCTTCCATCTCTTAAAACGTCAAGGGAATAAACAGAAATAAGATATTTCCTTTCAAATCTAAGACAATCATTTAGTTATTTAAAGGAAAATCTCGAAGTTTAACTTGGAAGACCATAACTGCATTGTTAAAACTTTGAAAAGCTAGTTGAGGCAGAGGAAATGAAAAAATGATTGAAGACGGATTAAAAATAAAATTTGGTAGCACTCAAAAGTCTAAGGTTTGCAGAGTGTATTTTACAATACATTTAAAAGAATGCAGAATAATGTTATGTTTCTTTTTGAAGAAAATAATATTATATTATCTGTTGAACTGTATAATACATTTTATTATTTTTTAATGCTTTCCTTTTCTAATAACCGATTTCTTATTTCACCAGAGTGGTAATTTCCAATTTATTACAGATTTTAATTTTTGGGGGGGAGGAGTCCGAGGTAGTCTAGGGGTAGCACGTTGGGTTTCTCTTTGGGGATGGGTGCTCAGTTCGCTTCCCGACAAACGTCATAAAATACATTTGTGTCAAGGACCGGACATGGGCCCGCTAAATCGGTAGACCTGAAAGTCCTATGACGTCAGTAGGTAGGAGAAGGTACGAGAGTACAGGAGTGCCTCTGGTAGCATGGAATTTTTTTGACGTTCGGCTTTTGTTGACGAAAAGCAATACAAATTTTAGATAAAATTGCGTTTAAGTACTGATCAGGGTAGAGAAGCTGGTCGATTAGGTAGCGTATCTCAGGAACGAAAGGAAAATATTTTTAAGAAATCACTATCATCAGCCCGTTTGTGAGGTTGTTCTCTTTGATAAGTTCAAAATGATAATATTTTCAGGTAAACAAATATCTGAAAGCAAGGCTAGGAATTACGGCCTATTCGCAAACCTAGAAACTAATTGTCTCACTTTGTCACATTGTGAAAGATTACTAGGCAAGACGAGTGTTTAGGATATAAACTTCATTCTTAGAAGGACTTTAAGAATGACGTCATGCTAGAGCGTAGAGAATGAAATGATTCGGGCGGGGTCTAGCAAGCCCAAAAAGTGACAATAACAAAAGTTGATCCGAAACTTATGTTTTCCTACACATTCTGTAGAATGTATATAGAACTAATCAATTTTTACTATTTAGAAGTCACTATGCTTTAGTAAGCTTTTCTGTTGCCATTCTTGACTTAAAAATTCCATTTTAAATCCGTTTATGAGTAAACATATTACTTAGTTACCTCATTTTATGTTCCTCTTGGACTGTTTTTCTATATAAATTCTTTGTTTTTACAGATTATCAGGCTTAATAATAAACTATAAAAATATTTCATTTTCTTAAGATAAGTAGGACTTAGCTTTCAGCAAATTCCAAAGTTTGAAATTTGAACCATATTTAATTTGATCTTCATATATTTTAAAGATGCCGGATATTTTTCCACCTTCGTCTTTAGAGTATAATCATATTTAATATCTTATAAATATCAAAATATGTTATAAAATAACAGATATTTGTATGAGCAGAAAATACTTTCCCTGCAGCCATTTCTTTTTTCTTCGTTAATATTTCACAACAATAAACAACGGTGATATTTTTAACACAATTAATTGATTGAAGAAAAAAAGGCATTTCAAAGCACCTGTTAAAGATAAAGGCAGGAAAGTATTTTTTGTGATTTAATTAAAAAAAATTGATTTAACATAATATTTACGGCTGTGAATAAGCTCATTTTACAATTTAATATTCCAAAAAATTAAATGTTTTTCCCTTCCTTTGATTTTAAATATGAGTTTCTTCTTTTCTTTTATATTATTGTGACTTGAGATTTATAAAATAAATAAAAAAAACTACTTTAGCTGAAACATACACTATGTGCGCAGGAATAAATAAATGGGAATAAACAAATAAATAATATATATATATATATATATATATATATATATATATATATATATATATATACAAATATAAGGTGTATTCTTACCCAGCAGAAATTAAGAGCTCTATAATATCTGGTAAAGAATGATACTTTTTAAATAAACTGCTTTTTTCCCCCACTTCACATCTAGCACACATTTTCCCTTACAGGTCAATATATGTATTTATTTTCTGCTATATAAGCATTTGTCTCACTAATGAATTTGTAAATTGATGGAATTTACGGTCCTGCTTGAAATTTTTTCATATTTGTGAAAAAGAAAGGTTCCGAGGGAGCAAATGTGGCACAAGATCATCCGTGCCTTAGTGTTATTCGAACATGTGGAGACACAAGAAGTTAATTGGAAGTGGCATGCATGATGCCTGAATAAAATGAGCGTGGACTGTAATGGAAAAACAATGACAAAAGTATTGAAAAGAGAGATTGAGCTATGACGCGCTGCAAATGCCTTGGCGCCTGGTAAACAATTATATAATTACAAGATAAAAGGAACTTTTTATATACCATATTTTTAAATTTTCTGTTGAATCATATAAACTTGATAAGTCTATGTATTAATAAATACTTTTAAAATTTTTTTTGATGAATTATACCATCAACTTGAAAGAAAATGAAGTTAATTGGAAGTTAACTTGCTTTTAGCTTTTCGATTCCGTCCCGGACGATAGATGGTTGCATCAGTCTACAAAACAAAATTAACTGAAAATAAATGAAAAATAATTTAATTCTGCTGAAAGATGGCTAAAAGTATTTAAAAAATAAATTGTCATCGTGTTATGAGCTATTCTAAAAGTTTCAAATGTCTAGCTAGTCGGGAAGTTAGTTAAAAATTCATTGCAAGATTTGTAAGGGACAAACATACACACAAACAAACAAGAAATCAGGTTAGTAAAAACATGGTAATAATTGCGCTTAGACGCACTGAAAGTTCCTTGGCGGCTTATCGACAACTGAATAGTAAATGGAGCAGAGCGACAGAGGGCGCCCTTATTGGGGGGGGGGGGGTCAGGACGCGCCATGAAAGAAGACAGGTGGCGCCAACTCTAACCACTACACTATAAAGGTCTCACACACATGACACACACACACACACACATGATATATATATATATATATATATAATTAATTTAATAATATATATTGTTCAGAAATCTATGATGCTTATTTAGATAGTACTTTAATCTTAAAATGTAACTGGATTGATTTATGTAAATTTAATATTTTTGAAAACTATCTCTTTAACGGCTTATGTTTCTTTAAACAGATAAAGGGTATACCTATGGGAAATAGCTACTCTAGTGCATTTGCCAACCTATTCTTACATTTTTACGAAACTAAATTTCTTAACTCAAATAATATTACCGGATTTAGATATATTGATGACCTCATAATTTTTAACTGTAACGATCTTTAGTTTCTTAATCAAATCTACCCAAAGGAACTTATTTTAAACCGGACTAACGAAAATAATCTTTGTGCGACTTATCTGGATTTAAAAATTAAAATTCAAAATAGGGAAATAAAAATAGGAATTTATGATAAAAGGTTAGATTTTAACTTCGAGGTTATTACTTTTACCAATTTCCATAGCAACTTAAACTATAAAATTTATTAAAATATTTTTTACTCACAACTTTACAGAATAAAAAACATATGTAACAATGCTGGGGATTTTTTGGAGGCATGTAGCATTTTCGAGGAAAACTTAAGAAAAAACGATTTCCCTAAAAATTTCGGTAATTTAAAAGTTTTAAAAAAATGGCATTTAGACTCAGGAATTTTTAAAGTTGTTTAGAATAGCATTTGTGTTTTGGTTAAGTTGTAAAGGGGGTGGAGCTATAGTAATGTTACAATGACGTAACCATTAGGATAGAACTGGCTGCTGTTTCGCCATAACCGTCACTTACGGAATTGGGGTGTGTAGGCACCGATTATATTGCATTAGGATTTTTGTGTGCTTGCTTGTAAGGTGCGTTGAGCCCATACAGTAAGTTGTGTTTGTCTTTTCATTTTATTCTTGACTAATTGCTTCTTTGGGGAACTCGGGGCATTGGGATGTCTTTTGGGCTTACCTGCATCCTATTCAGAAAGTTCCCCTTGAGGTAATTGACATGGTTAGGCCCCCTGATGACGTGACCTGTCGATTACCTCTGTCGTTTTATGGTTCAGTTCCGGCTCTTATGCAGAATCTTGCCGTTGGTGCGTGGATGCCCAGAGTGCTTGATTTCTGTTTGTTTTTTGTCTTTTTTAGTATAATTTTTTATCTATATCTGTTGGATTATTTATTTGTTTTTTCATTAGGGGGATATGAAGCTTCTGCGCTATCCTCTATTGAAAATGTTTTCTTTGCAGGATATGTTTTATGTTATAGTGATTTAGCAGTCTATGCTTGAATTTTAATTTTGTTTATTTCTATGGTTTACTTTTTAAATATATATATATATATATATATATATATATATATATATATATATATATATATATATATATATATATATATATATTATATATATATATATATATATATATATATATATATATATATATATACCAATAAGAATTTGGAAACCGGTGTTAGAAAAGATAAACAAAATGCATCCATATTCAATAGTTGGTAGAGCCTCCAGAAGATTTAATTACAGCCTCAACCCTCCGGGACTTGCTTTCCACAAATCCTTCTATGACGGCTCGTGGTATTTTCTTCCACTCGGCTTGGAGAAACCATGTAAGTTCCTTCACCGAATTTGGACGGTTGTTGCAACTCTTAATTCGGCGATCCAACTCGTCCAAGAGGTTCTCGATATGGTTCATAATTGCGCTCAAGGCAGGAAAGTCCATTCGGTTTACCCCATTGTCACCATACCAATCCATGGTGGACCTCTCAATATGACAGAGAGCGTTGTCGTCCTGGAAGTAACATTGGTTCAACCCGTAAAACTTCTACAACGGAAAAAGCACACTGTCATCCAAAATAATGCAGTAGGCGTGGCGTTGAGCTTACCCTGAATAGGGACCAAGGGTCTCAGTCCATACCATAGAAAACACACCTAGATCATAATTCCACCTCCACCGAACTTTACTGTGGACACAATGCATTCTGTCAGGAGGCGGTGTCCAGGCAGACGCCAGACCCAGACCCTGCCATCCGAAATATAGAGGGCGAACCTTGATTCGTCGCTCCAGAGAACGCATTTTAATTGCATCTCCTCTAGGTGTAACTAGGGTGTAAGGGAACATAAATATGAGAAAGACTTAACTGCGACCTAATTCTCTTTTCTAAGTAATAAATCCCCAAAATGTCCGAAATGAGGTCCATTTACCTTGCATCTTCTTTCATAACATTTTCCGTAAGTTGCTAAAAAAGATTCCAGAATTGTATCCTCTCAACAGATATAAGGCTGCAGAGTTTTCTGCAAATAAGATACTTTGAACAGGGTATAATAAAAAATGCAATGTATATTAACCGCATAGAATTTTATTATTCTAATTTCACTTTGAAATAGCTTCAAACAGAATTACTGAAGAACTCTCATGCAAAACGCATCCAGAAATCGACAATTCTCATTGATCATGACGTCGGTCTTTTTCGTCTACAGAAATGTCGGTTGCGAATTTAGACTTTTGACGTAAAGAAATTGTTTCCCAGCCCACCTATATCGTTTTAATTCAGTCGAATCCCCTTTAGGTTACCATGGTAATGCTGGACAAGTTTTCGTCGTTGATCGTCTGGACGAATGAAATGCACTGAGGGATTTTAATGACGTTCGAAATAAAAGCGTACTGGAATGCTCGTGAGCCAATGGCGTTAAAGTCAATTGCTTTGCCAACAACGACTGATAATAAAACGAACTGTATTTATCAACAAAAAATTTATATAATGCTAATTTACATTACGGAATGCTATGAATTTAAATGTTTATTTTCCTCTACAAGAATGTTGGTTGCGAATTTTAGACTTTTGACGTGAAGAAATTGTTTGCCAGCCCACCGATATCGTTTTAATTCAGTCGAATCCCCTTTAGGTTACCATGGCAATGTTGGACAAGTTTTCGTCGCTGATCGTCGGGACGAATGCAGTGCACTGATTTTAATGACGTTCTTAATAAAAGAGTATTGGAATGTTCATGAGCCAATGGCGTTAAAGTCAGTTACTTTGCCAACAACGACTGATAATAAAACGAACTGTATTTATTAACAAAAAAAATTATGTAATTTTAATTTACATTACGGAATGCTATGAATTTAAATGTGTTTTCAGAATTAAAATATACTGTTGAATTTATATGTATACAGAATAAAATTTAAACTAAAAATATTTTCTCGTGGTATGGCAACACGAATATCCTTAGTAGTTTATTACCAGAATTTCCCTTTTTAAAAGAATTTCTTTTGATAAAGGAAAGATAAAAAGGAGTTGTCTTTAATCAGTGAAATTTTTTATCATGCTAATCCTTACTGCGGAATTGAAATATATTTTAACATGATATGCACATTTTGAAACATAGGTTTTACGCTGAACCTCCTGAGCATGCAAAACACTGAACAAAACATAAAAGAGGAAACATTTTCTACGGATGTTAGCCACGATTGACCGTTTGAACATAGCTTAGATCTTAATTATCTAGTTAACATTCCAAAAAGATTCATAATTAATGAGGGAGTGCTCAGACTTCATGCCCTGATTCGCTAATTTTAGGTACTGAAACGGGATCTGGAATTCTAAAAAGTATTTGTCGTGCATTTTAAATTACAGTATCACCTGTATGCGCTAATTTACTTACTGGGATGTACAGTAGTCTCAGGAAATGTATGTTTTTTTAGGAATTTTTACTGTGTTTATCTTAAAAAGTCTATTACATCACATTTCCGCTAGCAATGTTATTTAACTCCCATATTATTTTTTTGTTTGTGTGAGTTACGGTCACATACAGTCAGATTGAAAGAAAGAATACACGTTAATTGTACACGGTATATCTTGCAATGATGTACAAAATATTTTAGAGACCTGTGAAAATAATTAAATTTATAAAATGCAATAAAATTCAGAATAATACTGTGTTTCATGAAGTGTAGGAAAATTCTGGTTTATTAGAAGGGTGCAAAAACATTTACGTAATTTTTAAAGGCGAACTTCCGAATAATCAATTAAATCTCAGGCGATTTCATTCATTAAAGCCAATGCTCATCAATAGTACCATACTTGGAGTTTACCTTGCACAGTTAGTTAAGAAATTTTCGTAATGCTTAATCGTTGGGTGAAGATGAAAGCATGCCTTGATATGGCAAATTTGTAAACTGCCTTCCCTTAGATAAGAAGATTTCTGTTTCCATACCATGGCTAGCTAGTTGTTTTTTAAGGGAATAGGACAGTCACAAATTTAAGAAAGCGTGGATGGGTGCGGTGGTCCAGTTGGCAAAGGAAGCGAGCCAGTGATCTAGACGTCACTGGATCGATGCCCGTCACTGTCAAATCCACTGTCGTGTACACTAATGATGGCCGTGGCACGTAAAATAGGTCGTGGCTGCAGTGTCCTCTAAGTTCTCAAAACTTGCCTCTGGAGGTGCGGGGTCAAGTTTACCAGCCTCGTCACTTGACTCGGTTCATAATTACGGGACCGGTTCGTAGTCAAATGAGACTCCGACCATTGTGGTGCTAATTAAAACCGGAACCGGCCCCCTTCAGCCCAATAGCCTATATAGAACTTGATCTGATGTTGCTTTCGGTCAAGGGGCATAAGCAAGAACAACAACAACAACAACAGAAAGCCTGGCAAAGTGGTCGACACGATGACCAAAAGTGTTATGTTCTTGAACATGAATTCCGACAAGCCTAACTTCTTAGTGTATTTCAGAAGGGAAGATTGCGAGGCACGCTGGTGAAGATCTGACATAGCTCAAAGGTGTAATGATACCGACAGGTTTGTACATTGCAGAAATTTAGACTTCAATTTTCGGGATCTCAAACTGCATTTCATTTGACGGACAAATTTATTAAGAAACATATTAAGAAATTATCACAAGTGAAATATCTTGAATAAGTGATCTCCTAGTCTAGGGAGATAGTATGACCGACAGAAGTAACTTCCGCGGCTTAATATGCGGTGTGCTCGGTGGGTATGGAAAGCGGGCGATTACATTTTAAGGATAGTCAGCTGCAATGAAATCCCAGGAAAAACTGTGATAAATATCTGAGAAGGTGCATCAACTGTCGTCACAAAGTTAATAGTAAAAATACGGTATTTATAAAAGATATACCTTTCTCTTTGGATTCATTGGCCGCGACATCACGTTTGGTCCAACAGAGCAATCATATAAAATTATGATAGATTTCATATGTGTTTTTAGTTGAAACAGATTGGTTCTTTAGTATAATATGGAGCTAAACTTCGTAATTTTTGTTTTATAACTATAATTTTGAAGATTACGTGTGTATCACGTCAGAGGGGAGTTTAGGGTAAGGGGTGAGAACCCTGGTGTAGAATAAATAATTATGAGATTCTAGAGAAAAGGATATACGTCGAGCCTCAAACCATCAATATAAACCCCTTTTGAATGAAGGATTATCGGTAAAATTACCAAAAAAGAAAAAAAAATTCAATATTGCAAATGTCTTCAAACTTTTGCAGATTCCTTGAAGTTTGTCGAGCAAAATAAACTGAGGGAAAAGGAAGTCCTATCAGCTTATTTTACTAACAGTACTTTGTCAAGAAGAACTTATAACAATGTAAGATCAAATGTAGTCAAAATTCACTTAAATAGCATATTAGGATGTACATAAACTATGTCTCTTTATTTATTTAAAAAAATTATTAGGATACAAATCCACTTTTAGCCTTTTACATTTATAAGTAATTTATTCATTGGATTGGAATAGTAGCTAAGCATTTTTGATATGTATCGAAAATCTTATTTGAAATTTTAAGGAATATATATAAAACAGATACACAAAATTAAATTCTGTTAAATGCTGTAAAGCATCTAAATGCACGGATAACAATACTGAAAAGCATACATACAACCATTGAACGCAATTATCATCCACAAATAATACATGAAAACTTTGAATTGTATATTGATTATAATTCGGCGTGATATTTTTATAGTAGGTTTCTGAAATAAATGTCACTTTAATGACCTATTTTTATCACTGATATCGTTTATTTTCCATAAGGAGAAACTACTCAAAAGAAGTCAATAATTCTCTGGGAGTAATCTTACAATATTACAACCCAAACTAGGGAGAAAATTATCATAAACCATTATTAACTAGATTATTAATGTCTACGATAACGATAAAATACCTCTTTATGTTGAATTATTCAGTCAAGGAAAATGCCTTATGTCGACACCTTTTATCATCCAGTGAAAACAAAAGTTGATTGAAATTCAACCACCATATATCATACATTTTTTTGGACTGTATAAGTAAATAATATTGCAATATGAAAAGGGGAAACGAAGGAGGAAAAAAAAGACTGAATTCATCAATAAATTCTGAAATGATGGTTTAATCTAGGAAAGAGCTTTTGTTGTAACCACTGGGTTTTTCAAAGAGAGTACACTTTTATAAGTAAATATACCCCCTATTTATCTGTGAGATGCGGGGAATTTATTTCAAAACTTCCATGAGGTTCAAAGAACACTTTTTTTATATAAAGAAGATAAATACATAAAAGTTTGTTCTTAAATATATAACTTATAAAAGTTTTGTTAAAAAAAATGCATTCTAATGTGAAGCCCATATTTTATCAATCGGAATTTTTTTTTCTAAATATCAGAAACCAAGCTATGTTTTGTTTTAATCCTTCAGCCGGAGCGCCAATTTTTGCAACACCAGCAGGTGCGCGTGGAACAAAGTGCAACGTCTCTTTCAACCTTGATTATTCCTTTTCTTATGAAGTTTTTCTTTTGAAATGGAAAATAATAATTCTGAGTTTTATGGCAAAATATAAAATGGTGATACTATTGAGATATATTTATAATTAAAATCCAAAGAATGCAGATAGAATCGCCTAGTTTCAAAACTGTCCGGTTTGTTGGATCTGAGGACAACTTGCGAATGGATTCCTATTATGTCCAAAAACCTAAAAAACTATGAGATTGTCCATATTCGTGATATGACGGATACCGTGTAATAGCTGCACATTTGATCGACTACATCAGCTCCTGCTTTTGTCGCTTTGTAATCCAGTATAATCGCTGGTTTACTATGGTTAAATCATGACTAACAATGAATGGAAAAGAATACAAGGGTAAAAAAATCAGACTTGCATTAGAACGGGTGTAGCTATAAATAGAAACTACTTAGAACATTCAAACCTTACATGTAAAAACAAACCACTCAAAATTAAGAAAATGTTTCACTTTGTACACGGCAGTGCCCGCTGAAGGGTTAAACACATGACGATACTAATTCGCATGTCTGTTTATCTATCACGGAAACATATCTAAATTTAACAAATTTGTCGCAATTTGCTTTCAGGCAACAAGTTTGTGCACTAAATATCATGCTGATAACCTTTCCACCCACCTGTATGCCATAGTTGGATTCTTCATATAATATTGAGACATACGTCCACTTTAGCTGGAGTATTATTTGCACCATTGCGTCCGCTTGGTTGGTATCGGAAGGGACGGTCCTTAAGAAGTACTCAAATCTCTGTTTGTTGCTTAGTTCTGGGCTTGTAGAAAAGAAACTGACCTGAAATAAATTGACACATAAATTAAAAAATGTCACTTTAAAAGAGTATTAAGAACTCTGAATATTATCTATGGCAAAAACATTTTTTTCACGTAAACATTACAAATTTAGTCATAGTTTTAACGCAGGATTACGTTCCTCCTTAACGTTCTGAAAGCAAAATTTCACATGTCCTGCGTCGCGAGTTATAAGTTTGGCAGCGCGCCAAACCCAGTCTGTATCGCTTTGGCAAGCAGTAAACAGTTAAAGAGAAAAGTACCAAAATGCATCAAAATTTTGACATATTATATATATATATATATATATATATATATAGATAGATAGATAGATAGATACATATATACATACAAAAGAGGTAAGCAACGATAAGCAATCCTACGTTAATAACCCGCAGTAGTTTCTTTAGAAGAGACTAAATGAAATTTTTGTTTTACTTTTAGGAAATTTCTCTACATTACATTTAACTTAAAAACAATTGTCAGGAATCTAAAGTACTTCCTTCCATTAGTTTTAATTTTTAACTATAAAGGCACTTCGTTATTTTTAGAGTTATTTATCCTTTTTTAAATTTCTTTCTCCCAGTTCAGATTTTTATTTTACTCTTCCCTTTTCATCGTCCATGCAATTTTTTATTTGTTTGGTACATTCTTTCTAACATTTTAGCATTTTTTAAGAGGGTAATATAAAAAAAAATCCTTTCTTTCTAAAAGACAATCATTTTTAATAAAAATTCTTAATAGGAAAACTTTAAGCTAAAGTTTTATTTAAAAAGATATAGAATTAGGATATCTGTTTACAGTAAAGAATAAATTTGCTTCAGATCCAGGAAAATTGTTATATCTCTGATGTATATATTTCAGCGTATTCGTAACTCTTTTAAGGTTTCTTTTTTCATTAGTTTCGAAGTTTAGTATTCTTCTGTTCCTTCTCTTATTTTTTACATTTTTGGGACTTTTATATTAGTGTGTCTTATTTATTGTTAACATTTAACGTGTCCTTGGGGGTACTGTCATTTTTTTTTGGTATAACGTTGCTTTGTGGTAGCTTTTTTGCAAACTTACATAAATTGCTGAAAGTCTAAATTTTTACAAGAAAGATTATTTATTACAAACTTTAAACTAACCTCGCATTAAGAAACATTTTATTTTACCGAATACATTCTAACTGCTGTATTTTCATATCTAAGTACACTGAACTGTAAAAGTAATCAAGGTACTTTTTAATATCTGCATTTCATGCCATCTCATTCAACTTTTTTTTTGCATTTCTGTAAGTAAAAACGTTTTGTACCACTTCAGCCACACAAAAGACATATATTTCTCTTGTATATAACTTAAAATTTCCCTTTTTCTCAGTATAGTTCTTTTCTAGCGGAGATCTTTAGAATACTTAGGTATTCTTTTATTCCTTTACAGGCTCGCCTTCAGGGTGGGGCAGGGGGGACAAAATCCCCGTGGCCCGGGCTTCCGGGGGACCAGGTTAAAATTAGAGTTGACTAACAAAATGTATACAATGTTCAAATATTGAATAGAGAGGGGGTCCGCTGTATTATTTTGCTCCGGGGCCCTGGCTCAGTTGACGGCGGCCCTGTTCCTTTAGTATTCTTTGGTTGCTTATCTTTTTTAACGTAGGATTACGTTCCTCCTTAGGCATAGGCATAATTAACTTTAAAGGCTCCTGGGACTAGACCTCCATATCCTCTGTATTCAATGTGGAATGTATCATGATTACAGTTCGCTAAAATTGATAATAATAGTACTGAGTGTGTGTGAAGAAAGAGAGGGGAAAAAAGTGAATTAAACTAAATTACAAAAAGTTTTAACAGTTTAGGTTGGTAGGTAATGAAGGAAAAACTGGGGGTGTAGTGCAAATATTAATAAAAGAGAGAGACGATTTAGGAAAAAAAATATTTAATCTGAGACAATCAAGAAAGATTCAAAGAGTAAGACAGAGATCCAAAGAGTAAAGATTCAAAGAGTAAAGATTCAAAGAGTAAGATGAGAGCGAAGCAGCGAATCCTTCGAAGAGAGCTAATGGGAAATGAATCAGTGGTCGGAGCAACATTAATGATCCTGTGGTTGATTGTTCGGATTGACAGTTCGGAAACCAGAAGCAGTCAAGCGAGTGGAGGTTTGAAGCATGGAGAGGGAAAGGAAGTTATCTGTTGTGAATGGGAAGAAGTCCAAGGTTTATTATCAGTGTGGCTTTAGGCCGCCTGGGAAATTCTCTAGGGTCATAATCTGTGAGGTTAATTAAGTCTTCATTATTTACTGCATATAGGTTATCATAAAAGTTTATTGCAAGTTCTTTGATATAGTGTCTAATGGGCTTTATTGTCAAATATCTATGAATAACTTCGTTATGGAGGTACCCTTGGGCGTTCCTAATTCGGCGGAGGGTTTTAGTTTGAATAGTCTGCTGTCTTTGGATGTGAGGGTCCGCTGCTGAGTCCCAAACCGGAGTAGCGTAAAGTAAGATGTGCCTAAGGACAGTCTTATAGAGAGGGAGTTTGTCTTCTATACTCATTTGGCTCTTTTACAGGAGGTGAGCTATGTCTCTACGGGCTTTAAAGAACTTGCCAATGTTGAAACTAGTGTTTTTTTCCACGTAAGTCTACTGTCAATATGCACATTAAGATTTTTGCCCTCTCTCTCAAAGTGCACCGAGTGACCACATACTATGACGGGCGGAGATGGAATTCTGTTAAAACTGAATAAAATGGCCTTTGTTTTAGCAGGGTTTAATTTAATTCTCCACGTTCGAACCAACGTTCAAGGATGTCCAAGTGTCTTTGTAGGTATTTTTGCATGCATTTTGTATTTCTATTTTTCGCTAAGATTTCTGTGTCGACCGAAGAACATGGCGAGTGTTGTGTTTGTGGAGTGAGGAATGTCATTAATGAAGATGTTGAACAAAAGGGGTGCGAGCTTATATCCTTGGGGAACTCCCGCATTAATGTTACGTGTTGAAGAAGTTAATTGAGAGTAGCGGACTTTACATGTTCTATTGAGCAGGTAAGAGTGAATTAATTTGATGATGCCAGAAGGTGGTTTATGTTTAATGCGTTTATAAATTAGAGTGTGTGCCAAACCCGATAAAAGGCTTTTTCGATATCAAATAGTATAGCACCAGTCTGCATTCCATTCCTGAATCCATCATGGAGGAAATCTATTACTTGGAGTAGCTGATGTGTTGTCTAGTGACGGGCTCTGAAGCCAAACTGCACGTTAGTTATGAAACTATATTCATCCAGAAATTTGTAGATTCTTTTACTTAGTATGTGTTCAACCAGCTTACTAAGAGAGCAGACTAATTGGGAGGTAGTTTTTAGGGATCACAGGATTTTCGTGTGGTTTTTTAATTGGGACGATGAGGGCAGTTTTCCAAGCAATTGGAAAATAATTATGTTCGAAAATTTTATTAGTCAGTTCGGTGATGTAGTTTATATAGTTGAGAGGGAGATTTTTAATAGCAGGATTTCGTGAGTCACTCGTGAGAATGCCAGAAGGGGAATTGAAAGGAGGGAGGGGGTAAAGGGTGTTTTGATACGCTTAATATAATTCCCGATGCTATTGTCAGTAAGTGCGAGTGACTCAATGAAGATCGTCCACTTTTTACTTTTATAGTTTTTGATTTCGTTTATGATCCTAGCATTTTATCCATGCATTTTCCCTAGGATAGATGTATCGCCTGTGCATTGCCAAGTTTTTCTTACTTTATCCCTATTTTTACGTTCCTCCATAACAGTCCTCCGGAAAGCAAAATTTCAGATGTCCTGCGTCGCGAGTTATAATTTTGGCAGCACACCAAACCCAGTCTGTATAGCTAGGGCAAGCAGTAAACAGTTAAACCGAAAAGTACTAAAATGCGTCAAATTTTTGACATACATATATACAAACCCACACACACACACACACATATATATACACTGAAGTGCCACTGAATTAGGGATAGCAAAACCTATGCAAATTGTGTAGCGCTGCGCATCATGTATGCGCAAGTGAGGGCGCTGTGGTAACTGCATATATAGCGCGTACTGTGGTTCTGAATTAGTTGTTGCAATTGCCAGTATGGGTAAACTGCCTGATTTAGACGCCTTCGATCGCGGACAAATCGTAGGTGCGCGACGCATGGGCCATTCAGTTTCCGAAATCGTCAGACAGCTAGGATTTTCAAGGTCGACAGTGTCAAGAGTATACCAAGAATACATGGATGGTGGAAAAAAAAAACTAGCGATCGGGCAAACTGCAAAGGACAATTTGCCTTGACAGTGCGTGGTGGGAGACGGCTCAGGCGTATTGTACGTAGCCAGCGAAGCCAAACATTAACTCAAATTACCACACAGTTTAATGACGGTGCCAGTCGTACAGTCAGTAAACGGACTGTGCAACGCTCGCTTCACCGTATGGGTTTCGGGAGCCGTCGACCTACGAGAGTACCATTGCTCTATACTCGCCATCGGGCTGCACGTCTTGCCTGGGCAAGAGAGCACAGAGACTGGAGTGTAGAGGACTGGAAACGAGTAGCATGGAGTGATGAGTCTCGATTCCGACTACTTAACGCCGACGGGAGGCTGAGAATAGGGCGTCAGGCTCATGAAGCCATGGATACTGCATGGCTGGCTGGAACTGTACAAGGGCACGGTGGCTCATTCATGGTCTGGGGTGTTTTTTCGTGGCACAGTTTGGGATCTTTGGTGTGTGTACAAACCTCCCTCAATGCAATTCGCTACGTAGAGTTGCTGGGTGATCACCTCCATCCGTTTATGCTGTTCTGTTATCCGCACGGTAATGGAGTTTTCCAGCAAGACAAACTATGCCTCTCACAAGTCCCGGTTGGCTACTGGCTGGTTGGATGAGCATTCCTCTGACTTCTCTGTCATGAATTGGCCACCTAGAAGCCCAGACTTAAATTATATTGAGCATCTTTGGGATGTTTTGGAACAAGGCGTGAAAGGCCATCACACAGCACCAAAGAACCTTACTGAATGACTAACAGCTTTAGCCAATATTTGAAAAGCCATTCCCGTGGAACGTTTCCAGAAACTTGTTGAATCTATGCCTCGACGTGTGGCAGCCGTTATCAAGGCCAGAGGAGGCCCAACTCGTTACTAGGTAGGTATCCCTAAGTCAGTGGCACTTCAGTGTATATATATATATATATATATATATATCCATAGATACTTATGTACATAACACATACATACATACATACATAAAAATGAGGTAATCAACGATAAGTAATCCTACGCTAATAACCCGCGGTCGTTTCGTTAGAAGAGACTTCCTGAATTTTCATTTTATTTCTTTAAGTGTTTAGTTACCACTCTTTTCTTTAAACTTCAGTCACATTATTTGGTTACCTCTGAGCAATTCCCACTAGAGTTAATTGAAATATTCATTCATAAATTTATAAAAAGATTACCATTTTATACAGATCTTTTGTAGTTCAATAAAGCTTGTACAGCACTGTATACGAGCGAGAAAGACATATTAATTCTGCTGAATTTTCTGCCTTTCCTCGTAAGAACACGCATATGATTCTCTTTTATTACAAGTGCTACATAGCAAAAAATATTTATACATACTTGAAACAATCAATACTATCAGAAATATTTCCTTCACTCCTATTCTCCAAACAAAATTTGGAAAATGCTTCGGATATTTCATGCAGAATTATGTAAATATGTACTTAATATGCCTTGTTGTTCCTTCAGGAGTAGACATAATTATGGAAAAAATTACAAAAGTATAAACATTAAGAAACATTTATGCAAGCCTGCGATGTCCCATGGGTCTTGCACTTACATATTTTCCTATTATTTCTAAAACTCGGAGTTCGCTATTCTGTAATTCAATACCGTAAAAATGACATAGAACAGCGAAGTTTCTGTCAGAATGCGTTATCCCTGAAATGAACTGAAAATGTATGTCTTATTTTCGAGTATTTAGTACGATTATTTTTTGACAGATGAGAATTTATCCAATAATGTCACCAAAGTCGCATATTGTTGACCTAGTGTGACCGACTTGATGAGGAATTGTCAATTGCGATACTTGGACTGCGACACGGTAAAAGTTGCGAATACACGCGAAAAGTTTAAAATACAAAAATCATTTTTATTCGATTTCAGTGGTAAAATATCAAAATCAGCATAGAATCTTCATGACCAATCAATAGTCGGTGATTCATCGGGTTTTTAAAGCTTTTGTGCAACTGGTGGTTCAAAATTTACTGAATATGTTTTTTAGAGTGTTATATTTTTCTCATTTTTCCATTAATTATGTCTACTTCTGAAGGAGTAACATCTATATCAGGGTTTTCCAACCATTTAGCTTCCTTGGGCCACATTGAAAGAAGACAGATTGTTTTGGGCCACACAAAAATATACTTAACATTAAAAACAGTTAAGGAGTAAAAAAGTAAAACATATTTCATTATAAATTTTATTTATAATTAAAAAGATAACTATAGGAATCATACTATTGCATCAGTATAGGAAACTAATGCATTAATATCTGGGTCAATTGAAGTGGTTGCAATTCTCAGGGAATTCTCAAGATGTTCATCCAATATTGTGGTTCTAATTTGTCTCTTAGTGTACTTCACTCTTGGAAATAGTTGTTCACACATGTACGGGCTTCCAAACAATGATGACATGAGTAACGCATGACTGTGCATTGAGGGATATTTAACTCTGGGCAGGTATGATTTATAAAAAGTCCAACAAAGAGATTTGATTGAATTTCTCTTTAAGTTGGATGTCAGATTGCAACTCTATGCATTCCATTTGAAAATTTGCTAGCATTAATCTATATCGACACAGAATGAAGTAGCAAATATGCAAATAAATTGTTTTGTTTTCCAAAAGTCCTGAAATCGCTTTTTAAATTCTTGTACGAAATCGGAAAGTAAGGCTGTGCATTTTTTTACAATTTTTAGAATTATGCTTGGGCAGCGTCTCGAAATGAAAAAAAAAAATTAATAACACCATCTTCCAAAATTTTGGTTTATTTCCGCTAATTTATATATATTTAATGTAAATTCTAGGAAATATTAATTACCATATGAAACTGTAATATTTTACTTAACGAAATTAAAATTTTTGTTAATTCTTATGTGTTGTGCCATCTAACCCGCTCCGCGGTTCTAGGTATATCGATAGGTATAAGTGCCGCGATTCTAGTGTCAATCTGAAAACTCTCTGGGCCGCATGCGTTCTGCGGGCCGCGGGTTGGACACCCCTGATCTATATACTTATGTTGCTAAGCCGACTTTTTGGGCAGTCCGTGAGAGAAAACTACTGCATCAATTTACTTCATTTTGGTCTTAAACGAAAGATTGTAATCTATAGGTGTGTCAAATTTGGTTTTTGTAACTGCAATTTTTATTAATAAGCTATAATTTACAATTAAAATTTGATTTCTGCGCATCAAAAACATGCTCAGTGGCATGTTTTAATCTGGCTTTAGATACTTACTGTTTCTGCGCATGCTCAGTGACATGTTTCAATGCCGAGGAGTCTCTCTAGATCTCTCTCTGCCATTTTTATTTTTATGATAATTATGTTTGTGAAATATAAGATTAAACCTGATGGAAGTTGTTTATTTCGCGCTATTTAATTAGCGATTATTTACAATTACAAATTTGCTTTCTGCGCATGCTCAGTGATATTTTAAAATCTGGCTTTAGGTACTCACTAAGCACGAGGCCGCTTAAACATATTAATTTGTTTCTGTGCATTATTATGATTTTGGTAATGATGTGTTGAGTATAATTTGTGTATTAGTATATTTATTTACTATCTAGCTGACCAACTAGTGTATATTAAGTACATATTTACGAATTCTATAACACCTTAAATATCAGTCTTAGTTTTAGATGTATATAGATGCCCAGTTAAGGAATTTGTTGCCGGCAGAGACTTTTTTTTATAAATGACGATGAGTAATTAAATTCGTTTGTGACTCCGCTCAACGGAACTTCAAAGCTTCGTTAAAGTGTCAATTTTCAGAACAAACAAAGTGAGATAAGAAATATCGAGATATTTTTACCCTTTTCCTTACGGGTTGAGATACCATATATCCCAAGACCCTACCCTCCAAAAATACGGGCTTGGGATACCTGTCGCCCCAAATTTTTTTACCCCCGTTTACTTAAAGATCGCGGCGGATGCAGGATAATGGATCAGCGGGAGCCTTATGTTGTGGAGAATTGAACATTTTTCCGGGGGAAATTTGAGACAATTTGGAGTGACAAATGGGGAAAAAGGGAACTTCTAGTGCTAATTAGAGAGATTTTGACATGCGGAAACATTATTTGCAGCAGTTTGCTCAAATTTTGGAGGTTGAAAACTGTTATGTTTATTTTTTGTATGACATTTATGAAGTTACGTTGTTTTCTTGATTTTAATAATATTTTTTAAGAGTGAAAAACACGTCAAAACGACCGAGGCCAGAATATTTAACAGAAGATGAAATTATAGATTTAATGCAAAATTTGAATAATGAATTTTTTTCTGATTCCCACTCGGACTGTGATGTGACAGAAGAAAATGAGTATAACACTTCTGTTTCTATATTAGCTACAAGTTTTGATGAGGAATTGACTTTAAATAAAATTCAAATGCCAAGCATTTCTTAAAAGCTTATCCAAGCTAATGTACAAAAATATGCGGACATTCTTTGGCATTCACCCAATCCAACGAACCTATAGAAAAACTAAGTTTCTTTGGAAGATCTGGGATTTATATATATATATATATATATATATATATATATATATATTATATATATATATCCATATATATATATATATATATATATATATATATATATATATATATATATATATATATATATATATAAAAAGAGAGAGAGAGATAAAGAAATAAAATGTTTTAGTATTGTTATCGATTGTACAAAATCTTTTATTTTCTTAAAATTCATATATATTTTCGTACTTGAAAATTGTTCTCTAAACTTTCCCACCATTAAAATTCTATAATCGATCAATGATTGTACGGTAACGCATGTTACCCTAAATAAACGAGATATGCAAAGCTCTGGAATGTCACATGTGCACTTTTTGTACTAATAATAGATGCAGATGTAGGGAAATTGCAAACTGTCCTTCCCGTATCCCACGGTCCTTGTGAGACAATTAGCGGTACTTTTCAGTAGACCCCCTTAATAGCCTTTTTTACAGAGAGGGTATAGATTTTCCCGTTTTAACGAGGAAATCGGATAAATAGGACCCTTAAGCTAAATATTACTAAATGATCTGTCATATTTCAAATCTCGTTCTCCCGCTAGAAGAGTGTTACATCTCAAAATAGCCTTTTTTAAGGAAGAGATAAAGAAGATATACTCGTATGTCGACATTTCATTTCTCGTTTTATGAATGCCTATGATAATTTTGGGAAAACCTATTGTTGGAATCACTTCAGAAGGCAAAACTTTATACTATTGAATTGTTTTCAATTTTCAAAGCATGATTTTGGATTTTAATTACAATATATAACCCTCTTCTAGTAACCTCATTTTGTTAACATGGACTGAAAAGCTTGAGGGAATACTATCATATCTCTATGCTAATGCACAATCTATCTAAGCTTTTCACAATAAAAAGAAAAAAATCTTGATAACATGAACAGCAGGTTAGAAAATAATACAAGTTTATTTTCCAAATAAAATTTAATGAACATTTTTGTTACAGGGACATTTTAATACAACAACATTAGGCACTGACAAAAATCTTATTTTCATTCTTCTCGCATGAGCAAGTTCCCCCTCCTAGTTGTGGAAGAGTGTAATAAGCGCCATCTAGGAGATTATGTTGGCACTAGGCTTATAACATTTTTCGAGAATGAGAAGCACTTTTTATAGAGCATTATGGTACAATTATCTCAAAATCAAAAATTTCGGAAATGTAACACTGTTCTAGCAGAGGTGCATGTATATAAAATAAACAGTAACATTAACAATGTTAGGCACACAAATATGTATTTTTTCTATTTACACGTATTTTGTAATGATTTCGTTACAAAAACATTTTATTTATTCAAAAATAATGAGTTGTATTATTATGTTTGAACAAGTTTAAATTCCCTATAAAAATATATAATTCAAGATTTAAAGCTTCTTTACATATTGGTATATCTTCTGGAAAAAAAGCCTCTCTTTGCATATTTTTTCCCTTTTTAAGTAGAAAAGGACTCAAAATTATTAGTTGTCTTGATGCATAAAAACTTGATTAAATTTTTTATTTATTAAAGAGAACAAAGTCTTTCTTTTTAAGATTAATTTTTATTTCAGGAAAAAATTTTTTTTTTTAGTTTTTTCTGCATATAAAAATTTTTGATAATAGTTTGTTAGAAAAAGAACGAATGTTCAGAGTGTAAGCTTTAATAGAATTACCTTGCAAGTAATTTTGGATGTGTATTTTAAAGATGACAAATGATAAAAAACCCAGTGGACTTAATTGCAAATGTACAGCAATTTTCACATAGACTGGTTCAAAATGTTGTATCAGGCAATATCACTGCAGAAACATGCAGTTTGTACGATTTCATTTTAGAAGCAAGTTATGCTTTATACCACGGAAATCAAAGACTGATCATTCTTTAGAATTCTGTGCCTCAGACGATAGTAGTATAGATGTAATAAAATCAAGATATTGTATAAGTAATAAAAACTAGATTATCACAGAAATTACTAAAGCAAGAGCCGTACACTATGCAATGATTATTATATTCTTATAGATTAAAAGTACTACAAGGCACTTGAAAGAGAAAGAGGTATTCTATTAGCATCAAAATACAGAGGCTGTTCGCACATTTTTTAGACGATTTTGGTAAGCGGTAATAAAGAATCGTTTGCTGCAAAAGAAATAATCGCAATTGTACTATGTTTTTAAAAGTCAAAATTATCGTCTAAGGCTTGAAAGTTTTGTTTTTATTCAAAATGGCGTTTTTAACAAAGCAGTGGTTCGAAGGCTACATTTATGCTCTTTCCGAAGAGTAATATGCATACTCCGTTATCCAAAAACGATGTGAGAGTCATGGTTTTGTGATATCTAAAGCGTCGATAGGTAATATCGCCAACAAGAAAGGAAAAAAACGTCAAATGGGAGCCTGAATGGGACAAAAATTCCAAACAAGTATCCAAGGAAAAAACGGACATCTTCAACTATTGCAAAGGTACGTTGTTTAATGTTAAAAGAAAATCCCCCTAGTCAAAGGACAGTTGCAAAATCATTAAAATGCTCGGTGTCCACTGTAAACAAAATGATAAACGTTGATTTGAATCCTAAGAAAGCGAAAAAGCGCAATGTGCATCGTCTTCTTCCAAATCATATCGCTGAACGCAGGACACGCTGCAGAATTTTATATGACAAACACTTATCCCAAAAAAATGGAAAACAATTGTCACAATAGATGAATCATGAGTGTATTTAAATGATTGCAACAAAAAAAGACCCATTTATTATCATAAAAGGGGAGAAAAAAATTTAAGTACATGGTTCAAAGAATCGAAAGAAAGTTTTTCTAAGGGATTCGAGATTGTTGCTGGTTTTTCTTATAATGGCAAGTTAAAAATAAAGAGTGTGGAAAAAATGTCATGATTAACTCCAAATACTATCAGGAACATATTTTATCGCCAATTTTTCTGAATGAAATACCATCGCTTTATAAATAGTGCCATCAATCTGTGAGACTCCATCAGGACAAAGCTTGTGTTGAAAAGCAAAATCTATATGTGCAAATAATTAAATAAACATTGTTGTTATGTAAGAACTATGTTTGAATGAAATTATTTAGAGTGCCACTGCAAGAGATACATACACAAAGCCAAGGTAGAAGTAGCAATTCTCTATACACCTATCTATCTATATATATATATATATATATATATATATATATACAAAACAGTTCCGTAGATGACTGACTGACAGATAACGCACAGACCAAACAGCTGGACCTAAAGGGGCTGAAATTTTGCACAGCGATTCTTCTTACAGCGTAGGGGTGTGCTAAGAAACATTTTTGAAAAATTCTTCTTGGATTTTTATAATTATATTTTCAAGTCGCTTTTGTAATATTCTTTAAAGTTTGCATTTAAAATAACAATCTGAGATTATAAAATTTATATCATGAGTAAGATCATGAAAATTCCTTTAAAATGAAATCTTTTTCGAACCTTTACCTCCATTTTCTTATTTTTTGTGAATTTTTAAACATTAATTTTTAGAATTTAATAGATTAAATGCTGATCACGTGGTTTCTTTTCTTTTTGTGATACTTTAAATTAATTTTGCGTCACCTGCATAACGACAAAATAAATTGACAAAAAAATATTGAGATACGGTAAAAGATAAAATTTAACCACTAGACTGATTTAGATGGAAGTCTAAGAATTTAATCCAAATTAGTATGTTTTATGGATATTAAACATACAAATTAATTGCATACATTGACCGTTGTATTTAATTTGAAGATTTTCTTCTACATAATTTTGTCCATAGAAATATCCATTACGATTAGTTTATAAATATATATATATATATATATATATATATATATATTTGCATTAATTGCATACATTGTTCATAGTATTTATTATAAATATATTTTTTTTTTGCTTTTTTGGCATTATTTGCATACATTAAGCATTGTATCTCATTTGAATATATTCAGCTAGTATTTTAATAAAATCAGACCTAATATGATGAAGGAGGTTTGAAATATTTGAAAAACCGTGGTGTATCACCGCTTTGGTAAGTTAATTACCTGTTAAAGTTTGCAAACGCGAGCTCAATGAAATGCTCATTCTGTACTGCAAAACCGTTTACTTAAAAAAATATTGCAGTAAACCCATTATGTGATAATACTACACAAGCAGAATTTAGAACTAAAATTCAAAAGTTCTAAAATGCTTCATATTCAAAAGCATTTTAATATCTTGTTATCAATTTTATATTAAGAAATGTTACGATTATCCGTTTTACTAATGTAGAAAATTGAAGATTTACCTACAGCCCTTAACCTTCTCAATAGCTGATCTCTTAATCCTCTTTAAATCTTTTAACACTGAGAATTCACCTAAGTTTATAAAGTGGCAATATATTTTTCATGAATAATTCTAAATGAAAAAACAAAGCAATTTATATTCCTTTATCATGAAGTGTAAAGCGAAATATCCTGTTATCGGTTGATTTAAATTTTTGCACGTATAAAAGCTTAACTGGGTTTAAATTGCCTGTTAAATTATTGTTAACACTCCTAATTTTAAAAAAAATTTAAAAATGTTGAAAATAATGATATTGTATAGAAATTATTTTTCTTTAACTTGTAAAATGATGCATTGCTCACAGTTCTGGACCTATGGAATATTATTGAAAACCAAATGAGTTAAATTGAAAGCATAATAAAAAATTGCTCTGTTTTCTATTAAGATAGTTTTAATGGCAAATAAGTCTCCCTTTAATTGTTTTTCTAAGGGAATAATAAATTAATTTTTTTGTTCGTTAAAAAATGTTCATATAAAAAAAATTTGTCTCAATCGAAGAGATAAATAATCAAGTGCGATATCTAAATTGCTTTTATATTGTTTTTACAGCATCTTTTGGTTATAAAACCTAAAGCTGGTTGCCTTTGGAGCTATAAGCTGATCAACTGTTTCTGCCACATAGCTGATATTTAACTTTCTACTGGTTACACAATGTCGAAATCTCTCATTACTTAACCTTTTTTTCTTAAAGAAGGAATTTGGAGTGTATGTATGTAGGTGATTAAGGACAATTGTTCAAGTTCAAAAAACACATTTCCAGGCATATTTCAATACGGACATCGATCACTGATATTTGATAATTTAATTATATTACAATATTTATGCTTAAGAACAACTTTAAAACATAAAACAAAATGAAATTAAGAATTCAAAAGTTAATCATGCCTCATACATGCGTGAAGTCAGGATTCGAACTAACAGACAGTCACCAAAAAAGTTCACGTGACATCTATAGAACATATCTGAGGGCACGTGTGTGGGAGGGATGAGGCCCCAACAATATCAATATACATATATATATATATATATATATATATATATGTGTGTGTGTGTGTGTGTGTATGTGTGTGATGTCCCGAGAGGACATCACAAGAAATATGAGCATACATCGTAGCCGGAAAATAATACAGTCAGCTTCAGGAACAATCGAATTTATTTTACGAGTAAAGCAACACATCCATCTAACTTCGGGTCAGTCCAGCGTCTACCGCAAAAGCGCCAAAATAGAATTATCTCAGAGAGGTTGCCAGAATTGGTGGAGGACGTTAGTGTGTGGAAAGAAGATTCGTTTTCGTCAAGGAGTGGAAAAGGGGGTTACCAGAACATAGAGAAAGTTCAGAATGAGCGATTATAGGTTGTTAATAATATAATCACACACACACACACACACACATATATATATATATATATATATATATATATATATATATATATATATATACATACATACATACACATATACATATATATAAATATAAATAAATATATATATATATATATATATATATATATATATATATATATATATATATATATATATATATATATATATATAGAGAGAGAGAGAGAGAGAGAGAGAGAGAGAGAGGAGAAGGTGGGATTATGGACCCCCATATCTGTCCTATACGCAGGTGTAGCCGCTAATTATAGAGCCCCTAGGTGGCTGCAGTTGATAGTCAAGGTTATTGACCCCAGTTCGTTCCCGGATGACGACCTGTGACTAATTGTTTGTTTTTAGAGTTTTCAAACTTTTTTTGTGGAAAGTAAAAGTAAATATTTTACATATCTACTACTTCGTTTTGTAAAAACTTATTCTTGTGCCTTATTCTACATGAGATGTAGTTCCTTTTGAGCTAATTCGAAATTAAATTCTATGTATATCATAATGTGAAAAACAAGTTTGTTTCCAAGATGGTGTAGTTTGAATTATGGACCCCATGGATGCTGGTATTATGGACCCGGGTCCATATTTCCAACAACCGGTTTGGATGATGTAATAATAATATTTCAGTGGGAAAATGCAATTCCACAGATTTTTTCATTGGGATACCTTTAATTTTCATGTTCTTTTAATTGTTTTGGGTTATTCTGGAAGCTAAGAATGAAAGTTGAGAAGAAATCACCCGCTGGCAAGGAATCTGCAGTGCGCAGTTGGAATAGGGTGAAGATGGCTGAAACTATCCAGAAGCTAAGATGCGGAGAAATGAGACTAAGGATGCTCCCAGAGTGTTTGGTGTACCAAGAATAACTTTGAGATTATTGGTTTTACAAGTGGATAAGCCAGCAGCAGATTTGGCTGTACAAAATCAAAGAATGAAGCCTGTTTTGCCAGATTACATTGAAAAAGATTTAGCGGCATATTTGCTATAGAGGAAGTCAGTATTTTTCAATCTCACTCGACAAGATGTGAGAAAATTGGCATTCCAATTGGCTGAACGCAATAATATTTCCCACCCTGTCATAAACGAAGCAGCAGGAAGAGACTGGCTAAACTGATTCCTCACTCGTCATAAAGGACAAATTTCGATCAGGAAACCCACAGGGACGTCATATGCACGAGTAGGAGGATTCACAAATGAGAAGGTGGTTTTTTTTTATTTGCTTGAAGGCTTGTGTTCTAGGAATGATTTCTAGAATCTTCAATGTAGATGAGACTGGTTTAATTGTTGTTCAGTCAAAAGTTTTCAAATCAACAGGTTGAATTGCAAACGTCATATGGGAGCTCTGACTACAGCTGAACGGTGTTCTCTGGTAATTGTGGTCTGCTGCATGAGTGCCCACCAATGATGATATTTCCTCGTAAAAACTTGACGGATCAGCTTATGAATTGAGCCCCACCTGGAACAACTGGAAAAGCTCCTCTCTCTGGGTGGATACAAGCCCATATGTTTACAGAGATGGCCCAGATCAGCAAGAAGCATCGTGCATCTTCTGTGAAGATGCACTCAAAGATGACACTTTCGTTGAACTTTAGATTCGTTGTGTGGTGTGCCTACGCTGGTCATATTCTGTGTGCACCGGAGCCAAAGCTGAGTTTTATATTTGCGACTGTTGTTGCCAAAAATTGAAGTTTTTTTAGTATAGATAATACTTGATGATCCAACTTTTTAATAATATTATTTTCCTTCTTTTACTTTTTCTTTTGAAAACTGTTTTCTTTTTTTATTTCAAGCTATTTAATAAATAGATAAATGACTTTTTGGTAAAAATGTGGGGGGCCATATTACCCTCCAATTTGAGTCACTTGCAAGTTTTGACTTTTTTCACTTATGTGATTGTATACATCTTAAAATTTGATTTAACGGCAAATCCACTTAAGGATGTTTAGATGATGAGATATGGAAGAGGTTAGAGCCCCAAAATATGAAAATCAGTCTTTGGTATGACCACAGTGAGCCAAAAACAAAAGGGGGGTCCATAATCCCACCTTCTCCTCTCTCTCTCTCTATATATATATATACACTGAAGTGCCACTGAATTAGGGATAGCAAAGCCTATGCAAATTGTGTAGCGCTGCGCATCATGTATACACAAGTGAGGACACTGTGGTAACTGCATATATAGCACGTACTGTGGTTGTTCTGAATTAGTTGTTGGAATTGCCAGTATGGGTAAACTACCTGATTTAGACGCCTTCGATCGCGGACAAGTCGTAGGTGCGCGATGCATGGGCCATTCAATTTCCGAAATCGTCAGACAGCTAGGATTTTTAAGGTCGACAGTGTCAAGAGTACATGGATGGTGGAACGAAAACTAGCGATCGGGCAAACTGCAAAGGACAATTAGCCTTGACAGTGCGTCGTGAGAGACGGCTCAGGCGTATTGTACTTAGCTAGTGAAGCCTAACATTAGCTCAAATTACTACCCAGTTTAATGACGGTGCCAGTCGTACAGTCAGTAAACGGACTGTGCAATACTCGCTTCACCGTATGGGTTTCGGGAGCCGTCGACCTACGAGAGTACCATTGCTCTATACTCGCCATCGGGCCTGGGCAAGAGAGCACAGAGACTGGAGTGTAGAGGACTGGAAACGAGTAGCATGGAGTGATGAGTCTCGATTCCGACTACTTAACGCCGACGGGAGGCTGAGAATATGGCATCAGGCTCATGAAGCCGTGGATCCTGCATTCCTGGCTGGAACTGTACAAGGGCATGGTGGCTCAATCATGGTCTGGGGTGTTTTTTCGTGGCACAGTTTGGGATCTTTGGTGCGTGTACCAACCTCCCTCAATGCAATTCGGTACGTAGAGTTGCTGGGTGATCCCCTCCATCCGTTTATGCTGTTCTGTTATCCGCACGGTAATGGTGTTTTCCAGCAAGACAACTGTACCTCTCATAAGTCACGGTTGGCTACTGGCTGGTTGGATGAGCATTCCTCAGACGTCTCTGTCATGAATTGGCCACCTAGAAGCCCAGACTTAAATCCTATTGAGCATCTTTGGGATGTTTTGGAACAAGGCGTGAAAGGCCATCACACAGCACCAAAGAACCTTACTGAATTATAGACAGCTTTAGCCAATATTTGGCAAGCCATTCCCGTGAAACGTTTCCAGAAACTTGTTGAATCTATGCCTCGTCGTGTGGCAGCCGTTATCAAGGCCAGAGGAGGCCCAACTCGTTACTAGGTAGGTATCCCTAATTCACTGGCACTTCAGTGTATATACATACATACATACATACATACATATATATATATATATATATATATATATATATATATATATATATATATATATATATATATATATATTGTACAAGGAAATAAGGCACCAATTCTGTATTGAAGAATGACACCATAGTTAGTGGTAGGAAAAGGAACGGCGGCAATTCTGTACTGGAGAAGGAGCGAACACTAGTTTGTAAGGGAAATTTGACGACATAATATTCTCCCTAGGAAGAGACGGCCGAAAGTCTATGATGAATATATCTACGATGTACTCAGTCAATAAGCGTGAATCGTTCCCCCCCAAAAAGTGAATCATAAACGCTTCGATGAAGGTCCACCGCATCTAGGACATCTAACAGCCGGAACTCAAGGGAAGTGATGAAATACCCCAGGTACTGTCAGGAATGCCATAAACCATATATACGAACAAGTCAGTAACGTAATGAAGATAAATACATTCAAGGTCTGGACTCTTCAGTTCGTGTTTGCCGATAATTGATCGTGAAGTAGTAGCAGCGAAGTAATGCAGATAACCACAGGCAGATCCACCATCGACTACTATCCCGGCAAAATATTAAGTCAAACAAATTAACTACACTTAACTCAGTTTTTCTAGGTCGAAGCAAATTTATTCTATTAATTACTAGGCTTTACGTAGTACAAGATTACTGCAGTACATAACGTTACTTCTTCGGTGAAGTTCTAACATAACAGTAAATTCAGTTAGAAGACAAATAACAGTCATGGGCTATAAAAATACATACAAAGAAAATGGTATAGCCTCCTCCCAGAATTAGGCAAGAAGGGCCACATTCTGGAGGGGTTTTTATAAGGCACGACCTATATATCTAGCAAAAAATCGTGATCTTGTATCCAAGTTCATCAGGATCATCAGGACAAATGATATAACTACGTCCTATAGGCCTACGCCTTCCAACGTAGGCTTGCTTAGTAATGACCATAGAAAGGTGAAAAGAGATAGGTGGATTTTGGATCCGGGGAGTGGCTCGAGAATAGGAAGTTTAATATGATAGAGAAAGCGATGCTCAGTGAGAGCAATGCATAAAATAGATAGAAAATAATTCAAAATTAAGAAAAGTTTATAATTAGGAGCTCACTGCTTACCGAAGTAAGCAGTGGGATTACAAAAAATTATGAAATAAGAAGTTTAAAATTAATTAAGAACAGTGAACGGCTCTGGGCCGTTTTCTGTTAGCAGGATCGGCAAAGTCATAGTTTGCGAGATTTAAAAGGAGTTCATTATCAATAGAATTATGGAAGTTAGTAGTTAAATTTTTGAGGAAATTTGGAATAGTAAGGAGGCCAAGCTCCTCGTGGATTTCAGCATTCCTGAAATACCACAGTGCGTTAACAATTTGTCGAATAGTAATATTCTGTGCTACAGTGAGCTTTTTAATATGAGAATCTGCTGCGTGCTGAGTACCATGCTGGTGCTGCGTAAGTAATAAGAGGTCTAAGAAAAGATTTGTAGATGAGCATTTTATTATTTGTAGATAATTTACTGTTCCGAGCAATTAAGGGGAAGAGTGAACGTTTAGCAACCCAAAACTTGTCCCTATTTTGTGTAATGTGATGTCTCCAGGTGAGATTTTTGTCAAGGGTGACTCTTAAATACTTAACGGTGTCAGACCAGGGGATAATCGTGTTACCAATAATAAGTTTATATTTGTCAATGGTGCGTTTAGTTTTTTGTGTAAACATAATAGCTATGCATTTATCCGTGTTAATTTTGATTTTCCATTTATCGAGCCACTGTTGGATAGTTTTCATATGGTCGTTAAGGTATTTGACGGCGTACTTGGGGCTATGATCAGTTGCATAAATTGCGGTGTCATCGGCGAAGATGGCAATATTAGTTTTGTTATATTGATAAATATCATTTACATAAATGTTAAATAAAATTGGAGCAATAATAGAACCTTGGGGAAGACCGCTATAGAATTTTAATTTGGAAGATAATTTATCTTTAATTTTAATTTGGAAAGTGCGATCTTTTAAGTAGGAGGTGAGGAGTTTAATAAGATGGGGGGGGGGGGGAATTGTAATTGATAAGTTTATGTATGAGGCCATCAATCCAGATTTTGTCGAACGCTTTAGCAACGTGAAGGAAAAAGGCGGCAGTACATTTTTTATTTAATTTAGAGTCAGCAAGATGCTCAACAATACGATAAATTTGGTGAGGGGCTGAAAGGGATTGACGAAAACCAAATTGATAGGGGATAATATTTGCAGAGAGAAGGTGATTATTGATTTCATAAGCAATGAATTTTTCAGTAAGTTTACTGATGGTACTTAAGAGACTAATTGGCCGATAGCTATCAGGAGAGTTCTTATTTTTTCCAGGTTTAGCTATGGGCACAATAATGGAATTTTTCCAACTTTGAGGAAAGTGATTCAATTTAAAGATAGCATTAATAAGGCAGTGATTTTGAAAATGAACTTAAGGGGGATGTTTTTAAGCATAGTATTAGTAATTTGGTCCTCTCCAGGCGACTTTCGATTAGGGAGTTTTTTAATAATTTCCTTAACTCTGGAGGGGGGGATATAAATTTCAGGAATGGGGTGATTAATAGAATTAAATAGGTTTATATTAGTTTGGACAGTATTGTCAATGCTAGTATTGGGACTGGGATTAAGAATGAAGTTGTTAGCAAGGGTTTGAGCGATAAGATTAGATTTATCTTCGTCAGAATAAATGAAGTTATTGTTACTAGGATCAATGAGGGGGGATGACATTAGGTTTATTTTTAAGGCATTTAGCGGCTCTCCAAATGGAATTGTCAGTTATGTCAAGTGAGGTTGTGTAAGTTTCCCAACTTTTGTTGGCTTTGTCATGAATATAGTACCTTAAATTTTGTTGAGCGTTGTTCATTACAGTTTTATTATGTGTGGTTTTGTTCCTTTGCCAATTTTTTCGCGCTCTATTTCTTTCGTTAGTGAGAATTTTAAGTTGGGTGTCGGTACGGATTTTATTAGAAGGAGGAATAATTTTGGTATTATTAAGAGTTAATGTCGTTTGTTATGCTATGAACAAGATTTTCAATGTCGTTTTGGGTGTTAATTTCAGGATGATTGTAGGGTAAATTATTCAGGTCTTTTTTTAAGTTATCCCAGTTGGTGAATTTAGAATGATTGATGATTAAAGGATTGGTGGCTAAAGGAATGGTGAGTGCAACTGGGTTGTGGTCCGAGGAGAGATTGCATAGGGTTTCAATAGTGATGTTATGGGGAAAGCCTTTAACAAGAGCAAAGTCAATAGTGCTACTACTATACCTAGAAAAATGAGTGGGAGAAGAGGGGGCAATTATGTCAAATTCCGAATTAGCAGTAAAATTATAAATGATATTTCCGTAAGAGTTATTAGTTTTACAGTTCCACAAAGTGTGATGAGCATTAAGGTCGCCAAAAAGGATAGTGTTAATATTAAGATTATCAAGAATTTTTAAATCGTCAAGGACGTCGTTAGGATTTTGAACAGGGGGAATATAAGTAGAAACAATAGCATAGGATGGGAGGTTATTAAGTTTAATATTAATAGCAGTAGCGTTTATAATTTTGAGGGGGGAGATGATAAGTTCATGGTGGGGTAAAGTATTTTTGATTATAATAGCAGTTCCTCTCTTGACTTGTGTATAAGAATTATAATCAGTTCTATAAGTGGTGTACTGAGGGATGTTAAGTTTATCCTCTGGTTTGAGATGAGTTTCTTGTATGAGAATGATATCGGGGGTATGCTCATTTACAAATTCTTTAAACTCCCGTATCCTAGAAAGTAAACCGTTGGCATTCCACGCAAGAACAACAAGGGAAGGAGAGGGCGTACCCATTAACTTGATATTTCCGGACGATATCCAAGTTCTTTCTCCGACAGGAGTAGTGGGAGCGAGGGTTACACGAAAGTTGTGTGACAAAATGCCAAGAGCCGTAGCGTACCTAGTGTGAAGGCAGGACGCGCATTAAGTTAAAAGGGCGATAACAGGTGAAAAGTTGCAACCATCTGCCTATGACGTAAAGGCGAGGCATATTTAAAAAGCGGTGATTGGCTGAGCAGGGGAAACCTAGCGACTTTTGAAATTCACTAAAATTTGGAGATTTATCGCCAAAGCGGTTTTCTCAGAAGCCGCACAGATTCCATTTACGGTACTGCCTTTGTGGGCAGGTGAAACGGCATGTATTGCGGATACGTCGCTATGAGAGCCGTGTAACTGACTAACTGCTTTCGAAAGGGATTTTGATAGATGGTACGCTGTTTGTTAGCCCGTAAACAGGAAACCGTAATTTAAAGAAATCCTTGCAACAAGAGAACCGTAGCCTGGGAAAAATAGAACCGTAATGGTTTCTTCAACAATATCGAGCTGATTCTATTTGCGCACAGATGTGCATGAATGAGCAAAGATGTCGTTAAGGAAGACCACCTTGAATTCAAAGCAAGGGCTTAGAAACACACTTGTTAACGTAAAATATTGCTTGGCAAAGTGATTGGATTAAAGTATTTCCTGATATTAAATAAATTCTAGATTAAATTGGGGCAAAATTAACACACCTTAACTGTAGCGTTAAATTCCACGCTACATATATATATATATATATATATATATATATATATATATATATATATATATATATATATATATATATATATATATATATATATATATATATATATAAAACAGTTCCGTCACTGACTCATTTGCTGACTGACATACAAATCACAGACCAAACCGCTGGACCTAAAGGGCTGAAATTTTGCGTGGCGATTCTACTATGTGCACTAAGAAAGATTTTTGAAAAATTCTTCTTAGATTTTTTAAAATGAAATTCTTTAGCTGTTTTTTACCTTTTTAAAGTTTGCATTTAAAATAAAAATTTGAGGGTTATACAATTTATATCACAAGAAAGATCATAAAAATTCCTTTAAAATGAAATCTTTTTCGAATCTTTACCTCCATTTGCTGATTTTGGGTGAATTTTTAAAAATTAATTTTTAGAATTTAATATATTAAATGCTGATCACGTGATTTCTTTTTCTGGTACTTTAAAGAAATTTATCGTCACGTGCATAAGAACTAAATAGACAAAAAAGTATTTTCTTTTCTTACTAATGCGGCAGACGATTGGACATTATTTTGTCTATAAAAATATTCAATGCGATTTTTTTATAAATATATATATTTTTTCTACATCAATTGTATATATTGATCGTCGTATTTATTATAAATATATATAATTATTTATGACCGTTGTGTTTAATTTGAATGTACTCCGTAGCGAAGTGCGGGTTTTCAGCTAGTATATATATATATATATATATATATATATATATATATATATATATATATATATATACAGTCGAACCTCCATATATCGAACTTCCCTATATCGAAATTTTCTATATATCGAACTCTTAGCAAATCTCCATGTTCATTACATAGAAAAACTGTTTCTATATATCGAAAAAATCTCTATATATCGAAATTTTTTTCACGACATATTGGGAGATTTTATTCCACTTTAGAATAAAATCTTCCAATTTTTGGCGTTTGAAACAATACTTCGTGGGCCCCTGATAAAGTTTTTAATGGACTGAATAAATGCGAGCATTTCTTTGATGAACTTTCCGCAAAACTGGCTGTTCAGCAAGATATTCGTAGTTTTTTTTTAAAGAATGTAACTGTGATCACTGTAACCACTGTCTGGATTATTGTTTTTTTAAAGGTATATAGTACTCAATAAATCTTTCACATTAATTCATTTTTTAGTTAACTTTCATCTAATGTGATTCGCATATAAATTGGAAATGGAGATTCGTATACGAAAATTAGCTTAATTTTAATGTTTTAGGAGAATTATGATAAAGCTAAGATCAATTCTATATATCGAAATTTCTATATATCGAATTTTTTTCCGGCATTTTGCTACTTCGATATATGGAGGTTCGACTGTATATATATATATATATATATATATATATATATATATATATATATATATATATATATATATACATACATACATATATATACATATACAGTGGAATATCGATCGATCGTTTTCCGAATTATCGTTTTCCCGTATGTGTCGTTTATTTCACCCATTCCGGACGATTACATTGCTTTGTTATGTTCCCGGATCTATCGTTTTACCGCACTTATCGTTCAGTTAAGTCGGTCCCTTGAAAAACGATAGATCGAGATTCCACTGTATATACATACATATACATACATGTGTGTGTGTGTTTGTTTGTTTGTTTGTTTGCTGTGTAAAAGGTGTCAAGTCCAAAACCATAGTTTTGAGATAAACGGGATTGAAAACAGCTCGATGCCGATTTCGAACAGTTGCGATTCGAATCCACTCTTAGGTGTTCAATAATCGTCTGACTATTGTTAGGTTCCTTGTTTATTTTCATATCTTCTTTCTATGTACGAGTTTTTCAATGACACTAATGAATAAACATATTTAGGAGTGGAAATGAACTTAGCTTTCTGTACCCTGTAGTAGCCCTTCATTTTTCAAACATGCTTGGTTGGATTATTTATTTTAAGCCCATTTTGGACTTATCACCCTTTACACAACAAACAAAAATGTATGAATTCCTTTTAAATTGTAAAAATTTCTTAGAAATTTTAGCTTTTAATTACTTAATAAATTATTATTTAAGAATAAGACATTAGGTAAAAAGCGCCTTAAAGGAAAATGCTGTGATAATAAAGTGGTAATATAATTAAAAACTAAACTCTCGGGTAAAGTGTAAAAACCACAATTTAAAAAATAAATTTTTTCATGATATCGAAATTTAAAAATGTGAGTAAACGAAAAATTAACCGAAATAACAAACTGAATCATCAAAGGAATAAAAATTAAAAGAAAAGTAATTTATTTACAAAAATTAGACGAAAATATTATTTCCCTGCATTCCGAGAAAAAATATGAATACTAGAATAACTTAAATTATAATAACACAAAGATTTTTTTAAAATGTGCCTGAAATAAAATTAAATAAAGGACAAAGTAAATATAAGTTATATTGATCGTGCTTTCGAGAGTTTTGAAATCGAGATTGAAATTAGAAATTTTGTTGTAACCTTCTCTGGTCGTTATGTTATCGTCAAACTTTTTTCAAGTATATAGACATATTCGGGAATTACTGATATTGTCTAAAGAATTCAAGTAGATTTCTGAAACTATAGCATGGGAAGTTCTAGTATTTAAATGTCTTTTTATAAATGTGGTTGCTAATTATCTATGAGGTTATTTAAAGTTTTATTAAGGAAAATTCTATGATTTTTCTGCCTATTTCTACAGCGCACTTCTTAAAGATAGTGTAGAGCAGGGTTATAAAACTGGCCTGGCAGATCTTTTTAACCGGCCCACAGTACTGAATGTGAATGAAGTTATTATTTTTAAAATATTTTATTTTAAAAAGTTGTGTTTTGTAATTTTCGCATTTTTTGCTAAACGTCTAGACATTTTTATATCGCCAAAATTAATTTTTCTCTAAGCAACTGTTTTCGCAGAAGCTCATGAAGAGTCAAATTAGATGATAAATTTCTGATGAGAATCTTTAAAACTCACTAAAAATTAAAACCATTTCCTTCGAACCTAACATTGACGAATTAGTTTTACAAAATTTGTTGCTTAACAATATTAGTTATAATATTAGTTACCAAATATTGCTCTAATTTTATGTTTATGTTGCCATCTGTTTTTTTTAATGTAAAGATAAGAAACTAAAAAACTTAAGGAAGTTCTGTCGCGTATGCACATTTGGTATATTTTATATTTTATATTTTATTTAATTCCTGCTCTCTCAAAGCGGCCCAGGTAAGTCAAAAGGTTGGATACAGATGTCTAAAGGGTGTTCCCATACTAAAGTAGGTAACAAAAATTTATAGCGTAAATATGAGCGATTACACAGGCCAAAACTTTTTTGAATAAATTTGCCTTAATCTTGTGATTTTAGAGTGCTGAAACCGAATATGACAATAAAAAAGCCGTGTCACCCACCATTTTATCACATTTCTACACTCAATATTTAAAGACATGACATTTTTAGCCAATTCAACGCCATAAGCTAACCGGCAGCAATGTGGCTTTGCCAAATTTCCATGTTTCTTAGCTGAATGGGACAGTAGGGAAAGGGATGAACATTGGTCCAGAAAAATCTCGCCTGCAAGAAAATGTTTAAAGCCTGGAGAGAAGAACATTCTACGCAAAAACTTCGTGGACCCGGAAAACATTCTGCTGCCACCTCTACACATAAAATTAGGCCTAATGAAGCAGTTTGTGAAATCCTTACCCAAAGATGGAGAATGTTTCACGTATCTCTGTTAGAAGCTTCCTCATCTATCAGAAGCAAAATTGAAAGAAGGTGTGTTTGTTGGGCCTGACATCCAAAAAATGATTCTCGATCCCAACTTTGAATCAAAAATGACTTTAAAAGAGAGGGAGGCTTGGGTATCATTCAAGTAGATTGTGACCAAGTTCTTGAGAAACAAAAAGGACCCACATTATATTTCTATTGTAACCAACATGCTGGAAAAGTTCAAAAAGTTAGGCTGTTTGATGAGCCTCAAGATTCACTTTTTCAGCGGTCACCTTGATTTTTTCCAGATAATTTGGGTGATGTCAGTGAGGAGCAAGGTGAGCGGTTTCATCAAGATATTAAATTGAGGGAAAGACGGTATCAGGGCCGCTGGAATACCAATATGATGGGAGACTACTGTTGATTACTTTCCCGAGAAGTTGAGCAAGCGATTCACAGTCGAAAAAGCAATATCAGGAGCTTTAAGGAGAAGAGGGAAAGGAAATATAAGCCAATGCACACATAAATACTATGTAATAAAAATGTATTTTCATGTTTATACTTGAATAAAAGTCTTGTTCATATTGTAATATTTATTTATTTTTATTTTCTATGGTATGTTCGGCTAATTTTCTAGTTTCCGACGAAGTCAAATTGTGACGAAACTGTGGGTGATAGAAAAAAACTGAGGTCAGATACGGATTCAGCACCAAAAGCTACATAAGAATCAGCTATTAACGTTAAAAAAAGGTTTTCAAAAAGTTATTTTTCGTTGACCTGTGTTATCTTTGGACAAATGTGCATTGCATTAAAAATAGATGGTCGCAACAAAGCCACTTCTCTCGTGTAATGAAAATATTCCAATTTGAATTTAATATTATAAGAGTATTTTCGGATAATAATTGTAAATAATTACTTAAAGGAATCTCGTTATTCCACACTGGATATCAGTCTCAAAGCGATGGGTCAAACGCATTAGGAAAAATGTTATGACTGAGTGTTGTGTCAGTTAAATCAACGTATATTTCTGATATCCTTTGAAAATTTACATAAAAGAAAGTAAATGTTTTTTTATTAAACACGTTATTTGGATACCTTAAAAAGTTATTGACTAAATTTCGATTTTTATGACTTTTTCTAAATAGAGGTTTGCTCCGGTTATTCACAGTCTGTGGTTTAATTAAATTCATTTGTATAAAATGGAATTTTAAATTTAAAAAATTGCATTTCTAAATTATATTGAAACATCTTGTGTTTTATTTTTCAGTTTTATTCAGAACTAGTCACGGGACGTATTACAATAGATTTTTTTTTATTGAAGAAGAATGAATAAAAAAATTCAGGACGATTTCCAACGCAACAGATAAATTTGTAAATGATAAATGTCTACAGCCTTCGGTTTTGAAATATTTTTTTTAAAATCTCGCGACATTTCATAATTATATGTGCCACTCACTCTTTTATACTGATTCGTGTATAGAAATAACTACTGAAATGTGTTTTAATTATCTAGCATAGGTGAGGATAAAATTATTGAAAGAAAGGCGATATACGTATGTTAAAACACCTTATTGAAACTAAAGAAAAAAGACGGTGTAAAACTGGGATAAAGTTATTACTTTTATAAAATAATATTTTATAGTATTTTTTAAAAAAACTAAAAAAGTATAAATGACAGATCAGAAACAATTTCAAATGAAAAATGGCTGAAAAAGTTTTTGATTGTTCAAAATACTACTTTGAAAAAAATAATAAATAAATAAATAAATAAATAAAGAGGAAATTCACTGCAGTTGTGTAATTTCTTGGTCAAAAGATAAATATATAGGTATTACGCACAAGGTGTTACGACCGTTTTAAATGAGAAGCAGTTAAGCCCCGAGATATTGTACAATTCTTCAATTTCCAGAAGATAAACATTCAGTAGTTGTGAGGCAATTTGTTAAATGCATAAGCTCTAAAATAAATCAAATTGCATAGCTGAATTTTTTTTTCTAAAAGAAATCAGATGACTTTGTAAAGTATCAGATTTTCTTAAGAAAAATTTCTAAGGAGGAATTTTGTTTTAATGTCGGATATATTTTTACTTTATTATTACCTTTTGAATCTAATGAAAAGAATTCCTAAAATTATTCTAATGTGCTTATTATTCATGGAGGTAATTTAAAAAGACAAATGTTGCTGCTACCACAAAATAAAAACAATTTCTGCTTTTTTTTCACAAGAAATAAAAATGGTGCTTTATTCAAACGCCACAGTTTTTTATTTTGAATCTTTTGGGGATGATGAAAGAAAACGCGTCAGAATTTTATCTTAAAAGACAATATAATTATTTAAGAAGAAAATAACTAAATTCCTTCAGTTTCCCTTTGTTTCTCTACAGATAATTAATCGGGAAATTACTGTTACCTCACACTAATTTATTCATAATCTCCGGAGTGTGTATTCGCTTCTTCTCTGTCCAAATTAAACCGGCAGATGGCTTAAGGTGCACATGTCGTGATATTTCCGCCTTATTTCTCTAGTGTTATTAATTGATGTTATTTATTTGCATTTCACACCTTCTCATTCTTTAAACCGCTTACGTAACGAAATTACAAAGAATAAAACCGGTAAATGTTTCGTCGAACGCAATCAGATTTAATTTATCTCAAAAAGTATGACGTCAAAGATCGGAGAATAAACTAATTTCAGTAGACTTCATTCTTTCTTCATCATCTAACATAATTAAGTTATTCTGCTGCCAGATCCCCATTTTGTTGGGAATCAAACAAATTCGAACAACTATATCGTTTAGAATCTAATTAAATGCTTCCCTCTAATATCTTCTTTTTGTCAACTGTATGATTGTTCATTTCTGGTGAAATAAATGAAAGAGAAAATTGACTTCTGTTGTGTCAACAAATAGACGATGATGGATTAAAGTAAACCTAGAATGCTTGGAAGGCGTGTCAAGAGATTTAATTCTGTTGTTGTTGTTGCTCCCTATGCCTCCTAGCCAGAAGTATTTCAGACCAGGCCCATTTAGCCTTTGGACAAAGGGGTGTTGCTCCAGTTTATAAAGACCCCACGAGGGTCGGGGTCCGATTTAGCCAGGTGCTACCTCAATTTTGACCGAGCAACCACAGGGGCGACACCTGGGGGATCGTACCCTCTCCTACCCTTTCTGACCGCATAGAGAGACTTCCCGATTTAACGTGCCCATATCCGGCCCAGACACGGAGATATATTTAATGGCTCTTGTCGGGATTCGATCCGAGCACCATCGGCACCGAAATCCAATGCGCTACCACTAGGCTAACTGGAAGTCCTTGAGGAATACTGGAATGTACAACGGGTATTCGGGCTTTATAAAGTCTTCATATATTCCATGTCTAGTATTATTAGCAAAGATTTACGGATAGTTCAAAGACAAACCACTTGAAGCTCTGGATGTGATATAATTTATAAATTGCGAACAATAATACAATTACGTTATTGCTTCATTATATTAGAGTTGTTAATGTTATATTTACAATTATTATTTGCTGTTGTTTTATTACATTCGTTATTATTTGTTTATTTCTAACTAGGTTACAGATGAGTTCGCCTTCCTGTTGCCAATTCTGCCGACGTCGTATTATCTCCGCAATGCTACCACTAGGTTACCCATGTTTAATTTTGGTTAACTCCAGGTTTAATTTGGTCGTTGCTAACTCTAGATGTCTTTTTATGCCGATGTGAAACGCAGTCGTCTTAGCCTAATATGCAAATTCGACAAGGATTTAAAGACAAATACACCAGAATAGCCAGGGCTATAAAAAAACACGTTCGTGACGTTCGTCAAGCGTAGCACTACCGTGAAACGGTTTGGATAATACCAGATAAATTAATAATAAAAGAATCACTTAGAAGATACATTATTAATGAAAGGATCTAAAAGAATAAAATCAATGTAATCGATCCAAATGGCCTAATGTATACTGTATAGATGCGCCAAGAACATATGCACTTTATATCAGAAATGACAGTTAAAGAGATTTGTTTCAATAAACTACGTCGAATCAGGAAGTCGTGTGAACTTTTCTTACAGTTTCTAGCGTAGGCAGTTTATGTTATCTGAAGTGCAATATTTTCCACGGAATTTTAATCCCAAAATTTTCTTTGGTGCATACCAACAGATTATTTCTGATATATCTCTAAAAATGAGTTAAAAACCTTTTAATAGTGTTATTTTAAAGTAAAATCTTATGAACAAATTTTAAAATATTCTTTACTATTTTTTTTTTTTAACTTTTAAACTTTTTCTGTGGGGCTAATCTTTTTCAAGGAAGAATGGCATAATAAAAATGCATTTAATAGTTTCCTTATCATTCTTATTAATATGTTTACAGTTGAAAAGTGATGTCAAAAATTTTTTTTCAGGTAGTCTCCTCTAACGATATATATATATATATATATATATATATATATATATATATATATATATATATATATATATATATATATATATATATATATATATATATATATATATATATATACGTATGTATGTCAACATTTTGTTACGCATTTTGGTGGTTTAGTGTTTATTTTTTTACTCCTTGCCCAAGCTATACAGACTGGATTTGGTTCGCTGCCAAAATTATAAATAGCAACGGAGGTTTTAACGTCTGAAATTTTGCTTTCCGGACGACCGTTATGAAGGAACGTAATCCTACGATAAAATTGATTGATACTGTTATAAACCTGAAAAAGACAAAAATATAAATTTTAATTTGAAATTTAAGAAGAAAAGTTAAAGATTTAAATATTTAATTTTAAAGCCAACAAAATCCTTCATGACAAATTAATTTCTCACACACTACGAGAAAATGAAAAAAAGGTGCACTCACGTCTATGAGTCGCTATAGAATCTCTAATGGAATGATTCATCCTGCAATCAATCCACGTATAATAAAACGAAATGCATTTCTAAGCACTTACTAATGAAATACAGTATGTTTCTATTAATAGACACAAATATAAGAATAGTTTATGTCATCGGAAACACGTTTACTTTATTTTTCGACTATGTAGACATTGTTAACTGCATCTGTTATTGTTAACTGCATCTCCTGGGGCAAGCTGTCTGCATCTCAGATTTCATCTATTCGAAGCTTAATAAACTAGGCGTTAAACGGTCTATTTATCATGTCGAATGTTTGTATCATTTTAAAAGTAATTATACAATAATAACAATGTCACATTCTAATTTTGCTGCACATGATTATGGAACTCTACTCTCCACTGATTTATTAAATTTTTATGTTGATGTCAAACTCAAATGTTAGGGACAGTGGACTTCTAAGATGAAAGCTTAATTTTAAGAAGGAGAAAGTACGTGGATGGATTTCATGGGTTACATTTAATGTTTTAAAACATAACAATTCTTGGCGCAGTATTACTTTATGTAAGACTAGCTGAAAACCCGCACTTCGCTGCGGAGTACATTCAAATTAAATACCTACTTTGGTCAATGTTTGCAAATAATCCAAAAAAATAAATATATATATATATTTATTATAAATACGACGATCAATGTATACAATTGATTTAAAAATAATATATATAGGGTAACTCTAGGATAGATGGTCATACAGGAGAGGTGACCAGTCTAAATACTTCCAAAACTTGATCATAAATGGCAGTTTAAACTTTTTACGTAGGAAGTGTTCAACGAGTTCATTTATTGCGAGGTACAGCTGTGTTTATCTTTTATAAAAAGTAAAAAGAAATTTTAATGTTTATTTGATTTAGTGGTTGAAACTTTTTGTTGAGTTACGTATCTGAATGTTTTGCAATACGTACGTTACATTTTTTATTTAATTTAGGGACTTTTAAGGCACGCATATAATCCAATCTTTGCTTCTAAGCCTAAAACAAAGACGTACAATGGCGGAGTGACGCTTTAAATTGGGTGGTCATCTGTCCTTGAATTTCAGGATAGATGGCGACATAAAATCGAGGAGAGATGACCACCTTTAATCAATATTTAAAAATTTTACGGAGTGAGGATTTTAACTAAATATAATTGTATTGAAAATAATTACATAACTTTTATGTTTATAATTATACTATATGCACCAGTTCCTAATGAAACCATGACAAAAAAAGTGAGAAAACGTACCAAACAGGTAGCTATTCTTTTGACATCACCAGAAAATATTGACAAACGTCAGAAATTTTCATCCCAGAAACAGATAAAGTTGATAAATATGTTTAAAACCAGTAAAAAGCCTAAAATAAGCACGAAAAAGAAACAAAAACACGACACTTCCAGTAGTGAAGAAGATGGAATACATTTGAAATTATCAGATTCTAGAGATTCTGATGGAATAGAATTTGATGAGGATCACTGTGTTGGTTGGGGAGAATGCTACAATAACATAACCTTAAAGGATGACTGAATAAAATCTATAAGGTGCCTGAAGTGGTTCCATGAAACGTGTAGAAACTATCAAGGTCTTTGCCAAAAATGTGGTAAAATTATACGAAAAGTGAAGGGTTGAAATTATACTTCACTTGTTGTTTATTCGAATTTTATTCACTCATTTTCCGTGATATAATTGCATCTTTGGAAATAGCTATAAGTTTTTCATGATTAACTATATGAAATATGTTGTTTTTTGCTATTTTAACTTCACTTTTTCTTTCTTGTATTGGATGGCCATCTCTCCTCGGCTTGAAGGAGAGATGGTCATCTGCCATTTTAATTTCAAACTGTTTCCCAAAATTTTTTTTCTCAATGTTTAATTATTTTTTGCCCAAAATATGATAAGTGTATGTATAAGAATTTTAAATATGCATAAATATTTCTTGTTTTTGCATTCTAAGAATTTTTATTTCAATCTTTAAAAACTATGCCATCTATCCTAGAGTTACCCTATATTTATAAAACAATTGTAATAGATATTTTTAAAGACAAAATAATGTAGAATAAAATATTCAAATTAAATTTAATAGGACATACTAAAGAATATAGTAAAGTTAATATAGTGCAGTTTGAGGAACATATCTTTTACTGTATTTTAATATTTTTTTGGATAATGTACAATGGTCTGCTGCATTAGAAAGAAAAAAAAACTTGTTTTTCTGTTTCGCTGTTATCACGTGACGATAAATTTATTTAAAGTACCAGAGAAAGAAATCACGTGATCAGCATTTAATAAATTAAATTCTAAAAATTAATCTTTAAAAATTCCCCCAAAATCAGAAAATGGAGGTAAAGATTCTAAAAAGATTTCATTTTAAAGGAATTTTTATACTCTTTCTCGTGATATCAATTTTATAACCCTTAAATTATTATTTTAAATGCAAACCTAAAAAATGTTACTAAAACTGCTTAAAAATTTAATTTAAAAAAATCTATGTAGAATTTTTCAAAAACCTTTCTTAGTGCACCCCTACACTATAAGAAGAATCGCCATGCAAAATTTCAGCCCTTTAGGTCCAGCGGTTTGGTCTGTGCGTTGTATGTCAGTGAGTCAGTCAGTTACAGTATTGTTTTATATATTATGGATGGCTACGGAAAATCCGTTGCTCCCTCGTTCCCGAGTATAATTCGAGAAATGTCCGGTGAATTATTTCCTGTAATCCAGTTTTAGAGATGGAATTCAAAAGAAAATAGCAAAAGCATATTTTAAAATTCAAACTCAGGAATGTGTTAGCAGTGTAATCGATATATGAAGGAAGAACAAAATTTGTAACAACGGAGAAAAATTCCCACAGCCTACCATAGAAGCTTGAATCGTCCACTAATGGGTGGGTGGGGGGGGGTGGGGGTAGGGACCAGGTTGACTACCACTGGGTTACACCATGGAGCATATATGCCTCAGCCGGGATTCGTATCCAAGCCCATGCTGTTGAAGCTCGTGAGGTTAAGCATAATAACGTGACATTTACGTTATACTGCTTACAATTCAATCTCTAATGATATGGAATTTTTTTCATTATAAAAATCTCCTTTGATGCGAATATATTCACAATAATAAAAGATCGGTACTGTATAGAAAATTAATTTTACGTAGAAAATTCCACACATTTTCCAGCATTATTATAAGTATTATACATTATAAGTGTGAGAAGAATAAGTTATTACCATGTTTTTATTAAAGCACTTTCCTGTTTGTTTGTTTGTGTGTGTTTGTCCGGTACAAATCTTGCAGTCGATTTTTAATTAACTTCCCGACTAGATAGACATTTGAAACTTTTAGAATAGCTCGGAACATAATGACAGTGCTTTATTTTATGACTTTTAGCCATATTTAAGCACATTTGAATTCATTTTCAGTTAATTTTGTTTTGTAGACTGGTGCAGCCATCTATCGCCGGGACAGGAACGAAAGAAAGAAAATGAAGTTAACTTCCAATTAACTTCATTTTCTTTCAAGTTGATGGGATAATTCATCAAACAAATTTTTAAAAAGTATTTATTAATACATAGAATTGTCAAGTTTATATGATTCAACAGAAAATTTATAAACATGGTATATTAAAATTTATTTTTATCTTGTAATTATTTAGAGTATATTCATGCAACCTACACTATCTGTGTTCTCCAGGAATATTAAACTCATTTCTATATATATATCTGTAACTTAAAATATATTCTCAGCCAGGACATGAATTATTCTGCCTTTGAATCCCGCGTGTCCACCTGAACATGATGGATGCGTATGATCAGAACCCTTTGTTCGGTGTCTTGACAGACTGCAGACTGTACTCGATGCCTTGTGCCTTTCTAGTCAGGTCGCCGAGACACTAGTACCAAATCATATGTGATCATTTGTATAAATGGCTGGCGAAATGGGAAACCATAAATTCTAATAATCGAAAGCAGGTTGCGAAATGAAACCGGATATGAACTTTCGGGGGGAGAAAAGAGCGTACAATAATCTACAGTGATTTGTAACACATTTTGCGTTTAATGCAGTCCATGCACAATACCCGCGCCGGAAAGTTAAGATTTTGAACGCAACTTTTTCATAGCGTTGATGAAATGCAAATGTAGAGATAAAGAGGAGAGGAAGATATTAATATAACACATTCTATCCGATTGTTAAATGCCGAGATTTAAAAAAAAAAGGTATTCTAGATGAAACACTACATATGTCTTAAGACACACCTCCAAACTTCAAATAATAATTACAAGATAAAAAGAACTTTTTATATACCACGTTTTTAAATTTTCGGTTGAATCATATAAACTTGACAATTCTATGTATTAATAAATCCTTAAAAAATTTTTAATGAATTATCCCATCAACTTGAAAGAAAATGATCAAATGCGTAATAAAGAGAGCAATTATAAGAAATTTTCAAATAACGAAATTAACTGAAAATGAATTTAAATCTGCTTAAAGATGGCTAAAAGTATTAAAAGAATGCATTGTCATCGTGTTCTGAGTGATTCTAAAAGTTTCAAATGTCTAGCTACACGGGAAGTTAGTTAAAAATCGATTGCAAGATTTGTACTGGACAAACACACAAACAAGAAAGCGAGTTAATAAAAACATGGTAAAAACTTGTCAAGACACGAGCGAATTTTTTTCTTAAAGGGATGAGCAAATTTCCATTTTCTTTGTTTCAAACATAGGATAGAGGAAGAATGGAGAACCTTTTTTTCTGCACGTGCCCCAAAATTGAAAAAAAAAATAGTGCTCACGTGGCAGTTAATTTATTGATACGAAAGACAAATTTAAATAAGAGATTTAATGTCGTTCTATTAAAAGAATAAGTTTTACACAGATAGAATACTGAAGAAGTCATTTAAAATAAACACTAGAAAATTAACGTCAATTACTTATTCATAAGATTTTTGTTTATAAATATCAGATGTCATACATTTTATATCGAGAAATGGGCATGTTATTCCGTAGACCGGAAAGTCCTTTCATGAGGCCAGGGGTCGAGGGAATATTAGACCCCTCCAGATGTCGCCCCCTGGGGTTGATCGATCAAAATTGAGGTGGCACCAAGGAAGTAATGTTGGCTCAACTGTACGGTGCTTCCATATAAAGAGTTGACAACAATTCTCGCGGTTCTGTGTGAATGTCTCAGGAAAAGTGAATGCGCATTAGCCCGCCAAAAATATATTTCCTATCGAGGTCATATTTAGTCAATTGGCAAAACAAACTTAATGAACTGCTTGTAGATTCATCTGTTCATTTATTTCTGAATCTTTATTTTATGAAGCTCATTTCCGGCGACAAATATTCGCATTCTTCAACAAAAAGACTTCCAGGTGACACAAATGAAATTATTAGTTATTATAAACAAACGAATTTTCCAGGTTAAGAATTTTCAGAACATGCTATTTCAATTTTATAACATATGTCTGATACCTTCTGGGGTTCAATAATTTCCAGATAGTTTCGAAAATTATTTGTACATGGACCTGGATTGGAAGCGCTTTAATTTAAACGTACTAATCAATTTCAACTTTAACAAGAATCGACTTCCAAAGTGCCATCAAAATTCTTTTCACGTGCCACTTCTAATACTCGTAGGTGGGGTGAGTTTACTCGTAAATTTCTGGTCTGTATTGTTCCTTTGTATATTGTTGTGATGTAATTTCTAATGCTTTTGACTTTCTGTTTTCAATTTGGGGATCTCGGGACCTTGGAATGTTTTTTGGCTATACCTACAACTTATTCAGAAAGTTCCCCCCTTGAGGTGATCGACTAGGTTTGGCCTCTTGATGAACCGACCGGTCAATTGTTTCACTATGTTTTGGTTTATTTTTGGTTTTGCTTTTGTATACTTTGATGTCTGTTATTCATAAACGCGTGTCATAGATTCGCAATCACTTCTATTGAACATTTAAAACCAAATAAAAAAAAACCGGAAATTTCTACGATGATTACCTTACGAGATAGGAAAGGTAATCATCGTAGCGATAATTTTATGATGTCTTACCTATTTGACTTCAACACAAGAGTACTTGTAAAATATTTATGCAAGATAATCAGTTGGAAATTCCATTATCATTCCTTTTTTCTAATTATATTCGACTACCTCCAGGAGTTTTAATTTCGACCAAAAATTCTGAAAACCTCTTCCCCAGAGCAAATAATAGTCAAAAAAAATTAGGCAGATTAAAATTTTTAAGTCTAAAAAATAAATATATCCAGAAGACAAATAATTTTTTAAGCCTTTACCATGGATAATGAAAAAAAATATATGAAAAGTCTGCATTTGGTTCAGCAGATTTATAAAAAAACTAAACTGAACTTTCTAGAAATTTTGTATTTTTTAAAATAAAATTTTAAGATCCTCAGGTATTTTTATATGTATAATGATAATATACATAGAAAAATAATTTACATAAAAGACTCTTTCAGCAGATAAACCACTAAAAGTGCAGGAAAATAAAAAAAAATTAATAGATTTTTGCTCGATTTCGTGGAGTTCGTCTCTTCACCAAGGTCGGGCAAATTAACCAGCCACCGTGAATAATTAATTTGTCAAGGGTATTATGGCATATGGCTTTGTGACTACATTATTACTGCAGTAGCAGACTTACTTGCAATATTACAAACTCGTAAAATTACAAATTTGTTTTTAAATGTTACAAACTCGTAAGAGACCGTGGTAGTGAATTTTCCCTCTTTGTTAAATTAATTTCCTTACATTTTGCATTTTCCGTTCGTCCCGGATGAGTGAAGCCGTCGTTTTTAATTTTTTAAAGACAATCAGCGGCCATGACTGTATTAACTTGTACTCAATTTATATTGATCGAGGTCAAATTAAAATCAGTCAGCGTGAATAGATGATAAAGGGATATTAAGGCATGGATTTTCTTTTAACTATTACTGCAGCTAGAGACTTAATGACGATACCCCACACTCGTAAAGTTAAGGCCATCCGCACACGGAGCGACTCAAAGGAAACTGAACTGGTTAGCGACTGAAATTGCTTATCGGTTACAAACTCGTTAGTGATGCGGCTCCGCACACGGGCCGACTCAAAAGTGATTCAAATCAATAGTTTGCGACCTGTCATGGAAGGAAGAACATCATTATTCCGGGCATTATTTTTAGTTAAATTATTATCAGAAATTAATTTATTTTAAAAATCGTCACAATAGATTGTCTTTGATCAATCGTTTAAAAATGGACTCTATATATGAGCGCACATATTTCATACAACAAAAAACGTTAGAATTTCATTCCATAGCTAAGCAGAAGTCACGTTACTCGCGTACGTCATTTAGCAGCTTGCGAAAAGAGCGGCTGTAACATAGATTGTGTAATAACACGCACAACGCAAGAGAAACTGGCGACTGAAGTTGCTAGCGACTCGACATGTTGAGTTGCCTGCGACTAATTACAAACGCGTTGCTGACGGGTTTGTAACCAGTTGCGCCGTGTGCATGGCTCCATTCAATTACATAGGTTACGACTCATCACGGACTGGTTTGTGATTGGAGTAGGTTATCAGTTTCATTTGAGTTGCTCCTTGTGCGGACGGCCTAAAAGTTTATCTTCAAATCTTTCAAACTCGCTAGCAACTGAGGTTAATGCAACTTCACTGTACGCCAAATTAATTCACTTTCATTTTGTGCATTCCGCTCGTTACTATTGAGTTACGCCGACGTAAATCATCTCAAATAAAATGAAAGCCAATCAGTAGGCATGAGAGTATTAACTTTAATATAGAAGATTGAAAATTAACCCTCACTGGCGTATTTGTACCGTCAGATTTGGTTACTTTGTGACGGATTTTAAGTTTTATCCTGTGCCATCCGATCAGTTTTAAAAGCAGCCCAGAAAGAACAATTGTAAAACATTGGTACATCCTTTCTTTATGTAGAAATGTATTAAGCTAACCCGGATCTTTAATTTCCATTCAGAAATTAAAGTTAAAATGTGTCACAAAGTAGCCCAACTCGGCAGGGCAACTTTGTGACATCTGTGTTTTCGCCTTGAAATCTAAGACGAAAAATTACTTGACACAAAGTTAGATAATAAAACGCTTTGAAAAGCTTTATACACAATTATACATACCTATTACAAATTTTGGATAGCTTTATCTATATCTTTGACATCAAAGAGAGCTCGGGTGCCCAGGGCAGCCATAAGTTCTTGGAGAAGATGAGGAAATTCGTCTTTCGGCACACTCTAGTGTGCCGAAAGAACTATCTGGAAGAACACTGCCCGAAGCGGCAGTGTTTTTCCAGATATTGAATGTTTCTTTCTCTCCAGTGGTATTTTAGAGAACGGAAAAATGCAATATCGAGCGGTTGGAGGAGGTGGGTTGACTTTGAGGGTTATTTTGTAACAGTATCAATGTGTCAAAAAGTAACCGCGTCACCTTTCGATATTTAGGTTATGTTCTCATATCTCTCGGAAATATCACTACACAAAAGTTATATTACACCACAAGCTAACCGACATATTGAGAATAAAAAATAATTACCTGTGACGGTTGTATAAGGTGTTAGCCTTCGGCACGCAAAGTTTCCGAAGTTTGCGTCAATAGCTTGACAACAGGTTAGAACAACACACTGGCCAGCGAAGACAAATGGCACACATAAGCTTCGGACACTGGCCACTAGTTGTTGCTGTATGTTGGGCAAGCTTTTGGCGCTGTTCTTTGCCAACCCGGTATCACGGGCGCGGCGCAAGATCCGAAATACGGAGAAATTACCGTGTCACAAAGTTATCCCTGCAGTCACAAAGCAATACGGTCTTACAGTATTAATTATATTGATTGAAGTCAGATTATATTGATTGAAGTCAGACCAGAAAAAAAAGAGAAAATATTCGAGGTGATTACATTATAGAGGTACATTATGGCACGGCTCTGCGTTTTTCACTATTACTACAACAACAGACTTACTGGCAATATCACTAAACTTGTAAAACTAAAGACCTGTATACAAATAATATAACCTCATAGGCAACCGAGAATAGTGCATTATTACCCTTTGTTACATAAAATTCCTTTTATACCGCATATTTTGTTCTTCTCTAGTGTGTTACAGCGTCACTTTGCACCTGTAGCAAGAAAAAAAAAGACTGCCAATCGGAAGGCTTGATAACCCAATCAGAAAATAGTTATATAGTTAGCTCACTTCGCAAAAACTAGTTTTTTCCAAACATATTACAGCTCAATTTATCGTTTTCGATGTATAAGCTTTTCCATGCAAGGAAATATTATTTACGTTTATTTTCACTAAACGAATAAGCTGTTGTAAGACAAAAGGGGTGGGGGTAGAACAATATTTCTTTTTTCATTGTACTGACACCTCGCTGTGAAAAACTGTTGTTTCCCGATCCTGCGATGATTATCTTATACCACTAGAATAACATTTCCATTATTCTTCTTTCTTGAAGAACTTTTATTCTACAGACTAATATTTTCTTACTGACTGGAGGAATTATATCATGAATTATCGGTTATTGTCATTTTTTTCACCCAACGAATGTTAAAACTGCCTGAAAGATAATATTTTTTATCCTAACAAGCCAGACACTATGACGTCCTCTGTAGGGAACTTAATTGAAGTCAACCTCTTTCCCAGACTGTTTTTCCTAAATAATGCAGAAGTGGACCTTGTGCGATCATCACAAATTAACCTTCGAACTTTAGCTATCATGCCGAACTAAGCATGAAATAATTCCGGATATTTTCAGAAATTTCCGTGTTTAGCAACTCTCCATAAAGTCTGATATTTTACGAATATTAAGGGAGTCCCGTACACAAAATTTTCTTTTTAAAAAACACTTCTTATTTTCTTACTTCGAAACATACTATAGGCCCTCAACGAAAAATTAATTCAAGATCTTTGATTCTACGATAATTAGGAACACATATACATCATTTTTATGGTATACTATCAATGCGTTCTATACTATATATATATGTGTGTGTATGTGTATGCCGAGCGCTGACACTCGGAGTTTGCGGGTTCGAGTCCCACTATTGGATTGGATGTTTGTAACCGTTCGGACTAGCATTTAAGTAGTAGGATGGGTCTAATAATTTCTCGTGCAGCAAAAAAATAACCGTATCACTCTCAACCAATTAACCAGCCTATACATATGTATTTTAATTCCATTTAATTTTTCGATATATATATATATATATACATATTCTACTAAATGGCCCTATTTTGTCCAGAGCTGATTAAAGACTACATAGAGCGAATATTATGCAATGATCCTTTTTTCAACGGCCACTCCTGAGTACAGCCACTTTTGTTTTGGAACCATTACTGGCTGCCATAGAGACATTTCACTGCATATATATATATATATATATATATATATATATATATAGGGCCAATGTTTGAATACAAGTGCCTCCGCATTGGATAAAAAATATATATATATATGTGTGTGTGTGTGCGTGTGTGTGAGTCTAAAAATATGGGGGGGGGGGGCAATCGCGCGAACTTAAAACGGGATATTAGTTAGTAAAATATAGGATTAACAATTTAAAAGTCTGGGAGTTCAAATAAGCGGCATCAGGTTTTGCAGTGAAAATAGAATTAATGGGTTCGACTTGATTCGATTACTGAAGAACCCCAGATTCTAAAGGGAAATTCCCCTTTTCATTATATAATCTTGTCCCATCTGTGGTTTGAGCGTCGAAGAGAAAGGAAGCGCTTAGTTCAGCGAAAATTTAATGTATTTTATGACGAAATGAATAAGTAATGAGCGTTGGTTTTTAAAGTTGAAACAAAGAAAATATGCAGAGCCATGGATAACTAGGGAATGGAAACGACGTGTGCCATAGACACACAGATTTAAATTGGGTGGCGTATTGGGAATTAGTTTGATGGAGCTGAGTAATTAATTGGAAGTTAATAAAAGATGTTTGTAAAATCAATTGGACTGTTCTATGGATACTGTGTCAACATCTTGAAAGCTTGATGGAGTTTTAGGGTTTGAATGTCCTCGCCACCGGACCACGAACTGCAAAATGATTCTCAGGATGTTTGGAATATTACGTTAATAGATCGGGCGTGAAGCACCAACGTCCGACATATATATATAAATGTAACAAGAAAACGCGTCTTCCTAAATTACTTTACTTTAAAGCAAATTCTCTTTTTAATAAAATACAACCCCTTTTCCAAAATTGCGACCTAAAAGTAAAATAAGATAAATTATATTATCCCTGCAGATCATTAAGCAGGCATGTGAAGTATCGGAACTCAATAACATCCCCAGATATGAGTGTTCGAAGTTTATGAGATTCCGAATGTCAGTATAGTGTCAAAATTCTTGAAGAGCCCTCGAAACACTCTGAATTTATGTCTCTATAACGTCAAAAAAACCCACTTTGCAAGAACTTTATGGCTACTTATCCTATGCCCAGGCCATAGGTCGCAGCTAACAAGCGCAGGATCTATCAATCCCCGATAAACTGAAGTGGACACGTGAACTCCACGAATATAGAGTCGTCCAATTAAAAATTAAGTAGTTTAGGCCCTCTGGCGTCAATATCGCAAGACACCCATTTAATATTGCATGAACGCAAGACTTTTCCCTCTCTTCGTTTCCAACTGTTGTTGCTGTCGGACATGCTGTCCGCTCTCTCTTCGTGTCTAACTTTTGTTGCTGTCGGACCTGCGGTCCTCTCCTGTATGTAATCCGCGTCCCGTCCTGGCAAAGGCGCCGGACAAGTCATGTGGCCACTGCAGCTAATACCTTCGCGATGCTTCATCTATACTTATATATTAAGAGAGAGAGCGATTTTGTACGTGGAGGGTAATCTCCGGAACGACTCCACCTATTTGAAAAATTCTTTCACTGTTTGAAAGGTACATTATTCCAGATGGACATAGGCTATATATTATGTATATCTGATCAGTAGAAATAAAGTAGGGGGGATACTCTAGATTTGTGTGCACGGCCGCCATCTTGGATTTTTCCGCCAGGGTTTGGCGCATTTCGCATGGCGATAATTATTGCGTTCTGGTAAAAATAACCCAATGTCAAATTCTCTAATTTTAAGATCAAACAGTTATTTCTGATGTGATCTTTTAATTACAGTATAATAATTTTAGGTGAAATCTTGGCCTTGACCAGGAAATCTGAGTCAAATTGACTATACTCAAAAGAGTAAATTATTTTTAAAACTAAGAGTCTTTTTGTCGAAAATTTTTGAATCCATTATCAGTTTTTCGTTAACTTATTAAATTGAAGTTGCTTTTAATTTTGTTTATCGATTGTCAATTAGTATACTATAATGATACACCATTTCATTCATTTGAAGTAAAAATTATCTGCTATCATTTTTTCGTAAAATGTAAAATACAGTATACATTTTAAATACAATATATTTTAAAATATTTTCTAATTCCAAGTTGTAGTGGATTACAAATAAATTTAAATAACTGAAGTTCAACTTCTCTCTCCCCAGGAACCTAAGTTAAAAAGTTAGTTAAGGTTAAGTTATTGGTTTAGGAAAAGGTTTTTTTTTCTTATTTCCAACACAGCAGGATAAATGGTCCAATAATCCTTGTCCCGATTTTATTGTATGCACCAAATATTTGGTTAAGGTCAAATCTGAAGTAAAATTTCATTACCACAATGCCCTAACCAAAACAAAACAAAAAAAAAGTGGATCTGGTTACTCACCATAAATTTATGGGTTCATAATTATTTTACATTTTTCAAAGCTGAATTTTAGATAATTTTTAAATTGCAAGTTATTTAGGTGGTATGAAAATGCTGTATTTTTTTTCTAATTAACAATATATTGGCATAATAGTTTGGTGCTTCATTGCTATTAGTCAAAGAGTTAGGGCAAACTGAATAGATGGCATTGAAATTTTATCTGTAAGTAAAATTCATTTGACCAAATTTTTCATATGGATCATAATTTGAAAAGGTAGTTTTTAATTAAAAATGACAAAAAAAAATCTCAGTCCAACGATTAAATGATTTTCAAAAATATTTCTAAGTTTCACAATTTAAAAAGGTCGTTTTTATTAAAAAAGCTAAAAGAAAAACCCAAAATTTCCAATATTTGAGAATGAATTTATAGAGAATCTATGCTCACTTCTACCCAGACTTGGGTGTATATAATTTGAAGTGGCACTCTATTTAAATTATATACAAACACAGTTTATACATGAAATAATGTTTATTGAATTCGCTGCACATATAATTGGCTTTTACAGCAATAAGCATGCGTACTACTTGTACGGAATGTAAATACAGCTTTCAAGAACAATATATTTTTATACTCACGAACAGTAAGTCAAACCAGCAGTACTGCCACGTAAACTTCTGGCCCGTAAAGCACTAGCGCAGGATAACACCTTTTCAACCTTAACAACAACTCCCTTTTTTCATTAATGACGCTGCGTGGTATTTATACTAAGCGCGTATGCCGAAATTAGCATATCTAAAGCAGCTTCTTTAATTCACTCAAAAGTTCGATTCTTGTGAATCGAATCTTGTGTATACCTTACACTGGCCTCCCTCGAAAAAAAAATTAGGTAACTGAGGTCTGAACGGCTTCAGTTAACTAATTGAAAACGCGTGCTGGTCTGACTTTTTACATAATGGGTGGCAAAGCCAAAAAACCTTCCACACGTTGTGTGGGGGAAAAACGCCACTACCATTTTACAAAACTAACCCCGAAGGGTCCAGGTGACACCATTACACAGTGGATTTGCAGAGTTGCGGATACTGGGCTGGCCAACTGCGCCCTAAAATATCTATTTTAATTAAAAGTGACAACACAATTGCACAGCATGACATTTCTTGACTGTATCTGCTCTCCCCCAATTTATAATGTACATGTGTTATGATTTGCGAAGTTAGTATGTTAGTTGTTTGTTATCTGTAGTTAGTATGTATTTTTTTTCACTACATGTCCCCTTCAAAAATTTATAAAACAATAGTATGCCGTTTTTTTTTTCAGTGGCTCACCCCTTCCCCTCAAAATGTTTACACAGTATATACAATGGGGAACTTCAAACCAATTTGGTTCGGTTTTATTAAGGGGACTCGGTACCCTTTGAAGAAATTTTTTTCCAAAAGTATGTTTATCTATAGTATACACATATTATTATAGGTAATACTTATACAAACTGATTTTAACAAGAAAAAAAATCATTTTGTGAGTAAAAATTGAGAAATTTAATTTTTTTCAAAAAAATTAAAGAATTTTAAAAACTATTTTTCTCCTTTAGTTTTCAAAATTCTAACATGATTTTTTTTTTGGAAGTGTATGACATTATGCTTTATAATTTTATGGATCGATTTTACAATTAATGAATTACTTCCTGAGAAAAAAAATTAAATATACAAATACAGGCAAAATCGCAGCAAAAAGCATGGTTTCCTCAACATTTTCATTTTTCATTTTTTTTCTTTTCATTATATTGTAAAATCCATCCATAGTTTTATTAAGTACATTATATTGAAGCCACAAAAAAATATTGGAGTCATTTGACATATATTTGTAGATGTCACTTTGCTTTAAACACAGTAATACGTCAAAAAACAGCAAACTGAGAAAAATCAATTTAAAGATTTTAAGCACTGAAAACACTGTAAAAACCTCTTCCAGTTTTCTTAATATTAATGTTATTATGTTACTACTTATATATCTTGAAAATTATAGCCATTTTATTTGAATAGGTGAACATTTAGTTATAATTAGAGGCTTTCATTAAAAACTTACCCAAACAGAAATGACGAGAAAACTGGTGAAAAATGTGAATAACAATTTAAATATATTTCTTATAGTGTTTTTTATTGCAACAGGTATTCAAATTACTTTTAAATGCATGAAATACTTATAAATATGTATTAGAAGACACTTATAATAAAAATTTATAGCATTAATTAAAAGTTTCGTTCAGAGTTTGAAAATTTAAGTTGCAATGTTTCACCATCAACAGAGTACGTAAACTTCACTCATAACACATGATAATTTTAAAAACATCCAGCTGAATATGTAAGGCCTTCTCTCTTTCTGGCTAGCTGTTCTCTTTTACGAATAGCTTTTTTAATTATTTTACGAGCAAGTTGGTACTTTGCATTCTTACGCCTTTTCCGAAACAAAACTTTTCGTGAATCCAACATAATACCAAGTTTTTTCGTGGAATGACCAACATTCATTCCTAGTACATTTTGTACTCCTCTTATTGTTTGCATTGTACCCATATTGAACTCACAAACTGCTGTTGATACACATAATTTTACTCGTTGTCTATTAACAAATATTTCTTTAGGGCACTTTGCCCAAATCACGCTGTGCAAACTCTCATTAGCATTTTGAGTTCCACAACGTACACATCTTTCCAAAAGTTCACTAGATGCAAGCCGTTGATATATGGGTAAAATTTTTGGAAGAAATGCTTCATTTATTGGGGTACCTACTCTTAATTTGTGACTCCCTGGGTTGTCACCTCTAGCCAATGCAGCCTGATAGAAACACCAGGAATTGACACCAACTGGACACTTGGAATGCTGAGGTTTTTTGTCAGTGGAAATGCTATGATACAGAGTAGCATATATTGCTCTTTTCATACCAGTAGCATCACCTTTGTTTTGCAAGATGGCTCTTTGATAGTACACAGTAAGTTTCTTTATTGTTGTTTCACTCAAACTGCCATGAGCTTTTCCACCTAAGGTAACACCTCGAGCACGCCATTCTTTCACAGTTGTCCGTAAAGCTGTTCCCAATCTCTTGCTGACATGATTTACGCATTCTTCCTTTTTTATTTTGACATCAGGACCATAAACATTTCTTTCCGATAAGTATTTAAAAGTTTTGCAATCACCATCAGACAACAATGTAGTGTATCGGAAGCCTAAAGAAACAGATCGTTTCCAAAGGATCAACGCAGCTTCCATTTCCATTGCTCCTGATGTTCCACTATGATTTCTGTCACAAGCACTTTTATGACCCTCATACCATATGTTGAATTCAGCACTAGATGTACCAAATTCTCTTTCAGCTACAGAACAGTGACGACATACTTTACTCATTACTTCGAAGTCTACGACATAACCCGTATGAATGTCAATTACACATCCTACTCCTATAAGTGATGTATGCCCCCGTGTTAACCACGTACCATCAAACGTGACACATATGTCCTTAATTTCATCAGAATTAGGGGAAATTGTTTCATATGTCCTTTTAATAACATCATGCACATTCTTTGAAACATTTTTCAGTGAAGCAGCATATGCAGAATCTAAACTTTTTACACATTTGTTGAAAGTTCTAGATGAAAAAGGTTGGATATTCATGACCATGCAAAATTTTTCAATGGCTGAATATCCTTTTCCAGTCTCTAAAAAAGCTTGTGTTACTCTCAAATTTATGTCAGGTATAGTATTGCCATTTCTTTCACAAGATGAGTTAATAGAATTTACTTTCTTATCACAAGAATCACAAGTTAAATTCAGATTGTATGAGAATCCCAATTTTGTGCCTAGCTCAAGTTTTAATGTTTGCATTTCACAGGCTGGACACTTCAAGTTCAAAAATAACTTACTGATTTGAGCAAAGTTCACCATAATATAATCTTCAGAATTAGAGTCTTTAATAATATCATCAATAATAGATGTATTCTGGAGTCTGAGATTTGAATTTATCACATTTGTGGCACTGCTGGAACCTGGAATCTCATCTTTCGTTGAGCACCACCTTTTATTGTTCATACGAGATGAATGTGCTTTACGCTTTCGACTAACCATATTAATATAAATAATGCAATTATTAATATAAAAATCGTTAGAAAACTGAATAATCACTTATTGGTAAATATATAAGCAAGAAATTAAAGGAAATCAAGAAGATTTAGTCTTGAAAAAGACTTTTTAAAACAATAAATTAACCGAATCACAAGTTGAAAATAGCGTAGCACATGTAAACAACGATCTACTAAGAGTTAATTTCACAGTTAAACGCATGCTTTTTCTATTACGCATTATATTTGTAATTCAGGGAGGAAATTTCAGAGTAAAAGGAATGTAAACACTGAAGTGGGCGTGGCATTTAAATGGCTGTTAAGATAATAAAATGTATTTTTGATACACTTACAATCGTCAGATCAACTTAAAACTTTGTACCAATATACTAGAGGTGTCAAAGTCTATTTTTAACAAAAAATTGAAAAATCGATATTTTCATCAATATAAGGGTACCGAGTCCCCTTAAAGGGTGGGAGTTAGAATAAGAGAATTGATACAAGACTTGTTCCTCATGAATGCAGCAACTTCCTTGCACCAGTTTGTCCAATCCGCTGAACCTCTCTTGATGGTCGCAGTCCTAGTAAAGGGGTTCGTTGACCGTGTGGTCATCCTTCGTGCAGCAGGTCGTAGGTCCTGAGGCGCTGGTCTGGCTTGACGATGGACAGGAGGTCTCTTGGGAGGAGGCCAACCTTGCTGGGCGGCAGAAATCTTCCGTTTCCTGTACTTATGCAAAGGAACTTTAAAATTGTCATTCTTCCTTTTGATAACCTTGTGTACCTTATCAGCGACGCATTCCTCCTTTGATGGAGTTTTTGTAGTGCACACTTTACCTTTCTTCGTACTTTTGCTTGTATCGGTATTAAATTTTAATGCAGATTCTATTTTTTCAACAACCTGACTCTGCTTTTCGTATTTGTGCTTATACGACTTCTTGTTTACCGCCTTAATTACTTCAGTATTAGCAGTTTTAATGCTGGAACCTGAAGGCGCTTTTTCACGTTTTTTATCCCCCTTAACTTGAGTTTTATCCTCTTTTGACGAAAAAGTTTCTTTGAAACTTGCGACATCAGAATCGTTATCATTTAAATTCTTTAACACTGCTTCAGTTTTAGGAAGATTAAGCTTTTCGTACTCGTGCGTTTTATTGCAAACTTTCTCTATAACTTCCGAAGCATCAGCTAAACTACCTACAGTATAACTCTGTGTCAACTTTTCTTCCTGATTCTCAGTCTGGTTTTCATGTACTTTATTTAAAACCATATTATCAACCTGGCCTACACAATCCCCATTCGGCTGGAAACTTGAAATAATATCATCACCTAGCAAGTTCCTACTATCGTTTAAAGAATTTTTATTGTCGTCAACTAATAAGTATTCACTAACTTCCGTAACGCATACTTCGTCATCTACTAAATTTCCTTCATTAACAGATGTGTGAATATCATCTAAAATATCAGGTATAGCATCAATAATATCAGGTATAGCATTAATAATATCAGGTATAGCATTAATAGAAGTGTCCGATGATTTATTTTCTAAACCACTAGCATTAGTATCGGCCCTATTTTCAGAAATTTGTACTGGAATTACCTCATCATTCCAGCTAGACTCACTTTCTTTATAAGCCACAAAAATACCCTGACTTTCACTATTCTCAAAATAATGATTACTACTCGGACAAAATAATACATTTGACCACACAGTTTCTACAGGTTGAACCATATCATGTGAATCAACTTGCCAGTGCAAGTAAGGTGCTTCCCTATTATTTTCTTTAAGTGCACTAATTTCATTATAACGCCGTGCGCTTCTATTATTTTGCCTGCGGTACTGCTTACGCTGCTGGTTTGAAACTCGCGAAAAATTTTGGCGCGGCTGTATAAAACTTCTCGTACCTGAATGACGGTGAGGGGTAGCGAAGAAATGTCTATTGTCATATTTAGCTAAAGCTTGAAGGAGGGTAACCTTGCTTGTAATTGTTTGATTATCTAAAAAATCTTGAACACTTGGCTTCAAACGTTGGATAACTATTTTTAAGATTATCGCTTCCGTCATTCCCTCTAAATATTCCTCACACTTGGAAATCTTTTCCATAGCAAAATCTAATGCAGACTGACCTTCACGTTGCCTTAGCGAATAAATTTCCGCTTCAATTTCACTTTGATTAAAGGTCTTTGGAAAAACACTAAGAAACTGTTGCTTGAATGACAAATAGTCAAAAATCAGATTACTGCTTTGCATGCATGTGTACCACTGAAATGCACTACCTCTTAAAGCGGCTAGAGCAATTTTAAGTTTATTCCCCTCTGGGGTGCATTGTTGCTGAAAGTAATGCTCAATTTTCTTTAGGAATTGGCTTGAGGGGCCGCCATTGAAGGTGGCTTCGAATGGCGCAATTTGCAGAACCATAATTACCCGAGGAAAATTTCCAGCAGGATTTTGTTCTACAACACTCATTTTTTAAATAGTATATAAGTACTTGCAACAATTTTATTAATATAAGTACACAGTACACAGTTTTAAATTTCAATTATGTTCTTCGTTACAAATTTAACGCTAACTACCAGGGTATATATATTTTTCGGGCGCCAGTATAGAGAATCTATGCTCACTTCTACCCAGACTTGGGTGTATATAATTTGAAGTGGCACTCTATTTGAATTATATACAAACACAGTTTATACATGAAATAATGTTTATTGAATTCGCTGCACATATAATTGGCTTTTACAGCAATAAGCATGCGTACTACTTGTACGGAATGTAAATACAGCTTTCAAGAACAATATATTTTTATACTCACGAACAGTAAGTCAAACCAGCAGTACTGCCACGTAAACTTCTGGCCCGTAAAGCACTAGCGCAGGATAACACCTTTTCAACCTTAACAACAACTCCCTTTTTTCATTAATGACGCTGCGTGGTATTTATACTAAGCGCGTGTGCCGAAATTAGCATATCTAAAGCAGCTTCTTTAATTCACTCAAAAGTTCGATTCTTGTGAATCGAATCTTGTGTATACCTTACAAATTTTTCAAAAAAGTGGTTTTTATCAAAAACCCAAAAATAAATCTAAGTCCAACGTTTAAATGATTTTTCAAAAAAATTTCTAAGTTTCATAATTTAAACAGGTGGTTTTTATTAAAAAAGCTAAAAAAATTCAAAGTCCAGCGTTTTGAAAACACCGCTTAAAACACATTGGCGAGAAATTTTCCACTCCTCAAAACACGGTAAGATCATTAAGTTGGCGCAAAAAAATCCAAGATGACGGCCGTGCACACAATTATTACGCACAGACCAAACCGCTGGACCTAAAGGGCTGAAATTTTGCATGGCGATTCTTCTAATAGTGTAGGGGTGCACTAAGAAAGATTTTTCAAAAATTCTTCTTAGATTTTTTTAGATTAAATTTTTAAGCTGTTTTTTAAACTTTTTTTACGTTTGCATTTAAAATAATACATTGAGGGTTATAAAATTTATATCACGAGAAAGATCATAAAAATTCCTTCAAAATGAATTTTTTTTCGAATTTTTACCTCCATTTCCTGATGTTTGGTGAATTTTTAAAGATTAATTTTTAGAATTTAATGTATTAAATGCTGATCACGTGATTTCTTTTTCTGGTACTTTCAATAAATTTATCGTCACGTGCGTAACAACTAAATAGACAAAAAAAATATTTTTTTTCTCTTTCTAATGCAGCAGACGATTGGATATTATCCAAAAAAATGCATATCCTTACGATTTTTTTATAAATATATTTATATAGATAGATAGATATATTACATCAATTGTATACATTGATCATTGCATTTATTATAAATATATATATTTATTTTTTGGCATAAATTGCATACGTTGACCGTGGTATTTAATTTGAATGTACTCCGTAGCGAAGCGCGGGTTTTCAGCTAGTAAGTAAATAAAGGTGATTTCCTGGATATCGTGCAATCTGTGATTCTCTTCTATGGCTCCATGTGTTTATCTACAAAATTTAGTAAGTGCTTTCCTGGATCAACACTACGCCCGACTGCATCTCTCCAATTTGTGCGCAGCGATTTACTGTATGATTCACTCCTCGTGCCCGACTGCATCTAAATTTCCCAAATGTGATTATTATCACATTTATAAAACCGGTAGGATTTATACCTGTCCTGGAGTCCTCAGCGGATATCTTCATAAAAAGAAAAATGTCAAGTGTCTATCCTAAAAAATGAAAGGATAATTGTGCTACGTCATGTGCTTAAAGCTTTTTTCGAATCTTCAAATGATATTTTTACGTACAAGAAAGTTATGCGATGTCTACGTATTCACCTCAACGGATCATCCTTTTTCAATATAAGTGCTCAAGTCACTGTTTACGCGGTGCTCCTTTTTTCTATGTGTCACTTATTACATATATATATATATATGCTCTGAAGTAAACGTTATTCCTTTCCCCCCGTCCAAAAAATAGTATCATTGTTTTGACCCTCAAGTGTTTAACATTTTTATAATTAAATAATTTATAAAATGCTGGCCTCGAAATATTTCAAAATGTTTCCAATTCACTAAATTATCTATATAAAGCTTTTATTACACTCGATATATCAAAATAACAAAATGCTTCACGTTTCGAACTTAAAATTTTTCGAAGAATATTCATTTTTCCCAAACTTTATTTTACCTTATAATATTAAATTCAAAGTGTCAAATTGTTATTGTAGTTTTTTCTACGGGTCAACATTCATGCAAATGAAAAAACAAATACATTTTTCTGTCCTTGAATCTGTGACCCTAACCATTAACACTGCGTCATTTCATTATATTTCTGGCACTCAAATCTAATATCACTCGAAATAAACTCATCATTCACGGTTATAGCACGCGTCATTTAACATGGAAGAATTAATCAAATTATTGCCGCTTCTACCGCTAAATTTATAGCTCGTTTTCTCGCTACTGACAGACAATTAGCAAACTATTTTTAATACAAGGAGCTTATGGAAAGTGACTTACATTAGGCGAAATACATATTTAAAGCTGTCACTTTTGCTATTATTACCGTCTTTGCTTCCAGAATAAGTGTTTTCGACGCGAATAATGTCCCCTGAAGATTTGGTTCGACAACAGGACCATACGCCTTTTAATCAGTGTTTACGAATAAAGAAAAAAATTAAGCTATCTATAAACACGATACTTTCTGCTATACTTATATATGAAATGTTATTATATATGAAATACAAGTAAATTTTAAGAAATATTTATTAAACACGGAATTAGTTTTAGTTATTTCTGGTGGATGGGTAAGTGGTTTCAAGTAAATAGCTATTTAAACTGTGCCCGAAGATATAAAACATGCAACACAAGTTGCTGAAGTTTATGAGGGCGCGGTGGCCCAGTTGGCAAGAGCAGCTGACCAGTGATCTGAACGTCCCTGGTTCGATGCTCGCAGCTTCAAATCCACCGCCGGGTTCACTAATTGTGGTCGGGGCTCGCAAAATAGGTCGTCGCTGCAATGTCCTCCAAATTCTCAAATTTACCTCTGGAGGTGCGGGGGTCAAGTGTTCCGGTCTTGTCACTTGACTCGGTTCAAAATGACGGGACCGGTCATTTAGCCAAGTCGGACTCCGACCCTTCTGTTGCTTATTCAAAACAGGAGCCGCCTCTTTCAACCCAATAGCTTATTAGGACCTGGTGAATAGCACCTCCAACCAGGGGCATTAGCAACAACAGCACCCATGTTTACCACTATTCTTTTTGTCGTATATCTTTGTCTTTAAGATAAAATAATTCTAGTACACTGTATCGCCTTTCGATATCCTTGCTATTAACTTTGCCCCTTTTTTACACATAGACAATGCATTACTCAGACTTTGTAAGCCTTTATAGTTTTTTGTATATCATCTGGTTTATTAATACCCTTTAAGCTTAGGTTATCAGTATTTAGACATCTCTAAAGACAAAATAAAATCTCTAGACATATCTAAAGACAATTTATTTAGAAACAAAGCACACGATCCATAGTGAAAACAAAAATATACATATAAAATTATGGGTTTAGTAGATAAATTAAAAATAAAATTTTCTTTACATTTTTACAAAATTTTACGCCATTGAAGTATTCGTCATATGAATAATGATATATGTAAGAAATACATTACGTCTAAATAAATAAAATTAATTCTCTTTCTCAGTTTCACTTTTCTGTTCCAGAAATCCTTAATAAATAAAAATATATACTAAGTAATATAACTTTTTACGCCAGAATAACAAGCACTGCATATGAAGATATTTATCCCTGTGAAAAATATCCCGTAGATGATGCGTTTTAGCGAAGCTGAGGAATTCCCCCTTATTGTCAGGCATAATATAAATGACTTCTCTTCTTTCATACCGCCTCTCTTTTATTCTTTGATTAACCTGATGGATGTATTTAAACCGTGGCGTTTCCACCCAATATTTTTCTTTCGGGCCACTCGACCGTCTTCGATCGACCAGAATAAATATGCCCCGGTCGAGAGCAACCTCTTTTAAGGTTTCTTTCGAACTTTTGAGTTCCGTGGTCAGTGAATGATCGATTGTTGGACGCTGCGCTAGTTTGCCAGGAATATTGATCCGAGGGATAAATGATATGTTTCTGAAGAAGTTTCATTCTTCCCCTCCTACAGACGCTAAAGGATGTGACAACGTTTGACTTGTGTTTTGAAAATAGCGGTCAGAAGGATTTTCTTATGTAATGTGCCTGTAAAATCCGTAATAGGAGGTCATGGCATGGCTTTGTGCTGCAGTAGTAAAGCGTGGACTTTAAAATTTATCTTTTTTACTTTTTATAATAGAGATGTTTAATTTTGTATATATATATATTTCCACTTAAGTATATAGAATACATTAAAAGAAATTTCCAATTTTATTATAATTTAAAGAATTTTTAAAAATTTTAAGATTTATAAAAATTTTTTAAATGCTACTTGCGACTTAATTTTTCAGATATTTCCCCGACTTTGCAGTTTAATTTCTTAAAACTGTATTACAAACAAAGGTGGTTATCAATTATTTAATCCCTTGAATACTTAATTTTTGAGAGGTTTTTTTTCCGAATTTCATCCCGATTTTCAATAAAATTTTGCCTTTTAATAGGTTATAAATCAAATTTAATTACCTTAATGAGGTCGAATTGTAAAATGCATACCCAGTTTCTTTGTAAACAGTATCAGAATTTTTCCTTATCAATTTCATGAATTTGGGGAGCCAGGTGATGTCCAAATGGCTAGGGTGCTGGCACTCGGTTCAGATCCCGTGGTTTCGAGTACTCCTGTTTTTATGGATGTTTGTAGCCATTTGGAATCAGCTTTAAACTGTAGGTCCCGGTCTAATTACCCCTTGTGTAGCAAAAAAAAAAACCGTAGCCCTACAAACCAAACCATTAATTTGGATTAAAAGTTGAGAAACATGGAGCATTTAATAAATCTAAAAACCTTGAAAAATCTGTTTTGAAAAAAACAGATTTAAATTTTATTACTACACTTTATTACTTACTTCTTAGAAACTTCATAAATGATTTTTTACTTGAAAAAAAACTATTTTGGTACTATTATTGCAGGCAACAGTGGCTTTGGTACCGGGGTATTTGGAGCTGATTTCATGCACTAAATTTGATGCTTAAATTTAAACATGGCATTAGTTTTTGCCTAGGAGCTCAAATTTCTAAGATAAACATTTTAGTGAAATATACATTACACTATTTTAAGTTAAATCCATGGATCAAATTAAAAAAATTGACACGGAATTTTTTATTATTATTAAACTTTTTAAAAATGTTAAAGGAACATAAAATCATAGAGAATATTGCAGTAGTACTTATCTAATTACAAAGAGCAAGAAAGAGGAAAAAGTCATCAATAAAACCAACTAGTCCCTGAACATTTCGGAAACATTTTTTCGGTGACATTCTTGAATGTATTTTGGAACAGTCCTCTTTTAATCTGCAGCAATAATCTGCCATCATGTGCATATCCTATCTTCCTTGGTAGCGGTCCTCCATACTTTTAATATCCTGGTGAAATCTTTCACCTTGTTCCTCATTGCTGTCTGCTAAATTTTCAGGAAAATGGTCTAAGTGACTGTGTAAATAGTGAACCTTAATGCTCATGTTACACCGAAGGGAACTGAAACTGTTTAGCATCTCGTTTACCAGTTCAACATAGTTATCAGCTTTGGATTTGCCCAGAAAATTTCAGACAACTGCAACAAATGAAGTCCGGGCTTTTCGCTCAGCCTCATTCATTGAATTTACGAAGGCAGGATTCTTAATGAGCTGTCTTATTTGTGGACCGACAAATATTCCTGCTTTAATTTTTTCCGTACTCAACTTAGGCATCCCCCCCCCCTATATATGCAAAGCATGATCCGTTCTTATCAAGAACCTTTACAAACTGCTTCATTAGGCCCAGCTTGATATGGAGTGGATGAAAGATAATTTTCTCTCGTCCAACTAAGGGGTCGTTAATGACATTCTTTACCGCAGCGTCCATGTTTTCCCTCTTAAGCCACTCTTTTCTAACCCAGTTGTGTGTTTTGTATCTGCTATCTCAGAGGCACACGATACAAGGATATTTGGTGTAGCCACTTTGATGTAAAAGGAGAAAGTTTACCATTTTTATGACCACACAAATCACCATTTCATCCATGGTTCGTCCACCGTTTCGTCCATGGTCCACACGTCCACCGTTTCGTCCACCGTTTCGTCGGTCTGCCAACTCAGGTCCCTTAAGGATAGTCCATTTCTGGGATACCTGGCGATTACACTTTTCTCGAAGTCAGATAACTCTGAAATTCGGGGTATCTAACATGCGACTATGCCAATTCTGTGTCCTACACGATATTTAACTGCCGAGGGCGTTTCGTATATCAGGTCCGCAAATATCATAATTTGCATGGGTGTCCATGGTAGATAGTGTATAATTATTTAAGCCCAGTAGCACTACCTGACTGAAACTTTTTCAACAAGGACGTGTTTAATCTCTACACTGGAAAGTGCCTTATTGTTGTTTGTAGGGGTAGGAGAAGGGTACTATCCTACCAGATGTCGCCATTGGTAGGTGCTCAGTAAACATTGTGGTGGCGCAGGAGTAAAAGTCAGTCGAAGTCCCTTTGTGGACCCAATTGTTACGTGTTAAACCGGAGCCACTTCTCTTCACCCTGCAGACAACAGAAAAGTAACAACTGAAAAAAAGGGATTAAATAAATTAAGTTTTTTATAATTAGTGAAATGCAAATTCACGGAGGATAAATCCTTTTGTATTCCAATGAATCGATGCGTATACTGACAGTACGAGAAATAAAATAATGTTTATGTAATAACCTCTGATTTAAGACTTCAGAAAATAAAGAAACTGTTGTACATTCCTTGAGTGCTAGAGTAAAATTAACCCCTGGAGGGGCAACAACCTCCACTGATTGCACGGTGTAGATATTTTTTCCAATTTTATTTAACCTAAGGAATCTTGAAAAATTTTCCAATTGAAAGTTGGAAAATGTTTTTACTTCTTTAAACTGATAACAGATCGCAGTACTAACCATTTTTCAACTCATTGAACTGGAATACATTGGATGCAAATAAAAAAAATACTAGATTTTGGCGTTTGTACTGTGGAAACGAGGTTAAGTATCGTAGAGAATGTTTTACAGCGTAATATTTACATTCATATTCCAGCTGCAAATACATATTGTCGGTGTTCTGTAAAGAGGGCGAATACCCGTAGAGATTTACATACATATTCGCTCTTTTTACAGAACACCGACGATAAAATAAGTGAAATATCTGATAAGTGTAAAAAATAAATGATTTCTACAAAACAGAAAATAAATATAACAATTTAGAATAAATTATTATTTTTACGAAACCATATTGTTATTTATGAATTCATGAACAACAAAACTTATATTTTGTTTTTCCAGCCAATCTATTTCGGAAGCAAGATAGTACATCTAAATGATGGAGATAAATTAGACCTCTTGTTTCCTACCATTCATCTTTCACGCGGTGTCATATCTGATCACTTCATCGCATTTTTAAGCTAATATTTCTCTTACAGAGTTTTCTTATAGATCCATCAGTCCGAAATATATTCCGAGCAAATATATTCGGAATAAAAGGCAAAATGTGAAAATAGCGATTTTTCATGACATGAGTTTATTTTTTTTATTATTATTATTCCAGAGTTGAATCATGTGGTCAGCTAAATCGATTTTTTGACGGTTTAATACACTTTCTTGAAGTTTGGAATTTACGTTCGGGTGCCGAATAAAATGCTTCAGCAGAATTGGGATCGGTTCTTGGAATGAAGAAAAGTCTAATGGCATATTTTGTCTTACAGACTTCGAAAAATGTAGGTCGGATGAAATTACTTCAGCGCTTTTTCTTGTATTCCACGTGGAACATTTCCTTATCTCATGTCAGACCTGATTCAGTTGAATTTCAAATTAAGATTCTAAACGAATTAGTTGACCCACAATATTCTGAATGCATATTAAGGTATGTAGACATAATGCTTACAGGTTTTCCTCGATGTTGGAAAGGAAGACGTTCCTAGGGAACATTTCCGAAACGACATTAATAGAAGAATTAATTATCATCTATATATATAAAACAGTTCCGTAACTGACTGAATGACAGATAACGCACAGACTAAACCACTGGACCTAAAGAGCCGAAATTTTGCATGGCGATTCTTCTTATATAGTCCAATCCAATTAGCTCAAAATGGCGGCAAATCATGAATTAAATAAAGGAGTTGAGATTTTTTCAGGAATTTGTAGGGGTTGGTCCCCTAAAAAACGCCTAATAAAGTCTCCTCGATTTCGGACGCCACGGAGGGTGGGGTAGGGGTCCCAAAAGGTCACTTTTTTTCAGTTTTCGGCGTTTATCTCGAAAACGGTGCGTCGCACAGAAAATTGTCAAATTCAAACATTTAAGCGTATAAAATTCCCTTCCAAATGGTATATCTATAATTGTACCTAAGTGTTACCGTTTTCGAGATATGAGCTGTTGAATATGATAATTTTTCAAAAAAAGTGGTAGCGGTTCAGGTATCTCTTAAAACTTCCTCTTCTAACTCTTTCCCCTTCTAATTCTCAGAAAACTCATGATAGAAAAAGTTGTAGAGCGAAAAATTTCCTTCAAATATGTATATAATTATGCTAATTTATCTTCACCCGGTAAATGGTTAGAGCATTTTGAAGTTCAGGGGTGCTTTTCAACATTTTGCTAGCAAAATGCTCGTTACTCAAGTTTCGTTTCCAAGGTCTGTAACTCTCTTAATCAATTTATATGCTGTTTAATTAGATCGTATAGTATTTATAACCCATATAAATAATAAATTATGTATACCTGTACTCAGGGCTAGATTTGAGGCGAAACGCGTCGGAACGGTGCTCCGGTACTTCTCTTTAGGAAAAAAAATTCCGATAGTTAAAAACATTTATTTAATCACAAATTACTCTGTTGTTAGTGAGCGAGCCTGACTTACAACTCTTTACACTTCACGTAAAAGAACCATTCACAGGTCGTAATAATCGATTATGGCGTGAGTCTAGGGTAGTTTGTTGAGCGTTACTATTGAGTACAGCGAACTGCGACTATTTCACTGAAGCGGCCGGCTTCCTTTACGGTAGTCTGACTCATTTTTGCGGACTTTTCGCGGGTTTGCAAATGAAGTATTGGCGAGCCCCGACCCCTCATTTCGAGAATAGACCTCCCCGAGGCAATTACCCTTCTTCCATGTTGTGTTGTTGCGGTTAGTTGCGTTTGAGCGGCGTCAAGTCTTAGTGACGATATCAGTGATGACAAAGTGGTTAATAACGATGACGGCGAAATGAAAATCCTAAGTTCGCAACCGTCGTCTAACACTGCAAGCGAAACAATAGCTTCTGAAAAGTTTGATTGTAATGTAGAATATCCTAAAGAAAATGATACACCTGTTGAGTGCGACAATGTCTTGCCAGATTGCTGGACTAACTCGCAAAAAATGAAGTTTTGCCAAAAATATGACTGGTTGATTGTTAAAAATGGAACGTTAGGATGCAGTGCTTGTGAAACAGTTGGGGTGTTATCTGCCCATTAGAAAACAGGGATGTAAATTTCAAAAGCGTGGGCAAGTGGTGAGATGAATAGCTACGGCGACACTAAAGAAAAAAAGAACTGCGTTAAGGAAAAAAATGTATGAACACAAAGAAAGTGCTGGTCATAGAGCAGCTGTCAAAATTTTATGTGAAGGCATAAATGAAGAATTGGATAAAGTTGTTTTGAAGCAGCGTGCTCACGAAAAACAAGCTACTGAAAATATATTTCGTATTGCATATCAGATTGTTAAAGAAAATCAGTCCTTTCACAATTTTGAAACAGAAATTGATTTTCAAGAACTTAATGGGGTTGACATGGGTCGCATTTTACATTCATACAAAGTCTGTACTAACATTGCTTTGCACATAAGTAAATAAATGAAGAAAACATTTGTTAATGAAATAATGAATAATGACACGAAAGTTGGCCTGATAATTGATGAGTCAACTTCCCTTAGTAACAAGTCAAGTTTGGATGTTTACGTTCGTTGTTCTTTGCCTAAAACTGGTATGTGTGGTTCTACCAACGTCTTTTTAGATTTAGTAGAACTTAATGGTTTTACTGCTAAGGCGGTATTTGACTCTTTGATTAACTCTCTTCACTCTAATAGAATAACTGACGAGTTTTAAAGTAAAAACTTAACAAGCTTAACATGTGACGGCGCTGCTACTATGATTGGTAAACACAAAGGTGTTGGAGCATTATTTTGTGTAAAATTCCCTTCTGTTATTGTTTGGCACTGTGCTAACCCCCAGGCTTGAGCTTTCAGTGTCTGATGTAGTTTAGACAGTTTCAGGAGTTGATAAATTTAAATCCTTCATAGACAAACTGTATGTTGTGTATCATGCGTCATCAAAGAACAGCAGGGAACTGCGAACCTGTGCAAGTTTACTAGAGACATAACTTTTAAAAATCGGAATTTTCTAACACACGTTGGGTTGCGTCTAGTTTCAGATCTGTGTCAGCCGTTTGGAGGTCTTATGAAACACTAGTCCATCCCTTTAAAGAAGCTTCAAATGACCCAACCAGAGACAGCAAAGAAAAAAGTACGTTTGATGGCCTCCTCAAAAAGATTACTGAAACTAATTTCATTTTAGACCTGGGCTTGATGGCTGATGCATTGCAAGAGCTCTCATAATTAAGTGAAGCTTTGCAACATCGCAACGTTGATCTAAGCTATGCTAACAAAAAGTTAAAAATTACAGCTTCTTTGTTTGAGGAAAGAAAATCAGTTCTAGGAATTTGCTCATCGATGGCTCAAGAAGCAGTAAACAACTTGTCTCTTTTCGGAGTTCCTCTCCACGAAAAAGAAGGGAAGAAAAACAACCAGCCTTTGAACTTCGAAAAGTTTTCCGAGGCACTTAAAAAGAAGACTGCTATTGAAACAAGACTGCTCAGTGAAAAAGATTTTGAGCTCGCTCACACCATCAAAGTACTGGATGAAAAAAACTGGCCACATAATGTCCAAGTTCACTACCTCCTGAACTTACCTCCAAGTTCAAACTTAATGAAAGGCAACTAATTACAGTATTCCGAGAGTATCTCCACTTCAGAGTGTTCCCGGAAAGTCTCAACCCGTTGAAACAGTCGATCAATTTGATAGCCATATCGTCGAGTGAATGTGAAAGATGTTTCTCACAGATGAACCTCATTATCATACCATTGAGATCATCACTGAATATTGCAACAGTTTCTGGCCCGTTGTTTGTAAAGATCAATGGATCTCCTCTTCGGCTCCTTAACCCAACTAAGTATGTTGACTCTTTGCTTGTGTCTGGACACCATTCAGCATTAGCCGTCAAGAGTAAGGAGAGGTCAAGAGATAAGAAGTATTATGAAAACATGTTGAAGTTTTGGACAGTCTTTTATGATGGGTACAAAACTTAAACAATCATGAAACTGTGCTTTTTTACTGTTTTTATTACTTTTCTACAACACATTTTTGTACTTGTCTTCTTCTTCTCCTTCACAAGCACAAGCACAACTTCCCCTTACAGGCCTTGGCTGCCTCAACCACGCGCTCCTTCCAGCGTCTTTTATCTGCGATGACTCCTCTCCAATTTTTAATTTTCAAAGTTTTTAAGTCTTTTTCAACGTCATTTACCACCTAGTCGGTGGTCTACCTCTAGCTCCGGATCCCTCAGGTTTTTTAAATGTCAAGATCTTAGAGGGATTATTTTCCGAGCTTGTCCAAACATGGCAAAGCCATCTTAATCTATTACTACGGAAGACTTGTGTTATTTGTGATTGCCCATCAAGCCTATACAGTTCAAAATTATATCTGGTTCTCCAACGTCCTTCTTTCTCTATTGGGCCAAAGATAGTCCTGAGTATTTTTCTCTCAAATATGTCCAGTGAGCGCTGCGTGCCTATGCCCAAAGTCCATGTTTCACTTGCGTAAAGTAAGACAGGTAGTATTACTGACTTATAAATTCTTAATTTCAGTTTTACGAGATTAGATCTCAATTGTCTTCTCAGCCCAAAAAATCATTTATTAGCCATTTTGATTCTGTTATCAATTTATGTTCTTAGTTTATTTTTGTCATTAATTTTAGTGCCGATGAATTTAAATTCATCGACATTTTTGTACTTGTCTTGCAAAATAAAGTTTGGAATTAAATAAAATGTTCAAGGTTTTGTATAACCAACGATTTCTTTTTTTCAGATCAATAATTTCGAACCCCCCATACCCCCCGGAAGGTTACCGTTCCGGTACCTCTATTTCTAGAAATCTAGCACTGCCTGTACGTATAATGTATATCTCATAATATACAGAAGAACACTTGTAGTACAAAGGAGAACAAGTAAGAAAGCAAACCAAAATGTATAAAAGTTGTTCATATAATCAAAAAATGGTTATCAAAAGTAGGTTCAAACAACATTTACTTACATTAAATATATTATATACAATTTATTTCATCAACTGCTTTCTTATATATTAAAAGCCGTTAATCTGATAATTTGGAAAAAGTTTCAAACAAGTCAAATTCTTTACTATCGATTTGGCTTCTGTAGAATGTCCGAAATTTCACGAACTGATTTCCCACAAAGGTGGCATCCCACTATAATGCCACGATCAAAGTCACTAAGCTCCCTTGACTTACTCATTGTCTCACAAACGCATAAATATGACCTGACAATGCACTACTAACACTTTTATAGCTTTCGGTTACGCATGAAATTACGTCACCTGCTAGATTCACTTCTTTAGGGGGGTGTCCGGATACTTTTGGCCAGATAGTGTATAACATATTATTGAATATTAATGAATTATATAAATTATTAAATTTACTTAATAATCAGTACGAGCAAAGAAAAACGAAAGGTACCTGTGGTGATTGAGATCATGCTCATTTGGCCGGGCCCGGAACATGAGCAAGAACATTCGTTCCCCAGCTCCAGCAATGTCTCCTGGTGAAGATTTGGAGTCATAAAACACTTTGGCGATGTTTGTTGTTTCATTGACGTACCGCTGGAAACATTGTACTATTGCTGCTTTGTTCTTACCATAAATCGCTGACGTAGTGTCACATCCTGAGAAACTATGGATAAAGACAATGTACTGTCTGAATGATAAAGCCTGAAGATGTTGCGAAGAGTAGAGCCTGTCATCTGTGTTGCCCCGTCCGGCCTTCATGAAAAACACATTCGTGTCTCGCGGGGTGAGTGCCACAAGTAAGACGAGCTGGTCTGTCTTCACCTACTATCACCACAGTTGAATGAGAGGTGTTTTGCCACCCACCCCTGACAATACTGCAGTCAGCATATCCTTTGGCTATAGTAGACTGTATACCTCTTGCACCCTAGACCTGAACTAACATAGTAATGAGATTGGTTTTGTTCATTTCATTGGAAAGGAAGTATTTCTGATGAACAGTAACCACCATGTTCTTATTGAAGTCAATATCCACTGATGTTTTACTTGATGCTCTCCGATTTGTTCGTCTCTTTTCGTGGAGTTTGTTTCTTCATAACCATCAAAAACCTAAGCTGAACTGCTGCCGTAATGGTTGATTATGTACGATACATATTGATCACAGATGGAGGCGAAGGTGGCGTTGGTGTTCCACTTTACTCTATGAAGCAGGAAGCCGTCATCGATTACCTTGAAACTGTTCTTCACATTGATCACTAAAGCTTCGCCCACGTGTTAATACTCCTTCACTCTTCATGTCACACATGAGCGACACCTGCCATGTCAGACCACACACTGCCATTGGTGTTTCAGTTCTGTTGACAGCGAAGTATCCACGATCTATAAAATCCTGTTAGTTGCAGGTGGCGAGTTGTTAGTCCCAGCATGTCTTGTACATATAGGTGAATACACTTTGCATAATTAAAATGCCCTCTGGCATGGAAGTAAGGTATCATCAGTTGGGCGCATGTCCTATGATCTTCCTAGTTACCAGTGCGCTGTGCTGCAATGAATTATTTCATCAACACCACCATTTCAAAGTACTGGACCCACAAAGCTGCTGTTGGCCCATTACCTTTGAGACGTGACAATTCGTTGCTCAATTTCCACTGAATGTTCGCAAGGGAGGCATTTGTGGAAATGTGTTGTGGAGAAATTTCTACTGAGGTCTGAAGTAACTGAACTACTTCTTTTTCATGTGGTGTGATATCTAAATATTCCAAAATGATCTGAGCTAAAGTGACACTTTTATACATTATGGTTTGTTTTCTTTCTTCCTCCTTTGTACTACAAGTGTTCTTCTGTATATGAGATATACATTATACATACAGGTATACATAATTTATTATTTATACGGGTTATAAATAATATACGATCTAAATAAACATCATACAAGGTGATTAAGAGAGTTATAGACCTTGGAAACGAAACTTGAGAGACGAGAATTTTACTAGCAAATTATTGAAAAGTACCCCTAAACTTCAAAACGCTCTAACTATTTATCGGGTGAAGATAAATTAGCATAACTATATACATGTTTGAAGGAAATATTTCGCTCTACAACTTTTTCTATCACGAGTTTTCTGAGAATAGGAAGGGGAAATAGTTAGAAGAGGAAGTTTGACGAGATACCTGAACCGCTACCACTTTTTTTTTAAACATTTCATATTCAATAGCTCATATCTCGAAAACGATAAAACTTAGGTACAAACACGGATATACCATTTGGAAGGAAATTTTATGAGCTTTAATTTTTTTGATATGACAATATTCTGTGTGACGCACCGTTTTCGAGATAAACGCTGAAAACTGAAAAAAGTGACCTTTGTACCACAACCTACCCCCAGCGGCGCCTGAAATCAAGGGGACTTTATTAAGCATTGTTCAGGGGACCAACCCCTACACATTCCTGAAAAAATCTCAACCCCTTCATTTAATGCGAAATGAAAACCTAATTTGACTGGACTATATAATGTAGGGGTGCACAAAGAAATATTTTTGAAAAATTCTTTGATTTTTTTAAAATTAAATTTTTAAGCTGTTTTTGTAATTTTTTTAAGTTCGCCTTTTTTTTACCTTTGTATTTATTATAAATAAATAAATATTATATATATATATATATATACATACAGGGTGTCCCAAAACCACCGCATAAACTCTGCACAGCTAGATTCCTCGTTGGGAGTACATAAAAACTGCCCAAAGAAGCGTTTCTGTACGATCCATAGTTTACGAGAAAAATACGAAAAACAAAGTATGACGTCACTGCCGGTGCAAGAAAAAAACACTTTATTGGAGATATCAACAACAATATTTGCATATCTTTCCAGACGATAATATTTAAAACGTTCGCCGCGCATATCACGTGATGCATACGCGCGAGCCATGGAATGACGTGAAGCCGCCGTTAAGCTGGTATTTAAAAGGCTGCATCTTACAGCTACCGGTAGTCTTCGTATGGTGGCCATGTACTCCGTTCGTGACCACTGCGACATGTACTTGATGTACGACCGATGTAATGGAAATGCCTTACGAACTGCTAGGGAGTATGCCCGTCGATATCCGTCCCACCGTCCTCCCGATGTCAACGTCATCCGTAGGCTGGACGACAGACTGCGAAATACGGGAAGCGTCTTGCCAACAGCCAACCTTCACGATAATGGAAGAGCGCGGAGCGGCCTGACGGTAGCACAGGCGGGTAGAAGATACTGCAGCGGGTAGAAGAGACGCCCGAGGTAATCACACGCGCATTAGCCCGTGAGATGACTTCGAGTAAAAGTACTGTGCACTGGCTTTTACGGTCTGAGAGGCTACACCCATTGCGGTACACAACCGTGCGAGGTCTGAAACCAGATGACTTTCAAAAACACGTGGCCTTCTGTGAATGGCTGCTGCAGCAACGGAACACAGATAATGGTTTCATTGCACATATCCTGTGGGCTGATGAATCATGTTTCACTCGTGATGGGGTATTCAACCATCACAACAGCCATATGTGGTCCCAGGTCAATCCGCATGCAATCCGGCCGCAGAAACATCAGGAACGTTGGTCTCTTAACGTGTGGGCCGGCATACTCGGGGATCGCCTGCTTGGACCATATCTGTTGCCTGAACGGCTCTCGGGACAGTCGTACTTGGTGTTTCTCAATGAGGTCTTAACCGAGTTCCTCGATGACATACCATTAGCGGCAATACAGGGACTTTGGTTCCAGCATGATGGGGCTCCGGCGCATTTCTGTGCTCCTGTACGTGGTTGGCTGGATATGGAATACCCCGGCCGCTAGATCGGACGTGGGGTCCGGTTATATGGCCGCCACGTTCACCAGATCTTACACCGTTGGATTTTTTCCTCTGGGGCCATCTCAAGGAACTGGTGTATCGAGACGTAGTGACAACACAAATGGACTTAGTTGGTCGTCTGCATGCTGCTTGTACTTCGGTGGACCCCGCGATGCTGCAACGTGTGATGACAGCCATTCCACGGCGTGCTCAATTCTGCCTCGACATTCACAGCGGACACTTTGAACATCTGCTTTAAATTGTGCATGCTGTTGATATGTTCAATAAAGTGTTTTTTCTTGCACTGGCAGTGACGTCATACTTTGTTTTTCGTATTTTTCTCGTAAACTATGGATCGTACAGGAACGCTTCTTTGGGCAGTTTTTATGTACTCCCTACAAGGAATATAGTTGTGCAGAGCTTATGAGGTCGTTTTGGGACACCCTGTATATATATATATACTTATATATATATATATATATATATATATATATATATATATATATTGGCATTAATTGTATACATTGACCATTGTATTTAATTTGAATGTACTCCGTAGCGAAGTACGGGTATTCAGCTAGTTGATTCATATGGGGAAAATCTTGGAGCTTTTCCAGATCCAAGAACAATTCTATTAAAACCTGCTGGATAAAACGTTTATGTTTTATGTTTGTCTTGCCTTTGTTAACATACTACAAAATCAGGGTTGATAGTATGAGTACAAAGCTATATAAACCAAAATAAATTTTTTAAAATTTCTAAAAACATAGTTGTAGTACTGATTATGTGCTAGACCGGTCATCAGTGTGAAAGGTGTAAGAAGTATCGCACCTCTGCTAGAAGACTGTTACGTCTCAAAATAGCCATATTTTCAGGAAGAGCTAAAGAAAATATAGATCGAAATTTCATTTCGATATTTGTGAATGCCTATGATAATTTTTGGAAACTTATTGTTCGAATCACTTCAGAAGACAAAATTATATACTGTCAAATTGTTTTCAATTTTTAAAGCCTGATTTTGATTTTTAATTGCAAGATATAATCCTCTTCTAGTAATCTCATTTTGTCAAAATGGACTGAAAAGCTTGAATGGAATACTGTCATATCACTATGCTAATGTACAATCTATCTAAATTTTTTCAATACAAAGAAAGAACCTTGATAACATGAAGAGCAGGTTAGAAAAAAATACAAATTTATGTTCCAAATTAAATGCAATGAACATGTTTATTACAGGAACATTTTAATACAACAACATTAGGCACTGACGAAAATCTTATTTTCATTCTTCTCGCATGAGCAAGTTACCCCTCCTAGTTGTGGTAGAGGGTAATAAGCGCCATCTAGGACATTCTGTTGGTACTAGGCTTATGACATTTTTCGAGAGTGAGAAGCACTTCTTACAGAGCATTGTGGTGCAATTATGTGAAAATCGAAAATTTAGGAGATTTAACACACTTCTAGCAGAATTATAACAGTCCTTTGAAGCAGACACATCCGTCTCATATTTTTCACTGCGAAATTAAAAACCATTAATTTTAATTTTAGTTGTTCACATTTTGTGTTAAAGCAAATATCCTCATCTGCTATCTTTCGGTATAAAATACTAATTACAAGATAAAAATAAATTTTTACATGCCATGTTTTTAAATTTTCTGTTCAATCATGTAAACTTGGCAATTCTATGTATTAGTAAATGCTTTTTAAAATTTTTTTTGATGAATTATCCCATTTACTTGAAAGAAAATGAAGTTAATTTGAAGTTAACTTGCGTTTAACTTTACGTTCCCGTCCCAGACAATAGATGGCTGCACCTGACTACAAAACAAAATTAACTGAAAATAACTAAAAATTAATTTAATTCTGCTTAAAGATGGCTAAAAGTATTAAAATAATGCATTGTCATCGTGTTCTGAGACATTTTAAATGTTTCAAATATCTAGCTAGTCAGGAAATTAGCTAAAATTCGATTACAAGATTTTTAATGGACAAACACACACACAATCAAACAAGAAAGCGAGTTAATAAAAACATGATAGTAATTACAAGATAAAAAGAACTTTTTATATATCATGTTTTTAAATTTTCTGTTGAATCATATAAACTTTACAATTCTATGCATTAATAAATACTTTTTTAAGATTTTTTTGATGAATTATACCATCAACTTGAAAACAAATTAAGTTAATTGAAAGGTAACTTGCATATAACTTTACGTTCCCGTTCCTGACAATAGATGACTGCAACAGTCTACAAAACAAAATTAACTGAAAGTAACTGAAAAATAATTTAATTCTGCTTAAGGATGGCTAAAAGTATTTAAAAAAAAGCTCGAGAATTTCAAGTTAACTTGCATATAAATTTTCGTTCCCGTTCCGGCCAATAGATGGCTAAACCAGTCTACAATACAAAATTAAAAGAAAATAACTGAAAATTAATTTAATTCTGTTTAAAGATGGCTAAAAGTATTAAAAAATGTATTGTCATCGTGTTTTGAGCTATTCTAAAAGTTTCAAATGTCTATCTAATCGGGAAGTTAGTGAATATTCAATTGCAAGATTTGTACTTGACAAACACACACGCAAACACACATACACACAAACAAGAAAGCAAGTTAATAAAAATATGGTAAAAATATATATCAATGTAAGTCATTGAAAAAAAAATAAAGTTGCGTAAGGAGAACTTTCGGAAATAGAGGTTTAATCACTCTTCCAGAAATTACTGGGATTATGAATGGAACCAAAACAATTCTTTAATAGAAATATAAATCACTACTAAGAGCACTAAATACGGTCTTCGACATCCCCACGTCATTGTCGCGTGAGTCAACTCAAACAAAGAAGAATTATTCGGTAGGGATATTAAGCGATAATATTTTAATATGCAGATTAACTTTCGTCTTCTTGACTTGATCCTCGTGGAGAAGATTCGAAGTTAACGAAGTGTTACAATGTATTCAAGATAAATGTTGTAAGAGAATGTTTTAATATGTAAACATAATTCCACTTAGTACGTTATCATTAGCGTTGAAGAATTCAGGTATAATCTCTTAATAAGTGAAAAGGCGTATTATGTATAAAATAAATATATGTAAAGGCTTATCTATCCGCGATTTAATCGTTAACTCAGAGAATCCGTTATAGCTCAACCTCCTAATGACATAAAATAGAAATGTTATTATATTAAGATTTTTACTAAATTTTCGAATTTAATATGGTTTGTAATGTTATGCAGCTAAACAAGTGCAACATTACAATCAATAATAATTACAAGATAAAAAGAACTTTTTATACCATGTTTTTAAATTTTCTGTTGATTCATATAAACTTGATAATTCTATGTATAAATAAATAGTTTTTTAAAATTTTTTTGATGAATTATCCCATAAACTTGAAAGAAAATTAAGTTAATTGGAAGTTAACTTGCGTTTAACTTTTCGTTACCGTCCCGGCCGATAGATGGCTGCACCAGTCTACTAAACAAAATTAACTCAAAATAATAAAAACATGGTAAAAATCTGCTTAAAGATAGCAAAAAGTATTAAAAAAATGCATTGTCATCTAGTTCTGAGCTATTCTAAAAGTTTCAAATGTCTAGCTAGTCGGAAATTAGTTAAAAAACAATTGCAAGATTTGTACTGGACAAACACACAAAGAAGAAAGCAAGTTAATAAAAACATGGTAAAAATCCGTTAATTTCAGTCGCATGCTAAACGGAATACATTAATTTTCTTATGAAACTTTTACCCTTTCGAGGATCGTATAATGTTATCGCAAAACCACTTATCCAAAATAAACTTCCATTTAATCCAAATTCAAATTGATGTCATAAATATTTCATTTTCACGCATTATTTAGCTCTCGATGGAGTCCGAAAAACACTATACTCTTAATTGGTAGAGGTAAAATACTATTCCAAAGAAGACGATAATTGGTTTCACAGATACCAGATAATTTAAAATTTAAACGTTGTCTTATGCTTTTTGTCTTTTAAGTGTATAACTCTGAAAGGAAGTTGACAAATCTCCATACGAAACCGTACCTTTTTATCCCTTTACTTTCTCTATAATTAGATATTGCAAATTTACCCTAATGGCTACTCGAATTGCATTGACAGATATTACTGTGAGGTATATAATAATTTATCATTGTTAAAGTATATTATAATTTATTATTATTATTTTTATTTATATGTGATTTATTTTAAGTACGAAATTTTTGCAAAGTGGCCGGTCATTCCTTTGACGACATCCGCCCATTAACCCCACGATATTTGTCGGCTTTTTTTTATTATGAGGCACTATTTAGGGCATTGGTTCTTAACCGGTGGTGGTCCAAGGACTATAGGTCGTGCGAGAGGAACCCCGAAAATGAACCGCGATGTCACCAGTGATAAAAATAATAGGGTTCATCGTTGCAAAATGACCTTAAATTTAACAGTTTTATATAATTGCCCCCCCCCCCAATAAAAAAAATTATTCCCAATTTTTTGTTCAAATTCTAAATATATATGTAATTATTTGTAACTGCTTTTTATAATTTTTTTCGCAAACAGTTTCTTATGAGTCTATTTTATGTTTCTAACAGGAGTCTTATTTAGAAAAGAGAACCTCATTTTTTCCCCTATGGTTGGGATGTAGAACTAGACGATTTTTTTCTCTTTGGACAAATGATCCCTGATCAAGCAAAGGTTAATATCCACTGATATAGGGGAAACAACCCTGATCCCTATGAGGAGACAGCACTGGAATGACCATGTCGTGGTCGGAATCCGATCTCAAACCCACTCGACGAAAGGTCGCGACGATAGCCACTGCTATACGATGTGACCGTTATTGACCTTAAATATAAAATCACACGCGCTTTTATTCTTAGGTACTCTTGCCTAGTGTACAATGCCAACTAACTCTTCAAAAAAGTTTGTTTTCCACATTCTAATAAATCAAAGTTCAAAGGTTTTTTCCCCATTTTTTGTACCTTCAATTATTAATTTGTGACTGAATGTACGAGTCGAGAAAAATGTCAGTTTTCCTCGTAGGACTTGGTAATGTCGCAATCACAAATAATTACAAGATAAAAAGAACTTTTTATATACCATGTTTTTAAATTTTCTGTTGAATCATATAAACTTGACAATTTTATCTATTAATAAATACTTAAAAAAATTTTTTTGATGAATTATCCCATCAACTTGAAAGAAAATAAAGTTAATTGGAAGTTAACTTGCGTTTAACTTTTCTTTCCCGTTCCGGTCGATAGAGGGCTGCACCAGTTTATAAAACAAAATTAACTGAAAAAGAACTCAATTATGGTTAAAGATGGCTAAAAGTATAAAAAATGCATTGTTATCGTGTTCTGAGCTATTCTAAAAGTTTCAAATGTCTAGCTAGTCGGGAAGTTAGTTAAAATCGATTGCTAGATTTGTACTGGACAAACACACACACAAACAAGAAAGACAGTTAATAAAAACATGGTAATAACAATAGCCGAAAGGGGTCCGAAACGCAAAAATTTCCGAGAAAGCTTATTTTTATTTTATTGACATAAAATATACTTTAGAGCTTCACAATAAATAATTACAAGATAAAAATAACTTTTTATATACCATGTTTTAAAATTTCTGTTGAATCATATAAACTTGAGAATTCTATATTTTAATAAATACTTTTTTAATTTTTTTTTGATGAATTATCCCATCAACTTGAAAGAAAATGATCTGGAAGTTAACTTGCGTTTAACTTTTCGTTCTCGTTCCACGCGATAGATGGCTGCGCCAGTCTACAAAGCAAAATTAACTGAAAATAACTGAAAGTAAATTCAATTCTGCTTAAAGATGGCTAAAAGTATAAAAAAATGTATTGTAATCCTGTTCTGAGGTATTCTAAAAGTTTCAAATGTCTAGTTATTCGGGAAGTTAGTTAAAATCGATTGCAAGATTTGTACTAGACAAACACACAAATACACACACAAACAAACAAGAAAGAGACTTAATAAAATCATGGAAAAAATGTGTGAAAGATACATAATTTGATGAAGGAAATAATAAGGTGTAGCGTAAATATTTCATAAAAGCCTTTAAATGCGCAACACATTTAACAATTTTTTTTTTTATTTTTTTAAAATTTCACTGTCCGAGATGGACAAAGAAAAATAAATTTAAACATGAAAAAAAATTAATTTTTTTTAAAAATGTGATTCATTTGGAGGTACATTCATACCTCGGTAATCGTCGTATTTCGACTCTAAAAAATCTCTTCGGCACTCAACGTTTACTCGGTTCTCGTCGCATTTCGACACGAAAGAAAATGCTCTGGTACACGACGTTTGCTAAGTGCTCGCCACACATGCTAAAACACGTTATGAGACGGCACCCCAACATCCTGTTTCTTTGGACGGAAAGAGAGGCCGAAATAGGTTGAATTACAAGATTACAAGATAGGTTGAAAAAGACCGAAATAGGTTAAATTACAAGATTACAAGATAGGTTGAGAAAGACCGAAATAGGTTGAATTACAAGATCACAAGATAGGTTGAGACAGACCGAAATAGGTTGAATTACAAGATTGCAAGATAGGTTGAGAAAGACCGAAATAGGTTGAATTACAAGATTACAAGATAGGTTGACAAAGACCGAAATAGGTCGAATTACAAGATTACAAGATAGGTGGAGAAAGACCGAAATAGGTTGAATTACAAGATTACAAGATAGGTCGAGAAAGACCGAAATAGGTTGAATTACAAGATTACAAGATAGGTTGAGAAAGACCGAAATAGGTTAAATTACAAGAATACAAGATAGGTTGAGAAAGACCGAAATAGGTCGAATTACAAGATTACAAGATAGGCTGAGAAAGACCGAAATAGGTTGAATTGCAAGATTGCAAGATAGGTTGAGAAAGACCGAAATAGGTTGAATTACAAGATTTTGTTCAAAAGTGTCACCCGGCAAATCTCTCACAACCCTAAATGTGGACTTATGTAATGATCGAAAACAATGTATCACTTCAGAAACATTTTGAATCGTATGCAGCAACAAGATCTCTTGATAGGTTCATGGTGAAACTCCCTATATCTGAGTCTACACCAGGGGTCGGGGAAGTTAAGAGACAGAGAAGAGAAAGAATCCCTGTGCAAGCACCTAATGTTTAATTGGAAGCAGACTCTCCTTCCAAGCAATAAACTCTCTCCTCCTCTTCTTCGCCACTATCCCGTTAGGCCATCCATTTCTTCCAGTGCAGGTTTTATAAAAATAAATTTCATTTTTTATATCTAACTAGCTGAAAACTCACACTTCCCTACGGAGTACATTCAAATTAAATACAACGGTCAATGTATGCAATTAATGCCAATATATACACACACACACATATATATATATATATATATATATATATATATATATTTAATAAATACGACGATCAATGTATACAATTGATGTAAAAAAAACAATAAAATATATTTATAACAAAATCGTAAGGGATATTTTTATAACAAATGTTAATAATGTAGAAGAAAATATTCAAATTAAATCTAATAGTACATACTAAATAATATAGTACAGTTAATATAGTACAGTTTGAGGAACATTTCTTTTATTGTATTTTAATATTTTAATGGATAATGTCCAAACGTCTGCTGCATTAGCATGAAAAAATTTTTTTTTGTCTAATTCGTTGCTATGCATGTGACGATAAATTTATTGAAAGTATCAAAAAAAGAAATCACATGATCAGCATTTAATAAATTAAACTCTAAAAATTAATCTTTAAAAATTCCCCAAAAATCAGAAAATGGAGGTAAAGATTCGAAAAAGATTTCATTTTAAAGGAATTGTTATGCTCTTTCTCGTGATATAAATTTTATAACCCTCAAATTGTTATTTTAAATGCAAGCTTAAAATAAGTTACTAAAACAGCTTAAACATTTAATTTTAAAAAAATCTAAGAAGAATTTTTCAAAAATATTTTTTAGTGCATCTACACTATGCTACACTATGAGAAGAATCGCAATACAAAATTTCAGCCCTTTAGGTCCTGTGGTTTGGTCTGTGCGTTGTTTGTCAGTCAGTCAGTCAGTCAGTTACGGAACTGTTATATACATATATATATATATATATATATATACTCGTATGTGTATATATATATATATAGAGAGAGAGATAGATATAGATATAGATATAGATATAGATCACGGTTTTGAATTATATCTGCCTAATTTAAAGATTTTGTATAAAAAAATAAACCCCACCCATTCATTAACTGCCCACTAACGCGTGAAATATATGATTTTCAGGAACGAATTAATTAATTTTGTACTGCATTGTGGAGAAAGTAAATTTGTTTTGTTTACATTTCATTCACTATGGCTAAATTTATATATAGTTTTAAATTCCTGATTCCAAAATATATCAATATTAATAATTTATTGTTTGCATTTTAAATGTAATCTATTATCACCACATATTACGTATAAAACTTAGTAATTGGAAATATAATCTCAATAATTAAGCGAAATGAATGAACCTCCAGGGAAGAAGCATCTCCATTAAATATAGTTGTTGGCAAATTATAAAACACTTAACTAAAAACACTTCTTGTCGACATAAAAACAATGAAAGTACGAAGAGATATGCGTTTGTTCACAGTTCCTCTTAGAGTCCGAATATTATGATATCCCATTAACTCTCGATCTGAATTCAAATTACTTCGTGCGCGAGAGCTATCAGTATAAAGAATACACTATTATGTATGATAGTGAGCTCTATGCTTTAATGATATCTAAGTATTTACCATATTGACAATGTCTCTTCCGCTATAATGCCTCTTATCATGAAAATATGTGACAAGATATCGCGTCTCATTAATTCTTTACGAGTTATTCAAATTAACTTCAGTAATCGTTAGCGTGACGTTAACATAACGTAATTTTATCTAATGATCTTATTTGAATACTTTGAGATTGCAGCTTGTTACAATAAATATTGAGAAGGAGATGAATGAAATATCGTCTTACCAAAACTTAACAGTTTGAAAAGGAGTTACCAAATCAATACGTCGTATCATTTTCGTTTGACAGTTTTACAATTTGTTTTAAAAAGTGGCATTATTCTTTGTTGAACATATCAGCTTTCTGCTTTAAAGTACATGAACGATTATTATTCTCAGGCATTTCTTCAATTCCACAATAAATAAAAAATGGGTGGCTACATGTTTCCATCTAAACAGTTCATCATCAGGCCGAGGACCACTGGTGGGATTGTCGCAATGAACACTTTCCAAATGACAAATTGTGCACAAATCAGAGAACTGTTTATTGCGACAATCCTTCCAAAGTTCCTCATGCCTGATGATGAACTGTTAACTAGTTCGAAACATGATTGTCGCAATGAACAGTTTACAAATGACAAAATGTGCAAAAATCAGTGAACTGTTCATTGCGACAGTCCCACCAAAGTTCCTCATGCCTGATGATGAACATTTAACTAGTTCGAAACATGACTGCCGCAATGAACAGTTTACAATTGACAAATTGTGCATAAATCAGCAAACCATTCATTGTTCAATCCCACCACAGCTCCTAATTCTTGATGATGAACAATTAACTAGTTCGAAACATGATTGTATCAATGAACAGTTTACTAATGACAAATTGTGCACAAATCAGCGATATGTTCATTGCACAATCCCACCAAAGTTCATGCCTGATGATGAACAGTTAACTACTGTGAAACATGCAACCACACCTTTTTAATTGATTTTGGAAAAGAAAAGAAAGAGTTCAGTTCGTATTTGTCGTCCACAAGTATACTGTAAGGCATTCTGAGGTACCGTTAGCAGAGATTTTCTGAGGGCAGATTTGTAATGATTCTTCTCGTCCATCTACAATAAGCATGAATATAACTGAAATTTAGATGTCCCTAAGAGAGGGTTCTCTTTAATGTTTCCGAACGGTGAGTAACAAGAATAAATTTGGAATCTTACAAGGGTTACTCGCCAGTCGAATAAAAGTGTGGGTAGGAAAATTCGTAGAATGTAGTAGAATTATTTGGAGGTAGAAGAATGTTTTGGGGACAGTAAAATCTTTGGCACTAGAATCTTTTGGGGATAGTAGAATGTTTAGCAGGTGAATATACTTACGGAAAGAGAAGAAATACAGTTGGTTCTCTGTTTAAGGACGCTCTACTTAACGACGATCTCTATTTAAAGACGATATTTCCCGGTCCCGGTCCCTCCGACGTAAAAAAATTCTATTTAACGACGATTTTGTTTCTATTTAACGACGATTTTTTCTTAAATGATAAACTTTTTCTTCAACATTTTATTTACAGGAGGATTACTTTCTGTGGGGGAGTTTGGTTTCAATAACAGACCCAGAATTTCCTTTATGTTTTTGCAATCATAGACTTGTTGCAGTGAAAAAACCGGGGGGGGGGATTACTATTTCTCGGAAGATCGAACATTCTTCTCTGGTGGATCGAATTTCTTAGTGCGGGTGTGGAATCACTCTATTGTACCTACCATGTTCTCATGTGATTTACGAACTGTCCAAAAGCACCCCTTTCTCATTCCTTCTGGGAAGTACGTGTTCATGTTTAGAGAATTCATGGCTGTGTGTAGGAGCTCATTCCAGTACGAATACGAGGTGAGCAGAGCAAAATGGCATCAAAGCGAAAGCATCTTACGCTACACGAAAAAGGGAAAATTATTGAAAACTGGGAAGAAAGTGTTGGAATAATAAAAGTCCAATTCGCAAGACAATTTCAGCTACCCGAGTGTACTCTCAAAGGCATTTTAGCAAGCAAAGAGAAAATTCTTGAAGCAGCACAAAAATTTGGTTTGGGATCCAAATCCAAACGGCAGAAAATTCAATATGGCCGATCAGAAGAGTTTGAGAAGGCAGTCCTGCAATGGTTTCATCAAGCAAGAGCATCTAACATTCTAATTTCCGGAGTGATATTTAAAGAAAATGCTATTATTCTGGCAGAAAAGTTTGGAATGCAAAATTTTCAGGCTTCGGCTGGTTGGCTAACAAAGTTCAAAGAAAGATACGGGCTTGTATTTAAAAGCATATCTGGCGAAAGTGGCTCCGTAGATGAAAAAATAGTGGATGAATGGAAAATAGTGCTGAAGGGGATATTAGATGGATATGATGAGAAGAACATATTCAATGCAGATGAGACGGGCCTATTCTACAATATGGTGCCTAATAAAACCTTAACGTATACGGGCGAAAAGTGTTTTGGTGGAAAACACAGTAAGGACCGATTGACTGTTTTACTGTGCACTAATTCGGATGGATCTGAGAAATTTACACCACTAGTTATAGGCAAATCAAAGCAACCAAGGTGTTTTAAGAATATCACCAGGAAACCTTGTGAGTACCGCAATAACAATAAAGCGTGGATGACATCACAAATTTTTATTGACTGGATTAGAAATTTTGATGCAAAAATGCATCGAGAAAAAAGAAAAGTTTTAATTTTAATCGACCGATGCACTGCACATACTCCAAATATCCCTGGACTTAAAAATTTGGCTATCCATTTCTTACCAGCTAATTGCACTAGCAAGTTGCAGCCATTAGACCTGGGTATCATTCGCAGTGTGAAAGCATACTACAGAAAGTCTTTAATTAGGAAATTAATAAACAATTCGGCTGACAGTATAAAAATTAGAAAATTTACGATCTTGGAAGCGATGCACATGATAACATCAGCATGGAAAGAAGTTTCTTCATCCACAATAAAAAACTGCTTTCGCGTTGCTGGAATTCACAAAGAACTTGTAGTGGAACTGCAAAGTACGGATTTAGAAATCAAGGAAGATGACATTACCCCTGAAGAATGGAGAAGTCTTGTTGAAGATGAGGATGTTTCAATTCAAGATTTCTACAATTGTGATAAATATGTTTTAACAACAGATTTCAGAAATGTAGAACAAATTTATGAACGAATAATCAGAAGTGTAGAAAAAATTTATTTGACGAAAACACAGTGTCAGACGAAGAAGGTGAAGTTGAAGACACGGAAAACGAGACACTGCCACAGTCTTACACAGATGAAATTTCTGATCTAGACGTTCTCCGACGCTATATTACATCGAAAATGGAAGGTGACTCATTTAGCATTTTTGAAAATCTGGAAAAGAGAATAACGAAAACAAGGCGAATGAAGCAATCAACACTTTTTGAATTTTTTAAAACGTAATTTATTGTATTGTTTGTACTCTTTTTTTTCAATGTAATTTAAAATAACTTTTTGTGAATAAAATAATGATGATAATAAAAATAACATTTTTTTAAACACGCTAATATATTAAGAAATATATTGACAGTCCTAAGCCTGTAAAGTGTGAAGGGAAATGTTATATTTCACAAATTCTGTTTAAGGACGATCTCTACTTAAGAACGATTTTTCACGGTCCCTTCAAAGTCGTTAAACAGAGAACCAACTGTAATGCACTATTACAGTACAAATAAAATATATTGATAGTTAATTAAATGCACATAGCAATATTGATTTTTTCATTGTAATCTTGATGAGAAATTTGTCATTTTTTACTTGTCTAAGGCTACAGAAATTGGTGTAACTCATGATTTTCAAAGTGTCCTCAAGTTCTTTATCTTTTGAAAGATAACAAAGGCTTTTTTTTATTAAATGCTTTTGGAAAATAGATATGTTATATAAATAAGTACTTAGTATCAATACTAGTGCAAAATATATTTCATATCAGATCTAGTTTCGGATTTCCTTTTATTATTCTCTTTTCCAGAAATAGGTTAACCCCCAGAGGAATAGATAAGTTAAAAACTCGTTACATATCCCCTTCTCCCAAGGAAAGACTTTAAAATCTTGAAGTAAATTACTGACAATTCGTAACCATGGATGAAGGAGAAAAATCAGCCGAACTGACAAATGCTGTATTCCCATGCAAAGCTATGAGAATTTTTTCTAATATACCATTACCAATAGAATATATTTTAATTCTGCTTTTTGATCACAAAAATTAAAATTTAAAGAAAATATTGTAGTTTTTATTATTTTGTAAGGTTCCGTAATTATTTTTTCCATGCGACAGTAAACTATAAATGTGTATCACTATAAAATAAAATTTGTTTTTTAAAAGAGTTCGTTTCAGACAAAATAATATTGAAAATGCTCGCACTGCATTAAAAGATCTGTCATCAGATGCTAAAAAAAGATCTACGAAATTTACTCTAGTTGATGAGTAATGAGCAAAAAACTACGGCAACGTTCCCCTTTTTTCCCTCTATAAAAATGATTTAAACCTCAAATTACCAAAAGAAAACAGCATTAAACATATTTAAAGATCAATTTCTGTTAAATTTAGCTAAGAAGTTGTTCCTCGGCTCCACGTTATACTTTTTGTGGTTAATAATCCGAAGTACATCAGTATCAGATGATTTTTAAAAAGGGGGGTGGACAGAATCTATTAAAAAACCAGAATTTTATATATAGATAATTTATTTACGAGGACCTTTATTTAATATGATCAACTAAAGAGTGCAAACTTAAGCGAAAAATATGACCACATAGGAAATAAAAAAGTTCTGCAACCCTCCCCTCTGTTTCTGGTGGTCCTTCTACTCTCTGCAAATTTAGTTCGTATTTAGTTCATTTTTAGGAATTTGAATTGTAGAATTTTAACTTTAAAATGATACGCACAGATTGTCTGCATACAGTCAACGCTACATGGGTTTAAGCCCTGCACTATAGAAAGTCATTTAAGTCTGGGTCTACATCATGCAAAACGTCAGTGGATTTGTTGGACAGACTTACTCTCAGGAGTTCCTCTTATGCATGATTTACGACACCCGAGATTTCCAGAGAGCGGTCGAATAACTTGTACAAGACACTGTTAGTGTGCCTCGAATGATATACTGGGGCGACTGCTACGCGACAGGCAATTTCTCCCAGAGGTGTAATTCAAAGTTGGAAGATCCAGAGAATTATCAGAATGTCAAATCGTAACCCAATAGGAGACTGTTGGGGACAATTGTGGTATTTCCCAAGTACCCTCAGCGTACATGCACTCCTTGTTTCTCTTTTCCAGGCTATTTTCGGCTGCAGTACATATTGATTTAGAAGTGATTAAATATGTTACTCAATGAAGACGTGAGATCAATAAGAACACAATAATAGTGTGTTTTGCGTACCAGAGCATCTATAAAAAGTGAACACCTGCGAACATTTGACGGACACAATATATATATAAATATATATATATATATATATATATATATATATATATATATACATATACATATATATATATATATATATATATATATATATATATATATATATATATATATATATATATATATATATATATATATATATACATATACATATATATATATATATATATATATATATATGTATATATATATATATATATATATATATATATATATATATATATATATATATATATATATATATATATATATATATATATATATATATATATATATTATCTTTAATAATTTTTCCTTTTTAATTAAAATTGGAGTCGTAATGTTCAATCAAATGTCAAACAGAACAAAATTTTTTTTAAGAGAAGGTTCTCCTCCCCAATAGCGGACACCTCCTAATAACGGACAAACATTTTTGTCCCGTGACTGTCCGCTTTTCGGAGGTACCACTGTATATATATATATATATATATATATAAATATATATATAACTGACAGGCGTTGGCTTTTGCCTGCTATTATTTCGTTTGCAGTCTTCTTGTTTTACAGTCCATTGCATCGAGGGAAGGCATACACTCAGAAAGTACTCAGCATCGTCTAAATTAAGTAGTTTATTCAGTTCAATGTCATAATGCCACCTCTCCAGATCTACGCATTTCGTCATTCGCCATTTCTTTTTTAGAGCCGCGGCGAAACACATCTGATAGCATCGACTTCTATTCCACGCTCTAACCAAATTCGCGGACTTCTATTCCACGCTCTAACCAAATTCGCGGGCATCTCCGCGCACCAACTCTCCTTGGACATGCGCAGAGCCCGAAACAGACATCTTTCAAGGCTAAAATGTAAACGTTCCTCCTCGACCGCAGAACTCAGAGGCGCGCGAAGATTATATAATAAAAAGGGAATTTCCCTTTCCCAATTCGCGTCTTTGAATACGAACAATTAGAGGCGAATTACGCCACAAATATAATTTAATTCCCCAGCCCCCTTTAAATTTAGAATAATCATTCTTTTCCCACCAAATCCTTTACCAAATCCATATATATATATATATATATAAAATAACGTCCCCGACTTCTGTTTTGAGCGAATATTTAGAAGGTGTATATTCCGACCACCCCTCCCCCATCCCTTCCCGACTGGTACGGTTGTTCTTTAACTCTTTAAATGCTTGTGGATATCGAGTGTAGGAGTAGCCAGAACTGAAGTGACCACCAAAGGTTCAGGCGGAAAGGAAGCCTTGCCGACAAAGCAGACTTTTTGGGCTTGGGATTTTCGGAAGGCCGTCTTCCGACGCGGGCCGGGTAATACTCGAATGGCTAGGGTACCAGAGCTGGCATACGGTACCAGAGTCTGCGGGTTCGAGTCCCACTGTTGGCATGGACGTCTGTAGCCGATCGTAATCGGCTTTAAATTGTAGGTCCTGGTCTAATTAGCCCTCGTGTAGCAAAAAGTTGACCGTAGAACTTGAAATCAAACCTATCTTTTGACGAGGACAGATCAAAGCAGGGGTATTTCAGGCGGCAATCTGGATAAGTGTAATCTCTAGGTTGTTTCCTCTAGGTCTAGAGTAATGCCTAACAATCATTGTAAATATCTGTACGTAATTTTAGACTTTTAGAATGAGGCGTTATTTTATGACTTAAAAATTTGGCGGTAATGTACGGGCTGAACTGGGATCTGATAACATTTCTGATGTAATTGTGTTGGAGTGTGCTATAAAAACAACTTGCATATTTAATTCTTTCTTAGAAAGTTTTTATAAAGAAAATGACATTATTCGTGGAATGAAAAAAGCAAGATATTTTTTACAGCACTTAATAGGCATTAACTGCAAATTTTTCTGTCAATTGATTATTTCGTAAAACTTTTACTGACGTCATTATACACGATAATTTGATGGCCTGTTCTTTCAGTCTGAATAACAGTTGCCAGATACACTTCATATTATTAGTTTAAGGAAATCATTCATGTTTATTAATTCATTAAATAGTTAATAATTAATGGTATTTGCGGTTGGATAGTTGCGGGCATTAATTCTCATCTAGAGTCTGCAATTTCAAAACGTATTCAAACAATATTCAAAACGTATTATTCACAAGAAAATGAGAGAATATAATAGCGATGGCTATTCAGCTATAGAAAATTTTAACCAAATTATGGAATTCGCTTACTTAGCGTGAGGAATATATCAAATGATCGCAAATACAAATCAAACGGAAATTTTCACACTAGTGATTATCAAATAGTTAGCATATCAATTTTAGTGGAAAATTTTCGTTACCTAATACATAAATTAATATATCTAAACTTCCTAGAATTTGAGGATTGGAAATTGTTCAGACAGAGAAGACATAGAATGTAAACCTTGATATAATGCCCCACTTTAGAACTTCTCGGGAAATTTAATAACTGTACAGTGTTTTATATCATATTAACTATTAAGAAAGAAAACCCAAGAGTTCAACTCCAAGTATCACTATTGTATATGTGGTATGTATCAAAGCGTAAAACATTTTGGTTTTCATCTTTGGAATCAACGAATACGGGAAATGTCACAGAGGTTAAGATGTTAGAGTATGAAAATATTGTATTAATATAATGGGTTGAGATAAAGGGGAATAACGAGAAATTTACAGATATATAATAAGCAAAAAAAAAAACCAGACTTAACACTGAAAGAGATCAGTTAACAGTCTATTTTCGTAACCTAAAATATCTGCCAAATGAAAAAGAAATGAGAGATATTCTATGGCATATTTACTTTCCATATATCGATTGAAAAGATGACTTTTTAAAAACTTTTATTGATTTAATAGAATGTAGAATCAATCAATCAAACAATGAATCAATCAATCCCTCTCACTCTCTCTCTCTCTTATATATATATATATATATATATACACACACACATATATATATATATATATGAACCCTCTGTAGCTGTAACTAAAAGGTAGATTGAGCTGAAATTTTGCAGATACACAATTCAAAGGATACGCTGAAAAAAAGTCCGCTAGGGGGCGCATTACAAGGGAATAATTTAAACAAGCTACAAATTCCAATTCAAGCATTTGTTACACACTGTCTAGCGATGTAAAGAAAATTGCTCAATGTGGGCTCCGTCATTCGTATGTAAAATGTGCAGGCGATAAACAGGCGTTCAACAACGGCCGTTGCTACTTGTGAAAGGACTTCTTTGCTGATAGGGTTTTTCCCTCTACCACGTTGAACGCTTAAACACCCAGTGTTTTCAAATCGAGATATCATGTCTCTCACACCTTGTGGAGACATTGGACCCCGACGCAATTTCTTATGATGTCGAAATTCGCGAAGAGCTCCAACACCATTTCCCTGGTTTTGATAAAAAAAGTTTTACAATTAACGCACGTTCTTGTAATTTAATCGCCATCCTAACTGAAAAAATGATACTGACTCGATCGCATCCTTTTAATACCCAGAATTCACTTTGAATTCGCATGATTATGCTAGTCAGATTATTTTCTTCTTCACTTGCATTGCCACACTTATCAACTTTTGTACCGTCATAATGCTTAAAAATGAAAAATAACAGTTTTTAACATCATAATGCTTGAGGATTTAAAAAAAAGTTTTAAATGACTTTTTTACTGTGCACAGTTATTTATTGCGTGACTTTTCAAGCATTTAGGCTGTAATGCGATCCCTAGCGGACTTTTTTTTCGGAATCTTTCAGCGCATTCTTCGAATAGTCAATCCGCCTTTTAGTAACAGCTACAGAGGGCTCTGAATAGGCCAAGTTTAATTACGATCACCTGGTATATATATATATATATATATATATATATATATATATATATATATTGATTGCAGAAATTCGTGGCCACATATTACATATAGAAATAGCATGTTGGCTAACTTACGACAGAGAGCGGAGAGCACAGCATGAATTTACATGGCGGTCGTCAAACCTAACAGAGTGATGACGTGACTTTACGGAAAGACACTTTAGAACGGAAAAGTGGAGTCATCTCACTTTCATACGCATATAAAATGAATAATTAGTTGATCTTCAGAGGGTAAATTTTTAATCGGGCATAATGATATCCACGTGTTTTGAGGTTCAAAAGCTTCTATGCCAACGTGCTTGTAAGCGTTAACGACTTTGATGCAATCCAGACTGGGAAAGAGAGGGTTTCGGTCGTTTGTCAGTGAATAATTGTAAACAAAACTTATTTATTCCTACTTAAAGTTATTGGGGTCCAGCGTGTGAGCAGTTTCTGGACCATATATGTAATGTTATTAAATATAATCACTGATTGCGGTTTGAGGAATATCCAGTGCCTGGGGAAAAGGTCGACACGTGCCTTAAGGGCTTGTATAATCTATGAAGTGAGTTATTGCTATATTAAGTACTAAAAAATGTTTTATGCTCCATGAAATGAGTGAATTTATGAATAAGCGTTAAAGGAAATATAGGAACAAGCAGTTTTAAGTCACACACAACCCACATAAGCATATATATATATATATATATATATATATATATATATATATATATATATATATATATATATATATATATATATATATATATATATATATATATATATATATAAGTAGTATTGTGTATCCTTTATACATCTGCCTTTCTGATACGGAAACTACTAATACAACTGTTTAATATTTCCGAGATATATTTTTCCATATGAGTGACAATATTTATATTTTTCTTTTTATTTATACTATAATTTATATATTGTTTTGTTTTTATTTATACTCTATTTTACAGGAAAAAAATCAAAATTGATTTTGGGTGCTTATAAAGTTCATGGTTAAATTACCTACATCAGTCTGTCGTTTCTTCTGCTCAAATTAACAAATTAATTAGAAGTGTTTTTTTAAATATTAAAAGTAAATTTTTCTGAAATCATTTTTTCAATGAAACATTTTTTCAATAAACTATTAAAAATTTAAAACTTATTATTTGCCTGACGGTAGAATAATACGAAAATTCTCACTCAAAAGTATGGATGGTAGAGAAATTTATTAGAATTATACTTAGACAAATGTAAATTTTTCTAGTTATGATCCTTATGATGAGTAATATGAAAATTTTAATCTTAGGTTGATTGAACATAAAAAAGTATTTCAAATGAAGAAAAATAGAGAATAATCTGAAGTTAATATATAATTTATTAATTCATATTGAAATAATATTTTTAATAATTTTATTTCTTCTAAATGGATGATATAAAATTCAAACACGATATCAGTCTTTATTTATATTAGTAACAGAATCAAACAATAGATGGCAGTACTGTTCATAAAATAAAATAAAATGAAGAATTTCATTCAATCAAAGGCGAAGCAACAAGTTAAAAAAGTTAGCTCTACATTCACTTAAATTATTTAATAATTGAGTTTCGTTGGTGAAGAACAGTTATGATGTACGTAGAGGGATTTTTTTTTAAAACCAAGATAGCAAAATGTTATTATAGTCTGGTTTTGTGTATTTTGCTTCCTTGTTATAATACTTTTTTTAAGTACCGGGTTTATTATGGTTTTTATGCCTTATACAGAGGCTGTTCGCACATTTTTTAGACGATTTTGGTAAGCGGTAATAAAAAATCGTTTGCTGCAAAAGAAATAATTGCAATTGTACTATGTTTTTGAAAGTCAAAATTATCGTCTACGGCTTGAAAGTTTTGTTTTTATTCAAAATGGCGTTTTTAACAAAGCAGTGGTTCGAAGGCTACGTTTATGCTCTTTCCGAAGAGAAATATGCATACTCCGTTATCCAAAAACGATGTGAGAGTCATGGTTTTGTGATATCTAAAGCTTCGATAGGTAATATCGTCAACAAGAAAGGAAAAAAACTTCAAATTGGAGCCTCAAGTGGGACAAAAATTCCAAACAAGTATCCAAGGAAAAAACGGACATCTTCGACTATTGCAAAGGTACGTTGTTTAATGTTAAAAGAAAATCCCCCTAGTCAAAGGACAGTTGCAAAATCATTAAAATGCTCGGTGTCCACTGTAAACAAAATGATAAACGTTGATTTAAATCTTAAGAAAGCGAAAAAACGCAATGTGCATCGTCTTCTTCCAAATCATATCGCTGAACGCAGGACACGCTGCAGAATTCTATATGAGAAACACTTATCCAAAGAAAAATGGAAAATAATTGTCACGATAGATGAATCATGGGTGTATTTAAATGATTGCAACAAAAAAAGAGCCATTTATTATCGTAAAAGGGGAGAAAAAAATTTAAGTACATGGTTCAAAGAATCGAAAGAAAGCTTTTCTAAGGGATTCATGATTGTTGCTGGCTTTTCTTATAATGGCAAGTTAAAAATAAAGAGAGTGGAAAAAATGTCAAGATTAACTCCAAATACTATCAGGAACATATTTTATCGCCAATTTTTCTGAATGAAATACCATCGCTTTACCCACAGTGCCATCAATCTGTGAGACTCCATCTGGACAAAGCTAGCAGTCACACATCAAAATCCACTGTAAATTTCCTAAAAGAAATGGAACAAAAAACTGGTATCAAGGCCATATCCTTCACTGATATCCCTACTAAATCTCCTGATGTATCACCTATGGATTTTTGTGCTGTCAGACTTTTGAAATCTGCATTATCCAAACGTCGTCCCAAAACCCTTACAGGACTCTGGAAAGCTGTTCAGGAGGAATGGGATAGAATACCTCTTCTGACACTTCAAAAGGCATTATTATCCTGGAAATTGCGGTGTCGAAAGATAGTTCAGAATAAGGGATGTCAAATAGAACATTTAAAACACAATAATTTTATGTAATTTAGTTTTGTGAATACAATATACATCGTCTAAAAAATGTGTGAACAGCCTCTGTAGCAAATAGTATAGGGTTAGAAACTTTCGATTTTTCTCCATTTATCTGCATTACAAGGAAATTCTGAATTCTGAACTACTATAAAAATATTAGAGTTTTCCAAATATGTTGCTCAAAGTATTCCTTATTTATCTTATGATGATTCGATTTCTGCAACGAAAAGTGCTTCCCAAATTTCCTGTGCATGACTTATAAAATACTCTCTCAAGTTTCTTGTAATTTAATCAAAAGTCTCAAAACAATTATCCCGAGTTAAGTTGACGTAGTACTCTTGCAGGATAAACGAACGCACAAAACATGAGAATTATTATTTTATTATTATTATTTCAAAAAGTGCAACTATTATTTCCCCCCCTTAATTATTAACCTTAGTTTTTTAGAAGTGTTGAAATTTATAAGGGGATTCGACTCCTTAATCATGATTAGTCAGTTATTAAAAATGCCATTCAGAATCTCGCAATTAACTTTCATAATTCCAATGCTAATGAAATACTTTTAAATCTAGCCTATTATTATCACACTGGTTCTACAAATTAAGAAAATGCCCAGGACCGTACATTCCGTAATTACTTACTGCTGCCCTTTCTTTTAATACATAAAAATGTATTGAAAAATTACCAAAGCTTTGCCAAAGTAGAAAAAAAACATTTTAAAAGCATAAATATTTAATAAAATACGTGCTTTTTCTCTCACTAAACTTCCCTCTCTCTCTTATTTCTAACTATAGCTTTCTCTAACGGCCGATGAAATACGGAGTTCATCCTATAGGGGGGAAAACTCCAATCTTTAGTCATGGAATTCTTGAATCCTATACCCTATCGCTTTCGAATTCTTCCTAACCAATCGGATTCTCTCATTTCGCCAATACTACATGCTGATACAAACAGATAAAACTGCGCTAGCCCTAGGAAACCCGGCTATCCCCCCGTAACTTGTCGTTGATCCCGTTGGTCCAAAAAGATTATAACGATCACTATATTTTTAACATTAATATAGTATTTTTGACATATTTTTTAGCTATACTTTTTGACATTTATCAATTAAATTCTTCGAAAAATATGTGAATTCAAATGAGGACATTCCGCATTTCAAACTGAAATGCCAAACATTACATCACTAAACCATATCATTATCCACACAAACAAACCTCAAGGGTTTTTACGTAGGATTACATTCCTCAATAACGGTCCTCCGGAAAGAAAAAATGCAGAGTCCGTCGCGAGTTATAATTTTGGCAACGTGTCAAACCCAGTAGCAGTAAATAGTTAAATAGTAAAGTACCAAAATGCGTCAAAAAAAAGAAAAGAGATAAGCAACGATAAGTAATCCTACGTTAATAACCTGAGGTAGTTTCGTTAGAAGAGACTACCTGAAATATATATTTTTTTCTTAGTTATACGCCTTAAGGCTGCTCTGTATGTACCAACCCTATTTCGATCTTCGTAATGTTAACCTACGGAGAAAATGTGTTTACTATTGACAGCTCCATAAATACTGAAAATTCAATAAAAATGGTATTTTCAAACAGTCTGATCTTATCTGCACCTTGCAACAGGATTCATTTTATAAATTTCGTCAACCAAAGGGGTGGATAAGCGTTTCAAACACACTCTACCAGATATTTTCCACTAATAAATTAAATTTTAAAATATTGTTTGTATTTTTTTAATGAAAAATGCCCCAAGGTGTAAAATGTCTTTCTCAATAACAGAGCACAATTTATATATATATATATATATATATATATTTATTTATTTATTTATTTATTTATTTCAGGTAGTCTCTTCTAACGAAACTACCGTGGGTAATTAACATAGGATTACTTATCGTTGCTTACCTCTTTTCTTTTCTTTCTTTTTTTTTTGGGGGGGGGGGCGAATTTTGGTACTTTTCTGTTTAACTTTTTACTGCTACTGGGTTTTGCGCGCTGCCAAAATTATAACTAGTGATGGACTCTGTTTTCTATTTCTTCCCAGAGGACCGTTATTTAGGAACGTAATCATACGTTAAAAATCTTTCAATCCAAGTCGGCAATCCGTGGAGACATTTCTCCATAGGTTAACATTGATGTAAGGCGCGCCACGTCTGGTAATTCGTGTCAAGGTTGGCGTGTGGCAACCCTACTTCTAGGGGAGCGTTTTTTGTTGTTCGTAGTAGGAGTTGAACGGCAGACGAGAACTCATAGGCCAACAGGGTTTAGCTGACAGATATGGCTCTGTATGCCAAATCAATTCTTCTTTAATTACTTTATATGTGCTGCATGTGCTGTGTCCCTTAAAAACGATGTAATAAAAGCTTGGGACAATAATATGAAAGTTTTTTTGTGTCGTCTCTTTTCCTCGCATAAAAGAACTCGTTACAATTGATGTGAGAGAATCCAATAGGGTTAGTACACAGAAGTCTTAACTACTACCAATTCTTTACAGCTGCTTCAACGAGAGAGATTTTCAAACGTAGGATATTGTGTCTTAAAAACTATATTATCTATCCTGCATTCATCGGTAGAATGGGTAAATTTCTTTCCACTGTACGATTGAATAACACAAAAATATATGTTTCAATCGACAAACGAATAAGAAAATAAAATTTTATGCGACATATTATATTAAGAAAGCTATGAGGTTTCGAGATAATTCTATAACTGCTTCATATTAGGAAATATTCCATTTAAAAATAGTTAGTTCAATTTAACAGAAATCAATGCACGATGAATGAGAATTTTTTTTACCATTACACAAATATAGATTATTTCTTCGTATGATTATACAACAATTTTTATAGTTGCTTTCATGCAGTAAACAGGATGCTGCAGTAATTTATCGTTTAAAATCCTATTTGCGAATGCATTTATTGATTTTTGATTGTCTATTATCCATGAAATCTCCTCCTGTGCCATTACTCGGGGATTTTAGGTTAATGTGACTTCCTAATGTTTTTTTTCGTTAATTCGCTTCTATTGCGTAAACAATATTTTTTCTTTTCCCTGGGATCTAGAGAATAAAGCCGAACACGTTTTTACAGAAGACAGGCGAACTGTTAAACGCTTAGCTTTTAACGTTTTTGAAATTGCGTTGAAATTGATTGCATTAAGATAACTTCATTTATGACTTCAATTTTATCTATTCAGTTTTTCTGCAAGTTTATCTGAAATGACTAAAACTTTTACGTAAAGATTTTTTACAAGATTTTTTTAATACTATACTAGCGTGATTTTAGAATATGAGAGTTATTTTTGTCCCGAATTTATTACTCTTTGTCTTTTAATGTAGAGGTTTTAAAATTGGCTTAATTAAGATTCATAGATCGCATTTTGAAAAGTGCTACTTTTGTAAGATGCTGAAACAAATTCAGACGCCTCCTTCAGCCTTGACCAATGACTCGATATGACATTATATATATATATATATATATATATATATATATATATATATATATATATATATATATATATATACACTCAAGAGCCAAAACATTATGACCACCTGTCAATAACGAGTTGGTCCACATTTGGCGCGCAACACAGCTTCAACCTGCCTTGGCATGGATGCCACAAGTCCTTGGTAGATGGCCGGAGACAGATTGTACCAGATGTTTAAGCAACGGTCACGCAAATCCGAGATATTGCGAATTGGTGGTCTTTGAACTCTGAGCTGCCGTCCCATGACATCCCAAATGTGTTCTATCGGATTGAGATCCGGTGAGTTAGGCGGCCAGGACATTAACTGGAATTCAGCATCATGTTACTGGAACCACTCCAACACAATTTTAGCCTTGTGACACGGGGCGTTGTCCTGTTGGAACATTCCATTTCCAGCTGGATAAACAGAGGCCATGTAAGGGTGCAACTGGTTCGCAATGATGTTCATATACCCTGTAGCATTCATGATCTGCTCTACCACAACCACGGGTCCCAGAGACGCCCAAGAGAACGTCCCCCAAAGCATAATACCACCACCATCGGCCTGTGTATGACCTACTGTACATTGAGGGAGCAACAGTTCGCCTGGAAGACGGCGTATCCTGACACGGCCATCGGCGTGATGAATGACAAACCGTGATTCATCTGACCAGGCAACTCTCTCCCACTGATCCATGGACCAGTCTCGATGTTCCCGGGCCCAGCGCAGGTGCAGTTGGCGATGACGCTTGGTCAGCAAAGGCACACGAGTGGGACCTTTGCTGCGTAGCCCCATATCCAACAATGTCCGCTGAACAGTGTGCTGCGATACTATTCTACTTGGCCCTGCATTGTCTTGGGCTGTCAGCTGAGCCACTGTCTGGCTCCGGTTTTGCTTCACCATGCGAGACAGTCTCCGACGACCTTTTTCTTTGATAGCGTGTGGACGTCCAACACCATGTCGTCTACTGCTGGTTTCACCGTCAATCATCCACTTTGCATAAGTACTAACAACTGTAGGTCGCGAACAACCCACGAGTCGTGCAGTTTCGGAAATACTTGTTCCGAGCCTACGAGCCATTACAATATGCCCTCTATCAAGGTCTCTTAGATCCGCAGCCTTTCCCATCACACACAGAAGTAAGTGAAAGAATGATTCTTCAGACTCTCCAGCAGCAGTTAAATACCACTTCCACCTGATCACGTGCCTTCCACGTCATCCAGGCGAATTCATTGCAAAATGTAGGGGTGGTCATAATGTTTTGGCTCTTGAGTGTATATATATATATATATATACAGACTAGTTATCAAAATTTAAGGAAAAATCACAAAAAGTGGTATATCACGTTCACAACTAGGCAAATCCGTTTAAAATTTGAATATGTTGTTAACTAAAAGGTGCTGTACAATACTACATTATACAAAATGGTGGCACTGCAGTAGGAAATTGTCATTTGCGAGGAGAATAAAAGTGCGTGTCTCAGAGTAAGGCGGAAATTGTCGCTGCGAGGCTGAGATTAGACATCTGGCACCAAATTGTAACAATGACCTCCAGGCATGATTTGAGCGAAGAACTGCGATAGCGAGCTATTGGGAGGCTAGAGACAGGACAAACTCAGACAGAAGTGGTCAGATGGCTAAATGAGAGTCCGTCTGTGGTTCATAGACTTTGGCAACAATTTCTAACCACGGATGCGGCATCCAATAGGTTCAGACAAGGACGGCCATACGATACGACGAGTGCCAATGACCGATATTTGTCATTATGCGCACGAAGGAATAGAACTGCAACTCCGTCTGAACTCATATCCTCCTTCACTGCAAGCTCCGGAAGGTTGGTATTGACGTCAACCGTGCATAGAAGGCTTCACGAAGGTGGTCTTTTTGCGAGGCGACCATCTATTTGCGTTCCTCACACGTCACGACATTGGCGGGAACGTTTGCAGTGGGCAGGTCAACACGTCCACTGGATTCGTGATCAATGGAGGTTAATTTTTTCTTACGGATGAGTCCAGGTTTAGCCTCCAAAAGCGATAGTAGGCGTATTTTGATTTGGAGAGAACCTGGAACTCGTTTTCATCCATCACACATCCGTGAAAGAGATGCATACGGATCAGGCAGTGTCTGTGTTTGTGGTCGTATCTCTTTCGGTGGACGCACAGACCTCCATGTCTTTCCCCGTGGAAATGTGAATGCTCACACCTATAGAGATGACATCCTTGATGCTTATGTACGCCCTTATGCCGGGGCAATAGGTGATGCTTTCGTGCTACAGGACGATAACGCGAGACCGCACAGGGCTCACATTGAGGATGCTTATCTTGAGCAGGAAACAATTCAGCGCATGGAGTAGCCAGCTCGATCACCGCACCTGAATCCTATCGAGCATGTTCGGATGACGTATAGCTGCTCTCAATCCTCCTCCTAGGACCTTAGCCACGCTTTCAACTGCTTTGCAAGATCAATGGTTCTCACTTCCTACCGAACTCATAGACCGCATAATTGACAGCATCACACATCTCTGTATGTGATATACTGCTTGTCGGGGGATCAGACGCCATATTAAAGGTACTTTTCTTATACCAAACTGACACATCTGATTTGTTCATTGTATACATATGCTAGTTTCTATAACACCATAATTGTCTGTCGAATTCTTTTTATGCTATTTTATACCTACCTATGTGTTCTATAATGTGTATAAGTTTCCTTAAATTCTACTCGTAACTTTTTGAGTAATCGCTATTTTTGTGACTTTTCCTTAATTTTTGAAAACTAGTGTATAATATATATACGTATATTATACACTGGTTTATACATACATATATATATATATATATATATATATATATATATATATATACATCTAGTATATATATATATATATATACTAGATGTATTACCCGGCTTCGCTCGAGATTCAGTTTCTGTTATTATTTCTTTCAATGATTAGCCTCATGTTATGATGTTCTACAGTTTTCGGTAAAATTCTTTTGCGGTAGCAAATAGCATTAGTTTGTTGTCGGTGCTGTCGTTCTTCATCGCTTTCCTCTCCTTTCGATGTTGAAGCTCGAAGACAATCGTATGTTCGACGCGTTAAAAGTTTCTTCATCAGTCTCACTGCTTCGAATCCTTACAATTCGAATTCTGTTACCTTCGAGCTCTTGGGAATGTTCTTTCTTCAGATTCTTGTGTGCGTCTAACTGCATTTTGAATTCTGTTGGCTTCGCGCTCTTCTGTTTTTTTTCATCACATTGCTCATTTCTAAACAATATTTGACATTTTCCCTTTACTGCTGCAGGATTAAAAGATGCTCTCCTCTTTTTGAGCATTTTAAAGCATTAATTTACAGCTAGTCAATAACGTTTGAATGGATTTATTATTATAGAAAAATAATCAATAATGTTTGAATGAATTGACATCACATTCAATATAAAACACAGCAAATCTGGTAATTATTATAGAAAAAGTATATACACGTACTTCATGCTCGGAATTCTTTCTCAAAACTAAATCGTCTGCTACGTTTCAATGCCACTTTCAGACTTTCTTAATTATAATATACTCGTATTTCATGAATGTAATTCTTTCTCAAAGCTAAATGATCTGCTATGTTTCAATGTCACTTCAGTTATATGAATCATCGAATCAAGGCTAAACGCACGTGTTTCTAGCTAAGTCAACGTGTCCTGCAGTATATTTCAGTTTGAACAGGTAGCTTGGAATAGTTTCAATTAATGAAATGGATAGATAACGGATTCATTGAAAATGAATGACTTTCCATCCTTATATTTTCATTTTTAAAAAGAAACATTCCGGCGTTGCCACGTACATGAAAATAATATATCAAATTCATTCTTGCATGTTCCAATATATGAATAAATCACGTTTTTAATTCATGTCTATTTATTTTTACGGACATGTTATAATTTAATTGGCAACAATGAAATGTTGCAATGGCTTTGAACAAAAATATACGGGGAAATTTGGCGATTTTTTGGCGATTTTCAATATCCGTTGATACTTCTAACATAATTCGGGAATGGAACGTCGTAGCGGAATGAAAATAGTCCATAACCATCGCGCAAGTTCAAGCTATAAGTTGACCAAGTTTCATATATATATATATATATATATATATATAAATATAGATATGTAATAAATTAAATATTAGGCCCTCCATTCTAACATTTAAATTACCTTTCCTAAATCCAATCCCCAGTAAGATTAATTTATTTCTTAAAAACCCTTAGCAACAGAACTTCCCATAAAAGCGCATACGTTGCATTTTTACACGTGTATACTTCTGTAGAAAGGCGTGGGTTCGCATCGCGACTCCCGATTTTAGCCCCTTCAAAAATAACAGACCCTTCCAAAATAGACCCTTCAAAAATAACAGCCACATGTACCTCGCTTCTAGCGCGTAAGGTTGAAAGGTGATATTACACTTCGCTCCGAGCTGTCGTCTGCAATGGACGTACTTTTTATCGCTGAAATAAAACTATTCGGTCAGACTGCTTCAAAATTTTAATTCCTTTCAGGCTGAGTCTAGCTCCAGTCATGTAAATATGAGCTAGTTTTCCTTTTTAGGTTGCATTTTAAGAACGAGATGTAATGGATATATATATATATATATATATATATATATATATATATATAAATAATAGGAGTGTTGTTTCAAAGAAATTGCACTACTCTGACTACTAAACTTTTAAAAGGAAAACTTTTTACAACTATGCTGGAAAACTTTCCATACTTTGAATTAAAATATACTTTCAAGTATCCTCATATGACATCTAATATTTGTCCATAAGGTCCATACGGCCACTCTAATTATTTCTGATCCCAAATGAGTCCAGACGGCGCGAGTGCTGTGCCAAACTGGATCCGATAAATCGACCATCTCTGGGCAAAGAATCGATCAACAGTTTGCGGGTCGATAAACTTTTCTGTGCGCTTCCGGATATTTATGGGCGACCATCTAACTGGGGAAAGTTTAAGACTGATGTAATCTGGGATGTAATTAGGGGTTAGTTTTATCCTTCCTTTTTAATGTAAAATGAAGGTCAATAGTTTAGAGTAGAGGTTAGAATTTTCATGTAGTTTTCCCGAGATTCCGCATATGGGAATGTTTTCCTTATAAGTTAGAGGATGTTCCGAAATTTTTAAATTAATATTTGACGCAAATTACTAAAGTCAAAAATAATTTTTATTTGCAATGTATCTTACAACAAATAGTTATATTTTTTTAGCTGTCATCCGCTGTATATTGCTTATTCTTTAAAAGACGAAACTACACAAAAACTAGCTTTGGATTGAAGGATATTTTTTCGGTAAATATGGAGATTAAAATTACAGTTGTATATTCAAAAATATGTTAAAGATATCCACATAATTTAGAACACAATTTCTTTATAGATAAAAACCAATAAAATAATTTCTCTCGATTTAGTGTCCAATTCCCTCATTAGAACGGGGAGTTTAATATCCCCTTTGTAAGAACGGTCATTAAGGGGGGTTATATATATATATATATATATATATGTGTGTGTGTGTGTGTGTGCATATTCATATTCGTTCTTGGGTCCACATTCTTGGGATACATGCTATCCCACCCCATAAAGAAATGATTAAAATAAAAATAAATGTGATCTATTAAGGCTGTTGTATACTAATACCACTGGATTCCCTCAACTCAGCGTTTACCTATTGAGAAAATGTGTCCAAGGAATGCCGTCTTGGATTGAAAGATTTTTTTTAATTGTACTCAGTAATAAAGAAATGTATTCTGCACCTTGGGGTATTTTTCGTTTTATAAATAATGCAAATAATATTTTAAAATTTTAATTAATTTGGGAAAAAATCTGGTAAGGTGTGTTTTAAACGCCATTCAATTCCTTTGGTGGACGCAATTTATAGAATGAATCCTGTTGCAAGGTGCCGAAAATTTCGGGTTATCTGAAAATACCATTTTTATTCGATTATCAGCATTTATGTAGCTGTCAATAGTAGCCACAACTTCTCTATTAACGTTGAGGTGAGATGATCGAATAGGGTAAGTATATAGCAGATTTAATATTTGTAAAGTATAATGAAATTTAAATGTGCGAGATATACACTCTGTAATGCTATAATTTAAACTATGTCATTTTTTTATACATACAATAACCTAAAAAATATTTGATTAATAAGGATGAGATGTTATGGTTGCTCTACAGCTTGTTTTTTATTATAAAAATATGTTTATCATGAAAGATTTCTTATATCTTAAGTTTCATAGTTCTAATTTCTTAAAAACGCTGTGAAATGAAAACACACTTGGTCGTTTTAAGTGGAGCGAAAACACTTCACTTCAAATTTTAAGTAAAATTAACTGCAAATTTTAATTAAATTTTTCGTCATAGATCAGTTTGCCTAGGGCTTTTTGAGTATTCACTTTAACATTTTTATATGTCCTAAAACTCAATAAATGTAAAAAAAAAGGTGTTTTTTTAAATGATACTTCAGTGTAGATTCTAATAGGATAAACTTGACAGCTACTGAGTGTTTTAGAATTTAAATTCCAATGCCATACGTATCTGCTACTCAGTTACCTTCATAAATATTTATCTTTTACTCTGCGCATATATAAGAGAAAAGTTACGTGCATTTCTTTGTTAGGTTTATAAAATTTTATGGAATCTCTTAAAACTAAAAACTCATATTTTTAAATACAAAGTCTCTTGCCTTTATTTCCATGTTTTTATTAACTCGCGTTCTTGTTTGTTTGAGTGTGTGTCTAGTACAAACCTTGCAATCGATTTTTAACTAACTTCCCGACTAGCTAGACATTTAAAACTTTTAGAAAAGCTCTGAACACGATGACAATGCATTTTTTTAGAATTTAAGCCATCTTTAAACAGAATTGAATTAACTTTCAGTTATTTTCAGTTAATTTTGTTTTGTAGACTGGTGCAGCCATCTACCGACCGGAACGGGAACGACAAGTTAAACGCACGTTAACTTCCATTTAACTTCATTTTCTTTCAAGTTGATGGGATAATTCATCAAAAAAAATTTTTTTAAGTATTTATTAATACATAGAATTGTCAAGTTTATATGATTCAACAGAAAATTTAAAAACATGGTATATAAAAAGTTATTTTTATCTTGTAATTATATATCTATATCTTGCCCTGAATAATTTATAATCTTGCCTTTTGTATATATATTGATCACTGTATCTCCGGAACCGTAAGTCCTAGGCAGATGAAATTTTGTATGGTGGTTTCTCTAGGTGGTTTCTCTAAGGCACTAGGTGCTCGCTAAGAAATCATTTTTAAAAAGTGGAATTTTATAGGGGTTGAGCACCTACCTTCCCCCCCAAAAAATAAGCCTTTTTTATAACAAACGCTGTGTTTCTGGAACCATGGAGCCTAGGAACATAAATTTTGAATGATGATTCCTCTGTAGCTTTAAATTAACATTAAGAATTTTAAAAATTACAAATATTAAGGTTGTTAGAATGTGCTTTACCTCACTTACCTTCCCTTAAAAATCCATTGTGATTCTTGGACCGTATGACGAAGGACCCTGTAATTTTGATGGATGGTTCCCTTACATGCAGTTTCCTCACTAAGATATGTATTTTATCTTAGTCCTCACTAAGATATCTATTAGATATATTACGAAAATTCAAACTTTTAGGGGGTTTAAATGAGATTTTGCTCTAAAAGTGAAACCCTGATTGACTGATCACTGTATTTCTGGAACCATATGACCTAGAAAGCTGAAAATTTGCAGGATTGATCTTAGAACCTAGCGGTCACTTAGAATTTTTTCTTAAATTCAAATTTCCATGGGGGGGGGTTAAAGTGGCTCAAATCCTCCTAATTAAACACTGATTCACAGATCACTGTATATCTGGAACCATATTTTCTGAAAAGTTAAAATTTTAACTAAGAAGATTCAGTAAGAAATCTTTTTTGAAAATGCAATCTTTAAGGGACTTAAAAGAGACGTTGTTGTTGTTTTTCCTAATGACCCCTGCTCGTAAGTTCCAGACCAGATCCATATAGGCTTCGGGACGAGTATTGCGGTTCCACTTTATAACAGCACCACAAGGGTCGGAGTCCGACTATGCTAGGTGCCACCACTATTTTGGCCGACCAACCCCAGGGGCGACATTTGAGGGGATCGTACCTTCCCCACCCACTAACCTCATAGAAAGTCTTTCGAGTCTCCGGATTTAACGGGCCCATAGCCGGACGAGACACGAAGGTATTTAACGGCACTTGCCGGGATTCGATCCCAGCACCATTGGTACCGAAAGCCGACGCGCTACCGATAGGCTATCTCGGGCCCCTAAAAAGGCTTAATTCCCGAAATAAAATACTGACTGACTGATAACTGTATCTCTAAAACCGTAAGGCCTAGAAAACTAAAATTTTGCATAGTGGTTTATCTTAGCACGTAGGTGCTCATTAAGAGAGTATCTTAAAAATTGAAAATTAAAGTGATTTTAAAGGGCTGAAAACCCCAAAGTAAAACGCTGACTGACTGATCTCTGGAATTATAAAACCTAAGAAACTGAAATTTCCTATGGTGGTTTTATTAAGCCCTAGGTGAGCACTAAAACACTTTTTAAGAAATTTAAAGGGGTTGAAAGAGGTTAAACCCCTCCAAAAACATTGACTGGCTGATTTATGTAACCAGAAGACCTAAGAAGATGGAATTTAGTATTACAATTCCTCTTAAGCTGCAGGTGCTCACTCAGATTTTCAAAAAATATATTGAACCTTTAAGGAATCCTTCAAAGAATATACGTGGTTTTCGCTTATCGGGAGATTAAAGTTTTCGGTATATGAAAAGATTGTAAAAATCCGTTTTAGATCTTAGGAAAATAATCTTTTAAGACATTTTCTGTACGCGAGCTACTACCCTTTTATCCCTGAAAAATTCATATTTAGATATCCATCGGGCTAAAATTATTAATTACTCATTAGAGCCTTTTACGAAAATTTCTGAAATGGTGGCTTGTGAAAAGTTCATGTGGCCAATAATATTATAGATCATGTTCCATATAATTGAAGAATCACAAGACAGTTGTGATTCCCGATTGTATTTGGAGACATTTCGTGTGTACATATCCAAAACAATTGATGGACAAATGGAAAGCAGGAGAATAAGGATCGAAAAAAACACCTGTGGTAGTTGTAAGCCTCTTCCTTTTAACGTAGGATTACGTTACTCCATAACGGTCCTGCGGAAGTGAAAATTTCCGACGATAAATCTGTCCGTCCATCCGTCCTCGCGAGTTATAATTTTGGCAGCGCGCCAAACCCAGTTTATCGCTTGGAAAAGCAGAAAAACTTTAAACAGAAAATTACTAAGATGTGTCAAAATTCTGACATACATATATGTATATATACATATGTACATATATATAGATACATATATGCATAATACATACATACATATCTACATACAAACGAGGTAAGCATCAATAAACAATTCTACGTTAATAGCCCGCGGTAGTTTCCTCAGAAGAGACTACCTGAAATATTTTCTTATATTGTAGAGGCAAATCCATAGCCTAAAGAAGGAATTATAAAATATTTTTAAAATTTGACATCATTTTTATAGTAAGATTTCCATTCTAATGGTATATAATTATCCTTCGTTCATACAAATTTGTATCAATGTATTTAAAGATAGGGATTTAATGTCTGTGCGTTAACCTCGGGAATATATGTCAGTGAATTGTACATTTCGAAGACTACCAAAGCCTCGCAGAAAACTGTAAAAACTAAACTTTAAATAGTGTAAGCAAAATATCAGGGTAGGCTATAAAGGAAAATTTATAACAAATATTTTACATAAAAAAATATAATATATTTATCATTTTGTTTCTGTTACTAGTTCATTCAATTAAAAACGGTACAAGTGGTCCCTAAAAAAATCTTTGGAACAAGTGATTTTTTTTTCTAGTTTATAGGATCATTTTTCGACCACATGTTTTGGTTTTCCGAAGGTAAATTAGAAGGGATAATACGGAGTTTAGTTGATACAAAAATTAAGTGAGTTTACAAATTCTAAATTAAATTTTACTACTCTTTCACATTTCCAAATTGATATTTCTTTTTTATTAATTAACTGTATTGAACAAAAACCATAAAGATTATCATAATTTTACTATGTATATAAAATATTTTAGAAAAAAATGTTAAATGCTAAAGTTTATCTTTTGGTAAAAAAAAGTAAACTTTTAAAATGCACGAACAAACTGTTCATAAATAGCCAAATAATTGGTACTACATCATCACATTAACACACAGAGCTGTTTCTCAACCATGGATGTGGTTGGTGGACATTAAGCGATTTTTGCCTCAGAGATATGAAATTTTGCATATATATTCATTGAAGTGCAACTATATCAAACGCCTTAAAAAATTTTAGAAATATAATTTTTTCATATTTTAAAAATTGAAATTTTTATTATGATTTTTAAAATGTTCCTTGCGATTCAATTTTTAACTTGAATCGCATGTATTTATATTGCTTATAAATACATTTTGAACAGAGTATGTATTACTTTGTGCTTTCGTTGAATAGTTAGTTTTTAGTAAATATTTTTATGCTTGTACTCTGAATTTTCGGGAAATTTTTGTACTTTTCTACACGTAAGTTGAACTTACGTGTTGGCAAACCTGAATGATGCCGAAACCTGAAATGGATGCATAACTTTATTTTAATGTATTAGAGGAGTCTTTATCATAAATTTTATGAAATTTCGTCAAAATTTATGACGCAAGGAGCATTTCAAAGACTTGCAAATCTGGAAATTACTCATTTTGAGAAAAAGCCATTTAAAAGATATTTTTTTAAAATTTACTTTTAATATTTACATTTCTAAATTCGCCAAGTTCTCATTTCACTTTTCATTACATAGTATTTTAATCAATTTATTCCAATATTTACATATTTTAAAAATATTAATACACCCAAAAAAAATTCCACTTTTGTTCGATTTTTCTTAATTTGAAAGTCCACCATCTCTTTAAGCATCTGTTGGCTAACACTTGCCTTCGGCTTGCAAGTGTTTTTATTTAAGCAATTCTTGTCTTCTAATTCAAAAATTCTCATACTTAGTTTATTTCGAATATTGTTCTTATAACGATGTCTTTCACTATCTGTTTCGTATCATAAATCCAGTTCCATTTATTGTATGATCCCCCTTTCAAGCAATATCTCAAAAATTCTTCATTTACAAAAGATTGAAAAAAAGAATGATTAATGTTCTAGGGGGAAGTTCGAGAAGGTAATCGAACGTAACAAAGAAAAAAGAATATTCTCAAAAAATCCTCATGTCCAAAAAGAAATCATAAAACGGAATTTATTTCTCGTATAATTTCCATTTCTGAAGGAGCTATTTAAGATAAAATTATTGCCGAAACATTTAAACGGACTCTATAGATTTTGAAAGTTTTTCTTTCGTAGTTGCGCTGAACACATGTACGTGAGATCAAAATGAAACCTTGAGTTAAAAGACGATAGCTCAGCAGAAAAAGAAAATGAAAATTCTTGCTTGGGAAGAATTTACGTTTCATTTCATTTTAAGCTATAGAAATATTTATTGTAGATTAATTATGTTAAACATATATGAAATAGTGTTTGATAGAAATATATATATATATATATATATATATATATATATATATATATATATATATATATATATATATATATATAAATATTCCATGGAAAAAATGAGAGAAGATCGTAAGATAGGAACTCAGAGATTGTTAAAACTTTCTCTTCTGAAATCAGTTTTTTTCTACTCTCAAAAATGTTTGCTATTTTGGGTAAAAAATTTTGGAATCATACTCCTTTCCTAACACAGACACACGTATATATATATATATATATATATATATATAAATAAGAATAAGATAAAAGAGAAAACCAGTAATAGATCTAAAGCTACTTGAAGCCAGTAACATCCAACACGTAAAGAAAAGTATGAATAAGGTTTTTGACAGCATTTCTTCATCAGCGGTGTCAATATATATATATATATATATATATATATATATATATATATATATATATATATATATATATATATATATATATATATGCATATATATATATATATATATATATATATATATATATATATATATATATATATATATATATATATATATATATATATATATATATATATATATATATATATATATATATATATATATATACACAACATTTTTTTCCTCTATATTTCTCAAAATATTTCGGAACATTTCAAACTTATTCTTTATTTTAACACATTTTAGAAATTAACTTTATTTTAACAAATTCCGAAGAGAAATACAGTTTGAAAATACGCCTGAAGGGCTGTTTAGTACTTTGCAAAGATGCGAGACGTATTAGGAGAGAAAAATTTTTTTCAAACAAATAACTTAAACAAAATTAAAAGAATTTATCAGTAATTAAATTTAAGAATACATGAGGTAATGTATGCTTAAAATTACTTGTTATAATAAATGCGATAATGTCATTAAAATTTATTAATTTTAATATCATTTTTTTAAATCGAAAATACAGTGTATGCCCGGACAATGTTTTGCTTCATTCCTGTTTTCCTTGCAGATTTCTGCTTGATGGATAAGATATGTAAAAGAAATAGACATTACTTAAAAAAATAGACACAAATTATAGAAATTTGCGTCTATTACACGAATTATAGAAATAGACACGAATTATAGGAATTCACGAATTATAGAAATAGACACAAATAATAGACAAAATAAAGGTGGGATTAATTACTTTTATTAATAATATTTAGTGTTTATGAATTTAAAATATGTTTTGTGTGGTTTAAAGTATTTTAAAAAGTAAATCTCTATTTAACGAATTTTCCATATAACGAACTTTTTTTCCGGATTAAATGACTTCGTTAAATAGAGGTCCGACTGTATATATATTTATATATATACCGGGTGATCCAAAAGTCAGGACGAACTTTAAAAATGAATAATTCGGAAACGAATAAAGAAAAAAAGATGCGGTTTGCACCAAACGGATGGAATAGAAGGCGGGTTTTGTGTGGCAACGAAAAAAAAATAGTTCTGTTGTCGACCAACAGATGGCGGTTTAGTTTTTTATTTCACGAACAGATGATTTACAAATGAAAAAATGTTTACAAGTCAGCTTAATTACAGTTAATTGCAGTAAATGTTCAATGTGCTGTCCATCATTCAGAAGTACCGCTGTGAGACGAGTCACCACACCGTTCACAGCATTGAGTAGCATTTCTTGCGTTATGGCAGACACATTTTGGCGGATGGCATCTTTCAGTGCTGCTAGTGATGCCGGTTGGTCGCGGTACACTTTTGACTTCAAGAATCCCAACAGCCAAAAGTCACAGGGTGTCAGATCGGGAGATCTTGGAGGCCATGCGTGATTAAAGCATCGACTGATAATGCGATCCTCCCCAAATGTTGAGAGTAGCAAGCGTTGCACAGGCAGAGCAATATGAGTTGGTGCTCCATCTTGCATAAAGGTGACTGTTTGGAGTGTCTGTCGCGCTTGCAGTTTAGGAATAATGTTGTTCTGTAACAGTGCTGCATATCACTGACCAGTGACAGAAACTGTTTTGAAACCCGTCTTTGTGACTTCGTCGAAAAAAATGGACCAATTATGAAATCAGCAGTGAAGCCACACCATACTGTCACTTTAGGCTGTTGCAAGGGTTCCTCAACAAATGTATGTGGATTTTCTGTGGTCCACACTCGACAATTGTGGGTGTTAACAGCGCCAGAGAGTGTGAAATGCGCTTCATCTGTCCAAAGCACAGTGTGAAGCCAGTCGTGCTGCTCGTCCATCTTATTGAATACCAAATTCGCAAAATCTTGGCGAGAGTCGAAGTCAAGAGGTTTCAGTTCTTGGTTATGTTGCAACCTGTAGAGATACCGTTTCAGGGTTATTCGCAGTGCTTTACAGACACTTACGTACGACACTCCTGTCTGCCTCGAAACTTCTCGAGCACTGCACTCCCCATGTGCAGAAACCGACGACATGGATTGCACCATCTGCTCCACTGTCGAGACAACAGCAGCACCTGCTGAGGAGCGTCCACTTCCTGGACGTAAACGCCAAAGAACCTGTAGCTTCAAATTTCTTCATCCTTTTGTTCAATGCAGAAGACGTTATTGGTCCTTTGCTATATCGCATACATTTCATGTAGCGATATGCTCGCAATGCCGCAATGGCACTTTCCGAATTCTTATAATGCAGTTTAACTAAGAGGACTTTCTCAAATATGGACAGCATTTCGATGTATATAAGCTCCGACTACCATTACCTGCTGCAGTTGCTTCTTTTTATATCGTTTGTTGCTTTGCATAATCCTATATCAGAAATCAGACAGCGCCATCTGTTGGTCGCCAACAGAAATATTTTTTTTTCGTTCCCACACAAAACCCGGCTTTTTTTCCATCCGTTTGGTGCAAACCGCATCTTTTTTTCTTTATTCGTTTTCGAATTATTCCTTTTTAAAGTTCGTCCTGACTTTTGGATTACCCGGTATATATATATATATATATATATATATATATATATATATATATATATATATATATATATATATATATATATATATATATATATATGTGTGTGTGTGTGTGTGTAATAAATTAAATATTTGCCCCTCCATTCTAGCATTTAAATTCCCTTTCCTAAATCTAATCCGCAGTAATCACAATTTATCGCTACAAACCCATAGCAACAGAGCTTCCCATAAATCGCGTGCCTTGCATATCTACACGTGTATACGTCTTGAGACATGCGTGGGTTCGCATCGCCAGCCCCAATTTTTGTAACGCTTCAAAATAACAGGCACATGTACCTCGCTTCTAGCGCGTAAGGTTGAAAGGTTACACTTCGCTCCGAGCACCTGAAATGAATGGACGTATTTTTATCTGTCTAATAAAGCGTTTCAATTCGGCCAGACTGCTTCCAAATTATAACTCCTTTCAGGCTGAGTCTAGCTCCAGCCAAGTAAATATGAGCTAGTTTTCCTGTTCAGGTTGCATTTTAAGAACGAGATGTAATGGATATATTACATACACACACACACACACACACACACACACACACACACATATATATATATATATATATATATTGCGGTATTGTTTGTTTGCTGTACAATTTTATGCCCTTTGAAAAATCTCAGCTAAATTTAACAATACTCTTTGGAATCTTTTGAAGAGTATAGACCAGTGGTGCGCAAACTTCATTAGACCGCGACCCCCTTTCTTTAAATAAGAAATCCCTCGACCCCCAATGACAATATTTAGAAAGTAGCAATTTTTGTTTCAGTAATGAAAATGTTAACAAAAAAAACTGAAAAAAGGAATAAGCAAATATTAATAAACTTTTTTAAAAATCAATGAATTGTATATCTGGGGGTAAAAATTTTAACATTGCATAGCAATAAAAAAGTCTGGCTTGCCTTCTGCACTTGTTTTCGGCGTATCTCATGTGGCTAAAACTTCAGATTTAAATATTAATATGCATTCAAAAATTAAATTATAAAACAGCTTGATATCAAAATTATAAACTTTATACCAAAACATTAACAATCATGAACTTTTTTATTCATATTAAAACTAAAATACTTCAAATTTGTATTTAAATGTTTAAGTTCAGCTTTAGATTAGATTATTTGGGCGGAAAGGGTTGAACATTTAGAAACAATGAGTCATATTTTTAACAAAAAAGAAGTCAAAAGTTTGTAATTATGAAAAATTTTACATGCATAATTTAATACTTGAATTTGATAAATTTATTCCAAACTATCCACGACCCCTCCAATTTTTTTGGCGACCCTTCTATGGGTCACGACCCACAGTTTGCGTACCACTGGTATAGACTATATTATTCTATCCAAAGATAAGAATGGACACGGGACTAATACTCCTTCATCCATTTTCCTAGGCGTTTTGTGATTTCCACATCTTTCCTTTAAAGTGTTTTCTTCGTACTTCTGTCCCGAAAAGATGAATGGACAGCCTTCCCTGTAACGTCTGGTTTAAGCCTTCTTAAGTCCATCGTGGAGGATCAATGCGGGACCACAATTTATCAAGCGAAACAAAGGAACAGCAGCGTTACAAAATAACGCCAGACTCAGGAATATATCAATCATGAGTCCGCCAGACAATCGTCAAATCCTTCATGCGAGACAAATGTCTCAAGTGGGGTTCCGCAACATGTGTCCGTAGAACGAGTTGAGAAATATTTATTTTTGCATGGAGATAACGTAAAGGGTACTATGAATGTACTATGAAATCATGCTTTTAAATTTTATATCATTTATAAACGGAAAGGACGGAAAATGACTGGGTTACAATATGGAATAATATACGAGAAATAATCTCTCTCTCTCTCTCTCTCTCTATATATATATATATATATATATATATATATATATATATATATATATATAACAGGTCCGTAACTGACTGACTCACTGACTAACATAGAACGCACAGACCAAACTGCTGGAACTAAAGGGCTGAAATTTTGCATGGCGATTCTTCTTATATTGTAGGGGTGCACTCAGAAAGAGTTTTGAAAAATTCTTCTTAGATTTTTTTAAATTAAATTTTTAAGCTGTTTTTGTAACTCCTTTTAAGTTTGCATTTAAAGTAATAATTTGAGGGTTATAAATTTATATCATGAGAAAGATCATAAAAATTTCCTTTAAAATGAAATCCTTTTCGAATCTTTATCTCCATTTTCTGATTTTTGGTGAATTTTTAAAGATTAATTTTTAGAATTTAATTTATTAAATGCTGATCACGTGATTTCTTTTTCTGGTACTTTAAATAAATTTATCGTCACGTGCATACAACTAAATAGCCAAAAAATATTTTCTTTTCTCGCTAATGCGGCAGACGATTCACCATTATCCAAAAAATATTAATATACAGTAAAAGATATGATTCTCAAACTGTACTATATTAACTGCATTTCTTTAATAAGTCCTATTAGATTTAACTTGAATATTTTCTTCTACATTATTTTGTCTATAAAAATATCCCTTTCGAATTTTTTATAAATATATATATATATATATATATATATATATATATATATATATATATATATATATATATATATATATATATATATATATATATATATATATATATATATATATATACAGTGGAATCTCGATCGATCGTTCCCCGAAGTATCGTTTTCCCGTATTTATCGTTTATTTCACCCAGTCCCGAATAAATTCCATAGAGAACAAGCAAAAAAGGCCGCATGGATCATTCCTCGATCCATCGTTTTCCCGCAATATTCGTTAGAATATCGCAGCTTTACATTAATTTATCGGATCGATCGTTTTTTCATAATAACTGAACCTTAAATATAAATGTCGGGATTGAGCTAGAATGTCGCTCTAATTAAACAATGAGCAGAACATTTGAGATGTACGGTGTCGTATTTTTGTTCTCTCTTGTTTAGCCTGGTTTCGCTTTATTGTACCACTCCCATTATTTGTTCGTCTTTATTGTTCCTTAATTCTTTAGCCCCTGGAGTACCCTATTTTCGGCAACTCATTCCAAATTCACCGACTATTCAACATTTCTGTTCTTATCAGCAATGGCTCACAGTCAGCTTTTTTGTTGGCCCTGGGATGGGGGCGTCCTGGTGTTTGGTCTAGTGTGTGAGAAGTTTTTGATTACGGCAGTTCTACACTGATCGATGAGTTTTTCACCCGGAAGCAGAACTTCCTGGTGGTCTTATGTCGAACTCCATCCAGTGCAATGGAATGGTTCTAGTTACAAACGATTCACGGCTGCCGCTTCTTTATACTATCACAATAACCGATACCGCAAAGAATGCAATTTGTAACATAAAAAAAATATTGTTTACTTGTGGAGAGAAAACCGGCAAAAAACAAACGACGATTAAGTAATTTTATTTGAATCAAAATTCCTCTGTACATACGTGTATTTCTTTTTTTATTATTATTCTCTTGGATTTCAGTACAACATTGTAATTTTACCTTCAGTTACACTACGGGTATATATGCATTTATGTATGTGAGTAAATATATTTTAGGGATATCAGACTTTAAGGTATGTTAATACTTTTTTGTATGTTCCCGCATCTATCGTTTTCCCGCATCCATCGTTTAGTTCAGTCGGTCCCTTCAAAAACGATAGATCGAGATTCCACTGTATATATATATATACAGGGTGATCAGAAAGTCAGCATGCATTTGAAAAAGTAATAATTCACGGTATAATGTAGGTAGAGAAGTAAAAATTGACACACATGCTTGGAATGATATGGGGTTTTATTGTAACCACAAACAAAAAGTTCAAAAATTGGCCATCAGATGGCGCTGGACAGCAAAACGTCACTGACGCTGCATGAGAATCTCGTAGAAAAGGATCTGTGTATTTTCCTGAACTGTTGATGCTATTCTACGAACTTTCAATACTTATTTCGGTGGTACTTCCGCTCTCCTCTGACATTCTCCTGAAATATCTGTGTTTGAAGGCGTTGATCTAGGTAAGACAGTTAGCCAATTGTTCCTATGGTCCTATGGAGGGAAACAGATGGACCAGCAATGGCAGCATATTGACGTTACCAGAAAAGGCACTGTCAGTGAAGCTGTACTATCAGAATGGGGAATCTGCTACTGCAGCTTTACGATCCTATCGCCATAGGTAGGGCATTCGAAAGGGTAAAGGACCTATGACAATTGCAGCTGTGAAGAGAATGATTTTGAAGTACACGATGGACCGACATCAATAGGGAAGCTAACAGACAACATCCAACGCCAATGTCTCAACATAAATAGAGATATGCTGTACAGTGCTGTTCACAACATTGTCCCTTGACTACAGCTATTGATGAGGAATGACGGTCGAAATGTTGAGCATTTGTTCCGAAGAACATCATCTTTGCTTTGTCATAATTTGTTATGCTAATTATTGCTTTTCTTATCACATGAAGCGCCATCTGTCGGCCATTTTTAAAAGTTTTTTTGTGGTTGCAATAAAACCCCATGTCATTACAAGCATGTTTGTCAATTATTCCCTCTCTACCTACATTATTCCATAAATTATTACTTTTTCAAATGTACACAGACTTTCTGATCACCCTGTATATATATATATATATATATATATATATATATATATATATATATATATTGGCATTAATCGCATACATTGACCGTTGTATTTAATTTGAATGTATTCCGTAGCGAAGTGCGGGTTTTCAGCTAGTTATAATATAAAACAGGTTATAAATAAATTACACTAAAGATGGTATCACTTAAACCTGAATTACGTTTAGCAAGCGTGATTTAAAGAGACAGTGGACATTTAAAAACAGTGGACATTTAATTTTCAGTGGATTCTTCTGACACGGCATTATACTACTCGTGATGTGTTAAAAAAAAATAAGATCGAAATATCACTTTTATACGAAACAAATATTCACAGTCCTTAAAATTCTAAACATATTTCAACAACACACAATTTTCGTAGCTTAAAATATTCCATGCGTATTACGTACCCAAGCAATACTGGAATGTATTTAAATTTTTTTTCTTTCGAGATACTTTGTTCTCAATTTTAAACGTGAAAAATTATTTTTCGTCGGCTCATTTTTGCTTTAGTGAAAAATCTTTTTCATTTTTCAAAACAAAAAGGAAGAAAAAAGGAAATCCTGAAGAAAATTGATTGAAAACAAAACACAGAAACAACATGCAAATGTTCAAAAGTTTTATCGACGCTATATCCTTTTAAATACCACACATTGTGACCAAATCTTTTTTAGAAGAATAGGTGAATAGGTACGTCGTATTGAGCGTGCTCGGTCCGAATCCTGACAGCACCACTGAATATTATCGTGTTTCAACCGGGGCTGATCACGTTAAATATGTAGGCCGAAACGTTCCTCCGTTTAGTTTGTAGAGGTGGGAGGAGGGTACAGACTACCAGATGTCGCCATTGGGGTGAAAATTGTCGTGCACCGGCCAAAAAATTGACCTCCGATTCTCGTCGTGCCCAATAGCCATGAGCTAAAAATAAGACGCAGCTCTTCTCCCTTCAGCCTCCGATGGACCTAGTAAGAATTTATCCGGCCAGGGAGCGTTAGTAACATCAACATAGACAAACTGCCATAAAGTTCAGTTATAATGATGAGAAAAAAATATTTTATCTAGTAATTCAATCACTATTGAAACACACAGTTTCTGTTTTTTTATCATGTTTTTATTAACTCACTTTCTTTTTTGTGTATGTGTTTGTCCAGTACAAATCTTGAAATCGATTTTTCACTAACTTCCTGACTAGCTAGACATTTGAAACTTTTAGAATTGCTCAGAACACGTTGACAATGCATTATTTTAATACTTTTAGCCATCTTTAAGCTGAATTAAATTCATTTTCAGTTAATTTTATTTTGTAGACTGGTGCAGCCATCTATCGACCGGGACAGGAAGGAAAAGTTAAACGCAAGTTAACTTCCAATTAACTTCATTTTCTTTCAAGTTGATGGGATAATTCATCAAAAAAATTTTTAAAAAGTATTTATTAGAATATAGAATTGTCAAGTTTATATGATTAAACAGAAATTTTAAAAACATGGTATATAAAAAGTTCTTTTTATCTTGTAACTATTTATTGTGAAGCTCTAAAGTATATTTTATGTCAATAAAATAAAAATAAGCTTTCTCGGAAATTTTTGTGTTTCGGACCCCTTTCGGCTAATGAATAGTTACTCAGGTAACGGACATATATCGTCGGTGTTCTGTAAAAAGGGCGAATAGCTATATAAATATACAGGGTGACAATTATTGAGCTATATGACATAAAAAATTAAATTTTAAAAAAAACTACCGAGTTCAAAAATTTTATTTAAATTTCAAAAGTAACTACAGATAATCCGATTTAGTTTATCACATGTTCGATATTCTTGCCATCGATGGCTATGATGTCGCGCAGACGAAGAGCAAAATGCTGCAAAACTCGCTGAAAGTGTCGAGACATCGATGCTTTCGATGACCTCCTGAACGGCTGTTTTGAGGTCAGCGGAGTTATTTGCGTAAACTTTGTCTTCATTATTGCCCTACAAAAATGAGTCACTAAGGTTGAGATCAGGAGAATACGGCGGCCAAGCGATTCCCAATCCAGCGGTCTCTGGGCCAAAATGGTCTAAAGCCAAAAGGTGCTGACCAAAGTGCTCTTCCAAGACTTCAAACACTCTATTGGTCCGATGGGGTCATACTCCGTCCTGCATTATCCTAATCTTTTCGAAATCTGGAACACTTTGGATAATAGGGATGAGATCATTTTCTAAAATGTTGACATATTGCAATTACCTTTTGTTTTTTAACTCGCTTTCTTGTTTGTGTGTGTGTTTGTCCAGTAGAAATCTTGCAATCGGTTTTTAACTAACTTCCCGACTAGCTAGACATTTGAAACTTTTAGAATAGCCCAGAACACGATGACAATGAATTTTTTTATACTTTTAGCCATCTTTAACCATAATTGAATTCTTTTTCAGTTAATTTTGCTTTGTAGACTGGTGCAGCCCTCTATCGGAAGGACGGGAACTAAAAGTTAAACGCAAGTTAACTTCCAATTAACTTCATTTTCTTTCAAGTTGATGGGATAATTCATTAAAAAAATTTTTAAAAAGTATTTATTAATACATAGAATTATCAAGTTTATATGATTCGACATAAAATTTAAAAACATGGTGTATAAAAAGTCCTTTTTATCTTGTAATTATTCAGCAATGAGCGTGCCTTCAATGAATATTGCACCGATTATTTCCTTTGAGGAGCACTCGGGCTGATATTTCTCGAATAGTAGACCTTGACGATGGATATACACTCAGAAACGCTATAAATCGACATTTTCAACTAACATCAACAATACGAGTGCGCTTGCTCAAAAAAAAAAAAAAAATCCCAATATGTCCTGCATTCAACCGCCAAGTTTTCACTGAATCTCGCCAATGTTTCAAAAATAATGAAGTCTTTTTTTCATATAGCTCAATAATTGTCACACTGTATGTACATATTTGCCCTTTTTACAGAACCCCCACGATATGAATAATTTAAAAAAATATTCCTCAACAGCATTGAAAGACATTTTTTCTATGACACAGCAGTGTGTTTTCTTTATTTCCACTCATAAAGGCTTTCGAAAAGCATTTATTTGAGGTCATAATAAAACCTTTTCTCAGTGACCGATGCAGAAGTGTTGAGATGAAATTGTCAGAAAAAGAATATTAATTAGGGCATCCATGTTATCTTTCACCCATGTTTGGAAACAAAATTGAGATAATTTTAAAATTTAGTTGATTAGAATTTTTTTTTAAATTGCTAACAACTGCAATTTCCGTTGTTAATAACGTTGTTAACAGATGTGTTGAGATGAATGTATATATAAAAAACACTATTTAGTGCGTCTGTGTTTACATGTTTAAAAACAAAACTGCGAAAATATTTATAGTGTACATGATGGGAAAGTTTTTAAATTTTTTTGACAACAAAAATATCCCATCAGATTTCCCGAAACAAAAAAAAAAAAAAATTCAAACATCTTTTAACTTCTTGATCGCAGGAAAAAAAAGATTCCGGATGGAGAGCTGATAGCCGCTGTAAACGTCAAATGTAACTTAAATTATCCCTTTTATCCTAAGAACCGTTTCCTAAACCGTAATAACTTAAAGAATTCTTCCCTCGATAGTTGCAATGGTATTTTTGCGGGAAAAGGAAAGGAAGGAAACAGAATATAGGACGTTACAACATTTCAGACATTCTTTTTGTAGATTTAATTTTGAGTAATAGCGATGCCCTTTGAAAAATATTTCTGTCCCCCAAAAAAGAGCAAAAGATAAAAACAGTCATTTTAAGTATTGTTTAGGCAGTAAAAGAAAATAGTGTTTTCTAAAGCTAAAATTAATGCGTTTTTTGTAACTTTTTCTGTCCTTGTTTGTTCCTAGGTAAGGAGACACAAATACTTTAATTTATAATTTTTTTTTATAAAACATAGAAATACAGAGAGAATTATAAAGAATATAATTTTTTCTTGGTATCAGTTACTGATCTGAAACAATTCAAAAAATTAAATTTTTCTTTTGACATTTTAGCTTGTGAAGGAAAGGCATTGGTTATATTATTTATCACACCACCGGGCTAGTTCGGAAGGCACCGTACTGGCCTTGACGTTTGGTGACGCAAGCTCGATACTCGACAGGTTGTCATTACGTTGGTGCGAATTGCAGCTCATTCCTGAAGGTCACTGGTAAGGGAGTGGATGGTGGGGTAGGGCAGCGAGGGAGGTGGCAACAGTTCGGGCGGATTTTCTATTTGTCAGAAGACACCGTGAGTTGGTCAGGTGAATATCGCGGTTTCGTTATCGGCGCATTTTTAAAAACAACGATTTTGCAATCGCGCCACAGAGGGCATTTAGTGCGCGCTTCAGTTCACGCAACTGATTCTGCTTCTTATCGAAGAATAATCCTGCGATGGATTTCAAACGTGAGACTAAGCGGGTCTAAAGTACCAAGGAAACCAAGGGGTCCTTCACGACACAGTAGAACACATGGAAATGAGTAACGAATCTGATTTCGTGATGAATTTGCCACCATTCCCTCAGAGATTACCATCAGGGTAAAGGTAAACTTTAGAAAATGGCTTATGCAGTGCATCGCAAGTAACGATCACCATTAGACGAGACATTAAATGTTATTGTCAAAATCTAATGAAACGAAAAATATAGATTTTAAGAACTTTCCGAAAATATAAAGCTTTTTTCTGTCAATTGTTTCGTTCATTTTCTAATACCCTTTGAAATGTGGTAGTGTATACTGCCGTACCCTGTAGAACAATATTAATCCACTGGTAAAACTTATTAAAACGTTCCCATGAAAAAAAGCCGACATTGTAAGAAATCATTAAATAAATAAACAATATATTAAAGACGTTATTCAGTATCAAACGCCGAGAAAAATAAAAAAAATGCCCTCAAGTTATAAAATTTTTATCAAAACGCCAGAAGAATATCAAACAGGACATGCTTTGTGATAAACCCATTGATTTCCTAAATATTTAAACATGCTGGTAATCAATTTGAGCTATTACTTAAGCCGCTCAACATGACAAGAAAATGGCAAAAAAGAAGAGTTACGAAAACTCATTTACATAAGAAAAGTTTTGAAGATCTTACATCACTTGGAGTTTAATGTACTTTGACATTTTAAGAGTCATTTAAAGTACAGCGTTTTATAAACTTCTGATGTGTTAAATAGTTGTGCAGACAACTGATAAAATGAAATTATACGAACTATTTCAAATATTCAGAACATTTCGTTTATATCGATTAAGTAAAATTCACAGCTTATTTAAAAATTTTCTTCAGGTGTAAAACAAAAATTGGTTTGGTTGGTTAGTGTTTATATTTTAATTTAAAATATAGTCTTTTCATTTTGGTTTTCATATTCATTACGATTTTTACATATCGCATGAGCAATCTTTTAATTTTTATATGAATGCATAAATATGTATGTAGCAGCCGTGTACAGATAGATGCTAATAGATTGGATTTGCAGCCAAGTCAAAAAAACGATTCCACATGCACGCCTAAGTTCAGACAAAACAAAGCTTAATATAAGAAGAACTATGCATATGAACAAAGTGAAATTATTCATATTTTCATAAATGTGTATTATTAATAATTTAAAAAATAAGAAACTCTTATAATATTTTGCGATAGACAACAAAACCAACAATACAGTTTTGCTACTCTGAAGAGTAATTTTTCTTCATCTTTCGACTATCTTAAACGAATATCTAAACAATTTTTTACTATTTTTCTATATTCAATTAAAATTTGACTGCTATACAGTTTTCTTGATCTCTGCAATGAACTATCACTTTTCCCTTTGATTTCACACCTAATATCTTCTGCAGTTCACAACACAGACGAAGAAATAACTGTAATCTTAACAAGTAGATGTAAATAGTGTTTGAAGAAGTATTTAAAGTACACGCATACAGCGTAAAGAAAATAATTCATTTGGTGATAAATTTGAATTATTCATGCTTCAAGAGTGACTAATTTTTTTACTATTATTTTAAAAAGAAACATTCGGCTTTAGTTATATATAACAAACAACCCACGATTCCTCTTGGAATTCATATGCAATCTCGCTAGTACTCTAATACATACCCACAATATATATATATATATATATATATATATATATATATATATATATATATATATATGTTCTGTCCATGTGTAACTCCTTCTAAAAGGCTGGGCTGATTTTAATGAAATTTTGTGTTAAGTTGATTTTTCGATTAAGTTGATTCGAGAATGGTTTAGATTCACAATTTGATCGGACAGAAAATGTTTTTTTAATTAATTTACTTATTTATGTGTTGTTGTTGATTATTGGTTAGTTTAGGTAGACAATTGGATCCGGAAGGCAGCGCTTCAATCGCGTTTCAGTATTTTTTTTATTTCCATGAATTTTAATGACGTATACACGTACATTCAATAATTGGATCCGGTAGGCATCGCTGCAATCGCGTTTCAGAATTTTTTTTTTATTTTCATGAATTTTAATGCTGTATACACGTGCATTGAATAACAATTAACTTAACCTACAAATTTAAATTATCAATTCTCATTTGATTCTATGCAACTTATGAAGTATTGAACAGCTCATTGATTACTCATACTAATAAGCATATTAATGAAATTTCGTCCACTAATTTAATTCGTCTTGCTAATTTTACGATAGGTCGAGTTGTGATAACTCTATGGTGGGTGGTGAAAGTTTTTTTTAAAATAATTTTTTTTTACATATTTTCTCATCAAAACGGTCCAAACAATTTATAGTTTATTAAAATAATTTTATGATTTCTGTATTACAACGTTTGAACAGCCCAACGTCTGTTGGGTCCGCTGGTATATACACACACACACACACACACACACATATATATATATATATATATATATATATATGTATGTGTGTGTGTTAAGGAAATTAATCACTTCCACTAATCACTTCCACAATCCACTAATGTGTAAAGGAAATTAATCCCTTCTTAATAAGTCTGGACTATTCATTTCACAATCTTGCTATACTTAACTAAAATGAAAAGAAGCTTAATGCGTTATTCATCTGAGTATCGAACAACCTACACTTGGAAAATAAAAACTGTTCATGTAAAAAATACCTTTAAAAAACAATATATATATATATATATATATATATATATATATATATATATAGGGTGGGTGTTCCAAATATTGCCCGTGCCTAATATCGCTTACCCGTGTTTCCAAAGTACGATTCGCGCTATGTATGAGAAAATGCAGTAATCTCTTAGTTCTGGGTTTGTACTAACAGCGACACTAGCAACAAAGTTCTTATCACTGACAACAGAGACTCATGGCGTCTGAAGTTGTTTTGGCTGTTGTCTTCGTAAATTTTGCCTCCAAAAAATTCAGTGAATGACCAGGTAGGTGAATACAAATTCTAATTTTGCTTATATTATTTGAAAGTGCATTGAACAGAGAATACAGAGATGCTATTATTTTGCTAGCAACGCCTTTTAACAGGTGCTTCTAATTTCGCCTGGTAGGCGGTAATATTTACAGAGGTAGGTGATAATAGGAACCGCTCTGGATTTCAATGAAAATTTCAATTTTTCCAATTCAGCTACATAACTTTAATGGCACTGGGTTTGGATCTGGTTGATCTGAGGATACCAAAGGAAATAATTCTTAGGGATGTACTTTGAGTTTCCAACCTAATCAGAAACTAAAAAATGGATAAAATGTTGAAAAAATGTTAGAGTAGGCGATATTTGGGACACCTACCCTAAGGCTAAAAATAATTGCAAAAAATTACATTATTTCTCTTGATTACATTCGCTATCTTTTATTCTGCTTTATTAGCTATGTCTAATAAATGCAGAGATTTAAAAAAATAATAGATATATAAGAAACTTTTTGTTTATTGTAGTTTGTTGAGGAACTATGAATTTTACCCATAAATTTTACCCATAAATTTTACCCATATCCTGTTGGATCGGACAGTATTAAAATATCCATCTAAAACGGCTTTATGAAATAATATTAAGGATGCTCAAGAGATACTTTAAGTATTATTTTTATAGTTGTTTGACATTATTATCTATATATATATATAACAGTTCAGTAACTGACTGACTCTTGACATATAACGCACAGGCCAAACCGCTGGACCTACAGGGCTGAAATATGCCATGGCGATTCTTCTTATAGTGTAGTGGTGCACTAAGAGAGATTTTTGAAAAATTCTTCTTAGATTTTTTTAAAATTAAATTCTTTAGCTGTTTTTGAAACATTCTTTTAAGTTTGCATTCAAAATAATAATCCGAGAGTTATAAAATTTATATCATGAGAAGATCCGAAAAATTCCTTTAAAATGAAATATTTTTCGAATCTTTACCTCCATTTTCTGATTTTTGGTAAATTTTTAAAGATTTATTTTTAGAATTTCATTTATTAAATGCTTATCACGTGGTTTCTTTTATTTTTCTGATATTTTAAATTAATTTATCGGCACGTGTATAACAGAAAAATAAATTGACAAAAAAATTGTTTTTCCCTTTCTAACACGATTGGATATTATCCCAAAAAATATTAAAATACATTAAAAGAAATATTCCTCAAACTCTACTATATTAACTGCACTATAGTCTTTAGTATGTTCTATTAGATTTAATTTGAATATTTTCTTCTACATTATTTTGTCTATAAAAATATCCGCTACGATTTTTTTATAAATATATTTTATTGTTTTTTTTGCATTAATTTCATACATTGACCGTTGTATTCAATTTGAATGAACTCCGTAGCGAAGCACGGGTATTCATCTAGTCATTCATAATTTCATTGATTGAAACAACGGTCTCACTTTCTTTATACTCATTGAAATGTTTGGCTTGTAACGGTCCATGACAAGGTGCTTGTAACATTTCATTACAAGCCAAACACATGATGACGAATTAATCAGCAAACGTCTAAAAAAATATTCAGAACATTAAGTGGTTTATTTTAGGACATTTTTTAAGAACTTCGTGGAACGTTGTATTTTCAACAGCTGAGGATGCACTGAAAGCGAATTACAAGAAAGTGAGGTAAAGCTTCTTTTCGATAATTATATCGTTTTTAATAAATATTCAGCAGAGCCAAAGATACAATTCTTTTATAGACACAACCTTGTTAACTTCTCAATTCGTTCACACTAATGTTCAAATATACCCTGCAAGGGTATCTTCCTTGCGAGCAGGCAAAGCTAGCAAAGAACTCGCTTGCCACAAGCAGAGTTAAAGAGTTTTTGTCCCACCGTCAATTGATGACCCCTCTAACCGGTCACTTAGCGAAATCGAGACTTTCACATCTAATATAGCTACAATAAGGTTTAATTTAGTTATGGTAGTAGTAGGTGTAACATTCTCAAAAACAGAAAATCTTCGTCCTCTATGAGTCGAAAACACAATCCTTTATAACCCCCTGACGATTTAGAGACGTATGTAGGGAAAATGGAGATTCTCCACCCAAAAAAGGAAAAGAGAAGGTCAAGAACATCAGTTGCTGCTCTTCGAACTGTAATACATTGTGCTTCTATGCTGTTAATTTTAATCAATTCAATATATATGATGATTCATTTATATATATCCTTTGTGTCAAAATATACTGTCTAATAAAGATTCCTTAAGTCTAGTGATTCAGATATCATTTTTTATTATCATTAGGACATTTTCTTCAATGTATTTGAATATAATTACGCCGCAAACCGCACGTTTCTACTACAGTGATTACATTATCAAATAAGTTTCCATGATAAAGTATATGTACCCCCGCTTAAGGTGACTGCCTACGTTAAAAATGTCATTTTTTGACTATTTTGGTCAATTTTATTTTTGTGTGAATCTTGTAATTCAATCTTTTCTCTTTTCGAATCTATTTTGATTTTCATTCTACATCAAGAATAGAAGCATCATCAATTAGAATCAGAATTATAGCTATTTAAAAAAGCATCATCTGCTACAAAATTGAAGTGACAAACAACTTTAATTGCGTTTTATCCCACAATTTATGTTTTTTAGTACAAATCTCTATCCTTATCTTGATACCTCACATAATAATACATATAATTTGATAAAATTTTCAGGAAATGTTTTTGATGCTATTGTCCATGAAATGACGAACAATATTTGATGTATAATATGTAGTTTTTTTATTTGGGGCTGTTTTTATAAAGAAAGGAATGACGAATCGGAGAAAAGTTTCATATTGGATCATAAAATTATCTGTATTATTTTTTCATTTTAAAATTTCTCTTAGATTATGGGTTATTTTGAACATAACTGTCGTATGTATCATTAGTGAGAAGGAAATTAAAATAGTACCATTACAATTTTGTGCATAGGGATAGGTGTTTTAGCTAAATTTCATTAAAAAATTCTTCAAATTGACCAATTTATAATAAGGTAGGAAATTAAAACGTAAGTTATTGTTCATTTTTGAATTTTTAAGTGCTATTTTACCATAAAAGACCAAAAATTTCCCTTAAAAAATGTTTTTAAAAAAAACATTGGCTCCGAACTTAGACAGTCACTTTAATGCCTGCAATTTAAGTCTATTTATCTTGGAATATCTCTTTATACTTTTATTATATTTTTAGGATATTAGATTCAGATAAGAAAAATCTGGAAATACTTTCTCTTCACCAAAATCTATTTTAAAAATTTCCTTCTTTATTGGTAATAAAAATTTTGTAGAAATTAAAAACAAATCATGAAAACGAATTTGTCCTTGTTTAAATTTTCATTTTAAATTCCTCATGTAATTTTAATATGTATAAAACATTATATAGAGAGACACGCGTAATGGTAATAAACATAAATAATATTAAAAAAATAATTTTGGGTAGTCTCTTCTAACGAAACTAACGCGAGTTATTAACGTAGGGCTACTTATCGTTTCTTACCTATTAAATTAATAACTAAGAAAAATTGTGTAATTCTAAATTAACAATTCGCACGAAGCGGAGATCTTAATCTTTAAAATGGTACCTCATTTGCGGATTTTGGTTAAGCATAAAAGGGAAAAAAAGGGATAAAACAATAAACCACCTTTTAGAAATAACATTCTCCCACTCTTGATTAATCACTCGTGACGACGGTTTTAACGTCTGAAATTTTGCTTTACCGCGGACCGTTATGGAGGAAAGTATTCCTACATTAAAATATTTAAAATTACATAAACAAATTAATACATATTATTTAGGTTTATTTTGGTACAATATTAAAAAAAATGTTTGTGAATTCTGTAAAGCAAAAGCATATTTATTTATTAATGATTTTTTTGTTTCCTCATAACTACAAGTGCTCGGACATTTCGATAAAACAACAGAATATCCGTATTGCCGAAGACGTATGTAATATTGAAACTCTAAAATTGCCAGCCGACCTAAAATGCCCAAAACAAACCGCGATTATAAATTCAACAACTGCACCTGAATATCTTTAAAGAGAGATCAGGAAGGACTCTCTAGACTTTGCTTCGATTTGGAAAGCGATAGAGCTGCCATTAATTCTTGTTTGAAATGATTGGTCACTAATATTTATTTCCTTTCAATCCATGAATAGAATCATTATTATCTAAACAGATGAAACCTCCAATTTTCAGATATTAATAATACGTTGCAGAATAAAGTTTAAATATTACAATATCGACTCCTTCATTTACTTTCTGAAACTTGTTCTGCAGAATATATTTCGGTCACTTCATTACGATTCAAATTTGCGGTGCCGAGAGAGAGATTTTGTTTCGCTTGTTCTGCTGTTTCGTAACTGCTGAAAACTCTAAATGAAAGTCTGTAATCGAGAGGCAATTCTGTGATCAGCTCAATTACTTGAAACAATAAATAATAAATATGTTTAATAACCAATAATTTCAAGATAAAAAGAACTTTTTATGTACCATGTTTTTAAATTTTCTGTTGAATCATATAAACTTGACAATTCTATGTACTAATAAATACTCTTTTAAAAATTTTTGATGAATTATCCCATCAACTGGAAAGTAAATGAAGTTAATTGAAAGTTAACTTGCGTTTAACTTTTCGTTCCAGTTCCGGCCGATAGATGGCTGCACCAGTCTACAAATCAAAATTAACGGAAAATGAATTCAATTCTGCTTAAAGATGGCCAAAAGTATCAAAAGAATGCATTGTTATCGTGTTCTGAGCTATTCTAAAAGTTTCAAATGTCTAGCTAGTCGGGAAGTTAGTTAAAAATCGATTGCAAGATTTGAACTGGACAAACACACAAACACACAAACAAGAAAGAGAGTTAATAAAAACAAGTAAAATATGGTTCTTTTACGGCCACGAAGTTATTATGCAGAAAGATTTGTATGCATTTAACATCCCCTTGCAACTTCTTCAGACATTGAAAACCGTATTTGTTTGTGCCTGCTGGTATAAAAAAATTATTTGCTGTCCTAAAATTCTGTATACACCTTCTACCCAACGTCCCCCATGTTTCAGTAATCAAAACATACGTTGATTACTAAAAAGTACGTACGACAGATTTCTTTCTGTCTTTAAATATTTAACTTGATGGAAGTCAAATTCTTTGTGTGTGTGTGAGTGTGTTGATAATCTTATAGCTTATTTTGTTAAGTAATTTTTTTTCCATTTTTCAACAGATCAAAGTTGGGAAGAAAGAGAAAGTTCCTTCTTTTTAATTAGTTTGGTGACCCTAGTATTTATCGCTGTTTTTTAAGGGGCCCAGGACACAAAATTCTGCAAATGTTCGAAAAAAAATTTATTGCATTAAAATATTTTGTGTTCTTTTTCGCTTAAAATTACTTTTGAAAATATGATTTTTAAAAATCAGTTGCGTCATTTAAATTAAAAATTTATATTTAAAAAAAATTATTAATTTTTAATATTGTTTTTAAAATTAATATTTTAAAATATGCTGAATCAGAATTAAAACATATATTTCTGTTCAATTAAATGAAAAGACTTTGAAATTCGACAAATAATAATTCGGGTTATATCGATTTTAAATTGTTCCACTTTTAAAAAAGAATTACATTTTAAAATTTTTAAAAAACATTATGAGAAGTTTTATGATGTGATTTTGTTTACAAATTATATAGTTTAGCATCACAAAAATAATTCAAAATTTTAACTCAATAATTAATTTCTTTTCAATGTGTCTTGGACATGCTTAAGCGTTAGCCAAAATTTCTCTTTTTTAATGCCTGGACACTGTGATACAACTGATACTAGTTTCATTTACATGCAGTCTTCTTTTACAGACTCTAGAAACAGCCCAGATTTCATTTTACTTACATTCTGTTGCTTACATGTTCTTTAAGATTTTTTTTCACCAGAATTGTCTAGAATGTTAACCAGCTACTTGTAAATCTACATTATCCCCACTTAAAATATAAAAATCTTGTTATCCTCTGACCATATTTAGAACTACACAAAGACAAAAGTTTACCATATATAGTCCGACCACGGAAGCAAGGTCCCTGGAAGCTGTTACGCATGCGCGAGAAAAGCTAGTCTACTTAGAAAATAGGGGAAGACTTCATATTTTCGGATGTGTTTGTTTATGAAATACAGAATGTATTTCAGACTGCTTTTTGTTCGCAATTTTAAAGTTATTTTTTAAAACTTTATTTTTGATCGAATATGTGAATAATAATTTCAAAATAATAAAAAGGAAGAAGGAAATTTATTTAAAAAATAGGAGTGTTATAGGAGTGGATATTTTCGGATTACATCAAAATCAAAATTATCTAAAGCTACGTTTTCGGTGGTTCTTTTTTTCTGACGTTTCCTCGGAGATTCAAATTTTGGAGTTTCTTCACCCTTTGCTTCTCTGCGTATTCTTTTTACTCTGGACATCGATATCCCGGTCATTTCACTAGCTCTCTTTAGGGATTGCTAAAGTGGAACAATAACATTTCCTTCTAGTGCTTCTTTATCACATAATTTAATTACATTGTGTATTATACGTTTACAATCACTACGGAACGGCTTATTCCGAGCAGTTGTGTTGGGTAAAGGATCCATTAATTGTAATATAATAATCAAAATAACAGACGAGGAAAAAGCAAGCAAGCGCAGTTAGTAACCGATTCTAAAGAATGTCGAGAGAATACGAGACTTTTCCCCCTCCTTCCTCAGCAGCCTTACCTACAGCGTGAATAGAATCGTCTTGACACTATGCCAACCGCGGTTCTTTGTACTGTGGTCGGACAGTATTTCATAAAATTTCCCAAAAAGTGGGATAATAACATGCAATTTAGAAAATTGGTGCAAGAGCTGTTCAGCAAACAGGAATAACAAACAAATGCTAGTTAAAGATAATAACTTCTCTGAAAGGGAAATTGTTAAACATTATTTAAGATGCCGCAAATGTAGATTTGAAAGAACTTACTTGTGGTATTTTGAACAATCTCAGCAAATTCGCCACTTGTATGGACGTAACACTGGAGGCAGCTCCTAAAACTCCAGATATCCGCTTATGGCGTATAGTTGGGGAGGAACCATCCGGGCATCGATATGTACCATCGTCGATGTTGCTGATAGAACCTGAAAAAAAATTATTGATATAGATTCTATATTTCTTTTGCTTAAGGCTGCTATGTACTAAATCCATTGGATTCGCTCACTTCAATGTTAACCTATGGAGAAAATTTGTCCACGGATTGCCGACTTGGATTCAAAGATTTAAAAAAAAAATTGTACTCCGTCATAGAGAAAGAAATTTTACATTTATGTACATTTTTCGTTTTTTTAAAAAATGCATTTAACATTTTAAAATTTAAATTATTCCGGGAAAAATCTGATATAGTGTGTTTAAAACGCTCATAAATTCCTTCGATGGGCGAAATTTATAAAATGAATCCTGTAGCGCTTTGCAGAACAGTTCAGGCTATCTGACAATACCAATTTTATTGGATTATCAGCATTTATGTACCTGTAAACATTTGTCAAAAATATATTTTAAATAAAAAATTTGGGGGCAGCGCTTAACCCCTTTATAGAGAGAGAGCCATTACAATCCCTCAAAATGTCAATCCTAAGGGGAATTCTCGAACTGTCAACTGGACTCCTCCCACCACAAGAGTCTGCAAGATCAGGAAAAGAGAAATGCGATTTTTTTTCTTAGTACATAGCAGCCTTAAGGGGATGGTTGACATTACAAAGCAATTTTTGAAATTTTTACCTCAGAGATTTTAAATTTTGCATATATATTTATTAAAATATAACTGTATCAAACACTTTATAAAGTTTTATAAATATTTTAATTTTTTTCATATTTTAAAAATTTAAATTTTTATTATGTTTTTAAAATGCTCCTTGCCATTCAATTGTTTACTTTAATTTTGCACTTATATTGCTTATAAATACATTTTGAAGAGTTATGTGTTATTTTATGCTTTTGTTGAATAGTTAATTTTTAGGAAATATTTTTATGCATGTACTTTGTTTTTTCGTGAAATGTCTGTACTTTTCTACACTTTAGTTAAACTTTGGTAATCTGAATGATGTCGAAACCTGAAATGGATACATAACTTTATTTTAATTTATTAGAGGAGTCTTTATCATAAAAGTTTTATGAAATTTCGTCAAAATATATGACTCAACGAGCATTTCAAAGACTTACAAATCTGGAAATGACCCATTTTGATAAAATGCCATTTAAAAGATATTTGTTCACCTTTAATATTTACTTTTCTAAAACCACCAAGTCTTCATTTTACTTTTTATTACATATTTTAAATGCATTTTATTCCAATATTTACGTATTTTTAAAATATTTATACACCAATTGAAAAAAAAAATTAAATTTTTGTTCAATTTTTGGTAATTTGGAAGTCCACCATCTTCTTAAATATTTATATTCTTTCCATTTGTACACAGTATTATTAATGTCTGAATGTTTTCGTGTAAGTGGTAGTTTACGGCCTAACAGGGGAAATGGAAAGCTACTTAAGGTTATGACTGCTGAATTAAACCCATAAATATTTTTATTTATAACTAAACTTCATAGGATACAAGTGGTGATGATAAAAATATATTATATTTCCAAACCATCAGCCACAGAATTTTAACATAACTAAGGCTTATTTTTGACGACGAAGTTACAGTTATGAACCGCTTTATATTTTCTACAAAATCTTTATATTTTGTATATTATTTGAAAATTACACCTTTTAGGTATGTAGAAAATTTATGAGCTGTCAAAAAACTAATAAACTGGTTTCGTTAGGAATATATGCAAAATAACACCATGTTAGTTTTAATCTGCCAAAGCCACAGATGCTAACCAAATCAACGTCTAATAAATAATATTTATTTTAGATTTAAATCACTTTTTATGGAAAATGTAAGGAAAAATTTATGTTGTGACAGTCAAAAGAATGTGAAAAAGATTTTTACATATAAAATATTTCTTACTTAAAAAGAATGCATTTTCAAACTAACAAGAATATTCATTTAACAGTGTCCGTTTTCTTATATGTACATAAGATATTTTGATATTTCATTTTACAGTAAACCTTTCAATTTTGTATGATTTTAAGTTTTTTATATAAAAAGTTATTATTTTATGTAAATTACAGCTTTTTCTTAGCATTTAGTATATTCATCAACAGTCAACTTTCAAACACAAAGGTAAAAAGCGTGCAACCGTTCAAACACAAAGGTAAAAAAGCATGCAGCTGTATATGTGCTCTTATAAATACAGATGAAACAGTGTTGGTTTGATACTGGCAAGGTATAGATGCCAACGTAAGTAGAATAAATAATATTAACTTAATATATCATTTTCGATATTTTTTATTCCAACAATGCAGTGTCAGAATTCAGAATGATGTTTTTTTACTCTAATTTAGTTTAAAAACTTTAATATAAATTTTACGAAAAAGTTAATGTAAGAATAAACAGCGCTCTATAGGTATAACAAAATATGTTATTTTCAACTGTGAATACATTTTTTTTCAATATATAATGAAAATTGAAATAATATTATATTGAAGGGCCAGTAACGATTTCGGTCATCCATAATTCATTAAGTAGAATCCATGCTAATTGCACCGCAATTGAAATTTATTTTTTTTAAATTAGACTTTTTGTATTATTCATATCTTAAAAACACGATTAATTATTCCTCATTACTGTTATTAAGTATTATCTCAATGTTCAAAAACAATGTTTTCATTGCAGCAGTTTTGGATTTTTTCTATCACCTTTGGAAAACAAGTGAAGATTTTTTACCTCTAAGATTTAATCTACGACAAGCCCCTTTAGCATTAGCAACTTCTTTTTCAACAAAAAAAAATGAATTTACAACCTTCTGTTAGTTAAACTTGTTCATGGAGATAATAAAATATAATATTAAATGCCAATGAAAAACAACCCCCTATATACAGAGGCTGTTCACACATTTTTTAGACGATGTATATTGTATTCATAAAACTTAATTACATAAAATTCTTGTGTTTTACATGCTCTATTTGACATCCCTTATTCTGAACTATCTATCGACACCGCAATTTCCAGGATAATAATGCCTTTTGAAGTGTCAGAAGAGGTATTCTATCCCATTCCTCCTGAACAGCTTTCCAGAGTCATGTAAGGGTTTTGAGACGACGTTTGGATAATGCAGATTTTAAAAGTCCTAAAACACAAAAATCCATAGGTGATACATCGAGAGATTTAGTAGGGATATCAGTGAAGGGTATGGACTTGATACCAGTTTTTTGTTCCATTTCTTTCAGGAAATTTACAGAGGATTTTGATGTGTGATTGCTAGCTTTGTCCTGATGGAGTCTCACAGATTGATGGCACTGTGGGTAAAGCGATGGTATTTCATTCAGAAAAATTGGCGATAAAATATGTTCCTGATAGAATTTGGAGTTAATCTTGACATTTTTTTCCACTCTCTTTATTTTCAACTTGCCATTATAAGAAAAACCAGCAACAATCATGAATCCCTTAGAAAAACTTTCTTTCGATTCTTTGAACCATGTATTTAAATTTTTTTTCTCCCCTTTTATGATAATAAATGGCTCTTTTTTGTTGCAATCATTTAAATACACCCATGATTCATCTATTGTGACAATTGGTTTCCATTTTTCTTTAGATAAGTGTTTCTCATATAGAATTCTGCAGCGTGTCCTGCGTTCAGCGATATGATTTGGAAGAAGACGATGCACATTGCGTTTTTTCGCTTTCTTAAGATTTAAATCAACGTTTATCATTTTGTTTACAGTGGACACCGAGCATTTTAATGATTTTGCATCTGTCCTTTGACTAGGGGAATTTTCTTTTAACATTAAACAACATACCTTGGCAATAGTCGAAGATGTCCGTTTTATCCTTAGATACTTGTTTGGAATTTTTGTCCCACTTGGGGCTCCAATTTGACGTTTTTTTCCTTTCTTGTTGACGATATTACCTATCGACGCTTTAGATATCACAAAACCATGACTCTCACATCGTTTTTGGATAACGGAGTATGCATATTTCTCTTCGGAAAGAGCATAAATGTAGCCTTCAAACCACTGTTTTGTTAAAAACGCCATTTTGAATAAAAACAAAACTTTCAAGCCGTAGACGATAATTTTGACTTTTAAAAACATAGTACAATTGCAATTATTTCTTTTGCAGCAAACGAATCTTTATTACCGCTTACCAAAATCGTCTAAAAAATGTGTAATATATATATATATATATATATTACACCGAAATATATTTTAATTAATTCCCTATCATATTTAATATCCATAACGTGACCTTTTAAGTGCCCTCTTTATTAATAATTAAAGACCCTTTTTATGGTTAATTATTAAAACATTATTAATAATTAACCATAAAAAGGTTAACTAAAAATCTTTTACCTGTGAAAAAATTAAATTTGAAGCGTGAATATTTTATATTTACTTTACTGTTCTTAAAAGTCTGGTAAATGTTACTTTTGTTCGTTGAACTTTGAGATTTTTTTTCTTCTTTCAAAAATATAATTACAAATTTTTGTATATTACTTGCTATAATTATACTACTGAAATATTAAAAAAAATTACATTGTAAGTTATGCACTTTTTAAGTTCACCATATTTAAGTAAACGTTATTAGTTTACAGCTAATAAACAATTGTTTTTTTTAATATTAATTTTTTTCACGTCAGTTTTCATAAAAGATTAAATTTTTTAAACTGTTTACTCTTGCATAGTGGTGTATGTGGGTTTTAGTATTGTTAGCTGTATTTGCATAAATTTATTTTTTTAGGAGGCAAGTGTATTGAATTTTCTTTCTATTGTTGGGCTGCGGGTATATTGTAACATTTAAATATCTTATATTTATGTACATTTCTTATTTGTGCTGTTATGCCAAACGGTCTCTATTCCTCCATCAAATTTATTTCCTTTTTCAAATCATCGCAAAACTTTTAATTTTATTTTTAGTAGTTTTGAAAGCTACCTACTTTTGAGATGGGTTGTTCACACCATTTGTTAAATGTAAATTCTGAAAAAAACTACAAGTAATTATACAAAGATTTTTCAGACTTTTATTTTTGAATGCAAAATTAATTTTCATAGTTATTTTTGCTAAAATTAAAATAAGCGATACATTTTTTTACTCAGAGTACTCGATTGACTCGCGTATTGGGGCGTATTGTATGAGTGCGGTTTGAGAAATATTTTCACATGCAGCAATCATTCTTTAAGATCATCTGTTAAGTATGCGCTAAAATTTTATACAAGTGTTTCCTTTATTTCTGTCTGAATGATCACCAATAGTGTACTAATAGAAATAGTGTAGCTGTAACTTCTGTCAGAAAAGTTCAAGGACTGAGGTCGTAAAAAAATAAAATATTCAGCTTCAGCTAGGCCTAGCTTTGTCAGCTAAGTCAGCTAAGTCAGCTAGGTCAGCTAGAACCTGCTAGACCAGCTTCAGGTAGGTCCTAGGTCTTGTCAAAAGAAATCCCCTCCGCTATCTATTCACAGCTGCCACCTTTGGAGGTCAAGGAAGCAAGCGAGAGAGATACATCCGAAATGCTTCTCAGCAAGGGCCCTATTTAGAAAATTCTTGACTATACGCATAACTCGGGATGGGGGCCCCCTAACACTGATTTGGGTGTAAAATTTCCAAAACTGACACACAAAAAAAATAATCATGAATCATTGTGAAATTACCATTTTACCAAGAATTGGCTATTTGAAGCGTAGAAGCCTAGAACATTATCAAATAACAAAAAGCAATACGACATATTAACTTCATCATTAAAACACCAATACAATGCAACCAGAAAAACTTATTAATCCCTTATATACACTATAACATACATATGATGAACTATACATATAACTATACGTATGATGAACCAATCAATCAAATTTGAAAGGATATTATAAAAAAATTGCTATTAAAAAAGGTAAGATAAAAGAATTTGAATTGTGAATTTTTTCTTCCTTTTCTTTCAAAATAAAATTTTTTTGGAGGCCCCCAACATTCCGGGTCCCTAGACCCGGGCCTAATGAAAAATCAGGGCCTGGGTTCATCATATGTATAGTTATATGTATCGTTCATCATATGTATGTTATAGTGTATATAAGGGATTAATATGTTTTTCTGATTCCATTGTATTGGTGTTTTAATGATGGAGTTAATATGTTGTATTGCTCTTTGTCATTTGATAATTTTCTAGGCTTCTACGCTTCAAATAGCCAATTCTTGGTAAAATGGTACTTTCACAATGATTCATGATTATTTTTTTATGTGTCAATTTTGGAAATTTTACGCCCACATCAGTGTTAAGGAGGCCCCCATCCCAAGTTGTGCCTATCGTCAAGAATTTTTTAAATCGGGCCCTGGCGACTACCACTTAAATTTCCAAGCTTAGCAACCCATTGTTTGGCTAAAGCCAAACGGGTGGTTGCTAAGCACAACCCTGCTATCTAGTGAGTTTACAAGGTAACACTTTCAGAGCCTATTCAGAACATATATCACGTGACTGAATCACAACCGTTTCCTGCCTTTGAATATGAGTCTTGGAACTTTTCTGACAATGGTTATATTTGCCTCTGTGAAATGTAATAGCAGTGGTAAAGGATACTGTTCGAAAATGTTGATAATGTGTTAATTTTGTTTAAAAGAAGAGAGTCTGTTCGGACTGTTGCAGACACTGAACGCACTTGTAGAAGAGAAATGTAACATAATATGGTTTTTTATGTTATGTTGCGTATAAGAAGATATTTTAATATGTTATGACTAGCTGAAAATCCGTACTTTGCTACGGAGTACATTCAAATTAAGTACAACGGTCAATGTATGCAATTAATGCCAAATATATATATATGTGTGTGTGTGTGTATAATAAATACAACGATCAATGTATACAATTGGTGTAAAAAAAACAAGAAATATATTTATAAAAATATCGTAAGGGATATTTTTATAGACAAAATAATGTAGAAGAAAATATTCAAATTAAATCTGATAAGACATACTAAAGAATATAGTACAGTTAATATAGGGAAAATATCTTTTACTGTATTTTAATATTTTTTTGAATAATGTCCAATGGTCTGCCGCATTAGCAAGAAAAGAAAAATATTTTTTTTTGTCTATTTAGTTCTTATGCACGTGACGATAAATTTATTTAAAGTACCAGAAAAGGTAATCACGTGATCATCATTTAATACATTAAATTCTAAAAATAAATCTTTAAAAATTCACCAAAAATCAGAAAATGAAGGTAAAGGTTCGAAAAAGTTCTCATTTTAAAGGAATTTTTATGATCTTTCTCGTGATATAAATTTTATAACCCTCAAATTATTATTTTGAATGCGAACTTAAAAAGAGTTACTAACACTGCTTAAAAATTTAATTTAAAAAAATCTAAGAAGAATCTTTCAAAAATCTTTCTTAGTGCACCCCTACACCATATTAAAATCGCCATGCAAAATTTCAGCCCTTTAGGTCCAGCGGTTTGGTCTGTGCGTTGTATGTCAGTCAGTGAGTCAGTCAGTTACGGAACTGTTTTATATATATAGATGAATATAATGTAATTCTAAATACCATAGGACAGACGATAAAAATGTTTATATGCTATCGACTATAATTAATGATAATTAAGAACTATGATGTTGATACTTACAAATGAACCTGCATATGATAGATAAACATTGATAATATATGCTTATGTAGGCAAATAAAGAGTCTGTTTACGTTTCAAAAAATGTTACCTGCATTAGAAATCTGTTTTAATACGATAAAGAACACTACAGTGTAAATATTTTTACAAAAATTTTCACTGTTTACTTTTCAAAAGTTCATCTCCTATAGATTTCGTTTAAAAGGACTTTATGTCAGAAGACTTTATTTTACGGACTTAAAAAAATTGTTGTTTCATATTCTTTATACTGAGTATTTCACGAAATTCATAAATCTTGCATCTGATGTTTTCCATATATTTGATTATTCTTTACATTCTTAGGTATTGAATCTGATTGAGCGATATGTTATATTATGCTATATATGTTATGTTTTATATTAACACATGTAAGTGATTCATTTTGCATTTAATTTTGCATTAATGTGTTGTATTAATACTTTATGTCATGTTACGTTAGAGGGAGTTCATTATAATTACAATGTCTATTTTAATGATATATTTAAATTCTTTAGTAATATACACATTTTTGTCCTGATTTACAATTTAAGAACAAATGTCAGTTCTACACAATTTTTGTAATTATTCTAGCATTTGGCAGTTTTGGAATCTTGAAATATAAATTATACATGATGTTGCCTTGATGTTGACTTGTCCTGTTCCCAAAATATCTTGCAATTTTCGTGGGGCATGACCTATAAAATACACTTTTTTAATAATTCAACTAACTTAAAGAGTTCTATCTTAATAATTCAACTAACTTAAAGAGTTCTATCTAGGGCACGTTCTATTCTGCAAGACCGTGTGACACAAACATTTGGGGGTTTTGACTGAAAATATTTATTCTGCAATTTGAGGGAAGGGATCTTAATTTAACGTGATGTATGTTTATATTTATAAAGTATTCTCTTCGGTCAGACAAATGGGGAGACTTGATGCAGAGCGGACATTTCGCTGTGTTCATCCTTTTCATGTTCCCGGGACACACCAATAAATTCGTAAAGTTCTACGGGCCACATATCTGTGTCTGTGAAATAAGTAGTCTGACAGAGGAAAACATATATTATTTTCAAAAGAGCTTCAGCCTTTGAGATGATATCCTGATTTGCCTTTTACAGCATGATGATGAAGAATTATTTTCTTCAAAACACGTCACTGAAGTTTTATGCTTATGGTGTGTTTTATAAAGTATTTTGTACATTTATAACCATTATTAATTAAAAAAGTTTTTTAATTTATTGATTTCTAGAAACAACAAAAAATGTAAATTGAATCAATGTATTTTGTACTTTACTAGCGGCTTTGCCCCTAAGCTCGCTATGCTCGCTCCCCTGTTATGGCTGATAGCGAGATACATAGGGGTGATTCTCGGGCAGTGTAACAGCCATTTACTGTTGTCAGTCACCCTTATGCGAAGGGGAATCACTGTTGAATCACTGTTTCAGCTTTAAAATTCAATTAAAAATCGAAATTTTAAGATAGAGACTTGAAATGAGGTTTATATGAATGACAAAGCTTTCATCTTCCAGATGATGTAAATATTTTCTTTGTAAGATAAAAACTCGAAGAGCATCGATATTACATCCACATATGTGACGATATTTCTCGAAAAAGTGGGTTTAATATTGTGATGAAAATATTAGTCTGTTTTAAATTATTTTTAAACAAATGAAGTCTTGTTTGAAGAAGAAATGTCTGTAGTCTTAGATTGTAAAAAGATCAAAATTCTACGATTAATTTTTGGCGAGTTATCGTAATCTGAACATAAAAAGGCAATATTTTTCCACAAAACATAAAATAAAATAAAAACTTAAAGTCCAACGAACATGAGACATGTCTTACTTTCTTTCCCGCATTTTTCTGCATCTATTGGTATCGGTCTCGACCCCATACCCCCAGCGGTTTCGGAGGAGATAGCGTGACAAGCTTTTGACAGCGGCTGCGGCGGCAGCGCCAGTTACTTTTTTTTTAGAATAGAGAGATATTGTACGAAACAGAATGAATGCAGGAAGACGAGACGAAATTGAGATTCTGGAAATAAAGTGCCTTGGCGTGCGGTATTTTTCTGTTTATTTCGTCTTACAATTCTAAATACACCGACGAGTTTAAAATTTTGATAATCTTACGTGCCGTGGGATACTTTTTCCTGTGTATTCATGATCCTGTGTGTGAGGAAATTTGCCGATCTAAAGTTTTTTTTCAAATTTATATCAAACTTTCGTTTTGCATAATCAAAATATTTCGGTGGGCCCATTGGTTGAAGACCCCTACTATAGAGTATGCCATAATTTTGATACGGCGCAGAATGGAGGAGTGGTTAAATGCAGGATTTTATAATTTAAGACGGTGTTACTTTTGTAAAATTACACTTCAGAAGAACAAACATAACTTTATTTCGGAATTAATGTAATGTACAACATTCACGTACTTACTAACACGCACGCACGCATGCACGTACACACACACATACATATACATATATATACACTCATGGACAAAAAAATTAGCGCACCAAGAAATAATTGCGGGATCATAACGAAACTTGCAATGAAGGTACATGTCGGGGAGATATGCAAATGATTAGAAATGCAGCGTGATTGCGCATTACGTATAGCCGGTAGAGGGCGTTGAACATCGTACTCTGTGGAGTACAAAACAGGTAACCAAAGCTTGTTTGAGTGTGCTGAATCATTTACAAAGGAAGAGCTGAGATAGACATGCCATTACGCCGTGTTCGAAGACAATAATAGCAGTTGTCGCAGTTTCAGAGGGGGAGAATCGTCGGGATGATGGAAGCTGGGTGGTCAGTTAGGCAAGTAGCTCGTCAATTAGGCCGTTCTGATTGTGTTGTGAGGAGGTGTTGGGACCAGTGGACCCGAGAGATGTCATGTACACGAAGACCAGGCTCAGGACGCCCTTGACAGACCAGTCGTCGAGAAGACCGCCACATCGTAAGAAATGCACGCGTACAGCCAACTGCTTCATCGGCCGCCATCCAGGCACAGGTAGCACCTTCACTAGGGGCCTCTGTGTCTTCTCGAACCATACGAAGGCGCCTGGCTGAAGGACAGTTGGTATCGCGGCGCCCATTACGTGTGCTGCCCTTGACGCCCACCCATCGACGCCTCCGTTTGGAGTTTTGCCGCGCACGAGGAAACTGGACTGCAGCGGAATGGAACCAGGTCGTTTTTAGCGACGAATCGAGATTCAATCTCGGTAGTGATGACAATCGTGTTTGTGTGTGGAGAGCCCGTGGTGAACGCTTCAATCTTGCCTTTGCTGTACAGCGACACATCGCTCCCACAGCTGGTGTGATGGTATGGGTTGCCATTGCCTACAATACACGGTCACCCCTAGTATTGTTCCGAGGCACCATGACAACCCAGCGGCATGTTCATGAAATCCTGCAACCACATGTGTTGCCACTCATGCAACGGCTCCCAAGATCCATTTTCAACAAGACAATGCTCGGCCTCATACGGCAAGGGTGTCACAAGACTGTCTCCGCACTGTTACTACCCTTCCTTGGCCTGCCCGATCCCCAGCTTTGTCTCCAATGGAGCATATCTGGGATCATTTGGGACGATGAGTTGGGCATCCCACGAGTTTGAACGAACTAGAGGCTAAGTTACAGCAAATATGGAACGAAATGTCTCAAGACATCATACAGAACTTGTATGACTCAATGCCCGATCGTATTGCATCGTGCATTCGCGCTAGAGGGGGTCCAACGGAGTATTAACTCTTCCGTTCTTTTGCCTTTTTCTCTGAAATAAATTATCCTTTCTCTTTGATTTTCTTATCATTTACTTATATCAAAGTAGTCATTACGTATGTAAAATTTCGTTTCATTTTGACGACTCCTTCTTGGTGCGCTAATTTTTTTGTCCATGAGTGTATATATATATATATATATATATATATATATATATATATATATACCTACAAGGAATTCCATCATTTTATATACTCTTAAAAATTATAAACTGTGCAGATCTGCAGCGACATAAAAAATTAAATGAATGTTATTACTTTAAGTCTCTTATTGAAATTTCATGTTACAAATCATACTGCTTTACGTAAATACAGCTGTAACATTGTTATATTGTCAATGAAACAACTCATTCATTTCCTACAGAAAATTATCCTTTTTGAATGGAGGTACATTAAGGAACTTTTGAAGTGTTATAGCATACTTTAGAGAAATAAATTTACTCTGTCTGATGCACGCAATAGGAGGAACGTTACCTTCATTTTCGTGGGATGTTGATAAATTTTATTCATTGTTAAATACCCCAAATTATCTTATATATCTGTCTAATTAAGCGAATTATTTAATGCGGAGTACTTTTATGTAATGGACTATTTTCTGGAGAACTCTGATTTAAATTACCCAATTGAAGTTATTCTGTGTCTCCGTTGTCAGATAAGCAGACAGTATAACTTTGTATCGTGTAATCAAAATGGTGTTAGCTTATTTTTAAAATTCAGTAAAACCTCATTTATCCAGACTAACTGGGATCATAGGCAACCCGGAAAATCGAAAATCCGGGTAATCCGGGTAATATGGGTAGTAAGCAAAACAAAATCAATAAATTTGCAGACTTACCGTTTATTACGATTAAAAAAACTATGTTCTGTAACAATTATATATAGTATCGTGTATAAGACATTAACAAATATCACATAATTTCTTTACAAAGAATTGATAAGTAAAGCTTCCTTGTACTCAACAAAAATATTTTATTACCCTAATTTATTGTACAATTTATGCAGGAACAATACAGGAACAATGCAATTTATGCAGGAATTTATGTACATTCAATCAAACTAAAAAGTGAATATTTGGCGTACTTGTAATTACGTTCTTGCTGTCATATTTAAAAATTATTATCCGATGTGAACATTAAATAAGAATGTCTACAAATTTGATCCGGATAATCAGGAAATACGGATCAACGAGGGCCGGATAAACGAGGTTTTACTATTCTTGTAAACACTTACAGAGCTGACAGTATTACTCATATACTGATAAATCTTATTTTTCGGACCAAATGTCGCACGGGACGATAAGACGCATACCTCAAATTTACGGGAAGATTTTTAGAAAAGAATATTTTGTATTTTGTTAAGTGTATAAAGATATTTTCAATTTCTTACTTACTTACTATATTATATATTTTATAGATAAAAAAATATAAAATAAATAAAATAATATATATATATATATATATATATATATATATTATTAATTTTATTTTAATGTTACCTTCGGACTATACGGCACACCCTAATTTTCAGATGGTTTTTTATGGTAAAAAGTTCGTCTTATATGGTCTAACTAGCTGAAAACCAGCTACGGAGTACATTCAAATTGAATACAACGGTCAATGTATGCAATTAATGCATATATATATATATATATATATATATATATATATATGATATTATATATATATCTATATCTATAAAGGAAGAAGTCCTGACTTATATATACACGTATCAACGCCCAGCAAAAACTATTGGAGATACAGATATCAAATTTTAGGAGCTTATTACTTTTGTGCTGAAGGCGTCATTTAAGAAGCGATTTTTCAAAATTCGCCCCCCCAAGGCGGCCCCCCAAGGAGGGGGGCAAAACGTGTTTTTTACATATTCCTTCATATCTCATAGAAGAAAATTGATATCCATAAGATTCTTGCTTTAAAATGTAAGTAACATGAATACCTAAAAACCAATTTCAGGATTTTTCAAAATTTGGCCCCCAAGGGGGGGAGGGGGGCTAAACGTGTTTTTACGTGTTTTATCACATTTTCCTTCATATCTCGAAGAAGAAAACAGATATCCATAAGATTCTTGCTTTAAAATGTAAGGAACATAAATACCTAAAAACCAATTTCAGGATTTTTCGAAATTCGGTCCCCATGGGGGGGGGGGAGGGGGCAAAACGTATTTTCCCATATTCCCTCATATGTTAAAGAAGGAAATTGATATCCAAAAGATTCTTGCTTTAAAATGTAAGGAACTTGATTACCTAAAATCAGTTTCAGGATTTTTCAAAATTCGGCCCCCATGGGGGGGAGGGGGCAAAACGTGTTTTTTACATATTCCTTCATATGTAAAAAACCGGGTTAAATAATCCACCCATACCTAGCTTTACGGCCTAGATACATTCCGGAAAAGTTGGCCGTAAAGTGAAAAGCCGTATAACGAATCAATTATTTTGATACAAACTCATACAAATTTAATTGGATCTGTTCCAATTTTTTATAAATAATATAGTTTTTAGTTCAGAAAGCATTTTATTCTTTTTATTTCCTAGAAAAATGCTTACATAAAAATAAAAGTACAAAACAATGTAATAATTCAAAAAATTAAAAAAATCATATGCACACATGTATACATATAATGAAAACCATAAAATAAAATGTTTAAAAACTGTTTTAATGTGATGACGAACATTAACATGAAGAATCACTAAGCTATAATATGCTGCCAGTAAATAGTTGGTATTTGGCGCGATAGATGGTAGCACCTATTTCGAGCATTAATCCGAATAGTCATATCGATTACAAACTAATATATAAGATCGAGTAATCATATCGAGTGCAAAGTAATATAAAAGAAATTCTAAAGCAGTTTAATTTATTAATATGCGTATAAAAGAAATATATCCGTTTCCTACTTTGAGATATGAAGGTATATGGTAAAAACACGTTTCGCCTCCCCCCCTCCCCTCCCTCCCTTGGGTCCGAATTTTGAAAAATCCTGAAATTGATTTTAGGTAATCAAGTTCCTTACATTTTAAAGCAAGAATCTTATGGATATCAATTTCCTTCTTTGAGATATGAAGGAATATAGAAGATACAAAGTGTAAAATATTAACGGTATTACTATACGGTAACTGTGCTTACCATGTATAACTGTAACCTAGAGGTTAACTGCTAGACAGACATGTGATGTTGTCAGATTAAGTTAGTGTGGTTGATTTTCATGCGAGTTTTGTGATACTAGCAAAAGATAAGCTTTATTTGATTTTTAACTCTTTATCAGATTTACTTATATTTCTGAACCGTATTTAATTTTGATTTTTATATCTTCTAAAATGCAAGAATATTTATGCATAAATGGGGATTTTGTACTTCATAGTATTTTCCCAATCCCAGCAGATGGTGCATGTCTTTTTCGTTCTCTCTCTTTTATATGATGATGAGATGTCTCAGATATGATGTCTAGGGAAGTCCGGGAATTAATTGTGAGTCATGTGGTAGAGAATTGGGAGAGATTTGCTATAATGTCTCATGACATGAATGGGAATAATTATTCTAACTCTGCTGAATATTTTTCCGAAATGTCAATTCTCTCCACATATGGCAGTTCTTGCGAATTGTCAGCAGCAGGTGAACTGTTCAACTTTGTTTTTGAGGTGTACCTCAATGGTGAACTATGTCACAGTTTTGGTGCTGCTGGTAACCCAATAAGGAGGCTGCGTTTTACCTCTGCATGTGACCTCTCGAGTGGGCATTTCGATGCTTACTACCTGTCACAGGAAACACAAGCCATGCCATCTTTCCCTCAATCTACCTCACATGATGCATCACTTTCTAATACCAATCAAGCTACTAAAAGACGTCGCTCTAGATGTACTCATGCTCAAAGGAAGCAGCAACTTAAAGATGCAAGAAAGAAGTATGCAGAGAGGAATCCTGGGGTGAACAGGGCAGCTGTTGCACGGTACCATAAAGCTAAGCCTGAGGTGATCAAAGCAGCTGTTGCACGGTACCATAAAGCTAAGCCTGAGGTGATCAAAGCAGCTGTTGCACGGTACCAGAAAGCTAAGCCTGAGGTTCACAGGGCAGCACAATGCCAATATGAAAAAAATAATCCTGGCAAACGAGTAGAAAGGCGAGTACTTCCATGGCAGGTAAAGGTTCTTTCAGGCTTGGCATATGAGCCTGTTATTGATTATGAAGCAGATAGCATGGTATCCCTGGGCACTATGAACCACAAGTGTCAGTACTGCAATGCCCTGAAGTGGGCAGACGAATCTCCAGGAATGTGTTGTAGTGCTGGCAAGGTAAACCTACCTGCATTTGAACCTCTTCCTGAGCCTCTCAATAGCCTGGTAATTGGCAACCATCCTGAGCACATCCACTTTATGGAGTGTGTTCGGCAGTATAATGGATGTTTCCAAATGACATCATTTGGAGCTAAACAGGTTGTAGAGGAAGGTTTCATGCCAACTTTCAAAATTCAGGGACAGGTGTATCACTTGATTGGAAGTCTACTTCCATCTTCTAAAGAAGCCCAATTTCTTCAAATCTATTTTGTGGGTGAGGATGAAAGGGAAGTACGCTTAAGGTGTAGTAACTTTCCTGGTGTAAAAGACGGATTGGTCAAGCAACTGCAAGAGATGCTAAATGACGTTAATAGCTACATAAAAGACCTTAAAACTACCCTGGATAAAGTGCCTCCAACCTGCAAGAAGTTTGCAGTTGTTATCCAGGCTGAAAAAAAGCCTGTCGATGCTCATGAAGGTCGCTTTAATGCACCAACAGCAAATGAGGTAGCTCTGGTGATAGTTGGCCAGCAGTTTCAGCAGCGAGATATCGTGCTCCAAAGCCACGATAACAAACTGCATCGCATCAGTGAGATCCACCGGTCATACGATGCTCTTCAATACCCACTTTTGTTCTGTCGTGGCGAGGATGGATACTCCATCAATCTGGCTCAGCACAATCCTAAGACCAAGTTGCCTATCAAGAAGACAATCTCTGCATTGAGTTTCTACTGCTATCGCATTATGGTCAGAAAAGGAGAGGACAACCACCTATTGTACTTCTGTACCCTCTTCAGTCAATTTTTAGTAGATATGTATGCTAAAATAGAGACTGAAAGGTTAAACTATATCAGGTTTAACCAGGCAGAGCTGAGGGCAGACAACTACATTCACCTAAAAGATGCTGTAGGGGAGAAGGATGCTGATGCTGCTCAACTGGGTCGGAAGGTAATGCTCCCATCATCTTTTACTGGAGGACCTCGCTACATGCATGAACGGACTCAACATGCTATGACATATGTCCGTCACTATGGGCGTCCTGATCTGTTTATCACTTTCACCTGTAACCCCAAGTGGAAGGATATTACAGATGTATTGTTCCTCGGACAAAAGTCTCATGATCGGCATGACATCATAGCAAGGGTGTTCCACCTAAAAGTAAAAAAAATGATGAATGTCTTGACCAAGGGCAGTCTGTTTGGAGCTGTACGTTGCTTCATGTTTTCTGTGGAGTGGCAAAAGCGGGGTTTGCCTCATGTTCACATCTTGCTATGGCTAGAGCAACGCATATCCCCTGACATGACTGATAATGTCATCTGTGCCGAAATACCTAATCCTCAGCAAGACCCCCTTCTCTATGACATTGTCAAGGCCAACATGATTCATGGGCCTTGTGGCAGCCTGAAGTGCAATTCTCCTTGCATGAAAGGTGGCAGCTGCAGTAAAAGGTACCCCCGTCCACTTCTAAGTGACACCCAGACTGGTAATGATGGGTATCCACTATACCGAAGGCGATCTCCAAAAGATGGTGGGTTCACTGTAAAATGCAAGGGAATGGAGTTGGACAACAGCTGGGTTGTACCTTATAATCCTGTACTGTCACGTACTTTCAATGCTCACATCAATGTAGAGTATTGTAACTCTGTGAAATCAATAAAATACATTTGCAAGTACATTAACAAGGGCAGTGACCAGGCAGCTTTTGGTCTAGAGAATGAGGAGGATGAGGTGAAGGTCTACGAGAGTGGTCGGTACCTCAGCAGCTCTGAGGCAGTTTGGAGGATCTTGGCATTCCCAATTCATGAAAGGTACCCCACAGTTCTTCACCTGGCTGTTCATCTCGAGAATGGTCAGCGTATGTACTTTACTTCTAAGAATCTGACTGAGAAGCTCAAAAACCCTCCTCAGACAACACTCTTAGCTTTCTTCGAACTATGCAAAATTTATGACTTTGCAAAATCCCTTCTATATTGTGAGGTTCCTTCTTATTTTCTGTTTAGAAATAATAAGTTCACAAGAAGGAAGCGAGGTAAAGATGTTGATGGTTGGCCAGGAGTGAAGAAAGACTCTGCATTGGGAAGGGTTTATGCCATTCATCCTAAAAATGTTGAGTGCTATCATCTTCGCCTGTTGTTACATGAGGTTCGTGGCCCGACATGCTTCTCAGATTTGAAGACTGTCAATGGTGTCCTCCATCCTACATTCCAGTCTGCATGCATAGGACGCGGTTTGTTAGATGATGACAAGCAGTGGGACTCTACCTTGGAAGAAGCTGCCCTGTGTGATTCTTCTTTCAAGATGCGGGAGCTTTTCACGGTGATGCTGCTCCATTGTGAGCTCTCAGATCCCTTGAGTCTTTGGGAGAAGTACAAGGACAGTCTTTCAGAGGACATAACACGCCAAGTAGAAAGACAGTTACAAGGAAATGTACAGCATGTTATGGATGAAGTATACAACAGATGCTTGGTGCTGATTGAAGATGCAGTATTGTCTCTGGGAGGACAAGATTTGACACAGTACTCTCTTCCTAGACCAAAAAGATCTGGTGATATCTTGGGGAACAGGGACTATATGAGGGAGACCAGCTATGACAAGAATGCTTTGGTACAAGTGGTTTCGAATAAAGAGAGTTTACTAACAATTGATCAGCTCTCTGTCTATCGTCAAGTTCTTGCCAGCATTCAGTCAAGTGTTGGCCATGTCTTTTTCCTAGATGCTCCAGGTGGTACTGGAAAGACTTTCCTCCTCAACTTGCTTCTTGCAAAGGTAAGGAGTGATTGTGGCATTGCCTTAGCTGTTGCATCCTCTGGCATTGCTGCTACATTGTTGGAAGGGGGTAAGACAGCCCACGCTACCTTCAAACTGCCCTTCAATCTCATCCATAGCGAAATTCCCATGTGTAACATTTCTAAGCAAAGTGATATGGCACAAGTGTTGCGGGACTGCAAGCTTATTGTCTGGGATGAGAGCACCATGGCACACAAGGGGGCTTTTGAGGCACTTAGCAGAACTCTTAAGGATATCCGAGACAATGATGGATTGATGGGGGGAGTCACTTTGTTGTTGGCTGGGGATTTCCGCCAGACTCTGCCAGTAGTGCCAAGGGGAACTAGGGCAGACCAGGTTAAAGCATGCATCAAAGCTTCATTTCTGTGGCCCTTCATCACAAAGTTATCTCTCAGGAAGAACATGAGAGTGCAATTGATGGGTGATGTCTCTGCTGGCCAATTCTCTGAACTATTACTGAAAATAGGAGATGGAGAATATCCAGAGTCTGAAGGGAAAATTACCATCCCTGCAGGTCTTGGCTCAGTTGTGACAACCCTAGCAGCCCTAACAGCCAGGATATATCCTGATATTGCCAATATCAAGGAGAAGTCCATGGACTGGTTAAGCGAACGTGCTATTTTGACTCCAAAGAATGATAGTGCTGATAACATTAATGAGAGTCTACTGAAGAGTTTTGAAGGTGCAGAAATGACATACAAGTCTGTTGACTCAGTCTTGCACATGGAGGATGCAGTCCATTATCCTGTGGAGTTTCTCAATACGCTTAACCCTCCTGGCCTCACAACCCATATGCTTCATCTCAAAGTGGGGGCTCCAGTTATGTTACTGCGCAACCTCAACCCTCCAAAACTCTGCAATGGTACCAGGCTGCAAATAACAGCCCTTCAAAGGAACGTCATTGAGGCTACAGTGTTCACCGGCTGTGCTCAGGGAGAATCTGTTTTAATACCCCGAATACCACTCATTCCATCAGATTATCCCTTTGAGTTTAAGAGACTGCAGTTCCCCATCAAGGTTTGCTTTGGTATGACTATCAACAAGTCCCAAGGACAATCGCTGAAGATGGCAGGGATTTACTTGAGGGAGGAATGCTTTTCACATGGCCAGTTTTATGTGGCCTGTTCCAGAGTCAGTTCACCAAGCAGCCTGGAAATATTAACACCTGAAGGTAAAACTACCAATGTTGTATACAAGGAAGTTCTAAAATGAAAACTAAAAAAAAAGGGATAATGCGTATAATATTTTTTAAATTTACCTTTTTTTTTCTTTAAATGTAATCAGCTATGCTTTATAAATTGTTTAGAAATATGTTTTAATTTATTGTATTGTACTCAAAAGCAGCTGGAAAAATTTTTTTTATTTAATGGTAAAAAATACAAAAACTCAGTTGTTACGATAGATGAATTGTAAGAGACAATGTAATGTGAAATAGCATATTATAATTGTTTCTTAGTTAGCAAAGTGTAAAACTAATTTATTAGTAAGGTGTAGTGTACGAAATAATTCATTAGTAAAATGCACTGTACTGAATAACTGTATTGCATTGAATAACAATGGTTAATTGTATATTGCACAATGTAAAGTGAAAATAGTATGTTAGAACTGTATTTTAGTTAGCAAAGTGTAAATTTAAGCTATTAGTAGGGTGTACCGTACAAAACCGCATACTATTGAAATGTTGTACCGTATGAATTAATTTATTAGTAAATTGTACTGTATTGAATAACTGTATTGCATTGAATAACAATGGTTAATTGTATATTGCACAATGTAAAGTGAAAATAGTATGTTAGAACTGTATTTTAGTTAGCAAAGTGTAAATTTAAGCTATTAGTAGGGTGTACCGTACAAAACCGCATACTATTGAAATGTTGTACCGTATGAATTAATTTATTAGTAAATTGTACTGTATTGAATAACTGTATTGTATTGAATAATAATTTTAGTTAGCAAAGTGTAAAATTAATTTATTAGTAAAGTGTACTGTATGAAATTGCGTACTATTGAAGTGTTGTACTGTATGAATTAATTTATTAGTAAGGTGTGCTGTATTGAACTGTAATGTATCGAATAATAAGAGTAAATTGTATACTGCAAAATGTATTGTGAAAATAGCATATTAAAATTGTATCTTATTTTGCTAAGTGTAAAAATAATTTATTAGTAAAGTGTAAATATATACATAAAACGTACTGAATCTGGTACAACAAACTGTACTGCAGGCATTAGTTAACTTATGAAATGCGTTGCAATTATAAAATACTTGGTAAATGGCTAAATGTAAAAATATAAAGATAAAATATACATGTTATGTTGTTAGCGAAAGGAGTATAACTAATGTATTTAGTGGTTTGCATTCATGTAATGATGGTAATTTTGAATTTTTTCAATTTTTAAGTATACTGTATGAAATTGCATGCTATTGAAGTGTTGTACTGTATGAATTAATTTATTAGTAAGGTGTGCTGTATTGAACTGTAATGTATCGAATAATAAGGGTAAATTGTATACTGCAAAATGTATTGTGAAAATAGCATATTAAAATTGTATCTTATTTAGCTAAGTGTAAAAATAATTTATTAGTAAAGTGTAAATATATACATAAAACGTACTGAATCTGGTACAACAAACTGTACTGCAGGCATTAGTTAACTTATGAAATGCATTGCAATTATAAAATACTTGGTAAATGGCTAAATGTAAAAATATAAAGATAAAATATACATTTTATGTTGTTAGCGAAAGGAGTATAACTAATGTATTTAGTGGTTTGCATTCATGTAATGATGGTAATTTTGAATTTTTTGAATTTTTAAGTATACTGTATGAAATTGCATGCTATTGAAGTGTTGTACTGTATGAATTAATTTATTAGTAAGGTGTGCTGTATTGAACTGTAATGTATCGAATAATAAGGGTAAATTGTATACTGCAAAATGTATTGTGAAAATAGCATATTAAAATTGTATCTTATTTAGCTAAGTGTAAAAATAATTTATTAGTAAAGTGTAAATATATACATAAAACGTACTGAATCTGGTACAACAAACTGTACTGCAGGCATTAGTTAACTTATGAAATGCATTGCAATTATAAAATACTTGGTAAATGGCTAAATGTAAAAATATAAAGATAAAATATACATGTTATGTTGTTAGCGAAAGGAGTATAACTAATGTATTTAGTGGTTTGCATTCATGTAATGATGGTAATTTTGAATTTTTTGAATTTTTAAGTATACTGTATGAAATTGCATGCTATTGAAGTGTTGTACTGTATGAATTAATTTATTAGTAAGGTGTGCTGTATTGAACTGTAATGTATCGAATAATAAGGGTAAATTGTATACTGCAAAATGTATTGTGAAAATAGCATATTAAAATTGTATCTTATTTAGCTAAGTGTAAAAATAATTTATTAGTAAAGTGTAAATATATACATAAAACGTATTGAATCTGGTACAACAAACTGTACTGCAACTGCAGGCATTAGTTAACTTATGAAATGCATTGAAATCATAAAATACTTGGTAAATGGCTAAATGTAAAAATATAAAGATAAAATATACATGTTATGTTGTTAGCGAAAAGAGTATAACTAATGTATTTAGTGGTTTGCATTCATGTAATGATGGTAATTTTTTAATTTTTAAGTATACTGTATGAAATTGCATGCTATTGAAGTGTTGTACTGTATGAATTAATTTATTAGTAAGGTGTGCTGTATTGAACTGTAATGTATCGAATAATAAGGGTAAATTGTATACTGCAAAATGTATTGTGATAATAGCATATTAAAATTGTATCTTATTTAGCTAAGTGTAAAAATAATTTATTAGTAAAGTGTAAATATATACATAAAACGTATTGAATCTGGTACAACAAACTGTACTGCAGACCTTAGTTAACTTATGAAATACATTGAAATTATAAAATACTTGGTAAATGGCTAAATGTAAATATATAAAGATAAAATATACATGTTATGTTGTTAGCGAAAGGAGTATAACTAATGTATTTAGTGGTTTGCATTCATGTAATGATGGTAATTTTGAAATTTTTTTATTTTTAATTATACTGTATGAAATTGCATGCTATTGAAGTGTTGTACTGTATGAATTAATTTATTAGTAAGGTGTGCTGTAACAAAATTGAGATTATTTTGACAAAATTGAGATTAACAAAATTGACAATATTTTGACATTTTTACTTTTCAGCTTTTAGTCGAACAATGATGAAATGCTGAATCTACCAAAATTCTGAGATGAGTGTAACATTTCATGTGCTTTTTTTTCTATGTTATTTATACTGTGTTTAGTTTTTAAATTGATTTTGATAACATACATACTTAAAATCCTGGGCAACGCCGGGTACTTCAGCTAGTATATGTATATATATATATAAATATATATATATATTTATAATAAATACGTTAATCAATGCATACAATTGATGTACAAAAATACATTTATAAAAAAAATCGTAAGAGATATTTTATAGACAAAATAATGTAGAAGAAAACTTTCAAATTAAATCAAGTAGTACATACTCAAGAATATAGTACAGTTAATTTAGTACACTGTGAGGAACATATCTTTTACTGTATTTTAATATTTTGGATAATGTCCAATCGTCTGCCGCATTAGCAAGAATTTTTTTTGTCTATTTCGTTGTTATCACGTGACGATAAATTTACTTAAAGTACCAGAAAAAGAAATCTCGTGATCAGCATTTAATAAATTAAATTCTAAAAATTAATCTTTAAAAATTCACCAAAAATCAGAAAATGGAGGTAAAGATTCGATAAAGATTTCCTTTTAAATGAATTTTTATGATCTTCCTCATGATATAAATTTTATAATCTTCAAATTATTATTTTAAATTTAAACTTAAAAAAAGTTACTAAAACAGCTTAAAAATTTAATTTAAAAAAATCTAATAAGAGTTTTTCAAAAATCTTTCTTAGTGCACCCCTACACCATAAGAAGAATCTCCATGCAAAATTTCAGCCCTTTAGGTCCAGCGATTTGGTCTGTTCGTTGTGTGTTAGTCAGTGAGTCAGTCAGTTACGGAACTGTTTCATATATATAGATAAATACTATATTCGGAAATGCATTAAAAGAGAGTTTTCAGAAAGATCTTAAAAATGGTAATTTTTAAACGCACAATGAAATATCGGTTAAAAATTTGGTAGCAGCGTGCTAAGAGTCGGGTTCCGATCCTTGTGGTGTCTTATGATGTGAGCCACACTGGAGCCACGTCTTTTTGCCCTGCATCTTACAGTGGACTTGGTTAGGATTTATCCTACCAGGGGGAATTAGTAAAAACGAGAAGAACAATATCGGTTTGTGATGATTCAGTCGAGAAATCTAATGCAAATTGTCACAAAAATGCGACAAAAGTGGTTTAGATTCAAAACAAGCAATCACCATTTTTCAAAACTTTGAGTTAAGGATACTTTCCTGTAGTATTTCGACCAAAGTAAACGATTTTTTTTTGTAACATGGCGTACTAATATAAAATAACTTGGGAACTTTTCTAGAGTAAATTTCAAACTTATATCTTTAAAAACGCATCATATAGTTCTTTGCCCTTTACCAGAAAAAAATATGATGGAAATTGTTAGTTGATCTTACACCCCACAAATATCCTAACTGGTAGAAAGAATATGCATTCTAACCATGGTATTCACCTGCTTAGGGGTAGAGCGGCGTTTAGCGAAACATTTGTAACAGATATTGATAAATGAGTATTCAAAGAATATAAGTAAAACTGTTATTGAAATCATTCATTGGCAGTCGTACTACTTAAAAGTTGGCATATATAATTTAATCGAAACTAAATTCTCCAGGCAAACTCCCTAAGGCGACAAACATTTTAACAGTTCGACCACACAGTGAAGTTTATCCGTTCGATCAAATCTCCAGATTACCAAAATAGAATTCAGTTAAGGGGGTGGGGGACACACAATTTTTAATTTCCAAGTATTTCATAAATAATTTTATTTTTCCTCAAAATGTTTTTATTGGGATGGTTATGCAATTAAAAATATTTCGAAAATTTGAAATTTGATTTAAAAAAGATGAAAACAAAGAATTTTTTACATGATTGGATTTTGATATATCCTCTGACATAAGGCTGTATCTGAAATTTTTTTTCATTTTTGTTTAAAGTAAAGGTTTTGTTGTCTGGATTTATGAAATTTAATTTATAAAACCTTTGATACATTAAAAAGGAAAAAAAAAGTTTTATGAAAAATATTATCAGAATTCGTATTCTGGAAAAAGAATCCTAAATGCAGTCTAATTAATATGTATATTAAAGGAAAATGCTCCTTGACAAACTTAGATACACATTTTTATATATTTCAAATTTCGAGATTAATGAAATTAAAGTGCGGACGTGTTGTAGATTTCTCAATGACAGTGCAAAATGAGTTGAATTTGAATGTGAAATATAGTAGAAAGATGCAGCCAGTGTTTGAAGGAATCCTAAAATTGGTTAGGTGTCTTGACAAGTGTTTCTGAAACTGTTTTTAATTGCACTCAATGCTCATAATTAAAAGTCTAATGTACCCTAATTATCAAATTACTAATTCCTTTACCACGGTCTAATTAGTATATTGTTATGTTCCGTCTAGGGGGGCCTAGGGCATCCTACTGGTTAGCGCGCCGGTATTGGGTACTGAGGGTGCTCTGATTCAATCTCGAGAAGCGTCACTGAATACTCTCGTATCTATGCTGGGTATAGGCGCGTAAAATCTGTTGGCTGGAAAGTCCTGTGGGATTTATAGGAATAGGAGGAAGGTACGAGCCTCCCTCCCCTTCCATGTCGTTTCTGAGAAATTTTCGGTCTAAATTGAGATAGCACTAGGTGGCGAAGCTGGTTCTTGTATGGCGCTTTCATTACAAGTAACTGACAAAATCGAGACCTTGAATGTGTGAAAGACAAAAGTGCCTGCCACATAGGGAAAACGAATCCTAAGATAGCTCACTTACCTCTTAAAAGTCCAACGCGTACCCGAAAGGGTAAACGTCCAACAGGTTGAGTACCACAGAGCTAAATTACAAATTTACGATCCCTCATGTAAGCTTTAAAATCGATTACGAAAGTCATCAATGTATGGCAACCGTTATGGCCTGTTCACATAGAGTTAGTGTCATTTAGTCTGACGGGTTAAAATGATCTTTAACCTGTCAGAGTCAGGGTTAAAGATTATGTTGGCGCTGATTGGTTATATGGGTCAATGACTGGCATGTGATTGGTTACCAATTTGGCGAAAATTTTGCTATTATAGCGCCAGTGTTGTTTGTTGTTTAAGATGGATTTTATGGGAAAAAGGTGTGTAATAGGTTTTCGCTTGAAGAATTGAAATTTATGTCCAAGACTTTGTACAGCCAACGTAAGCTTTGCTTTACTGACCGCTACAGCCAGTGGAAGCTTTTTTTACTGTACCTACAGCCAGCGGTACGTGACAAAGCCATCGGCTGGGGATTTTCTGTAATGCTTTTGGACGGATGCGTAACGGAGTGGAGCAAGGGTATCTCCTCGAAGCGAAGATCTCGTGTGCGCCTACGAGTTTCATAAAGCCAGCAGTAAGTTTGTTTTTGAATTTATTTGTTGTTTCTTGGTTGCTATATTTTTTTTACATTTCGCAGTTTAAGCCTAACAGGTTTGTGAAAACGGGATTTTGGAGCCAAAAATTTTGGGCGAAAAAGAAATCGCGCCGAATTTCGCCAAATCTGACCGTCTTATTAACTTTTATCAAAAATTTTATCGCTGGCGCTGACGGATTCTATGTGAACAGGCCCTTAAACGAGAATAGGTTGTGTATTGTTTTCCAACAGCAAAATGATACTGGGCTGTAAACAAATTGGAACTAGTATGATATACCCCCCCCCCCCCCCCAATGGCGATTGTGGCAATTTTTCTTTGTCGCCAAGCAGAACGCGTGTCTTTGAAACGGAAAATTACGGAAAGTCCCAAAAATACGCATTTTTTATACTGTACAACCACAGAAAAGCGCGAAAAACACATAAATACAAAAAATAAAAGCTGAAAAATGATAAGAAATTTGTTAAGTGGGGAGGACTGCCGCCCCCCAACCCCCCCGTGACAAAAAGTCAGTATAGTGCAACTAATAATAATTCATTTAAATAAACATAAAAAACATCTTGGTTAAATATATATTTCTTGATTAAACATAAATTAAAACACAAATAAAATAGAAAAAAATACATGATGGCAATAGAATTTTAAAAAAAAGTATCTATCCCGAAATTTTGCACTCCTCCCAGTTAATTTTCGAAACGATTTCAATAAATTTATTAAAACAATCTACATTTCCGCTAAACATTATTTCCGAAAAATGTACATTGCTAGGTAGAATTTAAAATCTGCCTTACGATTGTAATCACGAACCATGCCGAATAGATTTCTCAGTGATACATTGCTCCCCCCCCTCCCCTACAATAACTTTCCTACAAACAAATGTAAAACTATCAGAATAAGAACTTTTAACTTTAATCCTCATCTCTGACCCACATTTTTTGCAATTCGCGCTCTTTAATAACCCAACCTCCGGCAAAAAATTAAAAAGCAACTGTTATTTAATATTTTGACGGAGCATTACACCAAAGCATTACACCAAAGTAAAAACCGGCAACACAACAACCAAAACAAAGGGCGCCAGATTTGGCGAGAAATCTCTTGGGGGGGAGATATCATACTTTTACCAACAAAGGATTAAATTTTTATTTGTAATTGTCATAATACGCAATAGATGTATCACATATAATGCGATTATTATTGGAGAACTACTGAAGCAATCACCGTAAAATGAGAACTTACCCGTAGTTCTCTCCAACCAGCCTTCCACTGAATCTTATCATTCCTTATTCTAAATTAAAAACTTACTCACATAATAAAAGTTTAAAGATTTAAATTTCGGATTATGATCTACATTTTATCCTGTGTGGAATTAAGTTAAAAACTTACAAAAGAAGTTTAAACATTTAATTTTCTGGAATATGATCTAGATTTTAATTTAAACCGGATTATGATCTACAATTTATTCTGTGTGGAAATAATTTAAAAACTCACTCACATAAAATAAGTTTAAAGATTTAATTTTCCGTATTATGATCTACATTTTAATTTAAGCCGGATTATGATCTACATTTTATCCGGTGTGGAAATAAGTTAAAAACTTATTCACATAAAATAAGTTTAAAGATTTAAATTTCCGGATTATGATCTACAGTTTATCCTGTGTGGAAATAATTTCAAACTTACTCACATAAAAGAAGTTTAAATATTTAATTTTCTTCCGAGACACAATTCTGCTACAAATATTACTGGAAACAACGATTCTAAAAATTTCAGGTTCCGGTAAATCTTTATAAAAATAGCTTCAAGCTGATCGACCACGCAGTTTGAAAAGCATTTGTTCAACCTGGTCGATCGTGTTTCCATTTCTCACTCCCCGACCCGCAATACAACGCCGTGGGTGTTCTCGTGACAAAGGGAAAAGGTTTCAATGAAACAAAGCTTTATCTACAGATCTAAAATTTATTCATATGCCACACCATAATGGAAACTGATGCAGTTATGCCACCCCAAAAGCTCCGATTAATTAACTGTTATCTAAATCGTTTCCGCTCCTGCAGGAAATCGTTACCAAACGGATATGTTCATTTACTGAAGTGGATTCAACAGGAGAGTGAGGGCTTTAGATTACCTGTTATCATTTCTCCATGGTAATGAAACCTTTTCAGCACGCTCTAACAATCCATTTAATTGTGTGCTTGCCAGAAAGGAATTCCTCACTACACGTTCCGCGGATTGTGCACCAAACAGCACAGGGTAAAAAGATTAAAGTGTAATTGAATTCATTTTAATTCAACATCTAATCTATCATTCCGTGATACAACCTCGTTCCTATTCTGGACATCTGGAATGGATCACTAGTTATTAAATCGGACGAAAACTATTTGAACTGTTGAAAGTCATAAGATTGCAGAGAAATGCTTGGATGAAAGCGGCACATCGGTTGATATGCAGTCCCCGTGTTAAATTAGGGCTAATTTTCCTGTTCATATTTATTTAATGCCACAGGAAAAACTGAGTATTTCGTGAACTGTTTTTCTGTATCTGATAGCAGAACTTTAAGTGCAATACACGAGATTTCCTTTTCCTAAATTGACATATAAAGATTTTTAGCGCTTTTAAAATCTAGTGATAGATATTTATAGATTATTATGCTACAAAAATAGACTACTAACTTTTTTCGAAATATATTAAAAAAAATTAATGCTATTTATACGACTTTCCACTTTGAATGGGGTAATTAATAATGGTGAAAAATGCGGATTATAGATTATTGATAATTAAATTTGAGAGAAGTTAGACAGTAAAGAAAACAAAGTATAATTAATAAGTTTTTACAAGAATAAATTAAAAACCCTGAAAGAATAAAGTGGTTAAAGTGCAAGTATTAGTCCGAGTAAAATATAAACAGGTGACTGACAAGGTATTATTAAATACTGTGAAATTCTCATGAAAATCTAATTCAGAAATAGAATTGTCCAAGAGTATGATCAGGGTCGAACCCACTTTGGGGCCCTAACATTTCTTCTTACCAGGGCCTCTATCTCTCCCACAAGAAATAGAGCATGCAAAAAAAATATAAAACAATAAATAAAATAAAACTAAATAATGTGAAATACTAACACAAATCTTAAATTCTTCTTAATAAAAATATTTAATGCACAACAATAAATTTAGTTTTTCTTGAAAAGTTTGAACAGTTTGTTTATAAATTTAAAAAATCGAAATATATTTTATTTAATGTCTAACAAAAATAAGTATATAAATATGAATAAACTTTATTTAAAAATTTGTTTTATAGATTTTAATTCAGCAAAATTATCAATTATTTCATCATAATTATTATTATCCAAAGCATTTTGTTCCATATATAAAATAGCTAAAGAATTTCATTTTGATTCACTCTGTGAGTTTCGTAAGTATTTTTTACACGTTTTTTACACGTTTGGCCGGGTCTTTCAAACAATCGGGCCCTAGACATTTGTCTCATTTCTCTATGCGATGATTCGGCCTGGAGTATAATATTAGCATAAGAGAAATTAAGTAAATGCTTGGAGTTTCAACTGTGTTTAGCAATTCTAATTCTACAGGCTTCTTGAATTTTATGCGACGAAAATTTTAAGCGTGTTTATTTCTAAACGAAGTTCGACTTACGTCAGATATTTTTACCTGTTTTTCTTTTCATTTCCTTGGAGGTTTTGCTTTATCACAGCCTTAGTCTTTACCATACACTGTGCTTAAAACAATTTTCCTCTAAGGAAAATCTCTTGAAGTACAGTTGCTGTATAAAGACAAATACAGTGGACGCTCGTTAATTCGAACTCAAAGGTTCTGAGAAAAAAGTTTGAATTATCCGAAGTTCAAATTATCCGATGTTAAGAGAAAATATATAACTTTAAGTGTGTATCGCTGAAGAAGAAACTCTCCTAGTATGTATAACCCCAGAAAATATATTATAATGTTATCTAAAGATAACCATATTAAAAAGCAATACAGACTTACTTCAGTCATAAAATGAAGCAGAAGATATGCAGTATAAAGTAAGTAAACTTTTATTAAAAATATGAATTACACTTTGGGGAAAAACTGTAAAATGGATGTTTGGTTCTGTTTATGATGCCTACATTGTTCAGCCAGCTTCTCGATTTGAAGTAAACATTTCAATTCAGTTTCAGAGGAAGGTTCCATATAAATAAATGCTTTCAGAGTTTTAATAGAGTGCATTATGGCTTTGTCCATTATGGCCGCATTAAAAATATTCCTTCGGCAGGTAAGTAGAGAAAAGCCCTGGCAGTTTCCTACCGAAATTAGTGCATACGTCTTCGTTTACATCAGATCTTTGGCCGCATACAGTTTGATAAGAAATATTTTGCCTTGACTTAAATCGAGAAAGCCATCCATCACTGCATTTAAAATCTTCAATACCCATTCGACTTGCCAATTCATCAGCCTTCGTCAGCACTAGGGGTCCATTTATTGGAAAATTTCGAGATCTAACATTTTGAAACCATAACAGTAGAGCTTTTTCTAGAACTTCTTGGGACGCATTTCCCATGCGTTTCCTTCCTCTAGCAAATTTGGATTTTTCCCAAGAATCTAAAATTGACTCCTTGTTTTTAAAATTAGTTGACAAGGCATTTTTTTTAAAAATTCCATAGTCAGCTGCTAACTTTGTTTTACATTCGCCATTCTCTACTTTCTTTAAAATTTCTACCTTTGTCTCCAAAGTTGGGGTTTTGTACTTTCCACGTGTAGACGCCCTGAATTTTTACACGTTCACACCACAGATTGAGGAAGAAAAACTAGACCACATTAACGTGTCTGCACTGCAGTTATAACTGACGCAGCTCCCTTGAATCTGTAGTAAAGACATGTTTTTCTGAAATTCTAAGAAAATCGATCCAAATAAAGGAAAATTGCTTTTTCCATTTAGCACTAATAAGAAGAACAATAGCTACTAACGTTTAGCGGACATGCAATAGTCTAGGAATGCATGCATGTGCCTCTTTACACAGAAAAGGAATTTTGATACACAAAATAATAAATATAGTATTTTCTCCATTAAGCGAGGAAAAAGAATTTTTTTTGTCAAATTTTTAGTTCGAATTAACCGAAGTGATAAAAATTTAGTTCGAATTAATGAGATATTTTTAACATTAACTCCATTACAAGTTTTTGGGGGCCTTTCGATTAGTTCGAATTAGCCGAAAGTTCGAATTAACCGAGTTCGAATTAACGAGCGTCCACTGTATTTCTATTCGATATTTACATGCAAAACGATCAAATGAGAAAGTACTAACAAACGAGAACTCTGGAATAGTCATATTCCACCGATGATTCTAATATTTTATTCCTTTTCTTCGGAGCTTCCCTATAGTTCATAAATTTCCTTTCTTCCCTGTTGAGTTACACGGTAAGGTGTTTGTTTTGCCCCCCACGCTTCTGCGCTGTTTGTGCGTAGGTCGGTTTATACGTTTTATGACTTTTATCAAACAGATGGTTATTTTAGCCATTTGGGACTTGTAACGTGAGACAGTCGCATACAACACCTTGAACGAATAGGATGAATTACATCTGTTAACTCAAAAATAGTATCATCCCTGTATAATTTATGGGTGGTTAAAGAAGCTTTTATCAATATTATATTATGTTAAGGCTGTATATGTAATCAGTTTTTCTATGTTGTATTAAGTATTTTTCCCTTGAACAAAAAGACTACAACAAAGAAATGATAATTGCTATAGAAATGAATTAGAAGGGATGAGAGTTATTAAATAAGGTCATAGAGATGAAATAAGTCAATTTATAAACTTTCTTTGGGTTTCCATGAAATTATTAGCTGTTCCTTTATGGGAGTACCAACATCACTTTCTATGACAGGACAAGAGAAGAGCGGCCATGCCATAGTCGGGATTCGATTTCGATCTCACTCGGTGGAAGCTCGGAACTCTAACCACGATACGATGCGGCCAGAATACCATAAAATTTAACTTTAAACCAATAATTTATGGGCTAATAGCCGTGTTTTGAAAATGATCTTTTATCAGAAAGTTGAGAAACCACGTCACTCTTAGCATCTCTTTAAAGAGAATTAATGGTGAAATTGTCTATCAGTGATGTCGGTGAAGATTTAACGTATTGAAGAGGGTATCAAGGCTGGAGTTTCCTGCACTGCCTAGAAAGATCTCTGGATTTTGACTGATAGCCGCAGTTCTAACCAACACCTTCAGACCCCATATTCGTGACAGAACTTCTAATTCTGTTATCTCTGAACTTCACTCTCAAAGACTTTACTGCAAGAGCTCTCAATATACCATGATATCCATTTGCAGTGGATACCTTCGCATTATTGGTCTCAGAGGCAAGTAAGCGGCTGATGCCCTGGATAAGGAGGGAACTACAATGGATTTGACCTCTAATACTTTAACTTTTTTAGAGATCTGCTCAAGAGTTAAATCTGCCATCGCGATCTACTCCGCCACATGATTGGTGTTGTATCAGACAACCTGGAGGAGCCATGGCTTTTGCGGGCAATCGTGCTTAGCAGACTGCTTTGTCAAAAGACCTAAGTGGGCACCTGAAGTGCCTTAAATTTGATCATGGCAATAAGATCTTCCCCATTCATGGAAAATGTAACATCAGTTATTCCATCCCTGACCATCATCTTTCTTGCTTGGGGCTTGAAAAGGAGGATTTGACGCAGATTCCCCTCCTTGTCTTGGATTTTTTAAATGTTTTTGGTATCATGGATCTGGTCTATCCTATCGGCTGGATCAGATAAGATTAGTAACAACAACAATAACAATAAGATTCAACGTGTTTTGTTCTCTCATACCTCGTTGCTTTTACAACTAATCAATAGGATTAAGAGTTGAGAATGTAAATTCTCTAACATTTCATGGTCGATGGTCGCCACATCCATCCATCTGTAATCTTATGTGGAATGAACGTTTAAGTCGAAGGCATTGCTTAAAAAATTTTCAGTATCTATCTCCTTGTATTCTATGAAGAACAGGAAATGTGGTGCTTCAATACATGAATGTAACAAGTAAACATTTTGGTCAATAAGGCAGACACATTTCAGTAGGACATTGCAGTCTCAAGGACTGTCTCAAGGACTCAAAACTTTCCTTTTTATCCCTTGACAAAAGCTCCCAAAACAGGCGTAATCCGAATTTTGCACTGTATCACTTACACTCTTTTTTTAGATCAGAATTTTTTTATTATTTCGTATTTTATTTTCGTAGAATACTGTTTATTTAGAATATCTTCTAGTTTGACATTCCTTTTATTTTGGTTCCATCGCCAAACGAAAATATAGCTCCTTATTTAGAGAAGTTGGTTTCTAGTTAACAAGAACGAATCCTGTTAACGAATGTTATAAACGAATCTTGTAAGCGTGGGGTTCATTAAATCTTAGAATAGAAAAACTCGTTTCAGGAAAGGAATGGTGCATTAAGAGATAAATAACAACTCAGTGAGAAGTTTTAACTTTACACTTCCCTTCAGCACTTGGCGATTTTTCTCTCTTCAGCGTTTAAATCTTCTAGTAATTAGTATTTTTAGGTTACTTTCACTTAATTTATGTCGACCGGTTCAGCAAGTGACCAATAGCTCACGGGATAAATCCCTCTTGAAGACTCGTATTCTAGATTCTCGTGGTAAAGAAAAAAATTAATGTTGCTAATTTTGCTCAGTATAATTAAAATGCCGCAGTGCTTAACAACGCGTAATTACAAAACGGAATCCCGTAAGAACTGAATAAAAATTGCATTAGATGTATAGAAATGTATACATACAAAAGAATCTAGGAAAGTGAAAATTACACCGTAATTTAGAATTAAAATTCATTATCATTATTTTGTATTCATATGGTGATGATATTTTTACGTAGTGTTATTTGTAACAATAAGGACTTGGAATTGAGAAAGGTGATTAAAAATTCACGATTTAGTATAAAAATTGAAATGCTTGGGTTTCAAATGAATTACATTAATTTCTTGGTATTTAAGATTTCTATTTATTTAATTTGTATTGAATCAAAATTCGACTGTTTCGTGTCATCTACTACTGTAGTTTAATTATTAATTATACTTTTCTTTAGTTAGTAAATACACTGCAGAATTAGATTACCTTTACCTTCCCTATTATTCTAGACAAAATTTTATTTTACACCAGATTTTTTTTTCTGTTACTAAACAATACGAATAGTTAAATTTTCTTATCGTTTCTCATGAAATTAAAAATTATTTTAAAGAACTTAGTTGAAATGCTAATAAAATTTAAATTAAACGTAATTTAAATATAAATGTAAATTTATTTTCCACATTTTACTTTCCTCATTTCTAATTAAACTTTCGTCTTAATTTTCCTTGTGTTAAACGTGTTTTTATAACTGAATATTTTTTAAATAACGTTCCTTTTTCAAATAACACCATGCATCCGAATATTTGCATAAAACCATATTCCGTTGTTTAAATAAAGTTCCTTGGAATGCGTATAAAGATGATTTCCTTTATTTTCAAGCGAAAAGAATATATATTACTGTAAACCTTCTAAATATTTCAGCGTATTCTGTGGATAACATATCACTTTAAATATATGATCTGGGAGATAGGGATTTCAAGAATTTAGTGCGGAGTAGTACGACGCAAAAATATTACACAATTCATATTCTTAAAAGCGCTCGAAGGTGAAAGAGATAATATAACGCATATGTGAGTATTGCACAGTGTATTCCTTTACTTACGCAATTGATGTTGATTTATAAATATACATTTTACTCTATTTTGAAAACAACTGATTTATTTTGGAAACGAGGAGCTGCCCCCACGTTTTTGCTAAATTATTTAGCTATTTGTTCTTTAAATGCCTATAAATAGTCTGACGTCTATTGGAAAGCGATATTTCTACTTAATTAACATTATAAATCTTGGTCTAAATTACGCACCGGAACCTCTACGCGGCGGACCTGGGTGTTTATCCGTTTGACAAACAGCGAACGCTGGGGGTCGTGGAGAGTAGAGATGGAACTCACTTTAAAAATGGGGTTTCTTGATATTATTACAAATTTTGTAAATTAATGTATATCTTTATCTTAAATTACCATTAAAAGTTGTTATTGTGCTTGTAAATTAATTCATCATTATCGTTTGTTCCATCTAAATAGTCGTATTAGCTAAATTTCTGATGTACCATGCATTTAACATAGAGTTTCTATGGTATTTCGCCATACTGGCGAGATATTGTTTCGTTGGCGACGTTTATGGCTACAAGTTTGGCGACGTGATGTCAAACTTGGCGAATTTTCCAAGCCTGCCATTTTCTGAAACATTGTAGAAATCACAAAACTCTCCAGAAGCTATAAATACACCATCGTTGCAGAGTTCAGATATCAGTTTTCAAGTTGTGCTTCCAGATTGTCAAAAGCGGCGCTGATAGCTGTAAGGTTTTTTTCGGAGAATTACTGATATTTATGCCGTGATAAGTGCGACTCCGTGCCGCGTCTTTTGTGCTGAATTTGTCCGTACTTCTATGGTATAGGGCAAGAGTCCCCAACCCTATGCCGCGGGCACCATGAAGCCCGCCGATCGTTTTACGTGTGCTCACCGCTGTGCGACCACGATAAAAATATTTCAGTTTTCAATAAAATGCTATATAAAAGTTTTCTCATTTTTAATGAACAACCACACAGAAGTAGAAACGGTTTCCAACACAGATTAAAGCACCAAGAGTAATGCGACTGATCTCTTTTCCCCCTTCGCGCCAAATCTTTGCCAACTTAATTTTCCATACCTAAAATGAAATGAACCGGTCCGTTTCTATGGTTGCCTACCGTCACAACACAAACATTTGTCTGGAGCTCAGTTCGTGAGAGCCAGTAGTGTGGTTTGTACTGTGAGATAAACGGTCATTTGACGTATCTACTTCATTATTTATTCATAATTATATGCTCTTTTGCATACCGTGTTTTCCTCCTTCATTGTTTTTAAATACTTTCTTATTTTACCCCAAAATGAGTGGATCAAGTAAACGACAACGGACTTATAATTTTAATACTGAATGGGATGATTCATATTTCTTAGTCAGTGTAAAAGACAAATGTATTTGTCTGTTGTGTGGAAATAGCGTCGCGGTGCCAAAAAAACAATGTTGAATGTCATTTTCTGAAATTCGTGCTAATTTTGAAACGAACTATCCACTCAAATCTGAAATAAGAAAGAAGAAGATAGATCAGCTAAAATCGAATCTGTCCGCTCAACAGTCAATTTTCTCTAGGCATATGTTAAGATCTAAAAATGCCACTATTGCTTCTATAAAAAATTCTCACATACTCGCAAAGAAGAAAAAGCCTTTCCAGGACAGTATGTTGTTAAAAGAAACATTTCTTACTGGCACCGATTGCTTATTTGAGGGATTTTCCAACAAACGTGAGATCATGTCAGCAATACAAGACTTACAGTTGTCAGATAACACCGTTACAAGAAGAATAAAAGCCTTTTCAAAGGACATGCAAACTCAGTTAAAGAAGTGACTTGGAAACATGTGAGTGGTTCTCACTACAATTTGAGGAGCCTACAGACATTTCAGACACAGCACAGTTAGTAGTTATGGTGAGAGTGGTATTTAGGGATTTTACTGTAAAAGAAGATCTACTAAAAATATTACCCATGAAAGGACGAACAACAGGCGAGGATATCTATAAAATATTTATAACACGTGCAAAGTCGATAGATATTAGGGTGGATCGAAAAACGCGTTTTTTCTGCAATACAATTCTAATAGCGCGGAAAACTTGCGCATAGGCGTCATTATAAATGAAAAAATATTAAAAAAATGTTTTTTCAAAATTTGAAATCGCGCAGAAGGCCTAAAGTTACCAAAAAAGACAAAATACCGGTGAATTAAAAAAAAATGCAAAAATTACAAAAAAATACATTTTTTGTTCTAATAGTGAAAAAATGTTTTTAAGAGTGTCCTTAATGCATACAAAATATAATTAGACCCATTCTTGTTTTACTGAATTCGCGCAAAAGGACTAAAGTTGCGGGTTGTATCGTAAAAAAACGATATTTCATGATTTTCGACGATTTTTAAACATGTGCCAAAACCCATAAAAGTTTTATTTTTAATTTGTAATAGTGTAAAAACCATTCAAAATAGTTTTCCCAATCCATAAATAATACTTTCAGACCTGTTATTCCTTAACTGTATTCGCGCAAAAGGTCTAAATTATAGTATAAGTTAAGTTATAGAGTCCCGTAAAAACGACGTTTTCCATATCTGATGAGTGTTTATTTAACACATTAAGGTTTGCAATAAGACTCTAACGAGTGATTTACAAAAAATGTATTAGCCAAACATATCATATTGCAGCTCTCAGCTCATTTGAACATTTAATCTGTGCTGAAATGACCCAGGACTCACGGCGAGGACGTGGCTGCAAGGCGAGTCCCACCTCCACCCTACCCAACCAACCAACCAGGGTGAATTTTATTTACAATATTTACAGTAACTATTTACTTTGTACAATGCATATATGTTCGTTGTAGGCAAAAGGTTATTTACATAGAAGCCCCTATGAATTCTGACTTTGAATTAAATGTGGGCATCAGCTGTCTTGATTTTAAAATAGCTCTAATATAACCATCTCGATTTTCATGCCCGCACACTTTTTCTGCTGCTTCTGTAACCAGTTTTACACACCTCTCAACTGACTGGGTGTGGCATGGGAATTTGAGGTAGTTAAACTCTGGTAGCGCTTTGTCTTTCAATAAAGAAGCAATGTGTTCAGTTGGCATCTTGGACAGTAGTGGCGGCGGTGTTAACTTGCAGATTGACCAATCAATTAGTTCGGTATAGTCGTTTGCACTAAAATTTATTGAAGGTATTTTGAAGTCTCTTACATAACCTTCAGCTGATGGCTCATTTCTGGATTTAAGGATCCTTCTGTAGCCAAGTTCTCTAATGTGTGGTCTTTCATCCATTATCATAGCCAACATCATATTTTCAGGGTGGCAGAAGAATGCGTTCCTTTGAATTACTGGATCAATGATTTGCTTGATATTGTCCGGTAGATGTCTGGTTGTTTTAACTACCTTCAAAATATGCTTCGGTCCATATTTCACAGTGTAGTTTTTCTTTATATCAAACCAAACAGGTTCATATGACTTCACTATGTAATTTGCAAGAGTCTGTAACTCAATTGTTGGACTAGTTTGGGATACATACAATCTTAAAACCCGGTTACCACAGGTTAGCCAACGAGAGTGGCTGATGCGTCCAGGATCCCTAGCAGCCAATTCTGGATTACAGATTCCTGTGTTGACCGCTTTTACAATGTCTAGGAGATACTTCTGATCTTTACTCAGATCGTTTTTAGTGATATCAATGACTTCTTCTGATTGTATCGGCTCAAAATCTACAACAGGGATTTTCTCACATCCAGGGAGTTGTTTTCCAACTGGACCGCTAAATGATACTGGTCCTGTTGTCGTTCCATCCAAGTGATCAAACAAATACCTAAAAGGTAACTCGTTAAAATGTAGCAAGCAGATAAACCATTGCAAAGGACGGCGACACTTAACTTCAATGTTATGTACAACACCGCTTTTCCATCCAGTGTTTGTGACTGTTCCATCACATCCGATGGCCTCCACTGCACTCATATCAAATTCCTTCTTTTCTAAGTGTTCATAAATACTGTCAGCAATTTCATTTGCGGTACCTTTCTTTGGTGTGACATGGCCAATGTATTTACCACCTGGCTCACTTATCACGCTAATATGTTCTTCTTTTATAGTTCTGCGGTACATTTTAGCTCCAATCTTTTCTTGAGTTATTGTATTATATTTTCTTCCGTCGAAATAAATTGCGTTGACTTCTTTCATCTGGTGGTCTTCTTCCGTTATTGCTTTCCGAGTCTTCACTTTATATCTTCTTATTTTGTTTCTGTCTATGACTTTTGCTATGTTTGCGTCAGATATCAGTCCCAAATCGTGTAAAACACCGGTAGCTATTGCAGCGGTGGCTCTGTCCGACACCCCGAACCTGTCACTCAGCAAGGATGTTGTTGTCAGCTTCGAACGCATTTGCGCAGAAGAAGGCAACAAAAAACCTACATCACAGTCAGCGTCTGCCGAAGTTTTCTGTCTTCTATTTTTTTCATCACTGCAACCACTCATTACACTTTTGCTTGTGCTGGGAATACTAGGATCAAACGCAGTAAGCGTTTCATGAGACAACAACTGTTCTCTTCTTTCTTCTCTCTTTTGTAATTTATTAGTTTCCTGCGCATCTAAACTACCAATAACCATTTTCCTGGCTGTTCTTTGATCGTGCATAAATTTCAACTCTATGTCTGGAATCTTTTTTACTTTTTCACATTGACAAGCTACAGTCAAAGGACAGGCTGTACTACCCTTACAGACAGTCTCACATGTGCAAGACAAAGTTATATTACATTTACAGGCAGCAATATCGAAAAGTTTGGTTTTCGCATTCTGTACGAAAACTTCTACTCTTTTCTTATAAAAATCTTTTTCACAGTCTCGATTGAAAGATTTTTTTAACGCAATATACGAGTTATAGTATGATTGGATCATTTGGACCACACGAGTATGTGTTACTGTTGGGATTGTAGCCTTGTTATAAATCTCAACTATTTGAGTTCCTACGGACTCGGCCACAGCTGCAAATCCTAACTCTTTCTTATTCTTAGGGCTAAATAACAAAGAACGTTTATACTTCTCATCTAAGCAACAGAGCAGCATATCCTCGTATGTAAGCGTTGTTCTTTTGCGCGAATACAGTTAAGGAATAAGGGGTATAAAAGTATTTTTTATGGATTAGTAAAACTATATTACATAGTTTTCACACTATTAGAATAAAAAAATACAATTTATATGGTTTTAGCACATGTTTAAAAATAGTCGAAAATCATGAAATATCGTTTTTTTACGATACAACCCGCAACTTTAGGCCTTTTGCGCGAATTCAGTTAAACAAAAATGGGTCTAATTATTTTTTGTATGCATTAAGGACACTCTTAAAAACACTTTTTTCACTATTAGAACAAAAAATGAATTTGTTTTGTAATTTTTGCATTTTTTTAAAATTTACCGGTGTTTTGACTTTTTTTGGTAACTTTAGGCCTTCTGCGCGATTTCAAATTTTGAAAAAAAAAATTTTAAATATTTTTTTATTTATAATGACGCCTATGCGCAAGTTTTCCGCGCTATTAGAAATCACGCGTATTGCAGAAAAAACGCGTTTTTCGATCCACCCTAATAGATATGCCTCTCCAGAAGCTGTCTGCGATAGCCACTGATGGGGCACTAAGAATGGTTGGTAATGTCAATGAATTTATTGCCCTCTGCATAAAAGATGAATAATTTACTAACTTTATGTCGCATCACTTTATTATCCACCAGGAAGTTTTATGTGGTAGAAAACGCCCTTCGGACACGCCATGAAAATAATTACAAAAATAGTCTACTTAATTCGCGCAGCTCCTTTGCAACATCGCCATTTTAAGGCCCTTCTAGAAAATCCTGTATGCATCCTGTATGCATACTGAAGTACGTTGGTTCAGTAAAGGCAAAGTTCTTGCTAGATTTGTAGATTTAATTCAAGAAATAAAAAATTATCTCAAAGCCCAAAATCCATTTTTTTAACTATCAGACCCTCGTTGGCTAGCGGATTTGGCTTTTTAACAGATATAATAGAAAACTAAATTATTTAAACTTAGAGCTGCAGGAAAAGGACAATCATATAGTTACAATGATAGGTAATCTATAAACTCTTTTAAATCTAAACTGGCTTTGTGGACATCACATTTGAAGACGAAGTCCCGTGGGTATTTTCCAAATATGAAAAAAATGATAGGCGACGGGGATATTGACTTATCAACATTTGTTATCAACTTTCAATTGCTTCAAGACCAGTTTGAAAAGCCCTTTCAACAGCTTAATATCATCGAGCCAATGGTCACCTTTATTGTTAATCCATTTACTTACCATGTAACCGAATTAGCTACATACATTTCAGAGCTTGTTTAAGTAAAGACAGAAGAACTGGAGATAGAAATTTTGGATCTTCAGAACGACATTCTCCTAAAAGTCATTGTATCTGATGAGAATCTCTAGAATATAGTTGACAGAAACAAATTTTCATTCTTGAAAAGAGCAGCATATAAAATAAAATCGTATTTCGGTTCCACATACTTGTGTGAATCATTGTTTTCGACAATAAATATCATGAAATCAAAGTACAGATTACGACTTACAGTTGAACACCTTGACGATTGCTTACGCGCGCACGCGCACGAGCAGGAATATTATCATACTCTCCTAATTATGAAGCAATGGTCAATGAAATGAAATGCCAAAAATCACATTGAGATTTAAATTAGTTATAAAGAATTTTTATACTTTGTAGATCTTGTATGCATTATTTAGTAATCTTTTATTTCACACAAGAATATTAACAATAATTTTTATATGTTAAAATATATTTTTGGAATTAAATGTTTTATTGTACATTATGTGTATGTATTGTTAACTATGTCTAACTATAAATTCACATTTAAAAAATAAATGGTGCCCGCCTTCCGACCGGTATTCTAGACTGTGCTCTTAGGTACAAAAAGGTGATTTCCCGGTGTCACGAATCTAGCGGTGTACGCAAACGCGAGTTCCCGATGTCACACAAACGGTTCCGATGTTTCTGTGTGCGCATGCGCGATGTTGCGATGTAGCATCGCTTGGTCGACGATTTCCCGGTGTCCGATGTTTCTGTATGCGCATGCGCGATGTTACGATGTCGCATCGCTTGGTTGACGATTTCCCGGTGTCCGATGTTTGTACACATGCGCGGTTTTACTATATCACATCGCTTAGCTGGGACGATTTTTCGGTTTCACACCGCCAATACTTAGACGGACTATAATAGACTGACGACTCCTCGAATTCTTTTTGTGCATAAGGGGATTTTCCACCACGTGACTTTCTCTTCGATGTTGTGATAGAGTGTGTTGTAGTGATAAGAAAGACAAAGCGATAAATCGCAAAGGTCCGGACCAGCACAAGAGTCCTGCTTTCTGCACATGCGTGTGAACTTGGGATTTGTTTCGATTGTCAGTGTGTTTACTATTAGATTCTTTGATCGTACTTGTTTTTAGAGTATTCAGCACGGAGTGTTATTACAAGACAAAGATCTACATTGCTTCCAAAAAATGCAGAAATGCAGATATTCTTGGCTCAAAATAAAAGATATTTGAATGTTTAATTAGTTTAGTCTATTGCAGGACAACAACCTGGTCTCTTTTTTATGTATGAATCTATGTTACTTTTTTTAGGGAGGCATGTTGCCACTTGCTGGCTACGTTCATGGTTAACATCGCGATACATCGTCACATCGCGATGTTGGACTAACGATGTATCGCGATGTCAAAAATGTAACATCGCCCAGGTCTAGTAGCTATTACCCCCAAGGAGGAAAGGTGTTGAGATGCAACCAAAGAGGAAATACAAAGTTCGATCGATCCAAGTAAAATGAAAATCGGAATTAACAATTGTAAAAAAATGAGCATAAAAGATTAGAAAAGGGAGACTATTAATAGGAACCGATAATCAGGATGGACCAATAACCAATAATGGAAACATTGATAAGTTAATTTATGAGTTTAAGGAAATAGATAAATTAAAAACAAATTGTAAGGTAGCAAAGCCATCAAAGAGAGATCCATAATTAATCATATTCGGTGTCAATAAAAGTTAGAATAAAGAAAAAATGAGGGTAAACTTATTGAACAAAATGAGGAACTAAAGAAGACTGAAGTTAAGATTATCATCAAACACAAACCGAAGTGCGGAGATAACTAGATAATTAGTATTGTACTAGGAAATGTGTTCAAGAAGTTAGAACAGGTGAAAAAAATTAAACTAGGTTAGCAACGTTACGGGATAAAGTAGTATCTTAAACCGAAACAATGTTACAACTGTTGGCAATATGGGCATGCAGCCAAGTTTTGTAAAAACGATAAAATGTAGGGGAAATGTTGTGAAAACATTCATGAAGGTAAATGTATAGCTGAGGAAGCATGTGGAAATTGTGTGCACTTTATGGGTCTAGATGGCAGAATCAAAGATAGAAATCATCCGGTCAATTTCACAGAGTGCCCGGTTTATCAGAAGTAAGTTTATAAGTTAATTAATGAGCATCATTTCTAGGACTGATTGTAGAGGAACTTTGTTCCTAATTTTGTTTGTGCCCTTTTTGGTTTTTTTTTGTGTTATTTGTTCTTTGTTGCTTAACCGACTTAGTTCATCTGTTTATTGAGTTTCATGTTATTTATTTCGGTTATGTAGTTTAAATTCATGTTCTTCCCGCGATTGCAGGTTGAAGGGTGTTGGTTTTCTGTGATCCGGTAACGCAAAGCTACGAAGCGTTGGGTTCTTCAGGCGATAAGACTCGCTGGTTGTATTTTTGTGTTAGCTCCCTAGGCGTAAACTTTCGCCTTATGTGTCCGGCACTTGGTGCTGAGAACAGAAATTCTGTTGGAGATAGTTATTAGATTGCTGTATTGTGCATTACATTATGTATTACATACTTCTTTGTTGTGATAGTTTATATTGCTTATTTTACATTTTTAAGCGTGTGTCATTTCTTGTTTTTTGGTTCTCATTCAACTGGGTATTGAATTATTACTATTTTGTATTCAACTAGTTGTTGAATTGTTACTTTATTTTTACATGCATTTTGTACTCAACGGATGGTTGAGTTATAATATTATTAACAATTTATTTATCACTGTCTGACACTTATGTTCGTTTGTGCATTGTGTAGTTGGTAATTTTTGAGTTTATTATATAGTTGTACTGTATATGAAATCCAACCTCTATATTTAGTAAATTGTGTTTTATTGTTTTGAATAATTTAATATCTGAGGATGGTGTCTATACATGGTGGTAAGGTGGCTGCTCGACACTTAGAGCACTGGGAGATTAAGTTCCCTAGGGGGTAAGTTTCGAAATTTGTGGTATAGCAGTTAGCGGGAATTTCCTGCTTTAGACCCAAAATGGAGATGAGGAGGAGTTTTGCTGTCGCGCGACTTGACCTCAGTTGCTTCTCGTATGGCTTCAGCTTTCAGGAGGTTTTCTTACGGATTATTTCGAAACAGATCAAAGTAAACCGAAAATTTCAATTTCTTATTATTTAAATATTAGACATTTGGGGGAAGGTATTCACAATAATTGTAAAGCCTTGACGTAATATTTTACACTATGTTGTTGATACAAAGTCGCATCATGCTTTATCTACTTTTAAAGACATTTATAAATTTCCCATGCTTACATGCATGCTGGATTTAATTTAATATAGTTGGTTATTTGGTACGTATATATATATTGAAATTTCTAATTTATTAATGAAGCTTTGCGACGACAACCAACTGAAATTCTAGTAAAGACATTGTGTAAATCTTTACATACGCAGTTAATAAGGATTTTGAATATATATATCTATCTTACTCTAACTCTTAAACATAACTGGTTAGCTTTGAAGTAATATTTTACAGGATTTTACATAAACCCAGCATGCGATGCATACTTTAGAAGAATTTAAAAAGTTCACATTTCATATATTTACAAAGGTTGCTGAATATATTTTTAGGATTTAATTCTGTTAGCTTTTTCTAGGCGCACATTCGTACTCTCTTTCTTAAACGTACTTTAAAATAGCATTGCGGAAAAACCTACATACGTCACAATCAAATATTCATGTTACTCGAGACAATAACCAACAAGCCTTGACGTAATACTTCATAATACTTCATAATATATATATATATATATATATATATATATATATATATATATATATATATATATATATATATAAATTATACAAATATGAATTATATATATAAAAATATTAAATATTTCAAATGCTGACGGAAAAGAAAATCGGATGTTGCATTTATTTCAAGGATTAATTCTAGCTCGCATTATGCATTTTTGTGCTTTCTTCCGTATCACATTCCTCATCGTTTTTGACGTTCACTAGTTACGCTCGCTGTTTTTTTTAGCCCCGACTATTATGAGACCATATCTAGTTAAATAATTTCGCATGGAAAAACAGATGAAAAATTCATTTGATACCACAAGCGCATATTTTTCGGCTCTGACTTTTACTTCACTTTGCTGGAACATAACTTAGCGAAATGCAAAATAATCTCCTATCGCAAACGCTTACCTCGTTGGTTTCAAATTATACGCTTTGATGTTAGAATGTTTCAGAATATTTGACATATTTTGAGATATAAATATCTCAGCAACTACATTGGCTAATCTAATGAAACTGAAGAGGCTTATTGCTAAATAAATAAATATTTATTAAACAATATATGTTGTTGTTCTTGATGTTGTTGCTTATGCCACTTGACAAATGCATCAGATCAAGTTCCGAAGGCTATGGGTGATGACGGTGCGGTTCCTGTTTTGAATGGCACCACAAGGGTCGGAGTCCGACTCGGCCAGAGGACCAGTCCCGTAATTTTGAAGCGAGTTAAGTGAAGAGAAGAGAACACTTGACCCCGCACCTCCAGAGGTAATTTTAAGAACTTGGAAGACACTGCAGCCATGACAGATTTTACGTGCACCAGCCGCCGTTAGTGAACACAGTAGTAGACTTTTCAGCGACGAGCATCGAACCACTGATTTTCAGATAACTAGTCCGCTGCTGTTGCCAACTGGGCCACTGCGCTCCTACCAAAATATGAATGGTAAATACAAATGCATTTGGATTCCATGAACAATTTTACAAATGTTCATTATGCGTCCCACCTGTAACACGTCATGTCGGTATTCCGTTTCCTGCCAAACGCTATATAACAGGGCTGGCCAACCTTTTTTAGTTGGCGATCGACTAGTTCTCATTTTTTAAATGGAAAATGAGCCGCTTATCACTAACATAGTCCATATATTTATGAAATTATGGCTCGCGATCGACTAGAATCATTTCGAAGATAGACCGGTCGATCGCAATCGACCGGTTGGCCACCCCTGCTATATAACATGTCATTGGCAACAGTTAACAAAGCGGCTCTGATTCAATGTTTGACTGCCTCTACAGTTGAAGGAATCGGGGGTACATAAACCAGGTCTTTAAATCACCAGGTCTCAAATAATAATAATATGAATACAAATAAAATATTTTAATATTACATTATATTAAATTGTTAATAAAAATTGAATATAAAATTTAGTAAATTTTCAATAAATTAAAAAAATTAAATAAATAATTTTGTATTAAACTATTTTTATTTATAAAAATAAAAAATAATTTAATTATACTTTAAATAATATTATTAAATAAAAATTTGACGTGTTTCAACACATAACATTAAAAATTATCGGTCCTTCTTTGAGGTCAGTGAGGCAGGTACGATCCCCCCAGATATCGCCCCTGGGGGGGAGGGTCTCGGTCAAAATTGTGGTGCCATCTAGCCAAGACGGACTCCGACCCTTGCGGTGCTATTCAAAACTCTGTCCGAAGCCTCTATGGACCTGGACTGGAACATCTGGCCAAGGGGCATTAGGAACAACATAATATTTGGTCATTTGAACGAGCTTTGGCAAAGTTATTAGATCGTGAAATGATGTCACATTTCCTGAAACACTCTGTATTTTGCCTTCTTTCTGGACACTGGAATCTCGGGTTTCACAGAGGGTAAAATCACAGGTGCATCAGCACTTTAGACATTAGTGACACTTGATGTTTATAGTCTCAAGTAACTACTTTGCATTCAATCACATGTTCGGTTATTTTCTGTTTATAATGAACTCATCAATAACGCGATTCAAACCAATTTAAACCCCACCGATACAAAACTAACCTCATTTCACACTAATCTCGATCAGCAATTCTATTCGACCAGTGTTGCGATATTTTGGACACAAAATAAACGAATATAACTCTGAAACGGGAAATTTAATTTTCGTTTGTAACTCAATACCGAAAAATCATTTCGAAAATATCGCTATATTTTAAAAGAAACGCAGATTTTTCCCGAGAAAAAAGTTTGAGCGCGTTTCCGGTAGAAAACGATGATTTTTTTTTTATTATTCACGCATTTTGAATAAATTATTAATCTAAATGTGTTTACGTATTAGTATAATAATGCTCAAATATTAGTAATCGTTTTAAAACAATGATTTAACTTTTTTATTGCAAAATTTAATCTATTTAAATTAAATTTTTATAAAAATTCAAAATTTGATGTGTATTTTGGATATACATGTTGTCCCATTTAAACGTTTCAGAACTTATACGCGGGGTAGGGTGCATCCTGACGACTTGAAATCATGTAGCAATGTGGGGTCGGAAATGCTTTCCTGAATCTGTGATGTACACAGAAAACCATAAAGAAAGAGACCGTAAGTGGATAATCGTTTTAATAAATGTTAAAACCAAAAGGTACATGGGTTAAAGTAAGTGTTCGAAGTTTTTTCCACAGACTGCAATGCAGACCTCACATCTCCGCCGCATGGAATTCCGAACATTCTGGAATAATCCAGGCTCATCTCGAATTTCTCCGGCAGCTACTGATATTCTTGAAACCAGCTCCTCGCCATTGTCAACGGGGGTGTCATAAACCTGTGTTTTCATATGCCACCATAAATAAAAACTCGTATAATTAACCATCCTGATTACTATTATATTAGTTACTAACTCTGAGTCCTTGTGCAAAATCACGATTCCCTGCACTAACGCTCGAAACTTTCCCGCAACGCCATCTACCGCTTCAGGAAAGCATTTCCGACCCCACATTGCTATATGATTTCGAGTCGTCAGGATGCACTCTACCCCTAGTAGAAGTTCTGAAACGATTAACTGGGACACCCTGTATATCATTAACTGATAGTTTTAAATCCATAACACTTTTTCAATTTTGCGGACTGGTAAATTTTGACTTGCTATTTTCTAAAAACATTTTCACAAAAATTTCACTTACTTTTAATCAAATAAAAATTAAAGTTAAGGAACATCTTTTTTAACAGAAAATAATCAGACGTTTTACACCACAAACCAGGAACACGCTTAAGTAAAATTAAAACTGTAGAATGCTGTGTTCAATTTCCTAAAAATACCTTGCGAATAGTATAAGACTTATTCTTTTAAAAATGGCAAATCGGGAAATAAATATTCAATTCCATTTCACAATTCAGTTATACATCAGGGTATGCATACACGTTAAAGTACGTAAATAATTTATCTGGCTCTATAATCTTAATAGAAACATTCGAGGCGTTATTTTATTCTGAAAGCTCTATATCACTTTTTGTATATGTCTGTACATTCATTTTTCTCGGAATAAAAAGCATTTTCCCGAAAATAAGAAAAATAAACAAAATCTGGAGAATAACTATTATTGACAGAAATTCTCCGAAAGGAAACAGAAATCTTGCCATATGGCAGTTATAATTATATTTTATCCTTCGTTACAGTTAGTGACACGAATATACTGTGACGTTCATCTTGATTAATTAAACTTGGTTTATGATTTGATATATATCTTTGATATTTCATAAGAAAAAAGTACCAGGTGTATAAATTATATTCCGTTAAACTGTGTTAATTTAAAAACGAACTGGCAACACTAATTAAATTTTATAAGACATCAACAAACATATTGTACTGTTTTCCTGGGTTCGATAAGATTGAATAAACCTCTTCAGAAAGTGCACTTAAAATAAAATTTATTATTTTGTAATTTCATCAGGCGCATACACTAATTAAAATTGAAAACACGTAACAACTGTCTTCTATACTGCAGAAAACTCTAAAAATGCAAGTCAGGATAACAAAGTCTTTAATACAATACACGCCTAACGCACTTTCAATACATTCAATTCTTAGCAGAAAAAACACTTAGTTCCAATGCCAATGTCAGGTATATTTATAGATTTCCAAAGTGCCCTCTATTGGTCAACCAGCCAGATATTTCCAGAAACTTCTGGAAAGGTCCAGAAGGTTGTCGACAATTTGGCGCCATATCACCAAATTTGGCGAAATATCACCAAATTTGGAGACCAAAATGAGTAACCAAATCCGAGTGCCAATTCGGCGATAACTCTCATATTTCGCGAGATACCCACTGACTCGTAAATTTCGTAACAGTATAAACAGGTGGACATGACTTGTTTTTGTGTATATCAACTGATTTTCTGATTTTATTTTACTTTCTAAATATTTGACGATATAAAATTGCATATTGAAACAGAAAAATATTAAATTAGTTCTTCCAGACTTGAAAATGTCGCCCTTGGAGAAGTTAAACGAACAATCTTTTTTTCTCCAACGCGGAAGACACATTGTCTTACAACATTCGACACCTGAAGTTGTTGGTTTCTTGTACTGATATTACTGCATAGGTCAGTGATATTCAGCTTTTTTTTCTCTCAGGTTACTCGCATACCTTTGCTACGTTACGCGGGCCGCAACTTAGAGTACTATACCTCATAATTAGAGATAAATTTCGCATAAAAGATATCGAAATTTAGCAACAAAACAATACAATATATAAAATTTGGCATTTATTTGATAAAATATATATATACATTTAAAAATTTTGCATTTATAAAAAAAAATTGTAATTTTACTTACTTGAATAAGTAAGTATCAAAATTCTCAGTTAAAAGCTAACTTGGTAGTAATCTCCATACAATGTTCCTTAAGTCTTTGTCTTCTGTTATTAATTACTATGTTGTACATACTAAAATATCTCAGCATTTACTCTGTTAACGGGATTGTATAGGCTTTATATAGCTGCCTTTGCAAAGTTAAGGTAGCAGCATTTCGTTGCAATTAAAATCTGTATAGCATCAACAGGAGTCTCTTGGTTGACTACTGTAAGTAGCTGAAATACCCTTGACTTTGACGCTCAACAGACGTTCTTAAATCTACTTAATATTTCCAGAAAACGTGATGGTTGATTTTTACAGTTAATATTTTTAGGTTCCACTCTGGTACGGACAAACCGTCCGAGTGAAATTTGGTGCAAATCCGAAGGAATGGAGATTTTGCAGATAAAGACCGTGGAGTGTCTTAGTTAAGCAATTATATTAATAAAATATTACTATTATTACCTAATTTCCCTTAAAAGGCCGTTTATAGCCGAGTTTTCGCCGACAAGTAGTAAAAAAATAATTTTCGCATTTATTCGCTCATATCAGAAAATTTCTACTTTATTCGCATCTATTTCGCATATGCGAAAATTACGTATCCCTACTCATAATACAATAACGTAGAAAATAAAACTCAAAACCTAAATGTATTCAAACGTTTATTTTAAAATGAGTGTATTTTTTTATGTTGAGGCAAACTTTTGTCTATTTTAGACAAATCAGGTTTATACTTACTACATGCTATAACTCTCAGTACGTCATGAAGGTAAAAATCACTAGGTCGATTTCTATATTCATTCTTCGCATATTTGATAAGTTGATGCGACTCCCTCTATGAGGTCTGAGAGGATAGGAGAGGGTATGATCCTTCCAGATGCCAATCCTAGGGTTGCTCGGTCAAAACTGTGGTGACACCTAGCTAAATCGAACTCCGACCCTTGTGGTGCGATTATAAACCGGAGTCGCACCTCTCAGCACGCTAGCTTATATGGACCTGGTCTGCAATTAATTTCGACCATGGGGCATTAGAAACAACAACAACAACAGCAGCAGCGTTGATGCGAACAACGTGAGTAGCAGAGGGTACCTTTTTTATATTTTACAGACACTCATTTCCATGTTTTTATTAACTCGCTTTCTTGTGTGTGTTTTTGACTAGTACAAATCTTGCAATCGATTTTTAACTGACTTCCCGACTAGCTAGATATTTGAAACTTTTATAATAGCTCAATTGAAGAAGCTCAATTTAGAATAGCTCAATTGATTTAGAATAGCAGAATTGAATTAACTTTCAGTTATTTTCATTTAATTTTGTTTTGTAGACTGGTGCAGCCATCTATCGTCCGAAACGAGAACGAAAAGTGAAACGCAAATTAACTTCCAATTAACTTTATTTTCTTTCAAGTTGATCGTTAATTCATCAAAAAAATTTTTAAAAAGTGTTGATAATACATAAAATTGTCAAGTTTATATGATTCAACAGAAAATTTAAAAACATGGTATATAAAAAGTTCTTTTTATGTTGCAATTATTTCCAAATTGTGTTTACAAAAGCACCTGCCTTGTAATAAGAGTGAGTGTGTTGGGCCGCACATAAAAGCTAGGTGGGGCGCAACTTGAAATCCCTGGTATAGGCGAATAAGCATCGGCCCTTGGTGCAACCTAAATTTAGACAGATTACCCCCAGGATAGGCATCCGGGAGAGTGGGGAGGTTGAACCACTTCCTCCCACACCTCCAAACTCTACGATAGGACTTTCCCATCTACAAATTTAACGCACCCGTACCCGGAGTGTACACAAGGACATTAAGTGGCATTGGTCGGAATTCAATCTGAACACCATCATTACTGAATAAGATAGGCTAACGAACACGGGGACCAGAACTACGTTAAATAAAATGAAAATGATTTTTTTTTCGAATTTAGTTTCCAAAACCGACATTTTAACTTATCAGATTTCAGAAACAAAGTACTTTTAATCACAACTCCCAGCGTGTATGATATCCAGTTAAGGGGATGGTGAACATTAGAAAGCGATTTTTGAAAATTTTACCTCAGTAATATGAAATTTTGCATATATATATATATACATTAAAGTATAACTATATCAAACAGTTCGCCAAAAAGTATGACGCAAGGATAATTAATTTCAAAGACTTGCAAATCTGGAAATGACTCAGTACGAGAAAAAACAATTTAAAAGATATTTTTTCCTTTACCTTTAATATTTACTTTTCTAAAGCCACCAAATTTTCAGTTTACTTTTCATCACATATTTTTAATTCATTTTATTCTAATATTTGCATATTTTAAAAATATTAATACACCCCAAAAAAATTCCAATATTTCTTCGATTATTGGTAATTTGAAAGTCAAACATCCACTTAAAATCACAATGATAAACGAGGAATTTATTTCAAACGCCACATTTGCAAAATGTTAATTAGACAGGGTGTCCCAAATATTGCCCCTATGCCTAATATCGCCTACTTGTGTTTCCAAAGTAAGATTCACGCTATGTATGAGAAAATGCTGTAACTTTTTAGTTCTGGGTTTGTACTAACAGCGGCGATAGCCACAACGGTCTTATCACTGACAACAGAAACTCTATGGCTTCTGAAGTTATTTTAGCTGTCGTCTTCATAAACTTTTGCTCCAAAGAATCAGAATCTAGTGAATGACCAGGTAGGTGCATCCAAATTCTAATTCTGTTTATACCATTTGAAAGTGCATTAAACAGAGACTTTGTTAGCAACGCCTTTTAATAGGTGCTCCTAATTTCGCCTGGTAGGCGGTAAGAGGAACGGTATTAGGAACCGTTCTGGAATTCACTGGATATTTCGTTTTTTCTAATTTAGCTACATAACTTAAACTGGCATTGGTTTTTGAGCTGGTTGATCTCAGGATACCAAAGCAAATAGTTCTTAGGGATGTTCTTTGAGATTCAAGCCCAATCAGAAACTAAAAAGAAGATGAAATGTTGAAAAAAAGTTAGGGTAGGCGATATTTGGGACACTTACTATACAAGGAAAATCGATGTTTACGTTAAATCGGCTATAAGAAGCACTTCAAAAATTCAGCATTGCTAACTACTTAAAATTGGAAGTATCAGTAACTACATTTTTAATTAAAAAATACAAGACATAAACACATTATCTACCAATGACAGAAAAAAGAAAATGTTACTGCCAACCTCGTCAAAATAATGAAATTTTCGAAGTAATGAAAACTAGTGAGATCACCCTCCCTAATCGCCTACCACGTAGGTGGAACACTCCCCTTTCTATCTAATCATTTTTTAGCATATGAAAGAAGTGATGAAATATTAGCGAGGAAATTAAACATTATATAAAAGCGTTACGGGAAAAATATGCACGAAAATTTTATACTAAAACTTACAGCTTTGAGCTTACTATTTTGCGCACATAGAGAGTAAGTAGATAATGGTATAATGAAAGTAGAGATCTGAAGCAAAATTAAGGAAATTTTCCTAAAGACTATAAACGGCTCAGTTAGGAGCTCATAAGATGAAACGACTAAAGTCGTCTAAGGTAAGGAACGTGTTGAGTAACATTTAATCAAATATGTTAGAGATTAAAGAAAAACATTAGTGATGGGTTTTGTAAAATCCGAACATTTAATTATATTCTCCAAAAGTTTTGAAGTCAATGCAAAAAAAAAGTATATCATTATGTTAAATCTTCAGGGGAGAAATTAAAAGTTTTGCTTTTTTTAGTCTTAATTCTAAGCCGTGGAAATCGGAAAGAGAGCGTTGAAGATTTTTAAGACGTTGGTATGAAAAAGAAAACAAACTGCAATCTTATGCATTTTTTCTTCAGCACCAAGAAATTACGTCTGCTGATAAAAATAGATAAATAATTCTATAATTGAATTCTTAACAGTACAAATGGATCGAAATATTTAATTAAATATCCCATAATAAACCATCATTTTGCTACAATACGAAAATTATTTTGCATTCTTCTTTTAACTTATCAAGAAAAAACTTATTCGACGAGCGTATTTTTTTCCTAACATATGAAGTATAAAAAACGAGACATTCTTAAGTAGAATTTTTAACAATTAAAAAGTTAAAATGCTTTAATTGTCTCCCTTTACCACATTAGTTTAGTACTGAGAACCCTACATTATTTTAGTATTGGTTTTAAAACCATTGGAGATTTGTATATAGAACAATATTGAAATCGACGTTCTTGTCTGTGAAAACTAAACCAAACAGAGCTGACACGCAAACAAATACATATTTCTGGTTATATTATATTTTGTGGAACTGTCTTGTGGTTCAGAAAATTTTGGCTCAGAACCAGAAAATTATCCGAAATTCTATTCGCTTTCTATCCAAAAATTAAAATTAAAAAAGCCTACTATCCTATGGTGCAGAAATATAAACATTAAGACACAAGAATTCTTGATTCAATATCCCACGCTGAACAAACACGCGAAATTTTTCTCTCAAGATCTGGTCCCAAGAAAGGTTATAAATAAGGAAAAAAATTATTATATATTAATACTGAATGGAAATCAATTCATGCTTATAGTTTCCGATTAATATCGCTTGTTTTTAGTCATGAAGGACTGCTGAAAACCCACAACTTCGGGACTTCTGAAAGGAACAAGTGTGACGAGCAATCATCCAGAAAGATGTATTAATTTCCAACATGTTTCCTCGGAGTCATAATTAAAAGAAATGGAGTGTCAAATTAATTAATCAACTATTAAGACTTCCAAAAGTAACATCATTATTAAGTTGAGACGTATAAAGGAAATAATATGAGTTATAAGAAAAGATTCCAGTTACTTACTTTCGTTAGAGAAATTAATTAGGCTTATTACTGAGAGCAATGAGACTAGAGAATTTGGAAATCAATAATAAACGTACAATTATTTATTTTACGTCTTAAGAGGATATATTAAAACGTTATATAAATAAATAAGTAATATATATATATATATATATATATATATATATATATATATATATATATATATTATATATATATATATATATATATAAAATCGAGGATCTATTCGCTGAAGAGACCATACCTCAATCAAAAGAAACACTCCTAAAAAACTCTGGTAAGAGAAGCAAAAATGGATATTGCGTAACCGTAACTGAGATATTTTAAATATATCAGCCGTGCCTTTTTATTTCCCGGCAAGAAACTGATTGGGTTGTGTTAACGTTTATGGGCAAATAGTTATCGCGTGCCCGTGTAGTTATGCCTCGGTTGGAAAACGTGTTGATCCAGTGATCCGAGGGTTGCGGGTTTGATGCCGGTCGCTGACAAATCTATCACCGTGTACACTAATGGCGGCTAGTGCACGTAAAATCTGTCGTGGCTGCAATGTCCTCCAAGTTCTCAAATTTACATCTTTAGGTGTGGGGTCAAGTGTTCCGGTCTCGTAACTTGACACGGTTATAAATTAAGGTACTGGCTTGTAGGTGGTAGTGCTGTCCGCCTATATGGTTCCCTCTTAAATGAATGGCCAGCAATCTTGCGATGTGAGTTAGGGCGGCCGTCAGCATTCGATATTGACCACAACTGGTATGGTGACTGCAAGGCGTTGTCTGCCATTAATTCAAATTCGGGCGAATGTCTATCAATGGCATATGCCTCCGCATTTGAAAATATAATATAATATAGTTATCGCGTGCTTAAAATTGAAAGTTTAATATTAAAATCTTCATCTCCTAAGAATTTCTGTTGAACGAAGAGTATGATGAAAACAAATTCGGTGGAAAAAGCTGAGGTAGATCAAATTATTTTAGAAGTCGATAGCAGAGATGGAAACGCTGATGATCCAAGTTTTACCCAAAAAATCATACAAGATGGCACTACATTAGAGGAACAGTTGAAACTCTATTTTATAAATGCAGATCCTTCCACTGAAAGAACCGGAGATTACGAAAGAGAACTTCTAGAAGGCATAACTCCATACAACGAAGGTTACAAAATCTTTCAGGCAGATGGAAAGAAACTAAAATAATATAATTCCTGTAAACAGTAGGTCGTAGAAATAAAAAAAATTTCATTTTGCAAGACAGGAAACGTTGTTGAATGTATTTTGCAGTGATATAGAGAAAAACATTAGGAAATATTTATATTTAAAACTTTCGATCAATTATGATTTGTTTTTATACATACTTCTCTTAGATCCTAAAAAACAATCATAATAGTTTTGTTAATTTTTGGAACCCGACCCTTTTGTTTTCTCCAGTGTTTTGCCTCGTATAATACGAATTCGCATAACACGGTATTTTTTAGGAATCTTATGACCGTGTTATAAGACCGTGTTACCTGTAACTCTCTAAGTTTATGAAACTCCGTATTCCTCTTGGAAAAGGAATACCGAATTCCGTATTCTTCTTGCAATCCAATAATAAAGTTACGACGCAGTTACGACGCAACTTTGCTGCTTCATCCTAATATTAAAAATGCCTAGATAGATTTTGAATCTTAATAATTCTATTCTTGTCAGGTGTGGCTGTTACATTTATTCAGCGTCTGGGGTTGTAATTTTCATTTAAGTTACTGAAGAGCAAGCGAAACTCTCAATCATTCTTTATGAGATACCCCTCAACCACGTGTGCATGAAAAATAAAAACGGGAGCAATATATACGGTCCAGAACTTTTAAATGTTTCCTATATATCACTCGTAAATTAAAATAAAGTTGAGACTCAGCAAAGAAAAAATAGTGTAAATAACTACATGGCGATGCCAAACCTGATATTATAATTCATATATTGTCTCAGTAAATATACATTTCTCATTAAAAAATTTTTAAATGTTATAATCTCCTAAATTATTACTAAGTTCATATAAATTTAAACAAATATTCGTTGGTAATTAAAGTCACCGTTGTTTATGAATATAGAAGGAAGTAATTGTTACTTTTAATGTCATATATCATCATCAGTCGCCGCTTCTTGGGCTAATACAATAAAAGCTCAATACATCTGAAGATTTATTTCACAAATAATTCTCCTGTGGCTAGAAGTAACGAAAGAGGATGTGGGCGCTCGCAGACATCTTATCTATAATATCAAAAGCTACTTACGTAGCAACGTACAATGTTGCTACCTCAACATAATTAGAGGAGAACAGGGAGCTTGAAACTCACTAGTTATTTCTGTGCAAAATTTACGGCGCAGGTTGGCTTTAGATAGAAGAATTTGACGAAGCCTTCTTGGATACTTTGATACTAGAATGTATATAACAAAAATATTTCGTATATGATCTCATCTCTATAAAAGTTGAGTTAAAGTGCCCATCTAAATTTATTACATATTAAAACTTTTGTTTTAAAGTTAAATATAATTTTCCTTCCCTCGAAGTTAACAATTTTTGTTATAATTGAGCTTATTTTAAAAGCGACAGTAGATTTTGATATAGATTTTTTTTATTGTTTTTGTGTTTTCAGAGAATTGAGTGAAATTCGTGTTCCAACAATCTGTGTAAACTATTTGTGGAGAGAAAAGCCTTGATTTGACATGCATAACAATTTCCATATTGTCTTTCCATTACTTTTAATGATGGGGAAATTTATCCAGGTGTCCTATATTTTTAACAGTCATAGCGAATGATTCCTCTTTTATTATTAGTAAATAGAACATCGGAAACATTTTGCTACGTGATCGAGACTTTCGTAATTTACTACACTATTTCCTATATAAGATATAGTAATTATAAAACTCCAGGAATAACAGTCCAGTAATCATCTAAATAATTTTAACCGTTTATTACACACTTCTAAAAATATATCTGTGTTTGCTGTGCAATGGGTGTTAAGTCCAAAATGGGCTAAAATGAGTTATCAAACCAGGCATACTGAAAAATCAAGGGCTACTGCAGGGTACAGAAAACTAAGTCCAATTCCATTCATAAATATTTTTATTCATCAGGGAAAATTAAGGGATATGTGAAACAAAACACAAACATGTTAGTGTTAAAGGCTTTATGTCCCAATCAAGAACTTAACACTGTTTATTCAATAAAAATAAAATTAGAAAAATTTACATAATACTTATAAAATAATTCAAAATTAAACTTAAAAAACTGACTTTACAAAAGCTGTTTTTTTTTTTCCAATTCCGTTTTTCTCAAAACTACGATTTTGGACTCGACACACTTTAAACTGCAAACACAGATATGTTAACACAAAGAAGGATCTTATCCTGAAAGCTCCTGTTTGCAAGTCAAGGATGTAGATGAAACCCACTGAATTTTAACAAAGACTGCTGGAGAAGTATTTTTCCATTTATATTTCGACATTCCGGGATACATTTCCTCCTTTGTGTATGGTATGATTCAATTAGTTGTGCTGTATATAATTCAATTTTTTCAACAATGCTAATCTTTTACCCGCATAGAAGGAAAAAATGAAAACCAGCAAAGAACTGCGTCCTAAGATCAGAAAAGTCCTAAGTGATATTTCTCCGAGTTGTGCACAAATCCAACAATCGGTAGAAAGAATGACCGAATGTGCATGTCCAAATCCGAAGACCAGCATTCTACCAACTAATATACAAAAAGACGCGAGGAAGTGTTATTTTCATCGAATTCCTTCAAAAGTTTTATTATTGTCAGCGTGCACGTGAAACGAGCACGTCAACAAAAAACCTAATAATTAAATTGCAGAGTAAAATCGCAGAAGAAACGTTGTTTGTTACAATAGGTATACGTTAAAACTATTGATGAAAGCATAGACGACAAGACTTTTTCAACAATAACAATTCAAATTTATTTGTTTAAAATATTAAAAGTTAGTTTAAAAATCTTCAACAATAAAATATCCATATCAATCAATAGCGTTCTCTAAATTCATTAAAAAAAAAACAAGTCTCATATGTACAAACAACAGTGTCTATACACTGTGATGGAATTACCTCAAGTTAGGCATAGGCAAAGACTGTTAGCCCCTTATTCTATTTTCTTTACTGCGTCTTAAACTATAAATCAACATTACCTTTCTTCAGATTGTCCTCAGCTTCATTATCTATCTACTCTTTTGTTACTGAATCGTATGTGAGCCTTATATACGCCTCATCTAATGATATTCAACGATCCGGTTTGTTTAAAACGCACCAACTACTGGAAACTGAATAATAAATTATTTACGGTAGCTTCTTCACAGCTGTGGAAATTCGATTAAAGATTTGATCCGGTTATCAGGTTTTATGATCAAACCGGTCTAAAACAAATGACGCAATACCCGGAAAGGCAAGTACATGATTCGTTTCACAAGTAGTCTTTAGTGTAACTTGCTAACAATTATACACGTACCCTACCCCTTTAGAAAGCTTTCTTTTCGCAATTCCCCTTTTACGAGAGACCTACATTATAGTTGTTTTCGTAGAGCAAGACAAATCAAGTCTATGAGATATCAAGTTATGTACTACCTTCATAAGTGATGCCATTGGAGACACTTACCCAGTACAAAATGTTTAAAGGATCCTACAATTTCTGAAGAAATTGTATTTAAGGGTCGTTTTCGCTTATTAAATGACGTTAACGTTAACCAAAAATCTTAAATTTTATAGGGGTAGCCCAGCACCCACTTCCTCCCATCTCTCTAACCGCAGATGAGTTTATTGAACATCAACACCCTCTCTAAGTCGTCTAGCATGGAACTTTTTTTCACGAAAATGGTAAGTAATACCGCCGCCGTCCATACCCGAAGGTTATACGGCCCTTCAATAATAAAACTAATCATGCCGACGGCAATCCAGCCCAACCGGGTCCCGAAGTTTTTCTTTTTGCAATTCGTTTACCTGTCTTTTTTTAAATCTGAGGGGCTATCCACCTTCCCCTTGTAGGGGGAAGTGTATATTAATAAGTTCCTGCATAATATTCTTGATGTACCTTCTACAATAACAATCCGTAAATAATTTACTAGGGGCCCAATCTTGAAAGCCCAAAGGTAGGTTTTTTCGTGCTTCAGCCCATTTGCTACAATTGTGAGGCAATATACAGTGCTTTATAGTTTGTATATTGCCTCACTCACAAAGATCTGTTTTAGCAAAAAATCTGTTTTGATAGACTCCTATACAGCCATGTTCAGTTATTGCTTGATTAACAAGGAAATCTGCCGACAGTCTTTTCGTAGAAACTCTACGGAATACCTCAAATACTTTCCTTCCTACACTGCTTCTCTCCCAATTTTCTTGCCATATATTTATGTAATAATTCTTAATTTTATTTTTAATCTGTTCTTTAGTTAATTTATAATTTCCTGTGATTTCATTCAGTGTTGTTGCTTGTTTAGCTGCTGCGTCTACCATCTCATTTTCATTAATGCCACAGTGGGCTTTAACCCAGTGTAAGTTTACTGCTATCTCATGACTTTCTATTAGGTTTTTTATATTTTCAATCCTATCTCCCTTAAAATAATATGAGCATATAGCTTGCAGTGTACTTTTTTAATTATACTTTTTTCACGAAAATGGTAAACGAAACTTATTTGTACATACATTATTTCCACTGTATATCAAATTCAGCTTATCATCCCTGCTTCCTGCTTATTTTAGTGTTTCTGCAGATTTTATCCGTATGAGCTATGCTGGTATGAATTTTGGAGCCTGGGGACGCTCTAAAGTTTTTCCTCATGTAAATTAATGATAATTGCCACAGTGCTGGTATAACACGATTTCTCTGAATTACAGTTTTCATGTGAGTGCTCTTATTTCGATTAGCAAAGGACGATTGTACTTTTAAATGACTGTATGTACTTGTAAGAATATAAAGCATTTGGATATTATGTGATTTATTGGCAGGAAGGAAAATACAAATTTCATAAAGCATAATTCCCATGACCTCCTGTAATTGTTGGATGACTAAGTATTCATAATGTAAAACAGAGAATTGTGGGAGATTTTGACACAACACTGATATTAAAGAGTTTTTAGAAAATTAGATTAACTTTTTTAACATTTCGTGTTAATGATTATTAAACAATCAGATAAAATTATTTCCCCTGATTTTTACACGTAACAGCTTTGTGTTTAACGAAACTTTTGTGGTTATTTTTCACAAATTTGCGGTATGCAAAAAATACAATTTACAATTCATTTCTTTGGCTTAGAGCAACATGAAATCCAGAAGCATTTTTTGTAGAAATTTATTTTGCCATGAAAAAATATATGAGAATAGTAAAAATCAAAGAAAACCCATCGTTTACCTTAATATAATGATGAAACTACTATGAAATATTATTCAAAATACCAATAGCTCCGATTATCTCTTGTTTGAATTTTTATCACTTTTTTGCCTAAAATAATGAAAGTAGATTACTTGCGTAAACAAGCAAATATTGAATTTTTGTTCACTCTTTGAGGTCTATAGGTCGGTAAAAGTTCACTCTTTGAGGTCTATAGGTCGTTACAAATTATTAGATATTCGGGGGCCGGTGGGGTCATCCGTCTGGAGTTAATTATACTCCTTGACACGGCTCCTAAGGCCGAAAATCATACAGGAACAGACGGCCCCTCGGCTGCGTATTCATGAATTACTGCAGCGATTGGTTATCAGAATTTCATTGCTGTATAGGCTATAGGGTGCGGTTGGCTTAATCTTTGTAAATTATTGGATATTCGTTAGAAATTATTACAAACCAAAATATCACGAAATGAATATGATACCGAATATGGAATTGTTGAAAATATTAAAAAAATGAAACTAAATTATGATATCACTACATGTGGATATAGTTCGATTTTAATGAAAATTGTGTCATTATTTATCTACCTCTACCAAGAATACCATATTCTTACGAATATCGCACTTTTGTGCTCCATTTTTCATTGTGTTGAACTATACCAAAACAAGAATGAATTTTATTATTATTTAATAATAATATGGGGAAAATAAGTTTATGAAACAGCATTTTACAGATCTAATTATATTTCTGAAACATAACATGAAAAATGCTGTCACATATGGAGGTTATCTGTATGAATGCTAAACAGTGAAACTCATTGCATAATTTCTACGGCATATGCCGACAGATGTTTATATTTTTTCCGCTTTTACTATCTTTAACTATAACAAAAGTGTTTGAAATGTCTAGACATAGTATCTGAACGAAAGTATTCAGAAAAAAAAATTGACAACCACAGGAATACGTACTCGGCCGTGTAACACATTTTTCGCGTCGGTACTTACTACAGATGCGAAAAATAATCATATTTGAATAGATAGGAAAAATTGATATAAGAATTTATGTTGTGCATGACACAGTATCAAATATAAATTCCAGAAATACAGAATATGAAACATATTTAAAACAACCTGTTCTTAAATTTACTATACATGCTCCAAAAGTTTTTTTTAATGTGAAATAATCTATTTTATAATGTCTTAAAAGTTTTATACTGTTTGAGTATTCGTTTATTGGATTTTTCCTGCGGAGCCCAAACTTTAAATTTTATTCAATGCTATACAATACAACTCTAAGCTTTGCGAAGAACGTCTCTCAAATACGAAAAGAGATTGCCCGATAATGAGACAAATTGAAACTGTTAAATCTTGTCTTTTATAGAAAAGTATGTACATTTTCCTAAAGCCTGCTTTCGGTAGAAGTAGTCTAGTAATTACGATAAAGATTCATTTGATATGTCTAGGAGTCATGTACATGATTAAAACTTTGTAATGATATCGGCCGAGATTTGTTTCCTACTGCAGGAAATCTAATGTAAAATACTTTTAGTTACGAGTATGTTGTCAGCTGCATACGGTTTGAGAGAAATGCAGAAAAACTTTTAAAACACGTTTGCGATCAAAACAGTTTATGGTGTATTTGTAGAGATTGAATGAAACCAAACTGTATAACGAATTCCTTTTTAATAGTTTAAAAAGTTTGCAATCGATAAATTTTGTTGTCCATATGTTTATCTTGTGTTAGAATGATGTTTTTACGTGAATTGGAACCAAAAGGACATATTATTACATAATTGCTGACAAAAAATTATCTTTAAACAGTTAACTAGTTTTATTTTGAGACATCTTGCTAAGTTATTTGTAGAGCTTAGGGATTTATCAGTAAAATTTGATACATTTGCTGTATTTTTAGCTTTGAGGAAATGCAGATATTAGATATTGGGCACTGAAGATTTTCCAAGAAAAGAAACGAGGTCCCTAAAAATAAAAGTAATATGCCTATCGGGAATGCTTTACAACGAAGAATCCTTCATGCCTAAACACTTTCGGCTAGAGAAGCAGTCAGGTTATATTAAAGTGGAACTCTTTGGTGTTGCTGTTTATTCAAATTCCCTCCTTCAAATTCGTGGTGATGTCACTTGAGAAATCTGACGTCGCGCAAGCGGAAAAGCACTCAACTGTTATATAAAAAATACCCCATATGCAGTCCATTGGAGCTCATTGCCCGAAATAGTAAATTGAACTTTAGTAACAAAATACTCATTTATAAATCCTTCTTAAGACCCTTATTTACGTATGCTGGAACGGTTTGGTCGTATACAACGGATTCAAACATTAAAATTCAGGCTGGTGCTCAAAACATGACTATTCAGCAAATCACTAACTCCCCATGGTATTTTCGCAATGTTGACATTTATAGGGAGATAAATCTCCCCACTATTCAAAATTATCTTCAAAATCTTGCTATTAACTTCCATAAAAATTTACCAAATGATCTTATTAAAAATCTTGCCAATTACGACTCTGCTGACCCAGCTAACAAGAAACGGCCCTGTGCCATTCTTGATCGTAACTTTTAATTGTTTGTCTTGTTCTTTGTTCACTCAGTCTCTTTTTTTCACCCATGTTTTAGCTTTAATTGTACTATTGAATCGGTTTTTTTCCCCACTTTCTATTTTCCTTCCTACTTTCGTTTTTTATTGATCACTGAAGTTTTATGCATTGCTATATCATCCTACAGTGGAGGGCCTGGCCCATGTACTGTAGTTACCACTACTCTTCCTGAAGCTTCTGAAGCACTGCAGCTCAGCCCCTTCCCGTCTTTTTCACGTCTTGCTAGTGCCGGCAGTTTTCTCGTCTGCATTTTCAGCCAGTCTGCATAAGTTTTTATTATGTTATAATTTTTTTAACAAGTAGTTAAAATGTAACTTTTTTTTCAATCTTTTTAACAAATAAACAAGATGGAGTCAGATTAGTTTGATTTCTTGAATGCTAGAATACGTACAAACGTAGGATCCAGGACCACTACAGAATGGTGTGTACAAAGGTTTAATTTCACTGTGAGACCGCTGGTGTCAGCTGAAAGAAAGCCAAAAAAATACCGTCCTAATCATAGTCGAAGCAAACCACGGTTATTATAACTAAAATAAAGCCCCACGTTTTACATTGATTCTTTCAAGCTTAACAGAAACTTTAGAAAGACTGATGATACTCATAATGTATTGTGCAAAGAAAATAATTTTTCTTTTCCAATGGCGAGTTACAAGATTTAATATATATATATATATATATATATATATATATATATATATATATATATATATATATATATATACTGCTGGCCACAGTAAATGCAACACCCTGAAGGAAACATGCAAATAACATGAAATTTACAATATGCATTAGCGGAGGTGAGATATGCAAATGATTAGAATTTCAGCGCAGATGCACATCACGCGCGCCTGTGGCGCCACTTAAAAGCGCTATTTAAGGCTTCGAGATTTCGACGATTTCAAGTTCGGCAATTATGTGTTTCTTGTGGTTTTTTCAAAAAAATGATCAATTATGCCTCGTCGAAAACAGCGATCATCTTTTGATCAAGTATCCGAGTTCGACAGAGGAAGGATAGTGGCCTACCGAGATTGTGGATTATCTTTCAGGGAAATCGGTAGTCGTGTTGGACGAAACCAAACGACTGTAATGCGGATACGTGATCGTTGGATGCAGGAGGGTACGACGGACCGGCGTGTTCGATCGCATCCACCTCAGCGCACCACTTCACGTGATGACAGGCAAATTGTGTTTGGCAGTGACGGATCGCTCAGTCACATCACGAACCATAGCACAGTACATGCAGTCTATAACGCATCATCCAGTGTCTGCGCGTACCATTCGACGCCGTTTACGGCAGAGTGGTCTGTCCGCAAGATGTCCATTGCTTTGTCTACCCTTGACGCAGAACCACAGACTCCGCCGCCAATGGTGCGATGACAGAAGGATGTGGACGGCAGAATGGAATGAAATTGTCTTTACTGGCGAGTCACGCTTCTGTCTGAAACACCACGATGGTCGCATTCGAGTCTGGAGACACCGTGAAGAGAGGATGCTGAACAGCTACGCTATGCACCGCCACACTGGTCCTGCACTGGATATTATGTTATGGGGCGGTATTGGATACCACTCTCGCACACCTCTAGTACGCATTGTCGGTACTTTAAACAGCCAGCGATACATCTCCGAGGTTTTGGAGCCAGTTGTCCTTCGTTACCTTCAGGGCTTGCCCACAGACTATTTCAACAGGATAATGCGCGACCACATGTGGCACGCATTTTCCAACGATTCTTTGTCAATCGCCAGATTGAATTGCTTCCCTGGCTGCCTCGCTCTCCGGATCTTTCGCCGATAGAAAACATGTGGTCCATGGTTGCTCTACGATTGACCCAGATTCCATCCCCAGCTGCCACAGCAGATCAACTTTGGCAACGTGTGGAAGCTGCTTGGTCTGCTGTACCCCAAGAACTCATCCAAAGTCTCTTTGAATCAATGCCGAGGCATGTGGCAGCGGTGATCTCCAACAATGGCGGCTACTCTGGCTACTGATTTTGGCAGGAACCACACTTCACAGAAGTCTATAAATTTAATCATTTGATACTTGGTCAACATGTTATCTACAAAATAAATTTTGTTGTGATATCTCTTGTCTTTCTTGGTGTTGCAATTTGGGTGGCCAGCAGTGTATCTATATATATATTATTTAAAAAGAAAGAAAAAACAAAGCAAACAAACAAGAATAAACAAACAAAAGCAAACTAACACGTCCGTGAACCCAAAAGTCTTCTAGCTATCAAATATCTCTCCAACACTGTACCTGGAGATAGAGCGGGGCAAGACAGAATATGGGTAAAGTGCCATTCCTCTCGTCGATTACAGAGCTTGCAAAAGGGGTATGAAACATATTTATATGGCACAGATGTTTCAATAGGCAATCATGGTGTATCACTAGTCGAAATATGGTGATTGCTTCAAATCAAAATTACAGATTCCGTAATTTGCGAATAGAAATGTATTGAGAAAAAAATCACGATACTTTTCTAATCGCAATTCTAAATTATAGATTAGATAATCTGCAATTAGAAAAGTATTAAAAAAAATTTCATACATTAATGGGAGAACTCGGAATCGGCGATGCTATGTTTTGCAACAATAGATATCTGTAATTAAATGCCCTGTAAAACATTAATTACTACATATTTATAATTTTTAAAATTATGCGCTTTTTATTTTAGCGTCTACCTTAGACTAAAAGCAAAACATAATTTAAAAATATTCACTTGTTAATCTCTTATTAGAAAAAAAATCTGAGAAGAAAGTCCTCCAATAATCTTGGAACTGAACACCTGCATTGTCAACAAATAGACCATTCTAACGAGAACAGTAATCGTATTTAGTATATACACTGCTCAAAACAATTAGGGGAGCACATGGTTTTAACGAAATTACGCAAATTCTTACCCCGATAAGTAACATAAAATAAATCATCCATAATTTAAAGCCTAGTAGGAAACAGAAGAAGAAAACTTCATATGCAAATCAAAGTTCATGACAAAAACCAGAAAAAGAACATAGGGCGGAAATCGGGATGTTGCAGAAACGTCTGTTTTACTGCCTTAAAAGTGAAATTCGATTGCTCAGTTAATCTTTTTGAGAAAATGTGACTTGAAAATGTCTCAACAACGTGAATCGAACGTTTACCGGAATCCACGGCATGGCGTATTTTAGGCAGATTTCAATCCGGACAAACACAACGTAGTGTCGCGGACGCTGTTTGAGTCGCCAGAAATGTCGTTGTAAGGCTGTGGAATCGATTCCAAGAAACAGAGAATGTTAAACGTCGACCAGGGCAAGGTCGGCCACGCGCCACTACAGCAACTGATGACCGGTATATACTGATAACAAGTCGTAGAAACAGAACAGACAATGCTACTCAGATGAAAAGACACTTGTTCTTGGCAACAGGACGAAGGGTGTCCAGTCAAACAGTACGTAATAGGCTTCATCAGGGAGGTCTCTATGCACGTAGGCCAATGGTCTGCATTCCGTTGACCTCACGCCACCGTGCGTCCCGAAGAAGATGGGCTGCTGAACATCGAGATTGGGAGCAACATGATTGGAGCCAAGTGTTGTTTACAGACGAGTCCCGATTCAGTCTGGAGTGTGACACCCGACGTGTTTTGGTATGGAGGGAAAGGGGCACTCGAAATAACCCCACATTCCTTCGTGAATTGTCACAATACAGACGAGCTGGTTTTATGGTATGGGGTGGAATCAGCATAGGTGGACGTACGGATCTGCATATGATTTGGAATGGTACTTTGACGGCCCGAAGGTATGCAGACGAGATACTGAGACCTCATTTCATACCTTACGCTGCAGCCATTGGAGATTCCTTTGTTTTCCAGCATGATAATGGCAGACAGTATACATCTAGTCTTGTGGAGAACATGCTTGAAGCTGAAACAATACAGCGTATGGAATGGTCAGCGTGCTCTCCTGACCTGAATCCAATCGAGCATGTTTGGGACATGCTCGGACGACGCATTGCTGCGCGACCAAGGCCTCCTTTTACTCTCCGAGACTTGGATATTGCTTGAGGAGTGGAACAGTATTCCCCAAAGTCTTATCGATAACATCATCGCATCCATGGAAAACAGGTGTGCAGCAATTCTTAGCTGTTCAAGGATACCACACGCCATATTTAAAATCTTGCATCATTTCTAAACAATACTTTTTTTTATCGTTTACATGTAACCAAATTGTTGCCCTAAATCATCTTTTCATGTTTTTTCCATATTTTCAAAGAATTAAAGCTTAATTACAAATTTTTTTGCATCTTTTTTTCTGTATTGCGTATTGATACGCGTGTAATATCCATTTTATGCCAATAGGTGGCTGTCCCGCACGGTTTTTTAACTTCTTTGCCTGATCCCCTAAATTTGTTCAGCAGTGTATTTGGGTCTTCGTATTAAGCTTACCATTTCCGGAACGCAGATATCGCATCACAAATAGGACATAAGCTCTGCCCAAAAACTCGATTTTGACTAAAAGTAAAAGTAACGTATTACACTTATCAACAAGTTTTACACTAAGCAATCAACTATGTGTAACCTGGTAAAACTCTTATTGATATTCGTGATAGGGTGGACTCTAGCACACATATTTGTTGTTGTTGACAATTTACTGAGCTTCCAACAGGCAGTTCGGATATCAGGACCCATTCACAGGTTGTTTTTTCTTCATTTGCAAAATAAAAATTTATTACATTTCATTTCTGAGGGATATTTAAAAATTTTTCTTGGCAGTTTTATGCAGTGTCTCTTTTATGACTGTCACTTAGTTGCGTTTGGAAGATAGTGTTTATTTCCTGCTATAATATGAATCAGGAGTTTTCACAAATATACAGCTTTACAAAATAAACTCTTTGCTTCCCGGTTGTTAAGGTGATGCACCAGTTGTTACCGCACATCCTCAATGTCAGTGTAAAGTTACGGGAATTCTGCTAGCAGTGATTTCACATACACGAAAATGCAAATCTTTGATACCTGTTTTCTACCTCTGAAAATATATCTTCAAGCGTGATGTAAGTGTATTTCAAGAATATGTTTAGTTCAATTTTAAAATAAATTAATAATAATTTGTCTTGCCACATTCTGAATGCCTAGAAGTTGGAGATGAACTCATTATAATTGTATACAAAGCATTACATTGTTGATACAAAATAGGAAATCACTTTTGAAAAAAAAAAGTAAAATGTAGTGAAAAGATTCCCTGGAAATTTTTATGCGAAGTGTGGAATAGTGAAAATAAGGTGTAATGAAAAATAAAATTCCTGAGTCTATTAAAAGAAAGAAGGGGAGACAAAGATTACGGTCCAATACCCTCCAACTGGCCAGTACACCGTAGGGAAAATGAAAAAAAAATGTCTACATAAAGGGAACATGATGAGAAATAAAATGGAATGAATGGAATGAAACAACTGAAACATGGTATTAACAACCGTCGCTTCACATGACTCGTCATATGTTTGTTATGCCGAAATGTAGAACAACTAGCTGCAATTGTCATGAGGTTTGACGCAAGAATCTTGAAGTTAAATATGCAAAAATACAACACTTTTAGAATGATTATAAAGATAGTTAATTAAAGCGTTCGAGGACGTCCTTCACATACTGATGCACAAACACGACTACACGTTAAAACTCTGGGACTCTCCCCAAGCTCACTCCCATCCTCTAAAAAGAAACAGCACGCTAGCACAACTTTAACCGGGAAACCTTCATGGCAATGTAATGTATGCCAGATGTTTTGGAAAGGATTAAACTATAAGTTTATTATTATTATAATTAAAATTTTTTTCATTCCAATTTGAACTTTGGGAACTATTAAGAACTTTTTATTCATTTTTTAATATGATGTTTTATCTGTGGCACTGTATGCGCATTGCTGAGAGGCAAAATAATACTATAAATGTGTGAAAAAATAAATTAAGTTGTGCATCACAAGGTTAAGGTAAAAAAAATGAGAAAACAACTAAAATGTTGGACTGTACACACTCGTGTTAGATGCTGTTTTTTTACCGATCTGTCAAATAATAGGTACAGTCAAGTCATTAACAAAAACCATTGGTGGAAGGGAAAAATCATAGATTTAAATATCTTATTTTTCGGTTTCCCCCCCCCTTTAAATGAAACTGTAAAGTAAACGTCTCATTTTGCATTCATTAGTATTTAAATATTGCTATTAAATTATCAGTCCTTAGTAATGGCAATTAAACATTTAGTTTCATAAATTATAACTCGGGTATATTCTGCTTTCATTGTTGCTATGTTACGCAAGTATATTAAAATTTCAAACTTCTGAGAAGCGAAATTCTCTGACAAAATCAATTTACCCCGTTAAATCAAATTATATTCCACCATTTCAAACTCTTTATGTGTGTTTATATCGCTGAAAACCATTTGAATTAACCCATTTATAGGGTTTCGAAGTGTTCCCTCGTCTATGTCCTCAATGTTTACAGCCGACTGGTTTAAATTTAAAGAATTATCAATTACAGCACCGAGTTCATGCTTCTGTCGGATCTTTAAACAGATTTATTTACTGTGCTAACTGTGGAAATAAAACAGGGTAGCATTTATAATGGAATTGGAATCGCCGAAAGCAATTATCCAAAGTCTGGTATCGGCGTACAAATATCGAAGGATGTTGAGCGTAAAAATATCTAATAACAATACGTAACCCACACACAAGATGAGTATTTTTGTTGGAATGCTTGGGATATTTTTATCACATAAAACAGTGCTCGGTAAATATGATATTTCTTAGTAAACATGCTGTCATATCAAAGTAGTTTTAAAGAATTGGTCAACAATAGAGCAAATATCGTCTCCAAACATAATTTCAGAAAAATGCGATTGAAATCGGGAATGTAAATAGTACTTTCAAAGGAGGCTTGTTATTTTATTTTAAAGTGTAGCAGATATATCTATTGGTGATAAAAAAAACGCTGTTGCTTTATCCTTTTAAATGCGATATTGATACTGAAAAACCAATATATCTTTATCAAGTTTTGTTTTATTTTCATCTATTTTAGCCAAAGAAACTTTACAAATACTGCAAGGGCTGTTCAAGTATGTTTAACAGCTAATATTTTCATTAATTTCAATTTAGGTTATTATAAATAAATCATACAGTTTTCAAATACTAGTCAAATAAATTAAGTTTGGAGACGCATGATCCCAAATGTCTTTCACATCGTCAAAGAATTGATAAAACTATTTGCAGTTACTAACAATTTAAACCACTCATTTTATCATTCGGTCCAATAAAAGGAGCACATTGAGTTTCCATTATGAGAATTTACTTAAAGTTGTAGATGACGTCGGTCCACTATTCAGATGAAACAAATATCCCTTTAAAAAATTTTGTTTTATTTTCATCTATTTTAGCCAAATAGACTTCACAAATACTGCAAGGGCTGTTCAAGTACATTTAACGGCTAATATTTTCATTAATTTCAATTTAGGTTATTATAAATAAATCATACAGTTTTCAAATACTAGTCAAATGAATTAGCTTAGAGACATAATATCAAAATGTCTTTCACATCATTAAAGAATTGATAAAATTATTTACAGTGCCTAACTATTTTCACTCCACGTTTTATCTTTCGGTCCATTAAAACGAGTACATTAAGTTTTCATTTTGAGAATATGCTTAAGGTTTTGTATGACGTCGATGGACTACTCACATGGAAAAAAATGAATAAAAATAGAGGTGAAAGGAAGGATAAGAATTAAAATATATATAAAGAAAACTGGTATATAGCTACGGCATAGCTGTAGAACTACTTTGACAAATCTGTTTCAAAAACAGTAAATTCCCAAAACGGCACTATAAACATTGAATAAATAAATAATTATTACAAGATAAAAAGACTTTTTATATACGATGTTTTTAAATTTTCTGTTGAATCATATAAACTTCACAATTATATGTATTAATAAATGCTTTTTAAAATTTGTTTTGATGAATTATCCCATCAACTTGAAAGAAAATGAAGTTAATAGTAAGTTAACCTGCATTTGACTTGTTTGACTTATTGCATTTGACTAGTTCCCTTTCCGACCAATAGATGGCTGCACCAGTCTACAAAACAAAATTAATTGAAAATAACTGAAACTTAATTTAATTCTGCTTAAAGATGGCTAAAGGTATTATAAAAATGCATTGTCATCGTGTTCTGAGCTATTCTAAAAGTTTCAAAGTTATATAGCGAGGTTGGTGGTTGGTAGTAAAATGAAAGAAGAACTGGTTCATTTGTAACCATTGTCTATTTGTCAAATAATAATGTTGCGTAAGGATAATGGAAAACCAGTTACAAAACGCATTTGGCCGCAATATTGGGGGTGAAGCATAAAACTATGGACATCAGATATGTACACGAGGATACACCTTTGTAGGCAATGTTAAAAAAATACGACACAAATACGTGGAAGATGTGATATTTACATTGCAAAACCTCTTTGTGCACACTTTTTGACAGTGTCGAAGCATCCAGGAGAAGGACTTTATGGCCAAATGTCAGTTTTTTACTTCGATTTTTAAACAAACAATACAATGTGACATTCTGAAATAACAATTCGTTAGTGACTGAGAAATTAATCTTTAAAATAGTACATGATTTATCGATTTTGGTTTAGTATGAAGGATAAGAAAGGGATCATCTCAAAAAATCATATTCTAGAAATAATATATATCGTTTTTCCATGCAAAAAGTATAATATATGCCTACGCGGTTGCCGGTAATAAAGAAACTCATTAATGAAATCACAGAATGATTAAAAAAACCGATTTTTAAATTTGAAAGTTCAGTACGATTGATAATAGTAAAATAATAAAAGCTATCGCGTGCGCCATCTAGGGGAAGAAAATTTTTTTATAATCTTTATACTTCGATTTTTAAACAAACAATAAGATTCGCACGAAGCGGAGATCTTAATCTTTAAAATGGTTCCTCATTTATCGATTTTGTGTAAGTATGAAGAGAGAATAGGGTATAAAACAATAAAACACCTTTTAGAAATAATATAAAGATAGATAGATTATTATTTTCCGAGTTCCATAAGGAAGACGAAAGTACTAAAAATATCCTGAAATAAGTCAAAGATTATGTAACCTTCTTTACTAAAGGTAAACCAGTAAATAAACATGTTGCTGCTCAAATAGCGCAGAGACAGCAGTTAGAATCAAATTACTATGGGTTCTAAATGAATATCCAGGATGTAATTATTTTTATTATCTTTTGTGCATAAAAATTTAATTCCTATTTACCGCTAAATTGTTTTAAGGGAGCATGAAGTTAATTCATCGTTCTTAGATTACCAGAGCATTCTTGAACCATATGTCTCATACATATATTCAAACAAAATTACTATTCTTTAAGTGAAGAATTTAAATGAAATTCCATGAAATACTAACAAAATTATTTCGCGAATAGTTTGACTATTACAATAATTCACTTACCCCGTTTTCCATGACGAAAAATAAAATATAAACGTTTTTCAGCCTTTTATGTGAAACTCATATTTCTCCCTATTCTTTAAATGGTTTGTTTACTTTACAGACCCAAATATAGCAAAGCCGCAAACTGTCTGTACCTGCATTTCGTAATTTAATATGACTGCTAAAAAAATGTAAATGAAAGCTTACGTAAATATCATCTATAATAACATTTGACAAGCGTGCTTCTGGGAAATATAAATAGAATATGAAACCTTATATTTAAATAAGTGTCTCTTGGAAATGTAATTTTGCAACATTTTGCCTTCTGTTGATATTAAAAAATTATTTAAAATACATTTTATAAAAGATGCGCTTTTGAAAAAGAATATTGCAGTTTAATTGAAAATTTAGCGTATCTTTCAAATTTTTGTTCTGTCATAATTTGCTTAATGGAAGAGAAAAAATTGAAATGGTTTAAGAAAATTTATATTAACTTCATCTTTTATACTGATTTCAAAACCTTAAAATATTTATTTCATTGATAATGAAATGTAAGGATATTTAGTTTGTCTAACATGATTTATGAAATAATATACATTTGCTTACTAATGGAAGCTAATTTTAATGCTCACGTTTTAAGTATTTTTAATGGTTCTGTTAGTTGGTGTTATTAATTGCTTCGGAATCGGGAATTATTATTCCTGATTACAAATAGAAGTTAATGCTCTTAATATTATCATTTTAAAAATCCTTAAACAATGAAGATATGATTAAACATAATTAAGTGATTCGAAGTTCGGAATACTCGTTAATAATAAATACTTCATAACAGTATCCGTAGGACAAGGAAAGTTAATATTAAAAGAAATTGCTATACCTGAAACAAATCACTCCTCTTTTGGCCGACACATGGTAGCAATGAAATTTGAATGATTTATTTACATTTTTAAGAGTGATTTTTGAAGAGTGAAAATTGAAAATATCAGGATGGAATGCAGCTTAGATAACCGCTTTGCAAAGTCATTTTTTGGCTCTGTTAATGTGCCAAAACCAGAAAACTCTTCTTCTTGCGCACTTTAAAAGCCTAAACTTGTATATAACCTATGCATCTCAAACATTTGTGCTTGTACAATTTTGTGTTGTTGTTGTGCCTGATTAACATGCTCTCTGCGGAGCATCTAATTTTGTGTTGTTCTTGTGTCTGATTAACTTTCTGTCTCCGGAGTATCTCCCCAAGTGACCCTCCATAAATTCTCGCCAAATCACCACTTTTCAAAATGAGGTAAAGCTATATTTTTACACACCGTTTTCCTCAATAGGGCTGGAATAAATGACCTAAGTAATATTTATAATGTGTAACCGTTACAGTTAATTTTACAACGAGTGGGATGGAAAAACTAAGAAAATACGTAATAACAGTTATCCATCAGATCTATTGTGGAAAAAGTTATGGACCATATAGCACTTATTTAATTATCGCTAACTGTATCATATACACATATCATATATATATATATATATATATATATATATATATATGTATGTATATAGAATCCCGATAATCCGAACTTCGGTAATCCGAACATACACTTAATCCGCAGCGAAAAATCAAAAAGAACTAACGCTGTAATAATGTACCGCTCTTAATAATGTAGTGAGCTAATTATTCATGAAATTTGAAAAGATCTGTTAATTTTTTTTTCATGGAGCTGAAAAATTAATTCCCCTTGCAGCGAAATTACGCCAACACGTCAGAAAAATGGTGTTCGCATAGTTCGTGGCGGAGTGTTGCTCTACTTAGCGTAGCACTACATTGAATGCAGCCGCAGCGTCTCCTTGGGATACCCTCTACTCTCTGTCAACGTCTGCTTCATTTTCAATCTCATCTGAGACATTGATAAGTTCTTTCAAAACCCTTTCAACAATCTTCTGATCGTCTAAAATCCAACAGTCGAGAACTGTGATGTATTGTTAGAACAACTTACACTCTACTGTACTGTGCAATACTGTACTTACAGTACAGACATACCTTATAAAATAGCTTCGACATACATTATAAAATAAACTGTAATCACACGTAATTATGTAATTTAAGTTTGATTTAACAAAAGATTTCGCTTAATCTGAAAAGGGTCTGGTCATTTCGGATTATCGGGACTCCACTATATATATATATATATATATATATATGTGTGTGTGTGTGTGTGTGTGTGTGTGTGTAATATCACGGGCGCTGGCCGACGAATGATTGCTGAGTGGTAGCTTTGGAACACTGTTCTCGCCCTTCTACTTGAGGTTAAAAAGATGACATGTCGCCCGGCTGTGTATCACAAACGTTTTTAAAACAGTTGCCGCAATTCATCTCAACCCTCGGACACACAAATCATACCACAAATTTCTCGAACTACATATTTATTAAAATCCCCGGCTCCTTCGCCGGTTTTTTCGCATGCTGAAGAGGCCTGCGAAATATTACGCATTCTGTAATATTTCGCAGCAGACAAAATATTACAGAATGCGTCTAAAATTAGACATCAGATAGTTTTATAAAGTCATCCCATAACGTGGCTAAAGGGCGTGATTTAATAGCTGATAGGTTAAAAGTTTAGTGTTTATCTGCAAATCTGAATTTTTTGGACCCCACGCCGCGTCGCGTCCAATTTCGTCAAAAAGTCAGCCATCTTGAATTATTTTGCCGAAGGCTGTAACAATGGAATTTAACACGAATGCCCAATAGAAAATTAAATACTTAAATAGATTAAAAAGGGGTATGTAATTTTGAATAGTAGAGTAAGGAATTAATGGTTTTAAAAGTTAAGAGTGTTGACTTTAGAAATTACTAGTTTTTTTAATATTATAGAATACCCCCCCCCCCCTGTCAGAGTAGAGGCTGACCTACAATACCTGCATTGGAGGGCAGACTCAGACGAGTGAGAAAATGGGCGTTAAAAATTTGGAATTAGTTAACGAATAATTTTTAATTAAAGTTAAATTGCAAAAAAAAATTTTAAAGGTCACGTGATGAGATGACAGAACGACAGTGTCAAATTTACTGAAAAAAATATATAAAAATCACTAAAAAGAAATACACATAATATAAAATTGAAGATTCTGCCTAATCATCAACTGAAAATTGCAGTGCAGGGTGGGCCCTCCCCGCACAACAACATCCCAGCAAAAAAAAATAAAAAATCAATTAAATTTAACCAAAAAAATTGTAAGTTATAAAATTTTCACTTTACATCAATTTTAATTTTGAGTCGACTCACACAAATAATAGAACATAACAATGTAAAAATCAAAATCAACAAAAAAATGTTAAATGGAATAGAACATGATAATAATAATTTGAAGTTATTGTACTTTCCTCCTCAACTCTCACAACATTGGGGTGAGTCCAAAAAAGTTTGTAAGGTACACATGGTAGCCTATAGTTCACTGTCCTTGATATGTTAGCTACAGTATGTTGCTTGAGAAAAGTACAAAAAAAATAATCACCGTTCGGTAGGTTCTGTGACCTACCATCTAGTAAGCGCAGAATATGCAAAAAAAATCACAATTTCTTGACTTAAAATAAAAAAAATTGTCCTTGGTAGCTGGTTACATAAAAAAAATCACAGTCTTTACTTAAATCACATTTTCAATAAATCACATTTAATAATATACACATCTTCAATATATAAATTGCATATAATATCTTATAGAACATTTATTCCATCGTCGCAAAATCTTTGATACATCAAATTCTTATTCATTATTTTTAATTTCACATTTTCATGTATCTCATTATTTTTTCTTAAAACCCATTATCTCCTTTATTTCAATATTATTTATTATTAAAAAAAATCTCTTTTCAATATTCTTTATTTATTCTATTTATTCTCATTCTAACCTTATTTATTAATTATTTATTTTTTTTAACTTTTGTCAATATTCATTATTATTATTTTTACTTGTATTCTCAATATTTATTATTCTACGTGGATATCCAATTTCTGTGTTGAAGATACCTTTACTGTATGTGTGCTCCCCAAGTCTTAGCTTCAAATTCTTTAATTCTACCTCTAAGTAGTGAGGGGTTTGTGTTTATGTTTGCGTATAAGTGTTTCTTTCTCCCTATTGTTCTCTGACTAATAAAGAGGAAGAGTCTTTTTAGCCGTACAGTGGACAAACCGTTATTCTCCCGACAGGATATGACCGCCTAGAAAAGCAACATCTTGCATAGTACAAAGATGGAGAAAAAGGAAAAATGTGCATATGTCATACCTGTGGGAGTGTAATATAGAAATGGGAGCACAAAGGTGTGGCCATCCCAAAGCCTGGTTTAGTCATTACTTAAGCATATGGTTTTCAGCACTTTAAGTGTCTGAATTGGTGAATTAAAAACAAATAAAAAAAATCAGAAAAGATATTAAAACAGCTGGGATGACATCCAACGCGCTTGTAGAGGGGTTGATAGGAACGATTATTCAAGGAAGAGAAAATTTACTGAAAGATTGAAGAAGTAGAGTTATCATAATCAGGGTTTAAATTGAGATCCAAAAAAAAATTCACATATAACAGTATTTGCGAGACAGTTTAGGTTGCGAGAAGTTTAGGTAAGACAGTTTTTTTTTAAATACTAGTTTTGTATCTTTAGTAGGACAATACACAATTATTTATATAAAAATTTAAGGATGTTCAGCATCTAAAATAAACAAAAAAAGGAAAATGGATCTATAATTTCATTATTCGTGATAGAGTTTTAATTTATCTGGTGCATTATAATATCTTAATTTGCAAGCATGGACAATTTCAGAATTTTGAAATTACTAAACACACAATAATAAAATACTCCTAATACCAATAATAATAATAATAATACCTTAATATTCTCTATTAATTCCCATAATTTAATGTTAATGTTCATAATTTTATTTCCAAAATATTATTCTATCAATTAACACAAATAACCAAAATTCTTTTACCAATACCCATATCAGTTTCTTAAGTTAACCACGAAACCGATAAACCAAAATTAATTTTTCTTTTCTTATATCACATTTTGATATGAATCATCGCTATTTTTCGCATACGCATAATTTCTTTTTAATATCTTCACAAACATATCTCTATCTCGAGAATTTTCTGGGGCGGATGAAACAAATATAACATACAATGGTTTTTTAATTCTCCAATTGTGGATTTTTGGCACCCTAAGTCATGTTATAAGGACGTTCCGTTTGTATGAAAACCGCAATACGCCTTTTAGTTCCAACTGTAACCTCCGGAAATCTCCTTTAATTAAATTTGTAAAAATACTCACGAGGTCCAAGACAAATGTAATATGGCAACAATAGTCAAAATATCTAAATTCAAAAATTTTCTTGATGTCCGAAATAATTACTAAGTTATCCATGCAGATATTTTTCAAATTTAAAACCACAAGGCTCGCATCAGATGTTTAGATTTAGAAAGCTTGATTTGAAAACCGCAAAATTCTAGGTTAAATGAATTGGAATAAGTTTGGTTCTTTTCATGATTGTTTACCAGATTATCGCTGAAAAATCAAATTTATAGTCGAATTGGCGTCCAGACACTCCCCTGTTTACCTAAAGCTCGCCCGAAAGCGGAACTCGGTTGCTTAATGTTTTTTTTCTCCTCCGCGACGATTTTGAACTGGGTGCGAAAAACAAGTATCTATAGAGTTACTACACTCGTTTAACATTTCAATTTAAAGTAACCACCGATTATTACTCTTCTTTAATCACTAAAATATTCATTACTAGAAAAGGAACATGGAAATATTATAAAATTTATACAGAAAACACACACTTATAATCATTTTATCAAATATAAGTCTCAAAAACTTCTTTAGTGCAACCCAAAATAGAAACAAAACATTCATTTTATAAAATGAAAACCTGCAATATACATTATAAGCCATTGATATCTTTCGTTTTTAATTTTATCATTTTTACTTAGCTAAATCAATAATTTGAAAATACTTTCACTGAAACACATTTATAATAAATTTTTATCAGTATCTATTAATATTAAAATTTTCACCCTCAACAATAATTCGTAAATTTTAGCTTACCAATTGAAGTGGTTATTCACACTTTTTACCATTATCCTTATTAATTTCACCATTTCATATCTTCATAATTTTACTATTTGCAGCTCTGTTCTGAATTTATCTTGGAGAAGTTCTTGGTTTAGTTAATTCTGGAACACTATCAATGATCACTTAAAGAAATTTCTTTAAGTGCTCATTTCAGAAATTTCTTCACGGGATGAAAAAAATCATCCCGTGTTTACCGTGGGATGGTACTCATATTTATTTTATAACGTTTTGTATATGTTGCTTTTATAAGCGGTTATTTTGTAGCACCTACCTAAGACCGTCGTGTCATAACGAATTCTTTTAGTTTTTTGTCATTTGATTCAGCCATATTAATTATAAACGTTTCTTTTTTGGAATATGACACCGTGGCGAAACCACTTGTGTTTGATTATGTTTCTTTGCTTAACCCACGGCTGATGAGCAAAGACTGATGATTTTCTTGATATCTTTTTGACTTTTTTCAGTCTAATTGATTGACATTTTGTCTTTTGGGTGTTAATTCACCTATATTTCTATCTTTGGGTGCTAATCGCTTTTAGGCTGCGTCATGCATATGGCTATAGCATTTGCAAACTTTACACAAATGATGTATTCGTGCTTTGTGGTTATTGGCTGCTTTAGCGCATGACCACGAATGCTATTTGTTGTTTTTCTTCATGTTGTGTATATATACATAGATATTATATATATATAGTTTCTGTGTATGAATACAATATCTTTATTCCTTCGTCCTGATTCCCTTTGTAAATTCAGCACTCTTGGATACGGATAATGACCCTAAAAGTAACTTTTGAAAATTGTGGCCCGCTCCTTGACATCACAGGACAGAGATAAGCAATTAACTTCTTTTCTCGTGTGCCAAAGTTTTAACATTGGAACTTTTCCATTCAAAATTCATTACGTTAAGCGCCTCCCGCGAAACGTGCTGGCAATCGTTGCCGACCCTGCAATTTACTCTTTAGAACTTTCATGAAATGGACTTAATTGAACTCAATTTAGGTCGCAAAAATTCATCAAATCTGGGAACTTTGAATTTCAGTACAAAGGATAGAGAGCAGAAAACATGCTTTTCTTATTACATTGTTTTTTCTTCAGAAGCGGAATTAAAAGCTCTTTAAAAAAAGTATTCAATAGGAGGAAATAATTCCCATTTCGTATTCAGAAGTTTTCTAGTGAATCCCCGTGGTAAAGAAATTAGTTGAACTAGAAAGTCGGCAACTTAAATGAAATATTAATTCCAATTTTACAAAATGTTTAGGAAAACCGTGATTTATAACCATGATTATTAACAGTGAATGTATAAGTCTATCTACCTATCTATTTATCTATCTGCCTATATATATATATATATATATATATATATATATATATATATATATATATATATATATATATATACACATATATATATATATATATATATATATACACATATATATACACATATATATATATATAGGCTCCAGGTAACCTAGCGTTGGCTTTCAGTTCTGAGGTTGCTCGGATCAAATCCTGACAAGCGCCGTGAAATACCTCCCTGTCTAGACCGGATATGAGCACGTTAAATACGTATATCGGAAAGTCCCTCTATGAGGTCATAGAAAGTGGGAGAGGGTACGAACCCTCCAGATGACGCCCCGGGGGTTTGCTCGGTCAAACTTGCAGTGGCACCTGACTAAATCGGACTTCAGCCTTGTTGTGTCATTATAAACCGGATACGCACCCCTGAGCCCACTAGCCTATATGGACCTGGTCTGGAATTAATTCCGGCCCAGGAGGGTTTAGCAACAACAACAATATTATTTAAATAAGTATTTTAAATAGCCTTGAAGACAATTACCAGGGTTTGTCAATATTTCTATTCAATACATTTAAAAGTAGGTAATGTTATAAAGAGCAGCGAATCAATATTTTGTAAAGGCATTAATGAATCAGAGGTAGTCGAAAATATCATATTTTAATAACGGCCATACAATACCCATTGTGTTAGAAAAAAGAACTAATTTCTCTTTATTTGCAAAGTAAAATTTACAAAGTAAAATTGCAGCAACATGCGAAAGAGATATCTCAATAAGGAAACCATTAATTTAACTACAAAAAAATAACACTTTTTTCCCATAATACATAATAATAAAATCACAATGAACTCCCAGAACTTTTAATAAGACTTTTGAGCGTAAGTATTCAATATTAATACATTTCTTTATTTATTCTTAAAAGCAAGTAAAAAATTATGAAACACATTTGTTGATCATCATACATTTTATAAAACACATTTTTCCCAGTATTTTTTAAGAGGGGGGGATTATAAATGGGAGAATTTCTAATTTAATTCCGGGCAGATAATTTTTTTGGATCCATATTTCACAAGGGCTCTTTCGGGTGCTTGTTAAACACGAAAACTCTTTTAAAAGCGCATAAATCTAATTTTTTTTAAATGCATGAATTTTAATGATATGTTTTGTAAAGAATCTTAATGTTTTTAAAGATACTCAGAGTTTGTTTTAAAATTATTTTAAATCAGACCATTATAATATGAAATCGCATCCTTGCCTTATTACGAAGAGAAATATTTATGCAAATTGATTTTAATTGTTTTCGATAAGTTCTTATTTCTTTTAAGTTTTCAATAAGTAGCTTTTTTTTAGCGAGAAATCACCACGAGAATGACATGAAGATATGTAGAGAAATCCTGAAATTTAATCATTAAATAAATGTGCATGCCTCAAAAGCGTTATTTTTTATGTAAAATTATTAATACAGCAATCCAAATTTTTTAATATATATATATATATATATATATATATATATATATATATATATATATATATATATATATATATATATATATATATATATATATATATATATATATATATATATATATATATTAATTTCAGGGTGCGACAGAAAGAACATTCTGATTTGGAACGTCGATAACAAAAATACAAAGCAAGATAGAGAAGGAAATCTTTTATACCTAAGTACACAGTATGTCATTGTTATCTATTAAGTTTTAAAGATTACATCAGTTAAATGCCGACCGTCATTTTCGATGCAGCTTTGAAGTCTCTTACGGAAATTTTGCATGGATCTGCTTATCATGTCCCGCGGAAACGCTGTAATTTCTTGCGTAATTGCTTGCAAATTTGTAGGTCGATGTTAGCACATTTTTGATTTAAGATAGCCCTACAGAAATATATATATATATATATATATATATATATATATATACAGTGTGTAACGAAGCTCTTGGGCAAAACTTTAAGGGGTGATAGTACACATCAAGACAAACAATATTATATAAGAAACTTAGGGTCCCAAACGTCTTCCAAAGGAGATAGACGCCATTAAAGTTTAGGGTCCGAAATTTCAAATGATTTTAAAAAACGGAAAAATGGGTCAATTCGTCAGCGGTTTTAGCTAAAATTATTGTTTTGTCAGTTTTTTCTTGAAAAATAAATTTGAAGATAAAGTAAAAAAAAAATGTCTATAGAGGGCGCTTTAGACTTTGGAGTAACGAACAACTATTTTTTACCGTTATTTTTTTATCACATTAAATGCTTTCAAAAGCTTAGCCTTAAACTTAAATTTTGAGCTCAAAATCTGATTCGTTGGGGGTGGTTAAGTAGCGCAAACGGAATTGTGTTCAGGAGTTGAAATTTGAAACTCCCTCCCTCCTGAACAGAGTTCAGTTATTCCCGATCTTGGTGCCGTAGGACTTTGTGTCGTAGACAAGGCAGCAACTACTACCTCCTAGACGTAAAATAAACTAGAGAGGGATGACAAAATTAGAAAATTTATTCATAATACTGGACATGAGCAATTTCTCCTCTCGAAATAAAAAAAAAAACAATTCGATGTACGCACGTCGTGCGCATGAATGAAGTTTGAATGAATGATGACACGTAGAAAATGGTACACGTATGATTTTCTTGTGGAATCACAAAAACTGCTCGAAAGAGCGCCCACCAGCAAGGATGCAGGCCTCACACCGCCGGCGGAGGGACTTTCGAACATTAGCAAATACCCCGGGCATCTCCCGGATATCGCCTGCTACGACGGCAATTCTCGCAACCAGTTCCTCGTTGGAGTCGACAGGGCTTGCGTAAACAAGACTCTTCATATGGCCCCAGAGGAAGAAGTCTAGACAGGAGAGGTCAGGCGAGCGTGCCGGCCAATTTACCGGACCACCCCGCCCAATCCATCGCCTTGGATATGCTGTATCCAATGCACTTCTCACATTTGCGCTGAAATGTGCAGGCGCTCCATCATGTTGGAACCACATACGAGCCTTTATGTTGGCTGGAACACTTTGCAGCAGAACTGGAAGCACCTCTTGTAGGAATACCAGATACGTTCCGCCGTCCAGGCGTCTTGGCAGAAGATATGACCCGATCAAATGATCGTGGATAATTCCGGCCCACACATTGACGCTGAAACGGCGTTGATATGAATGAAGGCGGGTAGCGTGTGGGTTAGTGTACGCCCAGTTGTGTGCATTGTGCGCATTGAAAATGCCTTCCCGACTGAAACTGCATTCATAGGTGAACAGCACGTGTGCGGCAAAGTCTGGTTGCACAGCCAATTGTTGGAGGAACCATCGTGAAAAATCGACACGTGGCTGATGGTCGGTTGCTTTCAAGGCGTGCACACGCTGCGCATGATAGAGTCGAAGGCATTCTGCACTCAATACTCGCCAAACCACCATGTGGCTCACATTTGCGGCATTGGCTACAGTCCGCGTGCTCGTCTCCGATTGCTCCTCGAATTCACGCAACACATGCTCTTCAAGTTCCGGTGTCCTGGAACTCCTGGTACGCCGAGTGTCGTGCATCCCGCTGAAAAACGAGCCGGTTTCTCTGAGACGCCGATGCAAGCGTTTGAAAGTTTTTCGGTTTGGCAAGCGTCTTGAAGGAAATCGTTTCCCGTACAATCGCCGGGCCTTCAGGGCATTCCCATCTGCAACGCCCTAAATGAAATGGATATCGGCCATTTCTTGACTAGTGTAGCTGGTCATCCTTACAGCCGACAAAAACGAAAACACGATGAATGCAGACAACCAAAGCTTTTACAGCACTTTACATCCTTACATACAGTTAGAACCATACAGTTAAATCCTTGTGTACTACACTTTGCATGCAAATCGGGTATTTTGCGAGGAGAACTTGCTCATGTCTGTTATGAATAATAAGTCTGTTATGGGGTCTATAATAAGCGCCAACCATCCTTGCTGGTGGGCGCTCTTTCGAGCAGTTTTTGTGATTCCACAAGAAAATCATACGTGTACCATTTTCTACGTGTCATCATTCATTCAAACTTCATTCATGCGCACGACGTGCGTACATCGAATTGTTTTTGTTTTTTTTATTTCGAGAGGAGAAATTGCTCATGTCTAGTATTATGAATAAATTTTCTAATTTTGTCATCCCTCTCTCGTTTATTTTACGTTTAGTGGGTAATAGTTGCTGCCTGGTCTACGACCGAGCAACCAAAATCGTGAATAACTGAACTGTGTACAGGGGAGGAGGGGGGTTCAAATTTCACCTCCTGAACACTGTTGAGTTTTCGCTACATAACCACCCCCAACGATTCAGATTTTGAGCTCAAAATTTAAGTTTAAGTCTAAGCTTTTGAAAGCATTTAATCTGATACAAAAAATAACAGTAAAAAATAGTTGTTTGTTACTCCAAAGTCTAAAGCGCCCTCTATCGGCATTTTTTTTAACTTTATCTTTAAAATTTATTTTCCAGAAAATCTTGACATAAAGAATAATTTAAGCGAAAACAGCAAACGAATCGACAAATTTTCCCGTTTTTTATGATCATTTGAAATTTCGGACCCTAAACTTCAATGGCGTCTATCTCCTTTGGAAGACGTTTGGGACCCTAAGTTCCCTATATAATATTGTTTGTCTTGATGTGTACTATTACCCCTTAAAGTTTTGCCCAAGAGCTTCGTTACACCCTGTATATATATATAATAGAAGTGTACTCGAAATACAAAATGGAAAAAAATCTGGGCAAAAGATATTTCCTGCAAATTTCGTACAAATAAGAGAAAACCAGACATCAGATGACATTTTTGGAGGAGCAAATATAGTTCTTATGTTTTTATAGTAACTTCGTAGTAATCTGTGCAAGTCGGAATGGTCTGTGAAGGGAGATTGAAGACATCTGGTGCATTCGATGTTATATGAAACGAAAGTATTGATCGAAAGCCGTAGAATGGTCCAATCTCAAGATTGTTTATGTTGCACGCGACAAGAAACACACGAATTTTAACTTAGAATATATTATACGATGGATCTAGGTTCTGGCCTTGGGATCATCAAGGGGGAAACCTAGATCAAGGCTACCCGATTCGCTGGAAATTTATATTTTTTGAACTGACTCTAACCAAGTGAGCTCGAGCTTTGCATTTTATCACAGGACAGGAAGAAGCAGACGGAAATCTAGCAAAATTCTTGATGTACCACTGTTATTAATACACATACATTTCAAGGAAAGTGCATGTATCATAGGACTAAACTAATAAGATAAATTATAGATTAAACGTGCACGATGGCACATAATTTTAACAAGAATTTTATTCTTTAAAATCGTAAGGAATTGATTTCATTCACCAGCAATATTTTGAAATTTCAGTTCTGAGGGACAATAAAATATATCGTAAATGTGTCTTTTAGTTTAGTATTTTACCTATCGGAATTTACACTTTTGCAGGCTTTATCGTGATTTCAGACTATTTCCATTGATTTTATCATCAGAGGTATCAGAATCGCGCATCAGGAAGAAATAAGTCGGGTATATTTTTTTCTTTTTTTTTCTCACGGACATTGGAAAGAAATTGGAATATCCTTGAATCAATTTATGTATGACTCTTTGAAAATTCGCTATTAAAGAAACTGACATTTTGAAAATTAGACTAGATTTGTATCTAAAATTCTTAAAATTCCCATTTTTGTTAATATAATATTATAACTTTTAACAAAAACCATCTTGAGGAACCTCATTTAAAAATGCAAATGCGATAATACGCGATGTGAATGGTACGGTTTTTGTTCTACAGGATCCTCATTAAAAATAACATTAAGGTATAACCATTTTCGCTGGAATATCAGGCAAACTTACTGTAGGTTTTAAATAAATATGTTTGATGAAAGAAACAATGCTTAAAATTAAACTTGGCATATTAAGAGCCCTCTGTAGCTGCAACTAAAAGGCGGATTGAGCTGAAATTTTGCAGATAGACAATTCAAAGGATGCGCTGAAAGATTCCTAAAAAAAAGTACTTCAAAAAATGTCCGCTAGGGAGCGCATTATAGCCTAAATACTTAAAAAGTCATGCAATAAATAACTGTGCACAAAAAAGTCATTTAAACCTTTTATTTTTACATTCTCAGGCATTATGATGTTTAAAACTGTTATTTTTACATTCTCAGGCATTATGATGTTTAAAACTGTTATTTTTACATTTAGAAGCATTATGAAGGTACAAAAGTTGATAAATGTGGCACTGCAAGTGAAGGAAGAAAGAATCTGATTTGCATAAGCATACGAATTCAAAGTGAATTCTGGATATCAAAAGGATGAAATGGAGTGAGAATCATTCTTTCAGTTAGGATGGCTATTAACTTACAAGAACGTGCATTAATCGTAAAACGTTTTCGTCAAAACCAGGGAAATGCTGTTGCAGCTCTTCACGAATTCCGAGGTCAAAAGAAATTGCGTCGAAGTCCAAAGTCTCCACAAGGTGTGAGAGACATGATATCTCGATTTGAAAACACTGGGTGTTTAAGCGTTCAAAGTGGCAGAGGGCGAAAGCCTATCAGCGAAGAAGTCGTTTCAGAAGTAGCAACGACCGTTGTCGAGCAGTCACTGACAAATGATCATGGAGTCAGCAGTGCACGTGCAGTGTCGCAACAATTAGACGAAATGTGTAGAACAGTGCAGAAGATCCTGAGAAAAAGTGAATTTTTTTCCGTATAAGATCAGCCACAACCAGAAACTGCTTCTCACTGACAATGACCGTCGCTTATCTTTTGCCCTGACTTTTACTTGCCCGAATGGAAGTCGGTGACTCCTGGCCGTCGAGCATTCTCTGGAGTGACGATGCTCATTTTTATCTGAATCGAACAGTGAACACCCAGAATTGTCTAATTTGGGACTTGGAAAATTCACGTGCCTTCTACACCGCAACACTCACCTAATTCCGCAACACTCGCCTAAAGTTACCATCTGCTGTTGATTCTCTTCCCAATTTATCCTTGGACCATTCTTTTTCGAAGAACTTAAAGATAATGGCCTGTTACATGTTCTGTGACAGCCCTCAGATATTGTGACATGCTCAGCAGTTTCGTTTTACCTCAACTCCAGCAGCGACAATGCCTTGAGTCTATTACTTTTATGCAGGATGGTGCCCCACCACATAATGGAATCTGTGTGCGGAGGTTTTTGCGACAACATTTTAAGGATGACAGGGTGATTAGCCGATCTTTTCCTACTTCTTGGCTAGCCCGTTCTCCTGATCTCACTCCGTGTGATTTTTGTTTATTGGGCCATTTAAAGAACGTTGTTTGTAGGGGGAATGTTACAGCTTTGGTTGACCTAAAGGACAGCATAACTTTGTATGTTCGACAGATTACTGGCGACCAGCTGCAGACCGCTATTGAACACGCTGTTCATCGCCTGCACATTTTACATACTAATGACGGAGCCCACATTGAACAATTTTTTTTACATCGCTAGACAGTGTGTAACAAATAAATTATGCTTGAATTTGAATTTATAACTTGTTTAAATTATATCCATGTAATGCGCCCCCCTAACGGACATTTTTTAACAATTTTTTTTCTTGGGGAATCTTTCAGCGCATCTTTTGAATTGTCTATCTACAAATTTCAGCTCAATCCGCCTTTTATTTACAGCTACAGAGGGTTCTGAATAGGCCAAGTTTAATTATGATCTCCTGGTATACTACACAAAGAATGTCCACGTGTATGTTTCTAGCACATTTAGTATGTTTTCGATTTATAGTCTTTTGCAGTGATACTTTCAGTTTTTCTGTACGTATGGTTTCGATCAATAGAACTGAAGTTCGCAAAAAAAAAAGAAAAAAAAAGAGTGCAATCTACGATTTCCGATAAAAAATATAATTGTTATTTCGAACTACTTTTTCAATAAAATAACCCAAACTGCATGTTTGTACGATGGTAATATTTCCAGATATCAAAGCTTTAAGCTGCACTATCCACGCGTTTTTTTGTGTATCAAGTTAAACACCTGCTCTTAAGTCAATCTTTAAATGAGATATATATTCACTTCCTTCAGATCGATATATCTAAATTTCCTTACACGGTATCCTGACTACATTTTGTATAATGTTCGTTTGTTCATTAAACTGTCTTAAGGATTTCAAATTTAGTGTAAAAATTCTAAAAAAAACATTGTCTCTCTAGCAAAATGCATTTGCAAATATATGTTATTTTGGCATTTGAAGTGATTAAAAATTTTATAAACAAAATTCTTATAAAAACGTGAAGAAAAATAACTAAGGCATATATCCTATACAAAAAAGTAGAAAGAAAAATCGCATATTAGCGCTATTGGTTAAGAACATATTAAAAATAAATTTAACTTTCGGTTAATTTTAATTAAAAAAACTTCAAACAATTATCAGAATGCCAACTTTTTTAACGTAGGATTACGTTCCTCCATAATGGTCCTCCGGAAAGGAAAATTTCAGACGCTAAAACCATCCGCCTGTACCTCGCGAGTTATAATTTTGGCAGCGTGCCAAACTCAGTCTGAATTGCTTGGACATGCAGTAAACAGTTAAACAGAAAAGTACCAAAATGCGTCACAATTTTGACGTACATATATATATATATATATATATATATATATATATATATATATATATATATATATATATATATATATATTATATATATTATATATATATTTATATATATATATAATATATATATATATATATTATATATATAGTACATATGTATATATATATATATATATATTAATATATATATATATATATATATATATATTATATATAATATGTACATATGTATATATATATATATATATATATATATATATATATATAATATATATATGTACATATATATAAATATATATATATATATAAATATATATATATATATATATATATATATATATATATATATAGATACATATATATATATAACACATATATACATATATACATACAAACGAGGTAAGGAACGATAAGTAATCCTACGTTAATAACCCGTGGTACTTTCGTTAGAAAAGACTACCTGAATTTTTGTTTTTTACTTTTTTATGTACAAAGTATAATCAGCTCAGGAATTAAACGAACTGCATTAGAATTCTTAAATGAATGCTGTGGCCGCTGATTTATCCTGCCATACTGTTAATCTAACCAGGATTCCACTTTTAAAACAAATCAATTCGGCCTTATATACATCTTACTAAATTCCCTCACATTTACAGGAAAATATTCATCGGAATATTGCCCAAAATACTCACCAAGAATTTCCTTGTTTACAATGTGGAACAATTTTATCGCATTTTTCGCAAGTGTAAAATACTTCTAGAAACTAATTTCTACCACAATACAGTCCAAATGACTCCAATGCTATAATTTGGTGAATGGAATTAGCAAGAGATTAAATTAAATTATAATCCTTGACCTCGATGAGATTTCTAATTGAAATTTGTTAACAAACTTTGTTGTCTTACGCATGGTTAGTAATACTAATTCTAATCATGAGTCGGAATGGAAAACTGGATTTCGCCACTACGAACTCCAATTAATCGTCTCTAATTCCTTCAAACTTTTGGAATATTGTAACATACATACATACATATATAAAATGTTGGTTAGCACAAATGAGCAATTCACCGGTTTATTAGAGTTTTAACTAACAAATTGGAGATACATGATGTGCATTTTGGATATTAAACTTCGGTAAATTCGGATTGTATCATATTTTACGAAACTATTTATAGCAGGTCATCATTATGTGAACCTTTCCTATAATATTTGGTGATTAGTTGACGTTATGAGAGATAAGTAGTTAACGTGCATTTACTATATTCCTCGTAAAACTATCCGAATGAAAAGCTTGTGATCATAAATATAGTTTATTACGTTATTAATGCTTTATAATTTTAATTAGAAGATGCAGAGATAGCAAGCAAGCTGCTGTCTCTTTATATAATAATAAACCTCTGTGCTCGCTTGTCAGTAGTTCAGTGTAGCATAATCGTAGTATTATATCGCCAGATTTGTAAGAATACGGTACCCGTATAGAAGTGGAATTAAACAAGTTTCGATTATATCGTGACATGAAATGTAGATTCACATTTTTTTTTCAGTTATGCCGATTTATAGGTAGTTACGGTCCAAAGTTTCTGAGATTATGTAGCTATTATTATAAGTTTGACAAATTAGCGAAGACTACCAAAATGTTCAGAGTATTGTTAATAGCTTAAATGTTTTATCTAAATAGAATATAGAGGAATTGAAAAGAGCTAAAGATTTCATCGTTAAGTTGATAATTCAAAGAAGTCAACCATCTAAGGAGTTCAATGCTCAGCATATTGTTAATAGCTTAAATGCTTTATCTAAATAGAATATTGAGGAATTGAAAGGAGCTAAGACACTCATCGTTAAGTTGGAAGATGGTTGAATAGAAGAATGATTGAATAGAAGTTGAATAGAAGATGGTTGAATCAAAGAAGTCAACCATCTAAGGAGTTCAATGCTCAGCATATTGTTAATAGCTTAAATGCTTTATCTAAATAGAATATAGAGGAATTGAAAAGAGCTAAGACACTCATCGTTAAGTTGATAAATCAAAGAAGTCAACCATCTAAGGAGTTCAATGCTCAGCATATTGTTAATAGCTTAAATGCTTTATCAAAATAGAATATTGTGGAATTGAAAGGAGCTAAGACATTCATCGTTAAGTTGGAAGATGGTTGAATAGAAGAATTATTGAATAGAAGTTGAATAGAAGATGGTTGAATCAAAGAAGTCAAACATCTAAGGAGTTCAATGCTCAGCATATTGTTAATAGCTTAAATGCTTTATCTAAATAGAATATTGAGGAATTGAAAGCAGCTAAGACACTCATCGTTAAGTTGGAAGATGGTTGAATAGAAGATGGTTGAATCAAAGAAGTCAACCATCTAAGGAGTTCAATGCTCAGCATATTGTTAATAGCTTAAAAGCTTTTTCTAAATAGAATATTGAGGAATTGAAAGGAGCTAAGGAATTCATCGTTAACATTTTACATAAAAGTTTGCAGACGATATCTACTATAGATGTACTTTAAATGAAGCGTTCTGGATATTTCTTGATCTCAGTAGTAGAATCCGTCAGCGTCAGCGTTACTCTATTGAAATATATTTTACTAGTTACAAACCTCCAAACAATTAGACACGATGTTGTTAAGGTCCGTGATTGGTTAAAAATATGTCAATACGATTAACGTTGACGCTGATGAAATCGAGTAAAGCTGACGCTGACGAAATCTATGCGAACAGCTCCTATGTGAACGAAGATAGTTTTTCCACGAGGGAACGGAACAAGAACGTCCATTCAGGATTCGAATTCGAACTCACTCCGTGGAAGCTCGTGACGCTAACGAACATAATGGTTTGGCGGCATATGTTATTTATGTATAGTATATATATTTTGAATCTTATAATTAGTATTATTATTAATTCGAGAATAATTTTATATACAGCTGATTAATTCTCCGCTACGCAGATATTAACTCGGTATCTAATTTTCTCGGGGAAATAATGCTACTATCTAGGGGATCTTTCAATAACAGCACGAAAGTAATTTATTGCAAGTTACTCATATTTAAATGCTAATACGTGATTTGGGTATGACATGTCTTTAATTACTTGTTCAGTCAAGTTTTAAAATAAGGATATACTTAAAGTAAACAACACTAATGGGATAACTAGGGGATAGAATGAAAGTTATCTTTTTGAAAATAATAGCTCACTTATGACGGATTTTCAACGTAACGACTGCAGGTATGAAATTTTTATTTTCGGCCCCAAAATACGCTTTTATTTGAGAAATTCGGTGAATTATTTTCCTATACTAGATAAAAAATTAAAAATTAATCGTCTAGAATATATTACAATATATAAATTCGAATAAATCACATTAGTTCGTAGTTTATAATTATGTTCTAATATAATCATATACTACGTAATGTAATTATATACTACGTTTCGAATAAATTTTATTAATATGTGGATAACTTTTCGAGGTTTAACTTTTTTTTGTTCATTCATTCCTTTGGAGCTTTCAAACGTGAAAGTAAACATAACGCCCTTTTCGGATCATTAATCGCATAATTCCCAGATCCGCTAGCGAAGTGAGTGAATTCCCGCAGGCATGACAGTATATGTTCAGAGAGGTATTAGAATGAATAGACGAGCTCGAAAACCTTATACATTACTAGCTGAATACACATGCTTAGCTACGGAGTACATTTTTGGATAATTACAATGAAAAAATAAAGAAATTGCTTTTCAAAGGATTTCCTTATAAACAATATTTTTTTGCTTCTTCATTGGGCCGTACTAATATTACCAGACTTGTCCGCGAACTTACGCGTGAGCAAACTACATAAAACTGACGGTGGAGAAACAATTTTCCATTAAATCTACGCCAGCGTAATTTGAAGTTTGGCTTTAATACTTATCTATCGTCATGGTGAAGCATACTTTGAGGGGATATTGCAGTTTTAGAAATAGGTTTGACTTAATATCCACAAAATATACTAATTTGAATTAAATTCTTAAAAAACTTCCATCTCAATGAGTCTAGTGGTTGAATTTTATCTTTTACCATATTTTAATGTTTTTTCGTCAATTTATTTCGTTTTTATGCACGTGACGTAAAATTAATTTAAAGTATAAAAAAAATGAAAAGATACCACGTGATCAGCATTTAATAAATTAAATTCTAAAAATTAATATTTAAAAATTCACCAAAAATCAGAAAATGCAGGTAAAGATTCGAAAAAGATTTCATTTGAAAGGAAGTTTTATGGTTTTCTCGTGATATGAATTTTATAACCCTCAGATTATTATTTTACATGCAAACTTAATAGAAGTTACAAAAGCTGCTAAAAAATTAGTTTTAAGAAATCTAAGAATTTTTCGAAAATCTTTCTTAGTGCATCCCTACACTATAAGAAGAATCACCATGCAAAATTTCGGCCCTTTAGGCCAGCTATTTACTCTGTGCGTTATCTGTCAGTCAGTCAGTCACGGAACTGTTTTATATATATAGATTAATATTAGCTGAAAGGCTCATTAAAGAGAGATTTAGTGATTCTGACACATGTTAAGTACGTCTACAAGATATTTTTCAGCACTAAACAGTGATGAAAATAAAAGATACAACCTTTGTGCTCGAGGAATAAACAGTAAAACCAACGTAAATAAGGCACAAATAGCAATAAGATGCAATTATTTTGCATACGGCCGTTTCGAGGCTACAAAGGAGCTTCTTCATCAGTGCAACAACTTAGTGGCAGCTCAAAAATCCGAAGGCTAAGCGACCAGACCAGTGCACACGCACTTAAATAAGATTACAATCCAGTGAAATAAAATGTCTGACGTTAATAGGCTTTGTAATTTGCGCATCAAGAAGTTTAGATATTTGAATCATTTACATTTCCTTCTGGACTGTAAACGTTTTAAGATTATACCTAATTTTATTTTACTGGATTGTAATTTTATTTAAGTGCGTGTGCACTGGTCTGGTCGCTTAGTCTTTGGCTTTTTGAGCTGCCACTAAGTTCGTTGCACTGATGAAGAAGCTCCTTTGTAGCTTCGAAACGGCCGTATGCAAAATAATTGCATCTTATTGCTATTTGTGCCTTATTTACGTTGGTTTTCCTGTTTAAACAGTGATACTGATAGCCTTGGAACTACTGGGGGTCATAAGAGACGTATTTTGGCTAACGTATCAGACATGTTACGGATGGCCTCGTTTGTGTCCAAAACTAGATTTTGTGATATAAAGGTTTTGTAAAACATTTATTTATAAAAAACAAATTGTATGCATCTAAAAATATGATCGGAATTTTGTTCAATTTGTTATTACTGATGGTTCTGACAACACTTCTGCGGCAACCGTCGTTTAACTTCGGTTCTCGCATATCGTACAGACCTTGCTTCATTCGGTAGAAGTGTATATCGCAATAGATAATTTAAAGGCATTTCCTTATAGAACAAACATTTAGTCTTCATGAAGATCAACAGCGTATACACTGTTCATTCTACACTACTTATCAAAAATCAAGGAAAAACCACAAAAAGAGGGATAACACGTTCAAAACTAGGCCAATCTGTTTCAAATTTGAATATGTTGTTAAATAAAAGGTGCTGAACAATAATACATTATGCAAAATAGTGGCGCTGCAGTTGGAATACGTCATTTGGGAGGAGCATAAAAGTGCATGTCTCAGAGCAAGGCGGTAATTGTCGTTGCGAGGCTGAGATTAGACATCTGGCATAGCCTAATTTTAACAATGACCTCCAGGCATCATTTGACCGAAGAACTGTGATGGCGAGCTCTTGGGAGACTAGAGGCAGGATAAATTCAGAGAGAAGTGGCCAGATGGATAAATGTGAGTCCGTCTGTGGTTCATAGACAACAATTCCGAACCACGGATTCGGCATCCAGGAGGTTCAGCCAAGGACGGCCATACGCTACGACGAGTGCCGATGACCGATATTTGTCCTTATGCGCACGAAGGAATAGACCCGCAACTCTCTGAAATCAGATCCTCCCTCGCTGCAAGCTCGGCAACCGTGTGTAGAAGGCGTCACGAAGGTGGTCATCTTGTGAGGAGACCAGCCATTTGCGTTCCGCGCACGTTACGCCATAGGCGGGAACGTTTGCAGTGGGCAGTCAACATGTCCACTGGACGCGTGATCAATAGAAGGCCGTTTTCTTTACGCATGAGTCGAGGCTTAGCATCCAAAGCGATAGTAGGCGTATATTGATTTGGAGAGAACCTGGAACTCGTTTTCATCCATCACACATCCGTGAAAGAGATGCATACGGATCAGGCAGTGTCTGTGTTTGGAGTGGTATCTCTTTGGGTGGACGCACATACCTCCATGTCTTTCCCCGTGGAAATGTGAATGCTCACACCTATAGAGATGACATCCTTGATTCTTATGTGCGCCCTTATGCAGGGGACATAGGTGATGCTTTCGTGCTACAGGACGATAACGCGAGACCTCACATGGCTCGCATCTTGGATACTTATCTTGAGAAGGAAACAATTCAGCGCATGGAGTAGCCAGGTCGATCACCGGACATGAATTCTATCGAGCATGTTTGGGACGGTTTAGGACGACGTATTGCTCCTCTCAATTCTACTCCTAGGACCCTAGCCACGCTTTCAACTGCTTTGCAAGAGCAATGGATCTCACTTCCTACCGAACTCATAGACTGCATAATTGACAGCATCACACATCGCTGTATGTGGTGTATTGTTTCTCGGGGGATCATACGCCATATTAAAGGTACTTTTCCTATACCAAACTGACACATCCGATTTGTTCATTGTATACATATGCTAGTTTCTATAACACCATAATTGTCTGGCGAGTTATTTTTATGCTATTTTATACCCACCTATGTGTTGTATAATATTTATAAGTTTCATTAAATGCTACTCGTAACTTTTTGAGTAATCGCTATTTTTAGTGACTTTTCCATAATTTTTGATAACCAGTGTAGTTGCTTTTAAAGCACCATGTCAGTGACGTGACAAGAAAATCGGTTCTTCACATTAACTTCAACTGGTTACAAACCCGTCGGACGGGTTCCATAATTTTACGTTACAAACCCGTCGGACGGGTTCCATAACCAGTTGCGCCGTGTGCGTGGTTCCATTCAATTACACAGGTTACGATTCATCACGGACTGGTTTGTGATTGGAGTCAGTTTTCAGTTTCTTTTGAGTTGCTCCGTGTGCAGACGGCCTTACACTTCACCTTTATAAGCAGAAAGAAATTGAAGTTGTTTTGGTCTAAGGAGTTAATCATAGTAGTGTGGCATTGAAAGAACCACCAGGAAGTAAGTAAAGTATTAAGTTATAATATTTATTTCTGTTAAACAGACTCTTTCAAATGTTCCGAAGTTAGGACAGGCAAATTCTCCGGTAACATTCTGACAATTTATCCTTCTAATGCTATTGATCGGTGGAAAAAGATTCTAGTGACTAGTAGCAGAATCTATTAGAGGAGAGTAAGGGTGTAGGAGGTGAAAAACGTAGTTGTCACTGAACTTGGAATTTGCTGTCTTACCGCTTAACTCTGACTATATTTTACTCAATATGACTACAAAAATCGCATTCAAACAATTTTATTAAGTGAGTGATCCTTGAAAATGAATTCGAGTTGTTACTGGTATGAATAGTTTTATGTTTTTCTGTATTGTCAAAAAGTAAGGCTACCATTCATACCAGTTACCATTCACTAGTTACCAGTTACCATACTACCATTCATATCAGTTAAAACACCAATCTCATCTATTTAGGTACTGCAGTATGAATGACTGCACACCTTTCTTTAGAAAATGGTCGGAACATGATGTTAGGTGCTCCTTTGACAATCATAGACGCTACCGTTTAACGTAAAGTTATTTTCGTCCAGCCATCTTTTGCAAAATGAGGACTAAACTGAGCGTTCTCTACAGCTAAAAGCCGATTACAGACGATGGTCTCAAACATACAGGCTAATTACGATAATCGAACACGTAGACTTTGGTTTAGAGATTAGCCTCAAGCGATTCGGCTCTCGCCCGATCGTAAGAATGAAGCTCAGAACTATGTCTTTCAGTGATATTTTTCTTCCGATGCCTTATAGCATGTAGAATATTATCTCTTGAATTTCGTTTAAACGTCTCTTAAAGTCTCTTGGGTTCTTGGGTATATAACAAAAGAAAATTCATGTAGTCACTTCCAACGAAACTACCACGGGTTATTTACGTAGGATTACTTATCGTTGCTTACCTCTTTTCATATATATATATATATATATGGTCACAATTTTGACGCATTTTGGTACTTTTATTTTTAACTGTTTACTGCTTGCCCAAGCGATAAAGTCTGGGTTTGGCGAGCTGCCAAAACTATAATTCGCAATGCAGGACATCTGAAATTTTGCTTTCCGGAGGACCGTTATGGAGGAACGTAATCCTACGTTAAAAGTCTGTTTAAACCAACCAATCGGATAAAATCGATAACAGGGACAAATATAAAGGGTCAAATGATATGTAGCTACGTGACTTCTTACTCACGACGTTATTAATTACAGTTGTTGTAACCTTATTTGTTACTAGCTTTGAAACAATAGAGTTTGTTTTAAAAACTCTTATAAACAAAACAATGTCATTTTATATCTAGATAAATATTGTTTAAAGGGCCGTGGCGGCCTTATGGTACAGCGCGCTGGTTTTCGGTGCTGAGGGTGCTTGGATCGAATCCTGGCAAAGCGCCACTAAAATGCCTCCGTTTGTGTCGTCCCTTCATAGAGGGCAATACTGGTCCGCCTATATGTCACCCCCATAATAAAGTGCCCAGCAAAACTGCGGTGAATTATAGGCGAATTAATAACGAAAAAGTATTGTTTAATGTAAAATAAACCGGGCTTGTCAGATGTATGATAAAAATTTTATTAATTTCCCGTGTTCCTTCACGGAATCTTCAGCATATATTATTCGTTCACCCAATTAAGAAATGCACTCTAGCAGCAGATGCCAGATGCACTCTGCTTGTTTAAATTAGTAAGCAGAGAGGGCCCTCGAAACCAATTTTAGGAGTAATGGGAACCCTTGCCCTCTGCAGTAACAACGACTGAAGGAGGCATGTGTACGTTCCAATACTGCATTTTGTTTACTCTTTCATCATCTCCACTTTGATAATTTAATCGAGCAATTCAAATCGGTCGTTTGCAGCACCCAATTAAATTCCATAGATTGTTAAAATCGATTTTTCCAGGTTCATCCATTAGTCACGATTTCGATTCTCTCTCGGTTATCTGATAAGGGGTGTAGAATGTTGTGGGGGAATCTTTGGTTATCTTTAAGGTTTTCCCGTATTTTCTAAATATAAATGTGGTATATAGGCAGAAATGAAGATTAAAATGCACGTTGATTCGTTTCGCAATAAAGCAAAAAGATGTACACGTGGATGCATGCAAAGATATATGAGGATTCCATTACGTGCTTATACGAAATTCTTAGAATTTCATAAAATGCTTTGTTTACAGACGTCTAAAAAGAGAAATTTTCGTGTATTGCGCAACCTAGGAAAACAATGTTCCTTTCTTTTGGATGAAATTTATGCATCGAAATATGTATTTATAAATCGTATCAATATCTTTTGCATTTATATGAAAAAGGAGAAGCAAATGCAGATTTATTTTACTGCATAGATATCTTTACTTTCTATTTCAGGTAACAAGATAATAAAATTTTCTATATGAATTTTTGTTACATTTAGAACTTAAATAAAGGTTAAAATAGCGTCATTATTGATTTATGAATAATATGATATGGAAAATCCAAAATGTACCAACACATTTTTTTTTGTTGTTTCTAATGCTGGAAGTTCGACACTATGTCCACATACGCTTCGGGCTGAAGTGAGCGGCTCCGGTTTATATTGTACAACAAGGGTCGGAGTCCGTCTTAACTAGCTGACACCTCAAATTTGACCGAGCACTAACAGGGTTCGACATATGAGAGGATCGTACCCTCTCCCAAACTTTCTGACCTCATAGAAGGGATTTCCGATGTACGGATTTAACGCGCCCTTATCCGGCCTAGACACGGGGGTATTTCACGGTTCGCTTCGGGATTCGATCCGAGCACGCTCACCACCAAAAGCCAGCGCGCTACCACAAGGCAACCTCGAGCCCATCGACAAAATATTATACAAGGTAACAAAAAATGTTTGTTGTGTTTTAGCAAACTATCACTTTAATTCCAAAGCTTATCCATATAAGTGTATGAACGGCGAATTATCGTAATTGACCGTCGGTGATTTACGGTGGGAGGAAAGTCGCACCGTAAAAATCTGACGAAACGTTCATCAATCATGTTCCGCGTTGTTAGAACTTTGACACAGCCAATGAGTGATCACTCATTAAAGGCAGCTTATTGCTTTTTCCCCAATCCTTAATAATTCAATAGACAGTCATGTCAAAACTCTTTGCAATAATTTTGTATTACCATTCCTTAAATTCACAGTTTTATCTTCAAATGATATTATACTTACTACGCCACAATAAGTAATTTGAAATAAATGGAATTTTTATTGATGAACAGAAGGTGAAAAAAAAATCGGAAGTTCAGATTTATGGATGGGTAGAAATAGTAAAGGATATAGAGTTTACACCAATGTATTTTTTTAAATATTTTTTTAAAGTCAGGAGTAAACGGAGACAAAGCTTGAACTCCTTTTTTATACTCAATTTAACTGAATACGAACACGGCGGGACTTACAAACAAAGATAACTAAAATACATTGATATAATTAACTAAATTTGAAGAGGTTTCTAAAATTTATCAATGTACCTTTTAGAATTAAAATTTTGTAAAAAGCATTCCGTAGGGGGTGCTCTAATTAAAAATTATTTCGTTATCGTTCCTTGAAACGAAAAATAAAAACTTTGTGCTTCCTTAACATATTATTATTTTTACATTTAATTGTTTTTGTTCCGAAAAAAACCCCTTTTTTTAGTTAATCAATGAAAAATGCAAGCAAAAAATTATCATTTTTCCCTATTACTCACGTTTTCTCCCTAGAAACTAGTCTACCTTAAAGAAAATGGTAACAATTTGACTTAATTAATTTTCTTTCTTTGTATCGGTTTAAATTTCACCAAAACTTAAAAAATAGTGCGTAGAAAATCAAAGTTAAAAAAAATTGTCTTAATTAATACCAGCAAAAAGTAATCCTGCACAAAGGTTTCTTAAAAAAATATTCCGAACCAAGAGGTTTTACCGCATTTTAAAAGCTTAGAAATTTGACTTAAGAAAAAGGACTAATGACCGAAAAAGGAAAGCGAAGTAATGAATCGATAAATATCTGTGATGCAGCGGGTAAACAAAAGATGTAAAAATTCATACACAAACACATATGGGACCTCAAAACAAACACTTGAGCAGGCGTTTAGAACTTTGTTTACTCACGTACATAAAAAATTCAAGAAATTAAATACCTTCACCAGCTGACATGCCAGCTAGATTATTAATACAGAATTTTTTGTAAAACACTGAAACGAATTACTTCAAGTGTGTAATGGACTATTAAAAAAAACAAAAATTTAACTCAGGAGTAATACTAAAGTTATTTATTTATTACAAATGTCCGGAAGATTGGCTATGACGTCATTTGTTCACAGTAAAGGGCGAGGCTGCTGGCCATTCATTTAAGGGGGCACCGTATAGGTGGCCAGCATTACCCTTTACAAGCCGGTCCCGTAATATAGAACCGAGTCAAGTGACGAAACTGGAACACTTGACCCCGCAGCTCCAGAGGTAAATGTAATAAAGTATTTATCATATTATAAAGCGATTAATAATTGTTATTAAGCGATTAAAATGTTGATTAATAGGATTTTGGCCGCTAAATATAGACGTTTAGTCCTTTAGAGCAGTGCTCCCCACCCTTTCTATCACCGCTGACCGGTCAACGTTTGATAATTTTACGACGGCCCGCTGAGGGAGGACGTTAATTGTTTATATCTTTGCAATGTTTTTATTAACTTGTTTGTGCGTGCGTGTGTGTTTGTTCCTTACAAATCCTGCAATCGATTTTTAACTAAGTTCCCGACTAGCTAGACATTTGAAACTTTTAGAATAGCTCAGAACACGATGACAATGCATATTTTTAATACTTTTAGCCATCTTTAAGCAGATTTGAATTCAGTTTCAGTTAATTTTGTTTTGTAGACTGGTGCAGCCGTCTGTCGGCCGGGACGGGAACGAAAAGTTAAACGCAAGTTAACTTCCAATTAACTTAATTTTCTTTCAAGTTGATGGGATAATTCATCAACAAAAATTTTGTAAAAGCATTTATTAATACATAAAATTGTCAAATTTATATGATTCAACAGAAAATTTAAAAACATGGTATATACAAAGTTATTTATATCTTGTAATTATTGATTATTTTGATTTAATAATGGATGATATTATAATTTTGATGAATAAATGACATTACATTTATTTATTCTTCAATAAAAAACTCATTTTATTTATTTATTTGTTTCGTTTTTTTTCTTTTTTCAGGAAAGCGCATTTATTTTCAATTTTATGACTGCAATTTTATTTCATAATCTTGAAATGTTTAATAAACAATAAACTAATTTAAAATAGTTACAAGATTTCTTCTGTTACAAAGGTATAAATTAGCCCAAACCCGAAAAAGTCGCACTAATCCGAGAGAAATACACCACAGTAAATAAAATGGAAATAATTTAAAGTCCCTTGGGCGGCCCGCCGGTACCATTTGATCCACGGACCGGTACCGGTCCGGGGCCCGGGGGTTGGGGTCCACTGCTTTAGAGCAAAGGATTTGCCGAGCTAAATTCGTTATTTCGTATATTTTTAAAATTACTTTCAGTTGAAGCTCATGTCTGATTCTAAAAATTCTCATGCGTACGTGGAAAAAAAAACTTTCAAGACAGCCATAAGTATTTAATACAAACATTTGAAATTGTCGGTTTTTGTCACTTTTGGCCTATAACAGATTGATTGCATTAGTATCCAGATCATTTCTAAACTGAGCAACATTTCGTTTCTATTTATAACAGGTTTGGAAATGTATTGATTGTATTTGAAGGTCCTCTAAATACGGCTCTGACAATAATCGGTCTGCTGAATGCCAGATAATTTGTTTTGCGTGCCACTTCTGGCAAATGCATGCTAAATGTTCGCCATTTATGATTTAGAACAGACGTATCAAACACGTGTGATCCGGAGGCGGTCGCATGCAGCCGCAGCGCATATTTTTTCATAAGTGATTTCATTAGACTGGGAAAACAAGGGTTTGTTGCCAGCATTTTATTTTATTTAGTTACATGTCTTACGGCATATACGAGTACGGCATAGTAGTTTGCGTGTGTGGTTGAATCAACCTTCCCTATTTATTACTATCTTTTCAATCGTTTCTTCATTTTTCCCAGCGTCCATTTTTTCAAAGAATTGACAATATGTGATCTACATCACGAGATTGATAGTATATACCAAACTTTCTACGTTTCCCTTATGAATATGGGCATTATTAGTCTGCAGTATATGTCAATCATGAGGTAGATATTCATAATGGCAAGCAACCACTTGACCGCATACACACACGTATAATATTTTCCTAGAATACTTAAATTGGAATTTCAAAAATTGATCTATTAATTATTTTCTAGTAAGCATAGATTAAATTTATGAAATGATATGCTCAAATTCACTTTATGTTAAGCCCGGTTTATTGCATAAATGCATAAACGAATAAAATAGCGCACAATTGATGCATTCATAATTGACGCATGAATAGTTTCATTACATTCATAAATTCATTGATTTTCAATATTAAAATAAATCCTTCCCACTAGAAACTTATTGAAAGCTTATTATATTCGTCAGCAAAAGAGTATTCGATATAGCCGTAATTAACATTTAATTGTTCCTTTGTTAAAATAATTCATCATATTAGGAGCCTGAAACCTTACACTCCCAAATCTATTACCGTTGATTAAATTGTTACATTATATCGATTTTTAATAATTCAAGTTGCATACTCAATACAGTCAGAGCTACGCAGAGCTACTTTGCAACTAAGTGAATATTTAGCATAGCACTTGAAACTAATTTACAGAAATAATGAAATCTTTTATAAAATACGAATAGTAGAGAAGGATGATTCGACTCTTAGATCTTTAAACTTTTACAATTTTCTAATTTTATCCATGTAACAAAACAACCCCACTGTTTGTAACCTTTTCTACAAACCTTCATCTATTGAGAGCATACATTTTTTTCTGAGCTCGATTTTTTTTCTTCCGCTTATCTAAATGTTCCCATTTTCCATCGTTCGTAAAATTGAATTTAGTTTCCAAATGTTAGGGATTTCTTAGACTAAAATTTTTCTTACTCGACGAACAAAAGTAAAATTTGTTCGTATTAATATTTTCTTCATAGGAACGGTTTACAAGAAATTTGTTTAATTGCATATTGGAGGTTTGATTTTTGCCTAATTATCCCTAAGGTAGATGGGAAACGAGAAAAAAGAATGTTAAGATCTACTAGGTCTAACAGTTTGAATGCTTTCTCATAGCTCTTTATTCCTACTTACACATGCTTTTATGTATGTATGGATGTATATATGTATGTATGTATGTGTGTATGTGTGTATGTATGTATGTATGTATGTGTGTATGTGTGTGTGTGTGTACATACGTACATACATATGTACATACGTACATACATACGTACATACGTACATACATATGTACATACGTACAAACATACGTACATACGTACATACATAAGTACATACGTACATACATATGTACATACATATGTACGTACATATGTACATACGTACATACGTACGTACATACGTACATATATACGTACATACGTACATATATATATATACATACGTATATACATACATACATACATACATATATATATATATATATATATATATATATATATATATATATATATATATACGTACATACATACATATATATATACGTATATATATATATATATATATATATATATATATATATATATATATATATATATATATACGTACATACATACATATATATATATATATATATATATATATATATATATATATATATATATATATATATATATATATATATATATATATATATTTATTTATTTATTTATTTATTTATATATATAAAACATTTCCGTAACTGAGTGACTCACTGACTCACTCACTCACTCACTCACATACAACGCACAGACCAAACCGCTGGACCTAAAGGGATGAAATTTTGAATGGCGATTCTTCTTATAGTGTAGGGGTGCACTAAGAAAGATTTTTGAAAAATTCTTCTTAGATTTTTTAAATTAAATTTTTAAGCAGTTTTTGTAACTTTTTTAAAGTTTGCATTTAAAATAATAATTTGAGGGTTATAAAATTAATATCACAAGAAAGATCATAAAAGTTTCTTTAAAATGAAAACTTTTTCGAATCTTGACCTCGACTTTTTTATTTATTTTTTTAATTTTTAAAGATTTATTGTTAGAATTTAATTTATTAAATGCTGATCACGCGATTTAATTTTTCTGGTACTTTAAATAAATTTATCGTCACGTGCATAACAACTAAATAGACAAAAAAAAGTTCTTTCTAATGCAGCAGACGATTGGATATCATCCCCCCAAAAATAAAAATCCCTTATGATTTTTTATAAATAAATATATATATTTACATCAATTGTATACATTGATCATCGTATTTATTATAAATATAAATATATATATATATATATATATATATATATATATATATATATATATCTTGACATTAATTGCATACATTGACCGTTGTATTTAATTTGAATGTACTCCTTTGCGAAATGCGGGTTTTCAGCTAGTATATAAATATATATATATATATATATATATATATATATATATATATATATATATATATATATATATATATAAAGTTGAAAGAGATATACCAGTATGAGTACTAAAGCTACTACAGCCAGGAACCAAAAATATGAAAAGATAAGATTGAAAGATGTCTTGGACAATATCTCATCGTCAGCGGTGTCAATACTGTCTTAATAACCAATTGATTGTTTCAGATAAGTATGATCTATACAATAAACACACTCAGACACCGTACAATACATGAATAACAGTAGAATTGAATAAAGAGTTACTTATCCATATAACACCAAGCCTGGCGCTAGACAGAGTGGAAGTTAAGAACAAGATGACTGACGTCACAAAACTTGCAACCATGGAGATTATGGAAGCACAGAAACTGACTTACTATGAATACTGTGTTTTAGGACTATTAAACCTTTATTAATTTAATTTTTTTACTATTACTACTAAGAGTAATTTTTTATTTTATTTTTACTTAAGATTTCAATTTTATTTTTTTATTTTTTATTTTTAGTAGTTATTTTTTCTAATTTTTCTTATTATGATTTACTTATTAAATGCAACAGAACAAACTATTAATTAAAACTAAAACAACCAATTATGTGTTTGGATAGACTTTTGGGGCAATAATTACGTGTTAGCACAGCTATAAAGTCTAAAAATGCTTATTCCTATTGTCTTCAGAACATAGCCTATTTATACGAACTAACTGATTATTAAAAACAGATTTATGTAAACAGGTTAGGTAATTGTGAGATTTAACAATATTAAAATTATAGTCAGATCTTTTGTCGTATAAGTCAAAAGTAAATTTACTATGAGAATTTAATTTAATGTTAATATCTAAAAAGTTTACAGTGATATTATTATGGCTACTTTTAATTAGTTCCAGATTAGGAGGTTAGAAATTTAAGTCTATATGGTTATTACTTTTATTAATTAGTATTATATCATCTATATACCTAAATATATTGTAATTGCAATTTTCTATATTATTAATTTCAAAATAATGTAAGTATAAATTAGCTAGCACACTTGAAGCATTTCCACCTTGTGGTACACCTTTGGTCTGTAAGTATAAACTATTATTATGAACTATGTAATTATGATTAGTTACTAAATCTAGAAGCCTATTGAAACGAGTTAGTTTTATTTCGTTGCCTAAGTATTGAATATTATTTTGTACTAACTTTATGATTTTTCTATTTAAATCATTTATATTGATATTATTAAATAGATCTTTAAAATCATAAGTTACTACTGTTTTACAATTATCTAATGTTTGTAGTTTTCTAATTAGACTAAAGCTATTATCAATTATACCACAAACACCAGTTGTTATATTTTTATAGATTAATTTAAGGTAATTTAATAATATTACTCTTGCTTAAGTAGCAGAAGTGTTGTGACCACAGGTTACTGCTCTAAAAGCAATAGGTGTTTTATGAAATTTAGGAACTAAAGTAATATATGGAAAGAAATAGTTGTTTGATGATATACCTAGTAGTTTATATTTTGCTATAATTTTCTTAATAATAATACTACTAGTTTCTTTTAAAGGCTGTAAAAGAACACTATTTTCTAGCTGTTTTTTTAAACTTATGGCAAAATTTTTTTTTACAAATAATTGCATAGTTGTTGGCTGCTTTATCTACATAAGTTATTATAAAGTCTTTTTGTAATTTTGTTATAGCTTCTTTCAAGTGTTTATAGGAATTATTAATGATATTACTATAATTGGGTAGTTTAAAATGTACTATCTTAAGCAAATTAATTTTCCATTGGTTGAAGGCTTCTATAGGAATAGAATAATTAATAGCTATTTTGTATATAAATTTATCTAAATCGGTATTTAAGAAGCTTATAATTTTCTTATTATTAGTAGTACTAGGTAATTTATACTTAGTTCCCAAACTCATCGACTCACGCAGTGCTAAATTATCCACTATTTCCAAATTGCCTGTTATTACATGACCATGTGCCGTATCAACATAACTATTGTAATTGGGCAGATGACATACACAATTTAAATTTATTGATTGAGAAACATTTTTTGAGACCTGATTATAGTTAAATATACGTCTACCCATAAGCAGTGTATATTTAAAGGCATGTTTTCCTTTTATATCATTTACAGGAAACATATCATGAAGTTTATAAAATATACTATATATATATATATATATATATATATATATATATATATATATATATATATATATATATATATATATATATATATATATATATATATATATATATATATATGAAAAATTAAACGAATGAGAATCCAGGCCTTAAAAGAATAGTCATATAACTGCAGTATTGATAAATAAATACCTTACGAGACTTATGATGTAGTTGTTAGTATATATGGAAAGCATGAATCTGTTTGCCTCACATAGTATTAAGTGATATCTTTTGTAAATATACAGGTACTAGATGTAAAGATGTGTTGCAAAGTCATTAATTACAGTGTAAAAGAACAACGAAGGATAATATGATCACAGATGTCACTCCGAAATACTCAAGAATGGGCGAGTTTTGAGAACTGTGTATCTATGACTATGAGAATAGCCTTAATGGTGAAATGGTAAGTATACCTGTTTCAAACTCGAAAGTATTGGTTTAATTCCTGTGGGAGACAGATAAATGTTATATCTAAAAACCTGTTTACCGGCAAGAATGTTTCATTTTAGAGCAAATGTTTAATTTAATTTTGATACTTTTGAAACCAAAACTGTAATATTTTTATATATTTCTTTTTAAATTTTTGGTTGCATCTAACGCTGGTAGAAGAAATAAGCATGACGAATTTGAAAATTCTGGCTCTAATCCAATACACAGTTCACCGGGTTTTCTCGAAAAGAGTGATATCGACGCCAAATGTGCTTGCTCCTTTTCTGTTTACCTCTTTTTGGCTTCTTTATCTTTTTTTTCTTCTTTTCAAATTATCTTTCCTAATTGTTTCTTTTTATAAGCTGTTGGCTTGAACCCTTTAAATGAGCGCGGATTTTTCGGATCTCTTCTCACTTTCTTTGCAGTTATGATTGCTGATTGACGATGTGCACTGCTGGCCATTAAAATTGCAACACGAGGAAGGAGGTGTGATACAACCGTCAAATTCCTATAAAAGGAAAGAAGATGTTGGGAGGTACAAATGATTAGTTTTAAGGGGGTTCAGGACACAAAATTCTTCAAATTTTCGAAAAACATTTATGGCATTAAAAAATTTTGTGTTCTTTTCCGTTTAAAATGACATTTAAATCATGCTTCTATCTTTATTAAAACAGGAGATATTAATTATTTTGTTTTTAACATTCTAATAGCAGCCAATCTTTGTTTGAACCTGTAAATCCGTTTTCTGCAGGATGGTTTTTTCACCGCTTCTCGTTTTTAAATTGTTATAAGTCAAGAACCGTTAAAAATATATTGTTCAAACTTGGAACATGTCTTTTTAAATTATTTTACTTTAATTTACATTCAGAAAATTTGAAAAAAAATTTACTTTTGAAAATATGATTTATTAAAATTAAGTTACATAGATTTTTGTTGAAATTTTTCTCTGATTTTTTAAAATTTTTTTAAAAGTTAATATTTAAAATACACGTGAATTCTTTTTTTCTGTTTAATTAAATGTAAAAATTTTTAAAATTCGACAGATAATATTTGGAGTTATAACGATTTTAAATTACCCCACTTTAAAAAAAAATTTAATAAAACTTTTTAAAAACTTTATGAGAAGTTTTACGATGTAATTTTGTTTATAAATTATATGGTTAACCATCACAAAAAATTCAAAATTTTAACTCAATAAATAAAAAAAAAATTCCAAAGTGTCCCGGACCACCTTAAGCGCAATCAAACGACGCAGGGGGTGGGGGAGAAACGAAAAACTTAAATCTCAAACTATGTATAAAAGGAACCTTACGAAGACGGTTTATCATTCGGAACGTTGCGTTGGCATAGAGATCGTTGACATGGTCTATTATTGGTTTAACCTCATAGACCTATGTTTGGCCTGTGATAGGTTAACTTTAACCTATCACATAGTCTTTGCGCCATTCGTCAGAATTGAACTTCAATCAACTTCAACGTATGCCGTCATTGCATTGAGCTCTGGGATTGATTAAATATTTTTTTCTGCCGTTCATATTCGTCGGCAGTGTAAACAAGGCCTAAACCTTCATTAAATAATTTGAAATTCTCCTCTGTCTTAGAGAACACTCTGACCGCACTCCCTTCCTACCCCGTGAAAATTCCAATATTCCTCGTTTGGTGCCTCTATTAGTATTCTAACAAACACTCTGACAATTTTTTTTCTTTCATACCACCAAGGCAACTCTACTGATCCAGGAATCGAAACCGTACCTTCGCAGGACACAGCAACACACATTACAACGCAATGCGATATTGTAATCCATCTTAAGGGGACAGTGGACTTTCAAACCTAACTTTTTTTGTTTAGATTGGATTTGCTTGAAATTTGAATATGTGATTAGTACCACAGATATGTAAAAGTAGTTAAAATTTAATGATGAAATATTTATAATTTAGTAATTATGAATTAATAATTATATCAATAATTGGCCTAATTAAAAATGTCCCATGCGCATTTCTTTTGCATATAATATGGTAATTTTTACTTACAGGATACCTTATAGAACTAACAATGAAACTTACTGCTTATTTTAAGCATTCATTAAAAATATAAAGAGAAAAAAATAATAAAATTTACACACCTTTTTTACTACGCAAACTACCTATAAATCATCTTTTCAAGTATTAAATTTAGAAATTCTGAGCTACGAAGCATAATTTTTTTTACTAAGATTTATTTTGTATACAGTTAAGTACATAAAACTTAAATTTCAAAGCAATACGATAATTAGAAATGCGCATGGAGCAGTTTGAATATTCGTATGACATGAAAATTTTTATTTTGAGAAAAATACATTTAAATTTATTGCTGTTAGTAACCACATAATATATGAATTAAATTACTACAAAACAGATAAATATCACTTATCTTATATATATATATTAGCCATAGATTTAGATAAATATATTTTAGCCTTTCAACATTTCTCATAATTGTACCAGTATCGTGTGCACTGATGAGTAACAAAATTCAAATGAAACTCTACTTCAGGCAACTTTGTTTACAAATACAAATGCCTATAAATAGGAAAGTAATCACAGAAATTAAAAATTCTTTTTGCAACACATTCCTACTCGTACGTAGTTTCACAATTCAATAAAATAAAAAAAATCGAATTTTTGGACAATTTTCACAATTTTGAAAGTCCAATGTCCCCAAAGAAAAAATAAACATTTTAATTTTTTTTAAAGTTATATCTTTCTCGCCTAACAGTGACTGGAGTACTCCCTACTTATACAGATATCAGTTTAAGTCTCTGGTTGTCAGTCTAATGGTTTGACCCTTCAATTTTCAGACAAATATAAAAATTTCCATTTTTTAATAAAGTTCCAGAATAGAAAGCGGAACGCTTTGTTCTTCGCCCTTACACTCACTGACTTACCCGGAAACGTTTAAAGAAATAGTACCGAAAACAGTCTTTGGTTCCGAGAATACAGAAAACAATATACCGTTCCTTTTTATACGTCAAGGTATGCGGCGTATTTTTTTGGTTCAGATAACTTCATCTTATCGAGGTTTATTATAGAATATTCGCGGCCTTTTTCTCATTCTATGTCACAGAATGTTTGGACGCTAATTTTTTAATTATCACTTACTATTTTCCTTGCCTTTTCCTGTAAGCCAATGACATGATTTTGTACCAATATATGTATTTGTTTAATTTTTTATTTCTAATTTTGATAATCTGTTTACTTTAAATAGCTAATTTTTTTTCTTCAATTATTTATTTTACATGACTGCACTTTACTTTAATTATCTATTTTCGTCTTAGAAATTTAATTTTACTTTAACTATTTATTTGTCATTATAATAGTTTTTTTATATTTTTTATAGTAATTTGCCTTTATGATTATTCGTTTTATGTTATTTAAATATTCTTTTTTAAGATATTCAGAACTTCAAACTTGTTTTGCAAATGTAAAACAAAAGCTGTCCCATCATGCTTTGTCTAAGATTTACTATTTAAAACAGGTCTTTTTTTCTGAGTTTGAAGTTTGGATAATTTTCAGCAAAACCATGTCTTTGAACTGCATTTGTATGCAAATTACTGTATTACGAAAAATAGTCTTTATATATTAAGAAAGTTTTTTTTTCTGTTAATAACTTTCTAACTTTTCGAGAAAGAAGTTCTGTTAATTAATAACCTATCCAATGAAATGAAATGATTTTTAATGTCGATTATATTACTTTCGTATGCAATGTAGTTTGTGAAAAAAAAATCAAAGAACACATTATCATCAGTAACGAGTACAAAAAAAATTTGGTAGTTCAGTCATCACTTTTAATATAAACTTTAAATAATAAATTGAATGAATCTAAATATTCAATTTTTAGAATAATTATTGGAACTTAATTGTATGAGGTTATCCCAGAAGCGAGAGTAATTAAATTTTAATCACTTCTTTCACACAGCTACCCCATTTAATTCAGGCCAATGACATAAGGTCTTACCCATTTTTAAAAAAAATTTTGGTTAATTTATTTTTTAATTAAGTGTTCGGTTTTTATATTAATTTACTTCAATATTTTATTAATTACTGAAAAATTTATTATCATTTTCATTACTTTTTTTCATACTTTCCGTATTTTAAGGCGTATAACGCGTACCTATAATTTTAAACTACATTTTTTAATTTTTAGGTATATCCTTCCTATAATCTACACCAGTCAAACTCAAAGGCTACCTTGGTCCAAACAAACAAGATTTAACTATAGGTGGTTCGCAAAGAAAATCAATATTAATAGAAACGTAGGTTTATTTACCTAATTACAGTATATTCAATATAAATATATGCATTTTGTTTAATAATAGCAAAAAAGAGTATCATTTAAAAAAACATTTATCGAATTCTTCCTATCTTATTATAATTCTTCGTCGGTTATTTTATTATATATTATTGTTTGACAATATTTTGGCCGGGCCGCAAAAATGTTCGTCGCGTGACGCATGCGGCCCGCGGGGTTCGAGTTTGACACCCCTAATGTACACACTTTTCTTGACGAAGAAACCTGAAATGTTCACGTGCGATGCTCCTATCTTTTGAAGTCATTCATTCGAAGGATTTTTCCAGGCTTTCGAACAATGGTATACTGAATTGACAAGTGATATGGGGAACAATATGCGTGTGAGGGAAATGCTTGAGGGAGTAAATAAGTCTGCAAACAGGGGGTAAAAATGCACTTCTGACCCGAATGAATTCGCGGAATTCGGAGTCAGATATTTCTCCTTTCAGAACTGTCTTTCAGAAATAGAATTCAATGATGTGACTTAAGATATAACGAAAGACGAATATGACGAAATATTCATGTTATCGGATAGTTAAAATTTTTAAGTTCATGATGTATGTCATTTCTTCTAAATAAATAGCATTTAGGTACATGTGGAAATCTAATTTTTATGTTTATCCTTACCTTAATGTTAAATCAATATTTTTTATATCCGTAAATTTCGATCTTATTTTTTGTATTAAGATTGTGCGTTAGACGCCGAAAAATACGGTATATTTTTAAAAACTTTTTAAGGTGACAGCCTAGGTTGAAAATGTCATTTTTGACTATTTTGGTCAATTTTATGTTTTGCAAGAATCGTGTAATTCAATCTTTCCTCTTTTCTAAACCGTTTCGATTTTCATTCTACATCAATTAGAAGCAGCGTTATAGCTATTTTAAAAAACATCGTTTGCTACAAAATTAAAGTGACAAACAAATTTAAATGCGTTTTTCTCAGAATTATATGTTTTTTAACACAAATCTCTACCGTTATCATTATATTTCACATATTAAGGCATATAATTTGATACAATTTTTAGGAAATGTTTTAGATGCTATTTTTAATGAAATGAAGTGCACTATTTGATGTATAATAAATATTTTTTTTTCTATTTGGGGCTGTTTTTATCAGGAAAGGAATGACGATTTGGGGAAAATTTTCATATTGTAATGTAAAATTGTCCGTATTATTTTTGCATTTTAAAATTTCTCTTAGATTGTGGGTCATTTTGAAGAGAACTATCTTATGTATCATGTGCGAGAAGGAAAATAAAATAGTAGCATTAGAATTTTGTGGAGAGTGATAGGCATTTTAGCTAAATTTCCTTAAAAATTACTTCAAAAGGACAAATTTATAAAAAAGTATGGTATTTACAGGTAAGTTTTTGTTTATTTTTTAATTTTTAAATGCTATTTTACCACAGAAAGCCAAAAAATCCTTAAAAAAATGATTTTTTTTTAAAGAAATTGGTTCCGAACGTAGGCAGTCACCTTAAAATAAAGTTTATGATGATATTCAAAATTTCGCCGTAAACTTATAATCATGGTAGATAACGCTTCCTTTCAACAGTCGAGAAATTATTTTCCAAGAGCGAGCTTTGAATGCTGTATTTTAATTTTTCGGTATGGAAGCCGCACCAGCTAATAACCTGCCCCAAAGGATGTAAGGAAATTTCACTTCCTTATTTTACCTCACTCCGGCATTTAGCTCACGCTCGAAAAAGTTAATGCATAAATAAAACAGAACGACAGCATCATGAAATTTCTACGGGCATAATTAAATTTTGTTATACATATATAGTCTTTTACATTAATTTGCGATATAGTTACTAGAATTAATTAAAAAACACATCTATCTTAACGTCATATTTCTCTTCCGGCATTTCCTTTCATTAACATACGTTAATTAGTAAAAGCCCAGTATCACAGTAAATTGAAAAGCAATTTCCCCCATGGAGCATTCAATAATGATGGCAGTTTTTTTAGCTTAACATACAATTTATATGAATGTATAAAAGTTCATAAACGTTGCATACATACTTTCTGTTGTTAATAATTAAATTTAGATCATGAATTATTACTTCATGTTAACTTTTATGTAGTATGCGATATACTTTAACACAAACGTGGCTCTGAGACACGTTTTCCAACACTATAAATAAAAATAATAAGGAGCTTGTTCAAATGATATCTTAATTAAATTTGAAGATCTTCAAAGCAGTTTGTAGACTCTTTTAGATTCAAAAAATATTATACGAGGCTTATTCAAAAATGTATTATCGTATGAGATATGATGGAAGTGTTATTTGTGAATAATGAGTTGAAATCCTACATCTCGGTAAACAGAATAAAAAGCGAAAATGTTGTAAGTCTTGTGAAATAGGTGTCAAGACACCTTTTAAAAACTAGGAGACTCGAAAATATATCCATAATTTCAATCATCAGTAGTTTTGAATATCATTTATTCCGAAATATGAAAATTTTACTGTGAGTGAAGCAAACTTTCTTCTTTATTCTAAATATGGCTCTCAATTTTTTCTAGCTTGAAGATAATTTTTTTTAATTCTTTAAAATTTCAATCATTAATTTCTTCAATGTTATAGATATCATTTCGCGCAGACTTGAATCTGTATACAATCAATACGCACATATCTGTATACACTTACATATGTATATTAATGAATATACAACTTTGAAATCAAAATTCTTAGAAAACATAAGTCTATTTTTAAAAAAATTTGAATTTCAAATTTTTTTGATAAATTTAACTTCAATAAGAATTTTTATCATAGGAATGACATAATAGTTGGCCATTTTAATTATACATGTTTATATTGCATGTTTATAAAATTTCATGGCATTTTAGCCAACTCTTTTCGTGATATCATGTGCGCAATGACATAACAATAAAAAGCACCATTGTTAAAATTTTGAAAAAAAAATTAAATTCTCTTCAACCGAGAAAAAATTGAGAGCCGTATTTATAAAAAAAAAGAAAGCGAGTTTAACTCACAATAAAATTTCCAAATTCAGAATAAATGATTTTCATGACTACTGACGATTTAAAATAGGGATATGTTTGACGAGACTCTTAGCTTTTAAAATGTACCTTACTCCTTACGCTGTTAAACAAGCTCTCTGATGCTAATATGAAAATAGAAATTCTGAAAGAATCAAATGATTACGATATAGTAAAAGAAGTTGTAGCTTTAATAAATATTTAATAAAGTCCTGTCTCACTATACGAAGGAATCCTAAAAATTATTTCATATAGATTAAAGCAATTTGTTGTACTATGCAAAAGAAACGTCCAATGAACTTTTCTTTTGTCCTAGTTTGTACTAGCTGCTACACCTCTTTGGACGATTTATAGGTTCAAAAAAAAAACTACTACTTTCAATATTGCAGCGGAAACAAAAGTATAATTTTAGATTATTCATATACCGTTAGCGCGAGTGAAAATTCACTGAAATGCAATTAACGACTGGATCCAGATATATCGTTTAGACAAGTTAGTTCACATCATTTTATGAAAGAAAATATTTTTGACCTTTTTGGTATTTTCTTTCATTTTTCACAAATACTCGAAAAAATTTTCCTGTCTTTTCTCTTGAGCAAGACATTACAAATTTAGAATTCTGTTCAAAATTTAAAATTAATTCCAATTTGTCCGGCAGGTGGCTGTAATAACGTTTGTAATGAATCCTTTGTTTCTAGCATAAGGCTGAAAAACACAACAAGAATAAGGATTAAAAATGGTGCAGTTTTCTTTAGCTCAGGGCCGGCGCTAGGGGTGGGCAAGCCGGGCCCCTGCCCGGGGCGGCAACCTTAGGAGGCGGCAAATGGGCTGTAAAATTAACTAGTTTATGAAGAAAATGATTAAACCAAGATTAATTTGAATACTTATGAAAAATTAATAGGTGTACTTTTAATAAAATTATTGCTTTTAATATGTTTTACGAACTTTTAAGTGTAGGTACCCATTCACTTCAAAAATCCTCAAGCATAAGAACGACATAAGAAGGTTGAGGTATGTAGTTTTTAAATAAAAACACGTTTTGAAAGATGAATAGAGTTTTCGTGTATTTAAGACTAAATCCAAAACCGAACGAAAAATACAGAGTAATATAGATAAAATATCAAAATATTTCAAGGAAACCGCTCACAAACAATAAACTCCCACTTAAAAATGGCTTAAAAATGTATAAATTAAAATATGACCCTTTTTTATGATTTAAATAAATGGACACACAGACAAAGTGCTGTAAAAGAATTTTTTATCGCGTGTTTTAATTTGTCGGAACATGTATGGGGTCGCGAAAAACCAGTCATGACAAGCTGTAACACGATTTTTACGCTACTATTATAAAAGGAAAAGAGGCAGTTCGATTGTTTTATTTATGAAATAATTGCCTTACAGGTTGGTTACTAGTGCGTTACATACAATTATTATTTGCCGTGAGTTTTTGAAAAATAGTGTCATAAATTGTGTTGTAAAAGTAAGGTGAGTAGGTAATAATTAAAAAATAGGCAGCTTTTCTAAACAAATATTTTTATAGCTTCTACAGGATGTTTTTGAAAAAACGCTCAAATCCATCAATTTTTTGGCCACTTTGGTGTTTCATGCAGTAGGATACACCTCCTATGAGGGGTAATTTTTACCCCTCTTATTTAGATAGGGAATATGGGCCAAGTGGCACCTTGTTTTTAAGGGATCTTAATTCTTACTACGGTCGATTTTTTTTATAAATCGTTTGAATAGTTTTTGATATATATTTAATTTTAAATTTGCCATGAGCCATTTAAAAATTATTTTTTAAGCATGTTATCTTTAAATTTTGACTTTTTGCTCGGACACGTCGATTTTGTTTTGAAGGAAGTCACTTTTCTTTTTCTTTTGTTTTTTTTTGAATATTTATCAATCCATATGAAGGGTAATTTTTACCCCTATTATTTGGATAAAGAAAGTGAGTCAAGTGGCACCTCGTTTTGAAAGGTTTATAATTCTTCTTACAACGACGTATTTTTTCGAAAATAATATGAGCCAAATAAAAATTATATTTTTGAGCATGTTACCTAACAGAAATAAGCAAAAGTACCTTTTTTAAAAATAAAATCGATGGGTCCAAGCAAAAAGTTGTTGTCCAGAAAAATATTTTTTCGGCTTATGGTAACTTTGACAGTAAATATTCTAAATCTAATTAAATGATTTTCAAAAAAAAAATAATAATAATAATACATATATATGTAATACATAAGAATCAAAAGGTAAGTAAAGGTGAGTAAGAACAGACAAGGTACCGCTCAACTCGTGTTCGCTATAAATAAATGTCAGGGGTAAAAATTAATCCTCGTAGGGGATCATCTTTCCAAAAACATTCGAAATATCTTTTGTTTTTTCGTACCCTTATTTACTTATTTCAAGGAGAGATTTTGTTGGCTTTGTTTAGGGTAAATTGTTAAAAAAACACTTTCTATTCCATGACTGACGTTTCGGTTTTAATCAAACCTAGAATCTCTGAATAAAATTTGATTAAAACCGAAACGTCAGCAATGGAATAGAGAGTGTTTTTTTTTAACAATTTACCCCAAACAAAGCCAACAAAATCTCGCCTTGAAACATTTGAAAAAAATTCGAAAACGCCTCTGTTTCGTTTGAAAAAAAACACAATTATTTTTTTATTGAAACATTTTCTTAATTGTTTTTAGAATGTCTGATGGACGTAAAAGATTATCGGGTGCTCAGTACAAAAGAAAAAGGGTCGAAAAGCAAGTTCAAATTCAAAAACAGGATGGAATTCTGTTAAGTTACCTACAAGGCACGAAATGAAACGATGACGACACAGAGATATTAGAAGCTGATTCAAATCTTAATTATGAAGCCATTACCAATCAAGCTACCGATATTTCTCAAGTGGAGCCTACTCCAGGGAAATCCAAAGAAGAGACATTTGCTACGATAATAAATTCAGATCCGGGTTCCTGGCCAACTAGCTTATCAGAAGCCGAAATATATTTTTTGGTAAAAGAAGGAGCCCCTCAACCATTAAAGGAATACAGTTTTCCGTATAATGATACCGGTCGAAGATTTAGTGCAGTTCATTATTTGAGAAACATGAAAATTGGTGAAAAAGTCATGCGTAACTGGCTAGTCTATTCAATTACAAAAAAAACTGTGTTTATTGCTTTTGCTGCAAACTGTTTGGTTCTATTTCAAGTTCTCTTTCTACTGAAGGTTTTAAATATTGGAAGCACCTCACTGAGACTTTAAAACAACATGAAACCTCTAAAAACCATATCCAAAGTCAAAAATCTTGGATTGAATTTAGTCAAAGAATACAGTACTCTAATACGATTGACAGTCACTCACAAAGACTCATTACCACAGATATAAATTATTGGTACGAGGTGCTTCTACGAATTGTTTCAACAATAAAAATGCTTGCTCAAAATTGTTTAGCCCTCCGAGGTACAAGTAACAAACTTTACGATTTCGGTAATGGTAATTTTTATAAATTATTCAATTACCTTGTTCAGTTTGATCCAGTAATGGAAGAGTATATCCGCAGAGTGCTTAAAAAGGGGGAAGAAGTCCACTATCTCGGAAAAGATATTCAAAATGAAATAATTATTCTTTTAAGTGAAAATATAACATCTCACATTATTAGAGAGATTAAAAAAGCTAAATATTATTCAATAATTCTAGATTGTACTCCTGATGTCAGCAAGATCGCGCAAATGACAGTCTTAGTGAGGTATGTATCTATTGACAAATCCAATCCCAATGAGGTTTCCATAAAAATTAATAAAAGCTTTTTAGGCTTTCTTCCGGTTGAAAGATCGACGGGTTCTGAACTTTCAACTCTGAGACATGAGAGGCGATAAATTGGGAGTACAATCTAATCTAATATATAAAAATGAATGCTTGTCTGTCTGTAATTGTATAGAAATCCACAGTTTAGGAGCAACGATCGTGAAATTTTACATACAGGCGTCGTTAAAAACAGCCGAGGGTTTTCAGAACTTCCGGAATCAAAAATAATTACCGTTAATTTTAAATTTAAAAAAACAATTTTTGAAGGGTGCGTGCACTAAATGTAAGCTGTTTCATTTTGTGGAATCATCCTCTGAATATGGCTGCCACGTTAGGGATAACTGGCAAACAGCGAGCGAAAAGATAAAAATTAATAAAATAAAAAGTTTATAATAAAATAAAAGTCATATATTAAACCAGAATAATGAATGAAAATAATAATCTTTAAAGTCAATTTATTTATTAATAAAATAAAAGTCATATATTAAACCAGAATAATGAATGAAAATAATAATCTTTCAAGTCAGATTTTATACTCTAAAATAGACCAGATCCAACGGCATATTGACACACTCGACACGCGATGGAAAATTAAAATCAATCACGCTAAGTGTCACGAGATCTTTTTTAATTGCTACTGCTATCCCACTCGCCTATATCTTTGTGTCTATTGAAGAGCTAAAGACTAGGCTTCTATCCTGCTAACTTATTTCTAACTTAAAACTCCTCTTACATGTATATTCACCAATCCACACAAACTTTCCAATAATCACAGTGCGAATATCTTTCACTTTACTCTTCATAATACTGTGTAATCGTGGCGCATGCGGAGGACCACGTACTTCCTGAAATTTTGACACGGGTTCGAATACCGGCCGTGTGAATTCTGCTAAACCTGGAATTTCAGCTTTTTAATGAAGGCTTTTTTATTTCAGCTTTTATTTTATTATTATTTTTTTAATTATTAATATTTGTTTAGCTTTTTTATGATATGTTATTTATACTGTGTTTAGTTTTAAATTAATTTTGGTTAACAAACATTAGACAATTTGACATTTTTACTTTTCAGATTTTAGTGTTACAATGATGAAAGGCTGAAATTCCTAAATTCTGAGATGCGTATAACATTTCACATGTATTTTTTCTATGTTATTTATACTGTGTTAATTTTTAAATTGATGCTGGTTAACAAACATTCTTAATATCCCGGGCAACTCCGGGTACTTCAGCTAGTCTAGAATAAAAGCGTTAAATCCACGAGCATTTTACCTCCCATGTAGTAGCCACTCATTATACTTGGTCGTTAATGACATGGTAAAGGCCTTCATTAATCCATAACATGGCAAAGGCCTTCATTCATTTTCCTACGAAGCCGCCAATTTTTTTTAATATGGTCCAAAAAATATACCTGTTTTTTTTCCTCATCAACTTTTCGATGGACCATATTAATAAAATGTGTTCAGGGACTAACTTTGAAATCCCTAAGTGATACTCGTTGGAAAAGCCGAATAGATGCATTAAAACCACTGAGGTATCAATTAGGAGGGATATACGATGCTTTATTTGCTGTTTGTAATAATTCAGAGATTGACAACTCTATAAGAGTTGAGGCTTCTGGACTATTAAGTTGTGTTAAACAATTTAAGTTCTTATGCTCCATTGTAATTTGGTACAAAATCTTAAATTGTATCAATCCAATAAGTAAGCTGTTGCAGACAAAAGACTATGACTTACCATCTGTATGCAACTCTTGAAAAATTGTAAATATTTTTTCAAGGATCTTAGATCGGACACGGCCTTTAATGAAATGCTTTGCGATGCTCGAGAACTCGCCGACGAAATTGACATACCGGCTAATTTTGAGCTTACCCAGCCACGTCATAGAGTTCAAAGAAGGAATGTTAATTTTGACTATGAGGTACGAGATGATCCGATAGAAGATCCTACTTTAAAATACACAGCTCAAAAAAAATTAGGGGAGCAAGCAAAGAAGTTAAACCGTGTGAAAACCGTGCGAGACAGCCACGTATTGGCATAAAATGGATAGTACTCGCGTATCAATGCGCAATACAGAAAAAAAGACGTAAAAAAAATTGTAATTAAGCTGCAATCTTTGAAAATATGGAAAAAAACGTGAAAAGATGATTTAGGGTAACAATTTGGTTACATGTAAACGATAAAAAACGTATTGTTTAGAAATGATGCAAGATTTTTAATATGGCGTGTGGTCTCCTCGAACAGCTAAGACTGCTGCACACCTGTTTTCCATGGATGCGATGATGTTATCTATAAGACTTTGGGGAATACTGTTCCACTCCTCAAGAAGTGCAATCTCCAAGTCTCGGAGAGTAGAAGGAGGCCTTGGTCTCGCAGCAATGCGTCGTCCGAGCATGTCCCAAACATGCTCGATTGGATTCAGGTCAAGAGCACGCTGGCCATTCCATACTCTGTATTGTTTCAGCTTCAAGCATGTTCTCCACAAGACGAGCTGTATACGGTCTGGCATTATCATGCTGGAAAACAAAGGAATCCCCAATGGCTGCAGCGTAAGGTATGACATGAGGTCTCAGTATCTCGTCTGCATACCTTCGGGATGTCAAAGTACCATTCCGGATGATATGCGGGTCCGTACGTCCACCTATGCTGATTCCACCTCATACCATAAAACCAGCTAGTCTGTATTGTGACCTTTCACGTACGAATGTGGGGTTATTTCGAGTGTCCCTTTCCCTCCATACGAAAACACGTCGGGTGTCACACTCCAGACTGAATCGGGACTCGTCTGTAAACAGCACTTGGCTCCAATCATGTTGCTCCCAATCTCGATGTTCAGCAGCCCATCTTCTTCGGGCCGCACGGTGGCGTGAGGTCAACGGAATGCAGACCATTGGCCTACGTGCATAGAGACCTCCCTGATGAAGCCTATTACGTACTGTTTGGCTGGACACCCTTCGTCCTGTTGCCAAGAGCAACTGCCTTTGCAGCTGAGTATCATTGTCTGTTCTGTTTCGACGAGCTCTTAACAGTATATACCTGTCATCAGTTGCTGTAGTGGCACGTGGCCGACCTTACCCTGGTCGACGTCTAGCATTCCCTGTTTCTTGGAATCGATTTCACAGCCTTGCAATGACACTTCTGGCGACTCCAACAGCGTCCGCGACACTACGTTGTGTTTGCCCGGATTCAAGTCTGCCTATAATACGCCATTTCATTGATTCCGGTAAATCACGTTGTTGAGACATTTTCAAGTCACCTTTTCTAAAAAAGAATAACTGAGCAATCGAATTTCACAGTTAAGGCAGTGAAACAGACGTTTCTGCAACATCCCGATGTCCGCCCTTATGTTCTTTTTCTGGTTTTTGACGTCATGAACTTTGATTTGCATATGAAGTTTTCTTCTTCTGCTTCCTGCTAGGCTTTAAATTATTGATGATTTATTTTATGTTACTTATCGGTGTAAACATTTGCGTAATTTCGTTAAAACCATGTGCTCTCCTAATTGTTTTGAGCAGTGTATAAGGCAGATTATTTTTTCACATTAGACCAAGCTATCAATGCAATTGAATCCGTGTTTGATTTGATCAGTATCCACAGCAACTATTTCCAGTTTTTATACAATATTAATGATTTAAAAGATACCCCTCAAAACGACTTACTAAATTATTGTGAAGATTTAGAAATAGTGTTAACTGATGGGAATTCATCAGATATAAACTCGCAAGACCTGGCAGACTTGATAGTATCGGTTTTGGCCTTACTAAATAAAAAAGAAAGTCCAATCGGGATTTTGAAATTCATTTCAAAGCTGGATTTTGCTCCAAATATCGGTATCGTTTTAAGAATCTTGCTTACTCTCCGAATAAGTGTGGAAAGTGAAGAAAGAAATTTCTCTAAATTAAAGTTAATTAAAAATTTTTTACGCCCTACAACTACCGAGGATCGGCTAAATGGCTTGACAACATTAGCCATTGAATATAAGCTAGCTGAAGAAATTGATGTCGAAAAAATTATAAAAAAATTCTCAGAATTAAAAGTGAGAAAAAAAACACTTTTCAATTTATCTGTATTTATAATAATTAGGTTTTTATTTTTAGTGGTTCTATAATTTGTTTTACTATCTTTTTAAAATATGCATTTTATAGTTATACTAGATTTGTGTCTTTTCTTTTTTTTCTGTACAACCTTAATTTCAATTTAGTGCCAAAATCATAAAACAAGAAATTTGTATTTTTGGGAAATCAAAACTTCAACATTTTTAATACCAATTTTTTTGCTCACGTTTTATTTTACAACTAAGCGTGGGAAGGGTTTAGGTTATCTCTTTTAATTTTTGTTATAATGAGGCGGCATTTTACCTTTTTTCCCGGGGCGGCGAAACTGCTAGCGCCGGCCCTGCTTTAGCTATCATGTGAATTTTTTAATTATTTTTGGGTGTAACCAAAATTGAAAATCGCTTTTTAAGTCGATCAATAAATGACTTTTAGATCGACAATAAATGCTCTTCAAGCACCATTACCACCTAATGGTAGCCAACAGGAACTATCGCTTTCAAAATACTTTCAACATACTCGCCCTCCTGCAGTGATATTGGCGAAACTCCATTTATTCTTCCGTTAGTAATGCATACTTACTAATTCGGTGCTTGAAGTTTTTCCAGTGGTGAATAACTTACAAAAAAGCTCAGATTTTTAAAATTATTTTACAAAGCTATACGTTTATAGGCACTTTCAAACACACTTTAATTCATACCGAGAAGCGTTTTCTATAGGTTGCAAATAGTGTTTTCTATAGGTTGCTATTGCTCCTGTCAATAGCAAAAGGAGAAAAAAATAACTGTATACCTTTGAATACTTGGGAAACATAAATCAGAACAATGGAAAAGCGTATAACAGTGGTTTCAGCATGAAATTCTTTCAGGTTGAAACTTTACAACGTAAATAGTGAAAATAGCTATTTATAACCTATGAAGTGTATTGTATTTACATTTATAGTAAAAGGTCTTCGAGCATGCATATATATATATATATATATATATATATATATATATATATATATATATATATATATATATATATATATGAGTGTGTGTGTGTTATGTATATATATATATATATATATATATACATATTACACACACACATATATATATATATATATATATATATATATATATATATACTGTATTGGTGAGTGTTAGTATTGGAAATTTCGGATCATCTCGCCAAGGCGTCGGAAAGGTTACCAGATGAGAAAGAAAGTTCAGAAAGGGCGATTAAAGGTTATAAATAATATTATCACATAGACACACACTCACACACACACACACACACATATATATATATATATATATATATATATATATATATATATATATAAAAATATATATATATATATATATATATATATATATATATATATATATATATATATATATATATATATATATATATACATATATATATATATATATATATATATATATATATATATATATATATATATATATATATATATATACATATATATATATATATATATATATATATATATATATATATATATATATATATATATATATATATATATATATATCAATAAGATTTATTTATATCCCAAATGTATCAAGATACTTCTTGTACGATGTTGTTAGAGTGTTTTTAAGAGATGGTGGAAATTTTCAGAGTCGAGAAAATAGCATTTTTTGAAGCTGTGAATGTTCTATAATCCTATACAACCGTGTGATATGTTGTTCCGTGCTTGAAAAATATTACGTATTTTATCAAATATTTTGCCCAAAACAAATATAATAAAATTTCAAATTTCAAATTTCAAATTTCATAGCAAGGATTTTTTAAAAGCTATAATCTTGTAACGGGTATAAAAATACTCGATAATTTTTTTTTTAAATAGGTGGGAAAGTTACCAATAAAAACTTGTTTTCTCATTTTTTCTTTTCATCGAATTACCAGTTTTTATTTGCAACAATATGTGCTTGCCTATTTACCCCTAATAGCTAGCAATATGGGCAATCTCACGCTCAGTTCTTGATGTAGAAAGTCGTATCAGTTTTGGAAATTTCGTGTATATAGTTTCTATACGGTTAAATTGGAAATTTTACGTTGATATAAATGTTTTTCTTTTCCTTAACTTGTTCAGACGACTATATTTTCCATTACTACTACTTTAATCAGGCACATAGCTTACCTTTAGTTAAAACAACCCAACCGTAAAAAAAAAAGAAATCTGAATAAACTAAAAATACATAGAAATGAAATTTTTGCCATGTACCCTGACCTATAACTGAATTTATTTAGAATTATTTTCTGGTGAAGTATTCCCGGGAATTGAAAATTTACGAATAACTGAGCAAAACGTGAACGCGAAAGACGAATAAACAACGTTCTGCAGTCATATATAACTGACAGTTTAATATAAAATTTTGAAATCGACATCACGTAAGAAGCGTTCATTCAGTCTTTCAACCTCTGTCAAGTTTTATATTGAATTATATTCGATATTTTAAAAACCTTAGTAAAAATTGAGATTTACTTGTTCGTAAAATTTTTATTATAGTACATAATAGATTACTCGTTTGGCAATCCACTTACCACTGGTTTTGTAAGTATTCAAATTGACGTTAATACCTCAATAATATAAGGGTTATATTCAATTAAATATCCCTGTCCTAATGCCATTTTCGTATTTACGTATATTACGAGAACTTCAAGAGTCATACACAATCATTCTCCATTAAAAATATGCTGGTTTCAGAATTTTTCTTAAAAATTCTAAAATCAATTATTAAAAATTTTACCTTTGGGAGAGATATTTAAATAAGATTAACTACTTTCTTCAATTTTACAAAATGAAATAGAATTTTAAGAATTTTGGAAAAAGAAAAAGATTTCAATAAATGATACCGAATGCCATGTATGCACGTATTTCGTAAAAGAAGAATATATATTTTACATTAGTTAAAATGAAATAAGAAAAATTATTTAATTTAAAACTTAAAATATCCAATGACTCCTTCTTTAAATATTTAATAATTTTACCCTTTTTCTCGAAATGATAATTTTTTGTACTTTAAATATTCATTTCAATTTATTTTCCAACGAGTAGATGGCAGCAGTGGATTTTGAAAAGGAATCATCCTTCTCACAACTATCGCAACTTCATGATGAATATAGTATAAAGTGTAAATAGAAATATTTACCAATAATGGAGAAATTCTCACCCTATTTTACTGGTCGAATTTTGTTCTACCTATTTTCCAGTTACGAGGCATCGAAATTCGTTCAGAGAAGAAGCTGCTCAGCGCCATATTTCAGTGTTCAATTATAAACAAAGGAGCAAATTTTAGCATGGATAGTATGGATAATGTCATAAAATATGTCTGAATTCTGTGCAACATATTGCATTCCCCAAAACCACAGACATGTTATTTTCTATGGACGTGGTGCTTATGCTTTTAAAAAACAAATAAACAAACGCTTGAAACGATTCTCGCGTAGTTTGGCTTCACAACTGCGACGGTACGAACAGGAGAGGGACCAAATGCGGTAGAATAATGAAAATTTATCGTCCAACTTTTGAGATGCAAATGAAACAGTTGGGATACTTCGTATGCTGAATAACCCTATCCAGGGAAATAACTGCTAAAAGCTTTATTCTGTTTTCACCAGCACTAAAACTAAATTTCCAGAGTTACTTCAAGAGTAATTTCAAGTTTTCTCGTACAAAGCAAAATTGTCGACTATTCAGATTTTATTTCACTTACTTAATGACTAAAAGCTACTGTCATAAAAACCTTTGACTGTGGTACATTAACGGTAGTTGTTGTTATAGTTATTTTTTTATAAATAATGTATAAAGCGAATTTATTCAAATGTAATATTTTTATGGGAATACTGAAAGGTCCTTTTCCAAATTAATAAGAAAAGGTCGATTCCTACATGAGTTATAAGTATTATGCATTGCTATATCATAATTGAAGGATCTTTCATTTGACTTAATTACTAAAAATAATTTGAATACTTTTAAATCTTTGAATGTTCATTGACATAAGCCTAGGGTTTATATATATATATATATATACTAGCGGCCCGTCCCGACTTTGTCCGGGTTGAACAAAATATTATACCAATAAATTTCCAGTTGATATATATATATATATATATATATATATATATATATATATATATATATATATATATATATATATATATATATATATATATATATATATATAAGAGCTCGTCTGTTTGTTTGTCCGCTATAGAATCATAGACTGTTTCACCCACCAGGACCAAATTCGGCACAGTTAATGTTTAGGACCCGACAAACTTAACGCAGCGAAAACGAAATTTGGTGCTCAATTAGTTTTTTTAAAATTAATTTTTTAAGGATATTTTGTACCCGTAATAGGTGTCCGTACCCCCTGTGGATACAGACCAGCTGCGTTAAGAGGGTTGGGAATGACCTCTGGCCCTGGCTCCCCAGATAAACCCAACTTTCCTGGCTCTGCTTTGTGAAATTCAGATAATCTTTGTAATAATCCAGAATGTAATTATGCATCTGCTAATGACGTAAGTATTGGATCAAAGTCGAACATGTGTGACAGCTGTGGTGCTAAAAAGTGGTCTAGAGAATCACCAGGAATGTGTGGCAGTAATGGGAAAGTACAATTGCCTGCAATTCCAGAACCACCCGAGCCTTTGAGAACATTACTCATAGGTAATACATTTGATTCAAAACATTTCTTACAAAACATACAAGCTTAAAGAAAATAGGCTTCATGGGGAATCCCGCCTTACTTTGATTAAATAAAGGGGATAACGCATCTTGCACTTTACCTCTTGGGTGATATGGAAAAAAGTGCGTTTTTTAGAGAAAAATTAATTAATAAATGCAAACGTAAATTATAAAACTTATTTCTAGTTAAACAGTGGATCAAAGAAATCTAATCAAATCTAATTAAACAGTATCTAACAAATACAATTAAACAGTAAACTTATTCAATCCAAACATGCAAATAACGCATATTTTAACAGTATATTTTAAAAATATATTAATATGTTAGCTTAACGTTAAAGAATGTAGGCATTGAGTTCGAAAGCAAATATCGACACAACCTGGGCGTAAAACGGAACAATGAAACAATTTCGAAAACGTGGAATACTCGTACTGTAAAATAAATAAATAAATTAAATATATGTATATATATATATATATATATATATATATATATATATATATATATATATATATATATATATATACCGGGTACGTCATAAATTCGTGCAAAGTTCCAAAATTCATAATAAAAGAAGCAATGCCCGGAAAAAATTTCTGCTTGCGCCAATAAGATCAGAGGGACATTGGATTTTTTTCCATGTAAAATAAAAAAAGTTTCAAAAAGTAACCGAAAGAGGGCGCTCACACGTTTATGCTGAGACGTTTTATGCAAATCAGGTAAACTCAAACAGAAAATCAAACAGATCACAACAACATGACTCTGTACATTTATTTTAAAGTAACATACGTTCAACATTACTACCAGCACAAGGTAATAGGCAAGTGAGGCGCGTCACTAAGCCAAATTACAGCGGATTGTAGTATAGATGGCAGCGACTGTCTGTCGAGTGACATTTTTTAGTTCCATCAAAGTGGTTGGGAAGTCCCGGTACACATGAGACTTTAAATATCCCCATAACGAAAAATTTGCTGGGGTCAACTCAACAGGAACGTCTTGATATCACCTGAAATATGGGGCGGAGTACGTGTCACGTACTCCGGTCACGTATGTGTCCGTACATGATGGTGTGATGCCCACACGTGAAATGTTGGCATCACACCATCCTGTATGAAGGTGACAACAGGTAGCGCATGTCTTTCCTGCAATGCAGACTTAACGTGGTCTCGCAAAAGTGCCCCCCTTCGGTTACTTTTGGAATTTTTTTTTTTTTTTTTTTTTTTTTTTTTTTTTTTTTTTTTACATAGAAAAAAAATTCAATGTCCCTCTGATCCTATTCGCGCAAACAGAATTTTTTTCCGAGCTTTATTTCTTTTATTATGAATTTTTAAACTTTGCACGAATTTATGACGCACCCGGCATATATATATATATATATATATATATATATATATATATATAATTGGGAAAATTAAATATGATACTCTCAATTTTCGAAAAGCAAAATCTAAAATAATAGTAAATATAATTTTTAACTCAAAGCAAATATTTTACGTGAGATTACCTAATTATTGCGTCCACTATCTAATTTTCCGCATATATTTCAGATTAAATATCAAGCGTTTATTCATTTAATTAATTTCAAATGTAGCTATTCTTTATGCGCTATGTAAACAGATTAAGCTGAAAAACTGAATTCTGAAAGGCGCACTGAAATGGGAATTTTCAAATTTTAGATAAATGCAGGAGGGAATTCTCGAAGGCGTTATTCACTTATTCCTTTTATCATTTTAATGTATTATTTTAAGCAGTTCGGTTTTAGTAAGTAAATAGATTTTGAAATTTGTAGAAGATATTTATATGATCTGTACGTTTCTAGCGTTGAAACTCAATTATTCATACAGAATGAAAATAGAATATATATATATATATATATATATATATATATATATATATATATATATATATATGTATATATATATATATATATATATATATATATATATATATATGTATATATATATATATATATATATATAAATATATAAATTAGAGCTTTAACTCTCTTCTGTTCCTTCTTACTTAGTTTCATTCTAATTTATTTTAAAACCTTAAAATTTATACGATCGTTTCTCTGTGGGTCTAATTCGATGTATAATATCAGTTGTGAGACCATCAAACGGCAGGGAAGGAACTTTTTTAAGGAACTCTATTAATCTCGAAGTCAGATAAAATGTCTTTACGTAGGATGGGAGTTCAACATATTTTTGTTGTTGTTAATCTTCTTTTCTATTATAAATCTTATTTATGTAAGCTATTTCTGTAATGCATGTGGATAAATCAAATTTCTAGCTTTTTAAATTTTTTTAAATATACGTATTTTATATTGCCTTGTTATAGTGTGTATGACCTGCCAAGGGATAAATCAATTTCTAGTTTTTTTTTACCTTTTTTACGTGTTTTCAAGTGTTTTTTTATGTTGTATATGAAAGGCCCAGTGATAAATCTAATTTCTAGCTTTTTTACTTTATTTATATAAGGATTTTAGAGTGTTTTGTCATAGCGTGTCTAACAAGTCCAGGAGTAAATCAATTTGTAGCTGTTTTCTTTACCCTTTTTGACGTGTTTTAAATTGTTTTATTATAGTGTGTCTGAAAGGCCCAGGAATAAATCAAATTTCTAGCTTTTTTTACATTTTTATATACGGATATTAGAGTGTTTTGTTATAGTGTGTCTGACAAGCCAAATAATAAATCAATTTCTAGCGTTTTTTGCATTTTTTCACGTGTTTTAAAATATTTTGTTATAATGTGTCTCAAAGTCCCAGTGATAAATCAAATGTCTAGCCTTTTTTAAAATTTTTTTTACATATGCTATTTAGAGTGTTTCGTTATAGTATGTGACAAGCCCAGGAGTAAATCAATTTATAGCTTTTGTTTTGTTTTAGTGTTTCTGAAAGTCCCAGGGATAAATCAAATTTCTAGCTTTTTACTTTTTTTATATACGGTTTTTAAAGTGTTTTGCTATAGTGTTTCTGACTAGCTGAGGAGTAAATCCATTTCTAGCTTTTTTAGAAAATACGTGCTTTAAAGTTTTTGTTATAATGTGTCTGAAAAACACTGGGATAAATAAAATTTTAAAATTTGTTTTTCATTTTTTCTTATACGTGTTCTAAAGAATTTTGCAACAATTTATTTTTTACATTTTGGGAGTATATAAATTTGAATAAACTCAAGCGTTCTGGATGTTTCTCAAGAATAAATTAAAAAAAAAAAGTCATAAGGAATAAATAAAAATACGACCCCATGCATATATCAAATCACAAACAAATATTTCGACATTGTGGAAAATGCATAAAACTTTTCATTCGTTAATATTCTTTAAAGAATGTTAATCTAAAAGAGTTAAACTGTTAGGAGGTACTTCAATTAGATTTTAAAGATATTTAATTTCATTTGCAACTTATTTCACGAATTACTAATTATTTTCTTGCATCTCAAATTGAATACTTATTAACTCATTCAACATATGTGCTGTGCTTATGGGAATTCGTGCTGATGTGTTGCGAAATGAAAGGAGAACGCATTTAAACTTCGTTCTGAAGGAAACTTTCATCCCCAAGTGTCTAAATCAAACCAACGACATTAGGGAAATGTAAATGAACGCCCCACCGTGACTCTATTCACTGTAATCATAACCACATTCCTCAGTTTAATCAATCACTCTATATCTTTCATTTAAAGCGCCTAATTAAATTTGGAAGATAATTCTCGCAGAGTTTGCTGAGTTTGTCGCTGAGTTTTTATTTTGTTTTTTTAGTTTAACTAAAGTTTAGAAAATTATGACTTCACCGATTTTTTTTATTAAAATGCAGTTCTGAAAGTGGAATTTTGATATTGTCGAGGGATGATTTTATGAATATCTATAATTTGTATCTCCTAAAGTAACGATATTGTTAATATTAATCAACGATGTTTTCTTGCAGTTTACAGATTTTTATCCGTTTTAAATTTCAGTTATTGCAATTGGAATCAGTGTGGCATTAACCTCTCTCTCAGTTTGTGACATTAACCTCTCTCTTAAAATTTTATATACTCTCCCTGATTTCTTTATTTCGCTATGTTTATGTTCATTTCTTTCCCAGTGTTAATATTTCGGTCACAGGTTTGGGTAGTTTGACTATATATAAAAACATAAATTAACAGGAACGGGACATTTAATTCTCCCAACACGAAATCTACCTAAATCAAATTAGAAAGCATAACGTAAAGCCTGGCCCACTACTTAAAAATTAAAACTTAATGCTGTTGTGTACTTAACCTATTGGATACGATCACTTCCATGTTACCCAACTGTGATATGGAACTCGACTTTTGTAATTATTTTGATTAAGATACTGTTTTATCTCTAAGAAATTAAATACTAATTTCTTATTTCACAATTCTGAAACAACATTAATTCGGTTCCATGCACATGTATAAGTGTATTTATTTTATTTTGTAAATCTTAAATTGTCTATGTGCTGAAAATCATTCCTGTGGTTTTTCTTACTGATTTTCCTGGAAGAAGGGAATGTGCCTCCCGTATGCAATAAGTGTGACCTGTAACAGTACGGAGAGTACACAAGGTCAGTTGCACAAGAAGGGAGAATTATTTGCCACCCTCTCGGTCATTAGGGGGATCATAGTTCCTCCATAGCAACGACCCAGCAACCATCTTTTAACCAATCATATATCTGAAAGGTGTTAATTGTTCTAGAACATTTTCTGACCTCTGCGTTTTCGGTGCGGGACATTTTACCGGTTTTTTTGAGTGAGTTGAAAAAAGCTGCGACTGTGATATTGCTAGAGGTTGTCCGCACTTCATCCCCAGTCGCCATTTTTGTATGCTGAGTTATCTCGAGATTTCTGGTCTGCATTTGGACCAAGTTTAGTTCAACGAGTAATAATCATCGAACTATAATAAGGGTGGTGGTAAGTAATAATAATTTGTAATATATTTTATCAGGCGAGAGCACAGAATAATTAATATATGTAGCTAGGTTTTATTATGTGTTCAGATACTTTCTTTATAAATGTAGATAATTATTATGTTGTTTCTGTGCAAATTGTAACTAACGATAAAATTAATTTTAAATAAGAAGACAAATTAAATGCTAATATTATTTATTTAAATTGAGTTTGTTTTTCTAATTATATCAGACATGTGTCAGAATGTGTTTTCTCCAATTAACAATTTTAAAAAGTTCCACTATACGATCATCTATTTTATTACCTGTTTAATTCCACATAATACCTACGGAGAAAATGTGTTCAAGGATTGCCGACTAGGATTGAAAGTTTATTTTTTAATTGTACTTCGTAATACAGGAATAAATTTTATTCCTCGGGGCATTTTTCATTTTTTTAAAAATGCAAATAACGTTTTAAAATTTTGATTATTCGGGAGAAAGTCTGGTCTAGGGTGTTTTAAACGCCCCTAAATTCCTTTGGTGGAGGCAATTTAAAAAATGGATACTGTTGCAAGGTGCAGAAACGTTCAGGCTATCTGAAAACACCATTTTTATTGGATTATCAGCATTTAGTTAGCGGTAAATAGTAGACAAATTTACTCCATAGATTAGGAGCCCAGAGTTGCCCAATATGGTTGGCAGATCTGTACTGTCCACCCAGCCCCCAGGCCTTTTTTGGAAACTGCTGTTCAGCAATCTATAGGAAAAACTTACAATTAAAAAGTGATTTTTGTTCTGTAGGATTTTAGACATACAATTTACATAATAATCAACCCAGAAGCTATCGAATAAGTGAAAGTTTAAATATTAAAAAAATTTCTGTTGTTTCACATTTCTCATAATAAAATGTTTGACTTGATTTGAAGTAATCTTGAAAACTGAATTTTCAATTCTAACATCTGAGCAAGATGATTTCAAACAGCGTATTTAAGAATCTAGCTGATTGTATTATCATCGAGTTTCTATCATTAATTAGACTATAAGACAAATTTTAAATTTTAAACTTTGTGTATTTCTATGTCACATTTCTTATATTTGAAAACATATTGCTTCTCATCCATTCTAGCAAATAAACTAAAACGAGCTTATTAATAAACGTATTCGGGAAAAATTATCGGATTATCATTATCTACTGCATCGCAGACAATGCACAGTTTATAAAGATAAAAAACTATGAAAATTGCACCAATAGTTTGTTTTGAGATAATTATATTTTGATTCATATCTTTAATATTTGAATCAATTCTTGGCTTTTTAATTGAAGTATCAGATTTAATTTTTTCAAATGGAGAAACAACTTTTTTGGACAAAGATTGCTTTCTTCGATAAAATATTTGGTTGAATTGCTGTCTTTTAAAATATCAGTATATATTTCTTCCTTTTACTTCGATTTAGATCATATAGCGATACTTTAGGAGTTAACTTCATTTTCTAAAGAATAGTCTTTTTCAAAATAAAAGTTTTTTTCGTCTTTTTTCTTTCCTAACAGTCGGTAGAAATGAAGTTTAATATTAAATTGCTGTTTTTAATTTAATTTAAGTAGAAAGAAATAGAATTAAAGATAATGAAATTGAAATTTTAAAAATCCAGTTAACAATTTTAAGAAGTTTTACTCTTTCTCCATTCATTTCAAGAATAATATATCTTTATAACTACCGAGCTATCGTGCGCAATTTCTAGTAGTGTGGAAAAATGATAAAAACATTTATTGCCACGTTTTATTCCAGACTTTGCTCAGCGTTTCAATTAATATTTAACTCGAAGTTACAATTAACTCTAAAAACTTTTAACAGAATTAACATACATTAATTAAATTTATGTCGGACACAACCAAACTATTTTCTTTTGCCCAGTTGTATTTACCTTACTTTTTTAAAGGTGACAATGTGCATTAAATAGTTCCTTTAACAAGTGTCATTAATTATACACTCCTACAGAAAATTCTTATCTGCATATAAAAGAAAATTACTAATTGAACTACATCTGAGGAGTTCATTTAATCAGACTGATTACTATCTCTCATTTATATTAAGAATAGAACTAATTATCTATTTTTCAAATCATTAGTCTTTCCAGTATTATTAGAGAAAGCGGCAATGCCGGCCAATTATTGCTTGTCAACAAACGGTCGAAACAGTTAAAATTATTAGGAAACTTAATGATGTCTCTATCAGAGCTTTGAAATCCAATTTGAAATTACAAGACTTACAAATCCAGAAGTGATCATTACAGGATAAATACTGCGTTTAACTTGATGAAAGCTTTGTAGGTGCTTGTCTTGCTAAATGGAGAAATCTGGGAACGTACCTCAAAATTAATGAAATCAGCTGTTACCTCACGGTAAACATGCAAATTTAATGATCGTACAATGCTCATGAATTCAAGTCATAAGATAATGAAGAAACAGATTTGTTAGGATATCCATACAAATAACCCCAAAATTTTCGAGTAAAACTTTTTGTTATGAATATACGGTGGAGGTACTTTTTTTACGTCATACGTTAACAATGGATGAACAATTTTATGAAAGTTTTTAATGTAAAATTTAAGATAATGTTTCAGTAGCATAACATAAAACAAATATATGTTTGAAGTTTTACTTTTATAAGGTAACAATGTATATCTTATATATCAGTATATTCTAAATATAACACTGAAAAAACTTATTTCGATTTAACTGAAATAAAAAATCGAAAGTATAGCAATCGAGGAAATAAACAACATGAAAGGAATTGAAACAGAACTAAACTATTGCACGAAAATTTTAGACCCTAGTTACTAACATATACTATTGTATTCGGTTTTGAAACAATAGTATATGCTAGTTACTAACATATACTATAGTTTCAAATTATATTTCGTAGCACGTTGATTATTAAACTTAGATGAAAGGTAATTTTTCCTTTTGAGTTCCATTGCTAGCATCTTTTTATCAGATGAAAGAAAAATCTTTTGTTCAAGATATGAATAATTTATTTTTAGGAAAAACGCCGAGAAAAAGTTTCGTAGCTTTTTTTAGGTTAGCACAAATCTTTTAAAAATTTCCATGGAAAATGCCATCTACTCATCATCCTGAAAATAGGAAAATTTGCATTTTCCGACAATGGGAGAGACGGTTTCCTTGAGAGAGACATATAGTGGAACAATTCTGATGAAATTAGAACAGAAAGTTAAAAAATTCGCACTAATTAGAAGACATTATCTGGGACTAGATGCTACTGTGCGATATTTAAAATTCTACTAATATTTAGCAAATTTCTGATATAAAAGAACCATTTATCGATTATCCAATAAACAAAAATAATTCTTAATAAATACCTCATTTTGTGAAGAAAAAACCCCCGAAAATTAATAGAAGCATGAACGACTAATATCGGCATAAATATACAGACAGTTTGAATCATGTTCGCTCAATTCATCAATATGTTTATATGATAAATTAATTCATTTCAGACGTCAATGCCGAACAATGACCGAACTGTTCGTCATTGACGTTAGTTAAATGCCGACTAAAGTAAGTCGACTAAAGACTTATTAAATACAAAAGAAATGCAGTTTATATATATATATATATATGAAAGATATAAAATTTAAGTTGATCCCCTGTAAATTTTCTTTCCTTCCCATGCTTAAGATGGCATTACCAAATTCTGTTTTCAAGAACCCAGGAATATTTTTCATAGCGTCAGCAATTCCTGGGCAAGCCACGAAACTGTCCGACCCTCTTTTCTATGCCCAAATAAGGCAATCGTCATGCACAACTGATGCAGCTTGCAAGAAACATCTTTGGTCAGCAAATTCTTCAACCGCAGATACCTCTATGCGAAAACCCCGGGAATCACTCGGGTGTTGGCTTTCCATTAGATCAGATGTCTGTTTAGCCACTCGGAAATAAATTTCTTTTTCTAATAGTTCTGTAATCTGATCTTATTTCATTACAGAATTAATAGCCGGCAGGATCGTCTGCAGTGAGGATACCAGTTTTAAAATTTTTATTTCAATATGTAAACGGAGTTTTAATTAATTTTACCAGCAACCGTCGTAAAACTTCATTCGCCCTTTCGTGCGTCGAAAATAGCAGCGAGCAGAAGTGGATTACTGTATTACTGACCTTGGTGGATTTACGCTGTTCGGTGACCTAGTTTTGAAGAAGCAATGCAGAAAGGGGAAAATCCGAATTTGAATCAAACCGTGGACTTAACCGGTGAAAATAACGAGCCATCTCACGTCCGCTTTTCAGATGTAAATGTGTTTATTAAGCCCTATTCAAATGAAGTGCCAATCGAAAATTACATCGCAGAATATGAGCAGGTTTGTGAACTGTTGACATTAAATCCTATACTAAAAATTATATTCTTTCGCAAGCTGTGTACCGGAAATGTGGAACGATTTCTTCAATCCAAACCCCTGTCTAAAAACTTCGAAGAATTAAAAACAGAACTGCTTAAAGAATTTAAGACGGAGATAAGTAAGGCCGAAATACATCAGCAATTGTTAAGACGGAAAAAAGGAAGGGAAGAAACTTACGAAGCGTATTTGCTGGATAGTGATCCAGCAAATAGCTTCGAAAGCAGCGATGACCTCGGAAGAGCAAAAATTTTACATCATAAAAGGAATGTTGATGTGCTTAAGTTAAAGAAAAATTTTGTCAATGTTAGGGCTAACATGACATGTCACAGGTTACCCCTAATTTTGTCAAGTGTGTTGATGATCTGAGTTATATTATTTTTGTTGACACCGGAGAACCCTTTTGCTAGCACAAGGGGTAGTGCCTCCCACATAGGGATGAGCCTCTTGCTGTCTTTGCATCACAGCACCCTCGTGATCACTGACAATCTTTCACGTTAGACATCACAGAGGATAGCCCATTTCACCTCCAGGTTTGTCACTTATGTCATGATAGGTACCAATGCTTTTAGAATTTGACTATTTTGAAGTGAAACTAGTGACGATGTTAAAGCACACAATGTTTTGAATATTACCTAATATGAAGCTGATGCCCATTTACTTAATTAAGAAGTTATAACAAGTTATTTTGAGTTGTTTAATTTATGATCTTATATATTGTTAAAAAACTTGACAGGTATCTAAATTCTATGCTGTAATTGAAGTAATACTTTCAGAATAATATAACAAATCAATTTTATAATTATTAAGGTGAATTTTGAATTTTATAATATTTAATTTAATGTCATGATGCATTCTTTTCCTCAGTTGAGTTGTTCTTGTTTTGTTTTTATTTTTCTATATTTTTTCAAAAAAATTGTCGAGTTGTGATGGCCACACAACTCGAAACTTTTTTTTCATTCGGCAAATTTCTATTTTTGGTTTTTGGGGGTTTTCTTAGAGAGCAACTACAGTTGAGAAACTGAATCCATTTACCTACATTTGTTCATCCACAAAAATTATCTTTTGAAGTGGCGGGAGGAATTTGTTTTAACCTCCTTTCCAACTTCATAGTAAGCATTCCTCAGCAAACGTGAGGATACACGGTAGTTTGAGAGAAATGTGATTTTTTTTGTCAGAAGTAAGGTATGTTTAAGGTATAGAATGTGTATTGCTATTGAAATGAATTGTGATGTAATGAAGTTGTTTTATTAATGTAACAGTACTTTGAAGAAAAAGAAGGGATATTGATAAAAAATTAATGTAAAAATTTATAATATTGTAATTTTGCACGAATAGAGAATTGTAATGAATATAAGAGTACCCAAGGAAGTTAAAAAAACATAATAGAGTGAATTTTGATTGTGATATAAACAATGTCAGTATTAATGGAATATAAGGTGAGAACTAATAATACAATATGTGGACAATGTTAAGAGGTAGTTTCCAGGTAGTGTAAATGTTTATATTGTGTTTTATTCATATAAAATATATCAAGATAATATGTCATGTAGCCCTAGAATTTATGTTATCGTGTAATATTTTGAATACAAGTCTTAATTTTGAACTTATACTGTAATTATGGTTAAGTGCATACGAAGCAAATAAGATGAAGGATAGTAGGGAAACCGCATGGACCTGCTATCTGGAGGAACCATTGTGGAGTTTGCCAGATATTTTTGTAATCTTATGTTATATTCTGTATCGTTGTAATATTTTGTATTTTATTTTTGTATGTTATGTATGAGAGCCTCCACCCGGGTAGACAACGTTTTTAAAATGGGGGGATATGAAAGATATAAAATTTAAGTTGATCCCCTGTAAATTTTCTTTCCTTCCCATGCTTAAGATGGCATTACCAAATTCTGTTTTCAAGAACCCAGGAATATTTTTCATAGCGTCAGCAATTCCTGGGCAAGCCACGAAACTGTCCTACCCTCTTTTCTATGCCCAAATAAGGCAATCGTCATGCACAACTGATGCAGCTTGCAAGAAACATCTTTGGTCAGCAAATTCTTCAACCGCAGATACCTCTATGCGAAAACCCCGGGAATCACTCGGGTGTTGGCTTTCCATTAGATCAGATGTCTGTTTAGCCACTCGGAAATAAATTTCTTTTTCTAATAGTTCTGTAATCTGATCTTATTTCATTACATATATATATATATATATATATATATATAGTATATGAAAAAAATTTTAATCCTTTTAAATATTCCTAACATGCTTTTTCCAAATTCGTTTATCTTATTGCAACAGAATACCGTCCCCTTAACCTTGGATTGCGACCTAAATTCAACGAATATAAATCTATTTTTCCCCTAAAGCTGTTGCACGTGCGGACCATTATGTAACAGTTATATAAGATTGAACCGGGTCGAACGCTCGAGAAACATCATCCGACATGACGCGCTAGGGTCATGTGTTTGCTTCTGGCCAATTAAAAAGTCAGTGCACCCATACCTGGCAGATCTTGGCGCTCTTTCTGTACTCTTTGTGTTCGAACCATGAAACTAACATGACGTAAGTTGATCCTCCGTCCATATCTCGCAGTGCTCTGCGCTGCCGGGGCCTTTTTGCCCGGCATCGGTGGAATTAAACTTGTTATAATCCTACTAGAAGATGTCCAGCATCATTTCGGTAAATAAAACACTATTTTGTGACTTGATATCTCCCTCCATGGCGTTGGACTCAGTTACGCTCTCCATTTTCCAGCCACCTGTGTGTGAAAACAGCCGGACTACAACATTACGGATCAAAACGGAACTTTCCCGATCAATCATCGTTTTGGAGGTATTATATAAAAGTCGCGTTGGAAGGGGAGTCCATCCGTAAAAATGAAAGTGAACTGTACATACGCCAAATCTGCAACGCTGACCAATTTGTGATGATCCGTTAATTTTAAATATCGTTTCTGATGTTGGAGTGCACCGAGCCTTCATTTCGCCTGCCCTTGTGCCATGACTACAGAATTGTCAGAAATACGACGAGTTCACCGGTCATTTGCATCGCCCCGGCACAGTATTCATTACATATATATATATATATATATATATATATATATATATATATATATATATATATATATATATATATATATATTTCAATCATCTGTTACGCCTTGTTGAGTAGAATATAACAAGTGCGAAAAATAAGTCCAAAGATACCTGTAACCCGGGGATTCTTTTGCTTTAAGACGATAATACGGTGTGTGGGTGTTAAGTCTTCCTGTTAGCATGGATGAATTTAGCTCTCCGGATCCGGCTTTTAACCTTACGGTTTTGTCCAATTAGCCCTGGTTTAGAACATGATGAGCATAGCGTTCTGAAGCAACCAAACAATAAACAAATTTCAATGCTTCCAACTGTCTACTTAGCCTATGCTAGAAGGTATTTTTATTTTTTTTTAAAGTATTAAACTTTCAGGGACTTTTCTCCAATATCATCTCACGTTTGAATAAATAAGAATATCTAATTTCCTAAAGTTAAACTGTCTTGTTGAGAAAACAAGAATCCAAATGCCTCATAGCTGTCCTGAAAAGATGAAATCGCAAAATTGTTTCTCTAAATTAAAAAAAACTTAAAATTTGAAATTTGGAGAATCGGTGTAAAATCCACAACACTGATTTTAAATGTATATATATATATATTGGTTCAGAAATGATAACCATATGACGGTATGATTAACATAAACGAAAGTAATTTCAAGGTTGTAAAATGTATATGTTGACCATTAAGTGATAGTTTTTGACTTACTAAATTCAAAAGAAATGGTAGGTAAAACAGAAGTCCAAAGAGCTGCACTAAGTAACGAAAGTGCGATTTTTCCAGTGTTTGTAATTAAGGAAAAGCTTATTGTGGTTTTGTGTTATGGGCTAATGCTTCATAAAATTTATGCGAAGAGACAGATGATTTTAGAACAAAACGGCCTCCTAAATACTCACTGGATTTCAAATGAGCAGAAATAAAATAAAAATTGTTTGAAATGAAGGGTATGTTTTTCCTCAAAATAAACGAATGAGACAACTATGCAAAGGTAATAAAACTACATCTCCTAACGTTAACTACATGAATTAAAATATTTTCTCACCATTTTGTGGAAATTCCTTGGATACGAGCTTTTGGACATATCGATCCGGAGCATAGGTCCCTTTACTCATACGCTCCTTATGAACGATTTCAACTTCATTTGAAGTGGCTATTTATAAACAAACCGATTTCTGTCAGAAACTGGCTCTGAGCAGACTTTTCGATTTTTGTTTTATATTTTAGGGAATTGCATGGAAAATATGTGAATCTTTGTAATGATTGAAATCCGGGAAACTTCTATTGTTATTACAGATATTATCATAATAAATATTTGTCTTTAGTACAGTTTACATGTAAATAAAATTTGAATAAAAGGATTGATCATTTTAATCTTATGCAATTTTATGAAGTTTATAATATTGCACTTTATTAGATGTTTTGTGTAGTATTAATTATTTTCAGAATTTCGTATAGTATCTGCCATTACACGTTTGTCATAATTTTTTTACTGATGTCAAATTGATTTGATTGAAAAAACTCATGTTCCATTTCACTCTATGAATAAGTTGTTTTCCTTAAACCATTTTAGTTTTAGACGGGAACAAATAACTTCCTAAAATTCGCAATGTAAGTGAAGGCCTTCTTTTAATACTGCTCCAACACCATTCTTGTTCATTTTGAGCTATAGAGCCTGAAAGTCTAATGAATGCTGAGAAATGACTGCTGAAGTCTGATTTGTAATGCCCTGTGTTGGCAGCTGAAATAAGCTGCCAGTTGAAAATGTGTACCAGTTTGAAAATAAGATAGAAACGACTTGTATGAACATGAAAGTGATGATAACTCCCTTTTAAAAAAAAAGTGGAGTTGGACCACTATTCAAATAAGGCCTTCAATTAAAAGGATGGTTACATATTTCAAAGTAGTCAATTATTATGTGTGACTGTTCCTACGCATAATTCACAAATAAAAGGATTATCGAAACACATAAAATTGTGGTGCTCCATAGGCTGCATTTTCCGATTGCATTCTAAAAGTTTTATTTCTAATCAAACATTCAGGAAATCACTTTAATTTATTCATTGAATCACTTCTCGTCAGCAAGCGTCACATCAAGCTCTGATTGGCTGCTTGATTAGATTTGAGCCACAGCCAGACCGGTAGAAAGCAGTTTTCCTCGTCATTTAAATAAAATATGAAAAATATAAAAAAACTATAATTGTCTTCGCCAAGGCAAAAAACAATTAAAAATTTTATAAAATAAAATAAAAACCTATTTTCCTATCCTTAAACTTCCTTCTAGCACTTATTATTTGTCACTGAGTAAATCCTTTTGGATTTGCTCGATTTCCTAGGTTTAGAACTCATGGATTCTGAACCTTATCTCTCTATCCAATCACTTTTCTTCCTCCTCTCTGTACCTGTCAACTTTAAAGCAGCTTTCAGACAGCTCTTGACTCCGCCTCCACCAGTGGAGCATCACGAAGATCCAGAAGACGTTCATTGAGAACTCTTAATTTCACCCTCCAAAGCTCTGACCAAAAAACTCTATGCTTCACTTTTGTGTTGCAATTTACGCTTCTGAAGGTATTAAAAAACGAACATTCTTTTTCTCATTTCGGAGGAACTTTCGCTCTCCCTTGTCAATCTCATGAAATATCTGTGTTAGAAGGCAATGGCCTAGGTAACACAGTTAATCACATGTTTCTATGGTCCTATGATCCTATGGTACAAAGCAGAGAGGTTTAGGTTTTTCGCCGAGACTAGGCATGTTTCGCCTTTCGTCAGGATAACTGACGTGTTTTAATTTGGAGGCTGTAGGCGGTTGGTCCCTCAATTAGGACTTCAAATAAATTTAGGCCTCTCGCGAGATTTCAAATCGATATTGCCGAAGCATGTTCCTGCCATATTTTTATATGTACATGTCGGCGTAATTAGCCATTGCTAATATTTTGTTAATAAATTGTTAACTTTTGCTGTTAAGTGAGTTTTGAGTGACTGACTTACACCACCACAAAATAATAAGTTCGGGAGGCAACAGAAATTTCTCGAAGAAAAGACCTTTTCCTGAAAATGATACTTTCCAAAATTGATTATTTTTTTTATAACTAAGTCTTATTTAACAAAATGTATTTTTAATTTAGTCTGCAAATAGTAGGATGAAATTTCGCTAAACCGAGACTCACGAAAATGGATATCATTTACATAAGATCACTATTGTAAAGTAACACATAATGATTTAAATTTAATTTAGCTTTTCAACCTTATACGTGTTGGTTTATTACATTTTTACAACTCAATATCTTTTCAACAAAATTTCTTTATTCTTTGAAATAGAACGAGAAGGCATCGTTACTCAAAGACTGATTAATACTTTTGAAAGACACGAAAATTAAATATGTTGAGTTTAAATAATGTTTAGTTTAATGTCGCTCTTCATCTTTCTTAGTTTCGTTAGATAATATTTTTACAGATTAATTTACATCAAACGAAATTTCCTTATTGGGGATGTTTTTAATTGGATCGATCAAATTTCGTTATTTACAGACATAGAAGTGAATTCTTTTTCACTAAAATGAAAGATCGAAACAGAACATGATGCTGGTAAGTTACTATATAACGATATATTAATTAAAACATTTTTTGAAAGTATTCCTGCATGTTAAGGACATACTCTCACGTTAACAATCCAATATATTCATTTCTTAGTTTAATTCTCGTTCCTTTAACGTTCTACATACTTCAATTTCAGTCTTCAAAAGACAATTAATCTGCATATTTATGCATTTGTACATGAAAGAAAACTTTGGAAGAAAAAATGTTTTGTTATGTAAATAGTGTGCCTGATACTTATTTATATTCTTTTGAAAAAGTAAGCTTGTTTTCTGTTAGAGATAATATACGGGTTCAAATGCATGTCAGTGTTGCTATTTGTGAATTTTCAAACAGTGGATTCATTTATATCTAAGATTAATTACCTAACATGGAGACAAATTTTAAAAAATTACATGTTAACGAAACTAGAAGTAAAATGAAACGACAAGAGAGATTTTGATTTAAAGACGAGTTTCATGATTAATCTTTTTTTCTTCAATTTTTTTCCCTTCAAAAACTTTTTGACATCCTAAAAAAACCTGTTAATTTTTTATTAGTTTTTACGACGGATCCAAGCTTAAAAAAAGCTAATCAAGAAATCAGTTCATCAAACGTGGAAGAAAGTGAACAAGACAATTTCCCTTCTAAATTCACCTTTTTTTTCACGTTGTAATTTTTTTCTGTCATTGTAAGCCGTAATGAGACGTATATTTTAAGTTACGACCAACCGTTTGAAATTCGATACTTTTTAAGAAAAAAATTCTTTCCACTTCAAATGATTCCAAATTGAAAAACCTGTTTCCGTGCCTGAAACTAAAGCTGCGAAATGTTTGCTTCAAAATTGGTATTGAATTTTGATTCTATAAAATATATAAAAGTTGCGTATATTCGATTTCTAATAAAACGCGTTGCATAACCTTATCTTAGATTTTATTCTGTAACTCCCGGATACAAGAGGAGTGGTCGAAACAGAATTTTGGCTGTGTGAGAAATGAAACCAGCTGAACCCTTTCTTTTGAATGCCCCAATATAGCGGTATATGAAACAATACAATTTCCATTGGCTGTTATACAATTTATTTTAAATCTACCAAGGTATTTGATAAAAAATATTAAATATTTTCCACTAATTCTGATTGCATTTTCTTTATATTACAAAATAATTAAATAATATTAAGGGGGTCCATGACACAAAATTGTTCGAATTTTCGAAAAAAAATTTGCCGCATTTAAAATTTCTGTGTTTTTTTGTGCTTAAAATGACGTTTAAATCATGTTTCTATCTCAATTAGAACAGCAAAAATTATTATTTTTTTGCAACATTCTAATAGTAGCCAAGCGTTGTTTAAACCCATTTCTCGAATTTAAATTGTTAGAAGTCAAGAACCGTTAAAGTTAAATGGTTGAAACTTGGAACATGTCTTTTTCATCTATTTTACTTTAATTTTGAATCAGCAAATTCGAAAAAAATATTTACTTTTGAAAATATGATTTTTTAAAAATAAGTTACATCTTTTTTTGTAATTTTTAATATAAATATTTTTAATTTTTTAAAAAAATAATATTTAAAAAATGCTGAATCAAAACTAAAACTTATATATTTCTGTTTAATTAAATGAAAAAAAATTGAAATTCGACAAATAATATTTCGAGTTATAACAAATTTAAATTACCCCACTTTTTTTAAAGTTTTTAAATTTAAAATTTTTTAAAAACATTTTGAGAAGTTTTATGATGTGATTTTGTTTACAAATTATATGGTTAACCTTCACAAAAAAATTCAAAATTTTAACTCAATAAATAAAAAAAAAAATTAAAATGTGTCCCGGACTCCCTTAAACCTGCAATTCGTTGGTACATAGAGAAAAATCCCCAGTTATTTCCCTATAATTCGTATTTATTCCCTGTTTATTTGACAATATAGCCTTTATATGGAACTTGGACTGTAATAAGTAGCATAGAAAGTTTTAATTTCAGTTGCATTTTTTTTTACCCCTTTTTATCTTCTGAATAAGTTGAAAGGGGAAATTTTAGAATATTAGTTTCTGTTACTCTCGTTATAGTTATATAGTTAGAAAACTATAAACCAGATTTGATCATTATATTTCTTTAAAACCTTCCAACTCAGAGTATAAATAGCACAGGAAAATAATTGACATTCCTCTTACATTCTAGACAAAGAATTTTTTTCTCGTGTTTGATTAAAATTAAAGGTAAATATATCTGTTTATATTATAACTACCGGGTCATGATATCAGAAATAAAGGAAATATTTGTTTTAGTGATATCCCACGGCACTAATCTAAGAGTAAAGAAAGTAAGAATTACAATTAAGTTATTCTACTCCTTCAAAATAAAAATTCTTTCATTTCTTGTACATTTTAAAAGAAAATATTAGATTTTTTTTGCTTCTCATACCCCATTTATGATATCATATATAAAATGCGTAATATATAAATAAATATTTCGCTTTAAAAAATGAAGCTATATATATGAAACAGTTCCCTAACTGACTGACTCACTGATTGAAATACAACGCACAGACCAAACCGCTGAACCTAAAGGGCTGAAATTTTGCATGGCGATTCTTCTGCCAGTAGAGGAGGTGAAATAAGAAAGCGTTTTGAAAAATTTCTTCTTAGAATTTTTAAAATTAAATTTTTAAGCTGTTTTTGTAACATTTTTAAAGTTTACATTTAAAATAATAATTTGAGGATTATTAAATTTATATCACGAGAAAGATCATAAAAACTCCTTTAAAATGAAATCTTTTTCGAATCTTTACCTTCATTTTTTGAGTTTTGGTGAATTTTTAAAGATTGATTTTTAGAATTTAATTTATTAAATGCTGAAATCGTGTTTTCTGTTTCTGGTACTTTAAATTTTTTTATCGCCACGTTCATAGCAACGAAATAGACAAAAAAAAATTTTTTCTTGCTAATTCTGCAGACGATTGGACATTATCCAAAAAAATATTAACATACAGTAAAAAAAATGTTTCTCAAACTGTGCTATATTAATTGTACTATATTCTTTAGTATGATCTATTAGATTTAATTTGAATATTTTCTTCTACATTATTTTGTCTGTAATAAAATCCCTTACGATTTTGTTATAAATATATTACATCAATTGCATGCATTGATCGCTGTATTTATTATAAATATATATATATATATATATATATATATATATTTATATATATTTTCTTTTTTGGCATTAATTGCATACATTGACCGTTGTATTTAATTTGAATGTACTCCGTAGCGAAGTGCAGGTTTTCAGCTAGTCATATATAAAATGCGTAATATTCAAATAAATATTTCACTTTAAAAAATGAATGTTAAATAAAGTTCATCAAAAAGTATAAAATTTGCTATCTATATCTTTTTCCATAGTGGTTTTCGGACGATAGCCGAACGGCTAGAGCGCTGGCCTTCGATACCAGGATATGGGGGTTGGATTGGTTTCTACGGGAAGTTTGTAGCCGTTGGAAATTGGCTTTAAACCGTAAGTCCTGGCACAATGGGTCCCCGTGCAGCAAAATTTTAACGTCGTGTTCCGAACTAAACCTCCATAACAGTTGGGTTCGAATCACGAGTAAGGCTTGGCCATTCCCGTGTTGTCCCTTATTTAGGGAGAAATGTTGGCTCACACAATAAAGTAGCCAAGGATATTTCGCGGTGTTGTTGTCGCAAATGTTTTCAAGTGCCAAGTGCTTGCCGCCATGAGCAAGAAAGAATAAAAGAAAAATATTTTTCTATACATTAATTCAATAAAACTTCCACTTTCTAACGTAATGAAAAGGGGATACTTTTGGCAGATTCTTTTTATACGTCAAAAGACAACCATAAACTCTTTGTTAATCTTACATGTCGTTCCAATAAAGCTAACATTAAAACTTGACTAGTTAATTAATTTCAGTATTTCATTCGAAATTAGATTTCATATAATCAGTGTTGTTGTTTCCAATCCCCTTGGTGTAGGAATGCCTATACCAAGTCCAAAGGACCTAGGTCCTCAAATCCTAGGTCCTTGGCGAAGCGTAGTAAGCAGATTCACTTTTAGGCGAGGTACCACTAGCGCTGAAGTCTGACTTGACCTCGAAGAGCATCGGTCTCGTAATTTTGAACCGATTCAAGTGACGAGACCGGAACACTTGACCCCGAACCTCCAGAGGTAAATTTGAGAACTTGGAGGACATTGTAGACACCACCTATTTTACGTGCCCAGTCACCATTAATAAACACGGCGTTGGATTTGCAGCGACGAGCATCGAACCAGGGACGTTCAGATCCCTGGCGCGCTGCTCTTACTAACTGAGACCCTTATAAACAGTAATTGTAAAAAAGAAATCGTGACTATTTTTCACAATACAACTGAAATTTTTAAAATTTAGTGCGTTTAACTAGCATTTCGGGTATAAGGTAGATAATCGATCAACCCTATCGAACTTTCCCGATTCGATCTTTTTCATAGCTCTGACAAACTTTACCCTGAATTTACAGATATATTTTCTGATGTTAAACGGTTAGTTTCGAGGTCTTAAAAAACTGTAGTTTTAAAAACGTCACATTTTGAAAACTTATGAATGCAATGCAGTGGACCATCTATCAACCCTCTCACTGTTATTGAACGTCCCGCTAATATAGATATGATACTCGACGAACTAATATAAAAAATTCATGTAGTCTCTTCTAACGAAACTACCGCGGGTTATTAACGTAGGATTACTTATCGTTGCTTACCTCTTTTGTATGCATATATGTGTTATGTATATATGTATCTCTCTCTCTCTCTCTCTCTCTCTATATATATATATATATATATATATATATATATATATATATATATATATATATATATATATATATATATATATATATATATGTGTGTGTGTGTGTGTGTGTGTGTGTGTGTACGTACATATGTATATACTATATATACATGTATGTATGTCAAAATTTTGACGCATTTTGATGCTTTTCTGTTTAACTGTTTACTGCTTGTCCAAGAGATACAGACTGGGTTTGGCACGCTACCAAAATTATAACTCGCGATGTACGAACGGACGATTTTAGCGTCTGAAATTTTGCTTTCCGGAGTACCGTTATGTAGGAACGTAATCCTACGTTAAAATTATTTATATCCAGGTTCTAATAACCCACACCCAATATCTATACTTATATATAAAGAGAGAGAGCGATTTTGTACGTGGAGGGTAATCTCCGGAACCACTGCACCTATTTCAAAAATTCTTTCACTGTTTGAAAGGTACATTATTCCAGATGGACATAGGCTATATATTATGTATATCTGATCAGTAGAAATAACGTTAGGGGGGATACTCTAGATTTGTGTGCACGGCCGCCATCTTGGATTTTTCCGCCAGGGTTTGGAGCATTTCGCATGGCGATAATTATTGCGTTCTGGTAAAAATAACCCAATGTCAAATTCTCAAATTTTAAGATCAAACAGTTATTTCTGATGTGATCTTTTAATTACAGTATAATAATTTTAGGTCAGATCTTGGCCTTGACCTGGAAATCTGAGTCAAATTGACTATACTCAAAAGAGTAAATTATTTTTAAAACTAAGAGTCTTTTTGTTGAAAATTTTTGGATCCATTATCAGTTTTTCATTAACTTATTAAATTTAAGTTGCTTTTAATTTTGTTTATCGATTGTCAATTAGTATACTATAATGATACACCATTTCATTTATTTGAAGTAAAAATTATCTGCCATCATTTTTTCGTAAAATGTAAAATACAGTATACATTTTAAATACAATATACTTTAAAATATTTTCTAATTCCAAGTTGTAGTGGATTACAAATAAATTTAAATAACTGAAGTTCAACTTCTCTCTCCCCAGGAACCTAAGTTAAAAAGTTAGTTAAGGTTAAGTTATTGGTTTAGGAAAAGGTTTTTTTTTTCTTATTTCCAACACAGCAGGATAAATGATCAAATAATCCTTGTCCCGATTTTATTGTACCCACCAAATATTTGGTTAGGGTGAAATCTGACGTAAAATTTCATTACCACAATGCCCTAACCAAAAAAAAAAAGAGGATCTGGTTACTCACCATAAATTTATGGGTTCATAATTATTTTACATTTTTCAAAGCTGAATTTTAGATAATTTTTAAATTGCGAGTTATTTAGGTGGTACGAAAATGCTGTATTTTTTTTCTAATTAACAATATATTGGCATAATATTTTGGTGATTCATTGCTATTAGTCAAAGAGTTAGGGCAAACTGAATAGATGGCATTGAAATTTTATCTGTAAGTAAAATTCATTTGACCAAATTTTTCATATGGATCATAATTTGAAAAGGTAGTTTTTAATTAAAAATGACAAAAAAAATCTCAGTCCAACGATTAAATGATTTTTCAAAAATATTTCTAAGTTTCACAATTTAAAAAGGTCCTTTTTATTAAAAAAGCTAAAAGAAAAACCCAAAATTTCCAATATTTTTTTCAAAAAAGTGGTTTTTATCAAAAAACCAAAAATAAATCTAAGTCCAACGTTTAAATGATTTTTCAAAAATTTTTCTAAGTTTCATAATTTAAACAGGTGGTTTTTATTAAAAAAGCTAAAAAAATTCAAAGTTCAGCGTTTTGAAAACACCGCTTAAAACACATTGGAGGGAAATTTTCCACTCCTCAAAACACGGTAAAATCGCCAAGTTGGCGCAAAAAAATCCAAGATGGCGGCCGTGCACACAATTATTAAGTAACGTAATATTAATTTGAATATTATTTTAGGTGCTTAAAATAATTAAAAAAACATTCTTTACTTAAAATCCTTTTTTTATTTTTTGTATTTTTATTTCATCTCTTACTCTAATTTTGAGATACCGATGTGTATCTATACTTCTATAATCTATCTATATATATAAAACAGTTCCGTAACTGACTCATTCATTCACTGACTGACTGACTGACTGACATACAACGCACAGACCAAACCGCTGGACCTAAAGGGCTGAAATTTGGCATGGCGATTCTTCTAATAGTGTAGGGGTGCACTAAGAAAGATTTTTCAAAAATTCTTAGATTTTTTTAAATTAAATTTTTAAGCTGTTTTTAAACTTTTTTTACGTTTGCATTTAAAATAATACATTGAGGGTTATAAAATTTATATCACGAGAAAGATCATAAAAATTCTTTTAAAATGAAATCTTTTCCGAATCTTTACCTTCATTTTCTGATTTTTGGGGAATTTTTAAAGATTAATTTTTAGAATTAAATTTATTAAATGCTGATCACGTGATTTCTTTTTCTGGTACTTTAAATAAATTTATCGTCACGTGCATTACAACTAAATAGACAAAAAATATTTTTTTTTCTAAATCAGCAGACGATTGGATATTATACAAAAAAAAATAAATATCCCTTGCGATTTTTTTATAAATATTTATATATATATATATTACATCAATTGTATACATTGATTGTCGTATTTATTATAAATATATATTTATTTTTTTTGGCATTAATTGCATACATTGACCGTTGTATTTAATTTGAATGTACTCCGTAGCGAAGTGCGGGTTTTCAGCTAGTCATACATAAAGTAATTATTTTGATTTTGCATTGCTCTTGGCTGGAAATTTAGGAGCTAAAAGGTAAAATTATTTAACATAACCTGTTAAACCAGCATTCCATGTGAAGTCGGACATCTTTGGAAATAATACGTCTTCAGAACGTCAGGTAGTTTATTTCTGGCATGAAACTTGCGGAAAATGCAGCTCTGCAATACAATCTAAGAGTGGCAACTAATTTCGATCTCATTAATATATTCTCCATCGCGCATTAGCTGAGTTTGTCTCTATAGACAATTTTACAAAGGTCATTTGTTTAATATCCGCAGAGACGATCACGCTAAATTTTCCTCAGTCTGGTGAAGAAGGGTATTAATTAGTTCGGAATGAGTTGCCATTCGCAGTCTTGATAACGGATATTAAGAAACTGTTTGTTCCTGTGTCTGGGAAGTTTAGATCGTAGAACAATGGCTTCGAGATTTGGAGAACTCGAGTTCGATTTTCTCCTCCGACAAAAGGTCATCCGACTATACATTCCAATATTGACACCCAAGTATGGGAATGAATTATTACGGAGTCTAAATCAAATTGTAAGACCAAAAAAAATTCACTACAGGGATAACAGAGTAATGGGGGAAAATATATGTTTATAACATCAGGCCAATGTATGTTGTCATTTACAGTTGAAGAAAAGGGTAAAGTTGCGAGGGAATTCAATTTCACGCTCGTCTCTCACTGGTTGAGAACCTGATGTTTTTATTCGTTTCTTATTGGCTTACAAAGCAAGGTTCCGGATCTGATTGAGAATTTAGTTTTAATTTCCTCTGTTAATTATTAAGATTACCACGGTAAAAAATACTTTGTATTATACTTCCTTTTAGATAATTATGTAAACTTTATCTTTTTATTTTGTATTTAGCGCATGAAATATCGAATCTTCTATGATTCCCATTTTTTGCTTTTTCCTAGTTCTATTATGTTTATTGCCTCATGATCGTAAAGGAAAACCACGCGTAGACAGTCTCCACGAGACTGTCTCAATTAGAGTCGAATGTCTCTAATTGAGACATTTAGGCTCTTTAATTACAGTTAACAATAATTTTCCTGTAAGTACCCGCGTGTGAAGGAATTTCATTGAAAATAACAATTCATTATGGAAACAGAATGTAGTTACTTTGGTAGAACGCCGTCGATTTTGGTAGATGTGAGTTGTAGATTATCAACGTCGGCAGAAGGCTATAGGAAACTTTTATGGTAAAAGTTAATATTACAACATGCTGATGTCACTGGCTGTGAGTTTGCGCCCTGTAACACTTTGAAGGGCGCCGTTTGCAGAATGCAAACGCCTAAATCTAGTCTTTTTACCACTTGCATTCAGTGTATTCCAGTTAAATGAGAAGAGAACTGGCTAGTACTGACATCTGTTATCAGTTAAAAGAAGAAAAAAAACATTTTGCAACCTTTAATTGGAAAATTCTTAAGATTCTTTAGGTTAAAAATATTCGGGGGAAAAATCTGCCCTGTGCAAACGGTAGAGGTGGTTGCCCCTGAAGGGGTTAAGCACTGTTCCTACACCATGCAATTATTTTATCCAGTTCAGGATTTAATATCTAAGGGTCAACCCACCTTTTTAAAGCGAAAAAAATCTTTAAATAGGGTATTAAACATTAATTCTGAATCAAGTTTAAATAAAGGAATCAGGAAGAATGTAGTATCAGTCACCTTTAGATAAAGGCTGTGCGTAATACGAAGGTATAGATATAGAAAGAATTGGCAGGACATCGTGTGGGGCCTAGGTGGAAATTCCAGAGCGACAGGTGCGCCCCCAAACGGCCTCAAGGCAAGATGATTTAGCTGACAATTGGGAGAACCCAAGGTAGTACGCTCAGCGAGTTATGATTGAGACGTTGCAATGTCTTCCTGCGACGATTCTGAACGAGCTAGAAATACTCTTAGCGAGTAGGCTAAGACCATCATCATAAACCTTCTCATGTGTGCAAATTACCTTGTTTCTTTTTATCTATACGCTTGTTTGTCAAATTCGATAAACGTCTTTGTCCGAATGTTGCCTCTTCATTGAGTGAAATAACGGAAAAGACAACTCGACATTTTGATTGTCAATACAAAGGATCATAGAAATCATATACATTCTAAACTCATTTTTATATAACATTGAAAGGTATATAATGTTATGAAGCAGTACTAAAAAATCGGCTGTGGTACTTAAGGTGGACCGGACAGCCAAAAAGGACGACTATATGCGACTGTAGTAACCCCCCAAATGAATGCATAGAAAGTCCATCCTTATGACGAAAGGGGGAGTTGTCTTTCTAACTTCTTAATAAATGATTGATGCATTATTCATGATTTATTCATGCATTATTCATGATTTATTCATGTATTGTTCATGATTTATTCATGCATTATTCCTGCATTAATCATGCATGATCGGTGCATTATTTGTGCATTAAGAAAAAAAAGGTTTGAAATCGGTGTGATGGATGTTTGCTGATAATTAATTTGAAGGTCATTGTATATATATATATATATATATATATATATATATATATATATATATATATATATATATATATATATAAATGAATGAATATAATTATTAGCTTTTTTTCTTATGAAAATATTGTATAAAGCAGAAAAATATTGGTATAATCTTTGAAACGCACAAATAATGCATGGATATAGTTATTTATTAAGAAGTGGGAAAGACCCGCCTCTGAAAAAATAGTTAAAAAGAGGGAAAGACCAGTAAAAAAAATCCCGCCTCTGAATAAAAAAAACCACGAATGAACTCTCTTTTGAGTGGGGTAATACTTTCCACGCCAATTTTGGTGTTCGGGAGCGAAATTTTGCCAAGACTGTCCTCCTTAAGTACCACACCCAAAAAATGAATAAAAATAATTTTGTGCAAATTTATTGTTTTAAAGATACACAAATAATCAAATATATGTTTTATAATTTTCAGTCAATTATTCCTTTAGGTCATATCTGTCTGCATTAAAAACATGCGACGTATTCCGTTCAAGCGTATTATCTGAATTCTAATTCTGTGCCATAACTTTCTCACAATAATTTACTGTACCTCAATACACGGTGCAATGTTGATTAAGAAATGCCGAACTTTTCTGGTAATCGCCGATTTCTGTTTTGACGAGATAAATGAAGAATGAAGTGTAAGGCTCAAGAGATTGAAAAAAAAAATTCCTCTTCCGTTTTCTGTAGAGACACTTAAATCTTTCAAGACTTGCCAGATGTTGCTCAAAATTGATCTGATGCGGAAGTTTGAAAACAAAAAAGGGTCTAGAACTAAAATGAAAGGATTAGCGAATGGCGTATTTTTTCGTAAGTTATAAATAAGGAATGATATCACTTTTTATTTTCCAAAACTGAAAACATTTTTTTAACGTGCTAGTTTTTACAAAGAATTTTTTGGGGGGAGTTTCTACGTAATTTCTCTCCTAAAGTACTATTGTTAGGAAAGTAAAATACGGAAGTCATAAAATAAAAAATCTTAAAACCAAAAAGAGAGTTATAACGAAAGATGAAGTGAAAAAAAAAAACGGATATATTCATTTTTCTACCAATTAGAAATCGGTGCTTTTATTTCTTTCGTACTCTGGAACTTCAGAAAAGAGGCTATCATTAATTGCGAATTGACCTTTTAAATTATAATTTCAATAATAAATACCTAGTTGTGACCGATTCGAATATAATCATAATACACTTATTTAACTAAAGGCATGTATGCAGAACACACTCTTGAGGCGTATCCAGCAGCCATGGACATCCTTATTATGGGCTTATCAGCATTACATTGCCAATAGCTGCGTTTACACGTACGTTTTTTTGCGAGTGCTTGGAGCGTACGTGATTGCGCGCACGCTCCAAGCACTCGCAAAAGAGCGTACACGTACGCTCTTGAAGTGTTTCGAGCGTACAGGATTGCGCACGGGAAAACTTGCAGTACACTCCAAAGCAGCTTTTCCTGCCTGTCCGACACCTTCACACGTGCACTCAATCACGCGGGATCGTGGTTTCACGCGAGGAAGAACGTACGTGTAAAGGGCGCTAATAAGTATGACCATCAGATCATCAGAAGTGGAGGGTTAACTACGTTTCCTAGGCCACAACGTCTTACGCAGTTTTCACCTGTAATTGTACGCGTGTAATCAATTGGCGAAATGGAGAAAGGAGATTGGTTAGTAGAAAGACGAAAGAAATAAGGTTCAGGATCCGTGAATTCAATCACTATAGGTGACAGCTTCTCCCCGAAAGGATCGGCTTCACAATTGAAAGAATATTCGAAATACGCTATAGATGGAGAAAATATTTAAGAGAAGGTAGTTTAGAGACAGGAAAAAAAAAATATGTTTGCAATTTTTAGATTTTATAGCATTTTTTGCCTAGGCAAGCTAAGTATAATTTTTTTAATACTTTTTTTTATTTAAGTAAGTAGGATAAGTATGACGGAGGAAAAAAAATTCAAAATGCGGAATTTCTTTAAATTTTTCTGGTGACTTTCCCATCGGAATCATCTAGTCCAGGACTTCTTAAACTGTAAGTCGCGTAACAGAATTTTGAGATCACGAAAACTTTTCAACTGTTCTCTAACTGTGTCCCTTCAACCCAACATGTCCCTACAGAACCTTAAATACTGGTTAGCAAATAAATAATAGCAAAAACCATTTTGATTTAAGGGGACTCGCTACTTTTAAATTTCTAAATCATTCGACTTTTTGAAAAAAAATATATGTTAATGCCTGGTCATTTCTGAATAAAATAAAGCAAACCGAATGAAAATATTGCACCTAGTTTCGGAGATATTGATATTCTAAATATTTAATTATTGATCAAGTTTATGGTAAGAAAAATTTTAAACTTATTTTTCTCAAAATGAAATTTTGCATCATTCCGCAACTGATATCTCAAAAACTATGCAGCATAATTCCGTGAAATTTTTATCGCTGCATTATCATGTTATTTTATTGCGTCTGAACTAGAATTATTGCAATAACTCCATAATTTGTTATTTTTACAGGGGTAAATTAATGCAAAAATTTAAGGAAATTTTAAGTATATTTTGAGCAGTTTTAAAAAAATTGAAAAAATATTTTAATGTTGAATGTTTTATGCTCAATTGTATTTAGAATTATTTATTTTAAATATAAAACAGGAATTATGCATTTAAGTGTAAAATTAACTTCATAGTTCTGCGCGCGAGCCAGTATACAATAAAAATACTTGAAAATACAAGGTATATCTAAAGCATTTAAAAAAACAATATTTAAAATTATTTTTAGAGTTGAAAATTTGTTTATTAAAATAAATATATTAATTTATCATATATATAAAATTTGGAAAAATTGGGAGTAAATTGAAATAGTTACAAAGAGTCAAAAAGAAAGAAAATATGGCTTATTTCCTCGACTGAAGGGTCATGAGTCCCCTTAAAATATTTAATTAAAATCAGAAATTACATCACGGATACGTAACACAGAGATAAACCGATCTTTCTTCACTTTAATTTCTGTAATTCATTCTCAGGTAAATCTCTTTGATTTATTATCAGTTAATGTTTTATTTCTATACTTGTCTTCTGTATCTACGTTATATTTTTATATTTATTTTATGTATCTACGTTATATTTGTATATTTATTTTATGTATCTACGCTATATTTGTATATTTATTTTATGTATCTACGTTATATTTTTATATTTATTTTATGTTTCTAAGTTATATTTGTACATTTATTTTTATGTATATACCCAGCGTCGGAAAAAAATTTTCTCGGGCTGAAAGGTGTCGTGAATGGAAAAAGTTTAATAAACCCTGATCTAGCCCACAATGAAAAGAACGCTGTGGTCTATCACGAAAGGCGGTATATAATGCCGAGAGCCTAAAACCCTTTGAGGGGCGCCGTTTGCACAGTGAAAACGCCTAAATCTAGTCTTTTTTTCACTTGTATTCAATGTATTCCAGTTAAATAAGCAGAAAAATGGTTAGCGCTGTCATCTGTTATCAGTTTAAAGACGTAAAAAATTTTGCAACCTTTAATTTGAAAATTTTTCAAGATTCTTTAGGTTAAAAAAATTGAGGAAAAAATCTGCACCGTGCAAACGGGGGAGGTTTTTGCCACTGAAAGGGTTAAAGCTGAAAAAGGAAACACTCATGGAGATAGAATGCACTAAAAATGTTTATCTTAGCATAAGTTGCCGTCCCTCGAGGGAGTGGTTCATTAATTTTTTTTTTCAAATATTTAGTATTTTTTATGCATTTAAATGTATTTCCTGAAGCCCATGAAAATGTGTATTAACACCTTATAAATGACCCTGAGATAAATATGAATTCCCCCCTCACTTTGCTGGTTGAAACTGATTCATGATCTGCATAAATCTTTTGTAAGAACCGACACGTCTTTTCCAAAATCCACGAACTGCTGAAGATTTATAACGTGGTATAAAACTGATGTGAAAGGATTGCCAAATGCTGAAGATGTTCGTACGTAATAAATTAGAAATGACAACCCTATTTATTTTCCAGTGTTGGAACATCTCTCATCGTGTCACTTTTGAAGAGCAATTTTTCGGGAATCTTTGGAAATTTCGCTTCCAAGAAATTAGTCGCTAAAGTAGATCTCAAATGCATTGATCAAATATTTCTTTAAATCAAGAGGATGGTTAAAACTGTGGGTGGAATTTCTTTCCTTCATGTCGTTAAGAATTTAATGCTTGATGATCTTTCACGCTCTAGAACTCCTCAAAATATCTTTACGCCTATTATCACTAATGTGTTAATCTATTGAATCAACAGGACCAAGTAATTAAAATCCCGGGTAACCAACTGTTCCGAAACAGTTTTAATAAAAACATTTAATTAAAGACATATAAGCATAGTTTGGGTAAATAAACTTCCTTTGACTCTATTGGAAATATCGATCGCGTAATTGTGAAATAGAGTGGGGTAATTTTTTCTTCCCTCACTCTTCTGAAAAGAAATTTGCCCACGAGGTTCCTTAAATCATTAACAAATCGCCAGATCTTTTTGAGAAATTGAAAGGTAGTACAAAATTGTAAAAAAAAATTGAAATGATAGGATTAGTTAACGTTCGAATTTATTCGTTGGTTATAAATTATAAATGGCAAATCTCTTTACTTCCACCGGTAAAATATTTTTCAGCATGTCATCCACCACAATAAGTTCTTCAGGTAAAAATTAAATTAAATCCGATCTTATTCATACCGACTTTTAATCCCATTGCATATGGATTTTACTAATCGCTTTATGAATGATATTTTCGTAAATCACCTTTTTTTGTTCACAGTAATACATATATTTAAACAGATTGTTGAAAGTATCTGTTACATTTTATATAAAATTCATGAAATTCATTAATTTTCTTTATGATTTTCATTGATTATAATTAAAATAAAAAAATAAAAGGTTTAAACGTTTAAACTAATTTTCAAATCTCTCGAAAAAGGATTAAAACGAAGATTTTAGCATTTTAGGAGTCTTTTGAACCTTTTGTGGATAATTGATTTCACTCCACAGGCATGACATTGAGAGACTATTTAAGGGAAAACAAATGCATAGATCCCACAGTTTTTAAGCAAAAATATACACTCAAGAGCCAAAACATTATGACCACCTGTCAATAACGAGTTGGCCCACCTTTGGCGCCGAGCTTGACCACAGCTTCAACCCGCCTTGGCATGGATGCCACAAGTCCTTGGTAGATGGCCGGAGACAGATTGTACCAGATGTTTAAGCAACGGTCACGCAAATCCGAGATATTGCGAATTGGTGGTATTTGAACTCTGAGCTGCCGTCCCATGACATCCCAAATGTGTTCTATAAGATTGAGATCCGGTGAGTTAGGCGGCCAGGACATTAACTGGAATTCAGCATCATGTTCCTGGAACCACTCCAACACAATTTTAGCCTAGTGACACGGGGCGTTGTCCTGTTGGAACATTCCATTTCCAGCTGGAAAAACAGAGGCCATGTATAGGTGCAACTGGTCCGCAATGATGTTCAGATACCCTGTAACATATATGATCTGCTCTACCACAACGACGGGTCCCAGAGACGCCCAAGAGAACGTCCCCCAAAGCATAATACCGCCACCACCGGCCTGTGTATGACCTAGAGTACATTGAGGGAGCAACAGTTCGCCTGGAAGACGGCGTATCCTGACACGACCATCGGCGTGATGAATGACAAACCGTGATTCATCTGACCAGGCAAGTCTCTCCCACTGATCCATGGGCCAGTCGCGATGTTCCCGGGCCCAGCGCAGGCGCAGTTGGCGAAGACGCTTGGTCAGCAAAGGCACACGAGTGGGACGTTTGCTGCGTAGCCCCATATCCAACAGTGTCAGCTGAACAGTGTGCTGCGATACTATTCTACTTGGCCCTGCATTGTATTGGGCTGTCAGCTGAGCCACTGTCTGGCTCCGGTTTTGCTTCACCATGCGAGACAGTCTCCGACGACCTTTTTCTTTGATAGCGTGTGGACGTCCAACACCATGTCGTCTACTGCTGGTTTCACCGTCATTCATCCACTTTGCATAAGTACTAACAACTGTAGGTCGTGAACAACCCACGAGTCATGCAGTTTCGGAAATACTTGTTCCAAGCCTTCGAGCCATTACAATCTGCCCTCTATCAAAGTCGCTTAGATCCGCAGCCTTTCCCCTCACACAGAGAAGTAAGTGAAAGAATGATTCTTCAGACTCTCCAGCAGCAGTTAAATACCATTTCTACCTAATCACGTGCCTTCCACGTCATCCAGGTGAATTCATTGCAAAATGTAGGTGTGGTCAAAATGTTTTGGCTCTTGAGCGTACATCTCCAGCTACCTACAAGATGGATTTGTATATCTGCGAGGAATATGCAGGGTATCTCAAAAGGTCGTTGACAAACTTAACATGCTGGTCTGTCATATCATGATGAACAAGATTTACATAGGAATGTGTGTCAGGAAACGCAAACCTGATGCTGGATGGCACTGTTTACTTTATCGGACCATACCAATCTAACCATTGTTGGCTTTTCATTTCTGCATCTTTTGCGTTTCCGGTCGTACATTCCTATGTGATTCTGTTTTCTTTTGAGTTCTATATCTCCTCCAGAAAAATGCGATAATTCCGGCCCTCCAGTGAGGTTGATAAGAGGTATGGTCCGATTAAGTAAACAGCGCCCTCCAGCGTCAGGCTTGCATTGCCGGACACGTTCCTATGTAAATCTTGTTCATCATGATATGAAATACCATCATGATAAGTTTGGCAACGACGTTTGAGACACCCTGTATACATTAAAAAGGTTATCACGTCATGCTATTATATGACTTCAATAACTCTTTTATTCTGTGATTGTTTTGCTCAATCCATTCCAAAGTTAACTGGGAAACTGTCAATAAAAGAACACAGCCTCTTTCCTAGTTGTCAAAAAATTTTAATTATACCAAGAGTTAATTAAGTTTGGTTTTCGTGAAGTTTGACGAAACTGTGTAGCTAATGCCCTACTTATAAATATCATAAATTCAAGAAATTTCGCCGTCCCCACCTTTCAGTGATACGGTATATCCTGAGCTAATACCATCAAGGTAAGTTCAGGAGAGAAAAAATTATTATTATTATATTATTATTTAATTTAATGTGGACTGAAAAACAACCCTGTACAAATATCATAAATTATATTATGAAATACTAATAAAACATCTGTATTTATTTGCATCAAAACTCCTTCTGAGATAATTAATTTCGAAAAAAAAAGTGACACTAGAAAATATAATTAACGTCTGCAACATAAACTAATTTTGATTTCATGTTTACATATCTTCGGATAAATCCGAAGAGATCCTGATAACCTGATCCTCTATAATAGATATATTTCAATATCTCTTACAGAGGATCAGATAATAGAGCAAATGAGGAGGAAAATAATGTCTTACAAGAATTATAAAAAATTAATTATAAAACACATAATCCTGATACAATAGGAAACGAGAAAAAAATCAAGTTTTTTTTAAAAACGGATCATGCACAGCGAATTAGATTCTTTTAAGAATATTTCATTATTTGTTTCCTTCAAATGCTTAGATAATAGGAAGACGCTCCTTCTAAATGTCATTGCTGCCATCTATCGGTAGAAAGAGGAATCTTTTGTTAAGGGCAAATGCATTACACTTTCGTAAGCGTCGCTATATGGTTCTCAGACATAGGCGTAGCGTGCTTCTGCTGTGCATCACTTTATAAATTAAATATGCAGAGCATCAAATACTTTATAATATTTTTCTCCACCTATTGTTTGAGTTTAATGAGTGACATTAGATTAATTTTCGCGCTGATTAATTGTGGTGGCATTCATGAAAGTTGAGCAATTAATGGAGTAATAATGATAAATCATGTTTTTATGTACGATAAATGTAGCATACAGTTATTTCATTTGTTTTGGTATTCGATTGACTGACAAATTTTCAATTTATTTTATTTCCCTTTCATTTTGATTCACTGACTCGAGGTAAAGTATTTTGTAAAGATTAAAGTTTTGTTTAATCTTTTTATTTATCTACTCCCTTATAGTTTTTAATTTTTTTTATATGCTTAACTTTTCCGTTTTTTATATAAAGTTTAAATTATCGCGAAATGAATTAAAACCCAGAAGTGCTTCACAAAAATCCAGACGACACAGAAATAAAATGGCTCTAAGAGATTCAGTTTCATTCAAGAGAAGGGACAATTTTTGCTCACTGTTAATGAAAAATAGGCCCGTTTAACGCCAAGAATGTACTGATAAGGGATCCCGTCGGTCAGACTAGGGTTCCCTTAGTGAAGGTCAAGAACCCTTTATATGTTTTCGCTCAATTGGAGAAGATATGGTGAGAATTGAAGGGGCGCCCGGTAGGAGGTTGGAAGAAAATTATATAAAGCAGTGGTTCCCAAACTTGGGTACGCGTACCAGTACCGGTACGCGGTCAAGCAGCTACAGGTACGGAAATAATTTTACAATTTAAGACAAAAATATATTAAAAATCTGTATTACGAAAAAAGAAAAGAAATTACTATAATAACTAATAATCCCTACTTTTTAATATTTAAGTTTGGAATTTCTTATCCATTGTTTGTGTTGTAACACTTTATTGGAATTTACGTAATCTCAAAAGATGCCGTCTACACGTGAATGTGTTATCTATGACCACCCCATAAAAATTTGGCACTCGCCTGCGAATTATAACTGTGTATATAACTGTGTTTGCGAATTATAACTGTGTCTGAGTTCTACTAAAAATCGTGTTTTGTGTTTCAAACATCTTTAAATTAATTGCATATTATTAATCAATAGTAATTGTATTTTTAATAAATATTAAGAAACTGTTAAGGTAAGTGTATTAAACTTAGGCGATTTATTTAAAATGATTTTTTATATATCCTAATTTATTTTGTTCTCCGTTACATTTTATTCCCCATTTCAAAATTTTTGGTCTACTGGTACGTCATCAAATTGTTTACAACGTGCAGGTACGGTACTATAAAAAGGTTGGGACCCCCTGATATAAAGGGTTGACACGAAAAACAGAGGCTCTCTCTCTCTTTGGCTCCTCTCTGGTAGACTGCTGATCTAACATGCTACGACTAACAGCGACCAATTATCTGTAGAAGAAAAATGCACAGGAAAAGCTCCAGAGCTCAAGTGGATTATCTCCCGATGTCCGAAGACGGCTAAATCATTTAATGATGCCTCGAGGCCTTATAAGCTGCCCCCCTCAGAAAAGTTTATTTTTATTAAACCATGGCATAATTTAATTTTTTGTGCTTGTTCTTTAAAAAAATTTTTTAGCCGGTGAAATTTTTTTTGGCCAATTTTTTTTTATGGTGTTGCTTAGTATATTTAATAATTTTTATATGAGGGATATATGTAAAAGATTATATTTTATTTATGTGGAAGAAAATTGATAAATATTGATATTTTGTTTATTTGAATCAAGCCTATTGTTTAAATTAAAGAGAAAAGATTTTATTAACTAATGTTAAAAGAAATGAATAAAATTTTTAGTTTGTTCCCTCAGTTAAAACTGTGTCTGTCATGAATTTGAGTATTCATTTGTGAATTTATGTTAGCCACAGAATCTAGGTTATTGTTATAGTTTGGGGAAATAGAACACAACGAAATGGTCACAACGCGAACCACTATACGACTAAAGGAAATTAAAATTGTAACTAAGAGAGTTTAAGAACTCATCCAATTTAATAATAAGAAATAAGCAAAGAATAATTAATAATATATATTTTAAATACTTGTGCCTTCCATAATCAATATATAACTTTCACTATTAGAATACTTTACTTCTCCATTAAATATTAAATATACATTACCTTTTAAATAAATAATAAAATACATTTTTTTAATTAATATAAACTAAAATTATTAAACACAACACTTCTAACTTTTGGAGGGACACGAATTGGATTCAGTTAGGGACTTCCTCAGCACCTTGACTGCCGGGCGGTCCTTAAAATATGAAGTATTAGAATTTTTTTTTCAAAATTGAGTAACAATAGAATTGATGTTAGAGTAGTATTCAAAAGTTATACAATGAGAAAAATAAACATAATATGAATAAAATAAGAAAACAATATAGCATCGAATTTTTGTTATGGATCATATCATTGTTAAAAACTATGTTAAGGCTAAAGACATAATCGGAATCTTCAATTTCACAGTTTGAAAAAACGGGGAAAAACCAACTTTCTTAAAATTTTTCTACTATTTTCTGATTTTAACTGAACTTCTATTAACGTTTTAGTTTATTTAAAGTTAAGTTGTGGGTTGCTACGCCTATGCTCATAGAAGTTAAAACATATGAAAATGTTCAGATATTTTAAATGATTTCAAATAACTTTTACATCTACGTATTTGCAAAAGCAAATACGTCGGTATAAAAAGCATTTATTGATGTATAAAGACAAGTTACTTCTAAGAAAAAAACAATTGATTCGGATTCTTGAATTCTGAAAAAAAAGTTTAATTGAAATATTTAATATAAATTTCTAAAAATAGAAGACCTTCTCAATGCAATATAGACACTAACTTGAATTTCTCAAAAACAATAAAGAGTTGGTGCCTGTCATCCAATTTTCTAAAGGATGATAAAAGCAATAGCATTCTTCTAAATCCATTCCATTGCACTTGTTTAATTTGAAATGTTAACAATATTCGCATACGTTTTTGTTTCGAGAACTACAGAAAGGCAGTAAATTATCTTTTTTGTTTATAATTCCATTTTTTTACTTTAATGAAACTTCTTCGCTCAAACAAATATATTTCGAAGCAACAAAGCATTTTTCTCCCGAATTTCGGTATCTAGGCGTTATATTTATGACTTTTCAAGAACTAACTCATAGATGCAACAAAATAAGAAGATTTTCCAAGAACTCCTTCATTTTTCGGCGTAACTTTTGTTGTCATGGTAATAAGCATATCTCATCAAAGTACACAAACAATTTTTTTTTTCAAAAACAATAAGAAAAGAAGCTGATTTTGGAGACGCAAAAGTTTAACAAGCAAAGATGGATTTGAAAATAAATGTACATCTCTAAAATTTGTGGAAAACATCGTTTTTATTTAATGATCATTTACTTAATCACTCAATTCCTTTAATAAGTATGACTTTTTTTAGAACGTGTACTCTGAAAGGAGTTGTTTTTTTCTTAATGTTCTTATCTTCTAAGGTTTACATACGATTCGATTCAAAACAATCGAACTTTTAGGTGGATAAAGTTAAAGAAGCCTCTTAAGTTATGCTAATTGCGGCATACGTGGTTCGTATAAATACCAAGCAGCTAGATTAAAGAAACGGTGTTAGAGGATCTAGGAAAGGTCGAAGGAAGTGAAATGAAGTGAAAGGAGTTTGCGAGCAACCGCTCGAGGCGTTTTACTAGGTTGATGCTAACCTACGGGAGTTCGTGTTAGACGAAAGTTATTTAGCGTTCTTGTTAGGCCCAAAGTTTACGTGGCAGTACTGCTGGTTGACTTTCAAAGTATCTGTGAGCATAGCAAAGAGTATTTTTCTTGAGTGAGTAGTTATACAAGTGAATATATTGAATTGTATTTAACTTGCATGAATGCTATATATATATGGTACTAGTAGTACGGATGCTTCATGTTGAAAAGCAAATATTTGAATAAACATTGTTGTTATGTAAGAAATGTGTTTGAATGAAATTATGTAGAGTGCCACTTCAAATTATATACACCCAAGTAGAGGGTAGAAGTGCAAAAAGCTCTATAATATTATAAGCATTACACTCGCTTGGGGATTGTATTTATTTAAACTTCTGTATAAAATACGTGGTCAAAAGGCTTTAATGACTCATTATATTATGAGTTAATATTTCAGTCATTTGATCATTGACTCATTTCAATAACGTCTCTCCATAACTTAAACGTACTGACTTGCACGTTTGATCAAAGATTTGGATGTACTGATCAAAGATTCTTGACGTACTGATCAAAGATTTGGAAATCTAGAAACAGACTTTACCGGCAGTTTTAGAATCTACATCCTGAAGCGCAGCAACAACTGTGAGCCATTTCTGCTACGCGGAAGAAATTCTGCTGGCAATGAAAATGCAAATCAAACAGATCATAAGCCACCATTTAGCTGCGTACAAATTTGTTCTATCCCTTTTCCTGGGATTTTACTGGTGATAAAATAAAGCACTGTGGGAGGATATAGTTCGTCTTTGATCCCTATTTCTGCCTCGTATCACGAATGCAAAAATCTTCACATAATTTCTCGTTTGAGTGGCGACTCTACCATCCCCTTTTCAACAAAATGCATTTTGTAGTGATTTAAATTCATCATATTATAGAACAACGCAAGACATGTTTATAAAAATTGTTAGACCACCTAATTCTTGTTTTTCATCGAAAATTCACATGCGATAAATAATGACCGCTCGCTTACTTATTTCGGATAAGGTTAATTTGTATTCAAATAATTTTAGTAACCTTTTCGACTGTTCATTACATGTGTAATATATACACTGGTGTCCAAAAGTTAATCATAATTCATAAAATGTGGAAGAACATGAGTAAATATTGAACAAATTGTTCAAAATTACTTCTGGGAAATCACTGTTTGAAGATGAAACAGTGTGCATATTCAAAACATTTCAGTCGACGTCGACATGCGCAAAACATGTGCGCATGTCAGAACGAGTATAAAACCTGTTCACGTGCCATACGGAGATCAGGAAGGTTATGTACAAATGCTGGGCTGAGGAGCTAGTTAAATGATCAAAAAGGCCGAAGGATGGCACAAAGACGCCAAATGGACATGTTTTTGAAAAGAAGAATTATTGGAATGCTGGAATGTGGACGATCTCAAACCAAAGTGACTCAAATTCTGAATGTGCCTCAGTGTGTGATCTCAAAACTGTGTCAGAGGTTTCAAAGTACGGAAGATGTTACCCGATGACTAGTAGAAGGTCGACCAAGAATAAAAACCGTTCGTCAAGACCGATATTTGACAATAACTGAGCGACTTCAGAGGGGCAGTTGTGCCAGAGAACTCGGTTCGGTGCTCACAGCTGCTACAGGAGTGCGCGTTTCGAGGCAAACTGTTTCTAGGAGACTCAGTCCTGCTGGTCTGTATGCCAGAAGACCAGCCTTTTGTATTCCTCCAAGGCCTGCGCATAAACGCACTCGTCTAAACTGGAGTTTGAAACATCAGCCCTGGAGTTTGCAACACTGGGCTAGTATGATGTTCAGTGACGAGTCCCGGTTTATTCTGAAGACTGATTCTCGTCGGATAACAATATGGAGAGAACGTGGAACTCGTTTTCACCTAAGAAACATCACGGAAAAACATCATTTTCCTTCAAAGGGAGTCATGGTGTGGGCAGGCATAATACTGGATGACCACACAGACCTTCATGTCTTTGACACGGGGTTTGTTACTCCTGAAAGGTATAGAGACGACGTCCTTGAACCTTATTTTTACCTGTTTCAAGGTGCTATCGATCCTGGATTCATATTCATGGAGGATAACGTGCTTTGTCACCGTGCAATCCTGGTCGACAACTTCCTTGAAAGTGAAAATATCCAGAGCATGCAGTGGCACGCTCACTCTTATGATCTCAATCCTATCGGGCATGTGTGGGATATACTCGGGAAACATATTGTAGCCCTTCCGCACCCACCAAACTCCATTCCAGAACTCGAAAGAGCTCTCCTGAATGCTTGGAACTATTTGAGGCCACAAATCATCCAGACTCTCATAGCATATATCGCAATCATTGTGCAGCATGCGTGGCTACCAGAGGCGACCCCACACACCTTATTAAAGTGACAAATAATCTTTTTATATCATTATTTTTCACTAAAGTATAAACTATTAGTTTGCTCTGTTTTCCTTCAAACTGTTTATTTGGATAATAAACGTGATTAGTATCCTTCATTTGCATTGTTTTCTTAGGGTATAACCATATTACACTCGCATATCACGTTTCCCGCCATTCTGACTTAGATTTCCTTAAATATTCACATAAAAATTATGCTTAACTTTTGGACACCAGTATATATATATATATATATATATATATATATATATATATATATATATATATATATATATATATATATATATATATATATATATATATATCTGTGTGTGTGTGTGTGTGCAAGCAACAGTTCACTGACTTCTTTTTTTTGTGATACTTTAAATTAATTTTTCGTCACGTGCATAAAAACGAAATAAATTGACACAAAAAATATTGAAATACGGTAAACGATAAAATTTAATCACTAGACTCATTGAGATGGAAATTTTTTAAGAACTTTTTCTGAATTTAATTCAAAATAGTACGTTTTATGGATATTAAACTTACAAATTAATTGCATACATTGACCGATGTATTTAATTTGAATATTTTCTTCATTATTTTGTCTGTAAAATATCCGTTACGATTTATATATATATATACCAAGTGGCTTACTTTAATGAAAAGAGTAGCTGGATCTAAGCGGGGATGCTGTAGAAGAACCTTGGATTTGACTTATAATTCCTATATTATGCCACTTATCAGTTATTGTTCCGAACCGTTGATGGCGGCAAGTAAACAGGTTTTGGATTCCCTTCAAAGATTCCATAACCAAGCCGTTAGGCTTATATCGGGAGCTGTTAAGACAACCCTGATTGATGCACTTTTGATGTCCACCCAACATATGAACATCAAATCAGTTATAGAAGAGAGGGCACTTATTTTATGGGAAAAGATTGACAGACTACCAGATTGTCTTCCCTTGTAGAATAACCCTTTGTCATCATCTACACGGAACCTTAAAACCCAAAATGATTCCCTTCAGAGAGTTTTTGAGATGGGAGAACAACTAGGATTGAACTGGAAGAAGGAAAATCTTATTAAGTCACAATGCCCTACTGAAGGAAGAAAGTACACGGTTAGGACACACCTTTTAAGTGAGGTTTCTAAGAAAGAAACAAATGACTTATAACTGAAAACAGAAGCTTTGGAGACTATTCATGATCTGTACCCAGATGAGGACTGGCTTCACGTGTTTACGGACGGCTCCATGATGACTGGCCGTATTAATGCTGGCGCTGGAGTCTACAACAAGCTCTTATCTTTTTACACTCCTGTCGGAAAATATAAAACGGCCTATGATGCGGAGATTTCAACAATTCAGATCGCCTTGTCACAACTCCAATGTCAAAGGGAAAATTTTTCAAGGGCTGTTATACTATCAGATTCCAGGACTGCCCTCCTGACCATTGCTTCATCTGAGGCACCGGCGTCAGCCGATATTTTAAATATTCGCCTGGCTCTTAATGATCTAATTGAAAGCCATAGAGAGGTTGCGTTGCAATGGGTGCAAGCGCACTGCGGACTCCTGGGAAATGAGGCAACTGATTCTCTGTCAAAAAAGGCAACCGAAATTGCACAAATAACATATAAACCAATCCCTTTCTATACCGCCAAACATGTAGTTAAAAAATCTATTAGAGTGAACTTTTGGAATAACCTAAAGGAGGCAAATAAAGACAAGAAATGGATCGAGGAAATCACTAATATTCCGCTATGGCCAAGAAACAAATCTGTTGCCATTTTCCGTCTCGCTACTGGCCACGATTGTCTCTCCAAGCATTTACACCGAGTAAAACTGCTTTCAAGTCCTCTCTGCCAATTGCGTAACATTCGTGAGGAAATGGATGTGAACCATTTGGTTCACTGCGCTGCACTGGTCTCGGGACACTTGTGGGAAAAATACTGGAGAGCTCGGCACAAGATGAATGATTTATAGACTTACTGTCGTTCAGTTTTCTTACTTCTTCTTGTTCTATTGTGTTTTTCTGTCTACAGTTGTCTTATATTCTGCCATTAGAAAAAAATAATATATATATATATATATATATATATATATATATATATATATATATATATATATATATATATATATATATATATATATTTGGCATTAATTGCATGCATTGACCGTTGTATTTAATTTGAATGTGCTCCATGGTGAATCAAGGGTATTTAGCTAGTATATATTTCGATTCAATCGGGTTTTACAATTACAGCTATTTGGGTTGTAAAAAATGTACTTTTTCATAAAAAGCCCATTTCCGGTTTGCAATATATTACATATACACATTTATTTTAAATTTGGAGGCTTCAGAATTCATAGTCTCAGACCAGCTTATTAAAATAATATGTACCGATGTAAAATTTCTTTTATCTGCTGTATAATTAAAAGTTCAGACTGGTTTGTTCATATCATTGATGAACAAAAACTGCATCTTAAGTCTAGGTAATATATCTGACAGCTAAAAAGTTATTAAAAAATCCATAAAATGTCTTATCAAAATGTCCAAAATATATTTGAATTAAACGCGTTTTAATTGAATATTTTTCACTACGCAGTAAGGTTCGAAATTGATTTTAACCGATTGTAATATTCCCTACTTTCACTGATAAGGCTTTATAAAACATTTTATCAGTTTTGTATCGCAGTGTCGATGAAGATAAATTGTCTTCGTCTTTTATTCGAGGAATGGTTTTTTTCCACTTTTATCGCTGATTAGCCTGAGGGGAAAAAGCGAGTGTTAAAAGAAGATACATGGCGTGCGGAAGGTGACATGTTATTGACGAGAAAAATGCGGCGATATCTTTGACAAAATTGAATTGCAACTGCACCCTCTATCATGTGTTTTTAAATGGATTGCTTCTGCTAAACGTATAGTTAAAGCTATTTAAAATAATTTAAAAGTTTTGTGACACATATTTAGGTGGCAACTATTGATCTAAGGAGACAGTGGACCTTCAAACCTAACTAATTTTTTGTTTTGAATGGATTTGCTTGAAATTTGAATATGTGATTAGTACCATAGATATGTAAAAGTGATTCAAATGTATTGATGAAATATTAATAATATAGGAATTATGAATTATTAATTACATCAAAAATTGGCCTAATTAAAAGTGTTCCATGCGCATTTCTTTTGCATATAATATGGTAATTTTTATTTACAGGATACCTTATAGAACTAACAATGAAACTTATTGCTTATTTTAAGCATTCATTAAAAATATAAAGAGAAAAAATTTATAATAGTGAAAACATCCTTTCTATGACGCAAAATACCTATAAATCATCTTTTCAAGTACAAAATTTATCAATTCTGAAGTACGAAGCATAATTATTTTCAATAAGATTTATTTGATATACAGTTAAATATATAAAACTTAACTTTCAAAGCTATACGATAATTAGAAATGTGCTTGGATCAGTTTGAATATTCGTATAACATGAAAATTTTTATTTTGAGCAAAACACATTTAAAGTTATTGCTATTAGTAACCACATAATATCTAAATTAAATACAAATGCATATAACTAGGAAAGTAATCACATAAATTAAAAATTCTTTTTGCAACACATTCCTACTCTTCCGTAGTTTCACAATTCAATAAAATAAAAAATCGAATTTTTAGACAAATTTCACAATTTGGAAGTCCACTGTCCCTTTAAATGCTCTATCTAACATTTTCTTTTAAGCATGATTTAATAGAATATCTATTCAATTAACTGAACCACATTATGTTACTTAATGCGCTTAAAAATACAATTTTAATTCTTGTTAAATAGCTAGATAAAAATGGGGGAACATGCAAAAATTTAATGTGACAAGTTTATAATTTATATTACGTATACTGTTGTAAATATCAGACTCATCATTACGCCAAATTCCTATTTCTTGCGCTAAATGTGTGCATCATATACAAACAAATGCATTAGTAGGCCTAAGAAAAAGTAATGTTGATGAGCAAAAAACATCGTGTGAAAATTTTTTATAATCGCTTTTGCAATATTCATGAAACTGGATTTCAATTGAGAGACTAAGGGGGTACAGGACACAAAATTGTTAAAATTTTCGAAAAAAAAATTACCGTATTAAAAAATTCTGCGTACTTTTACGCTTAAAATGAAGTTTAAATCATGTTTCTATCTTAACTAGAACATGAGAAATTATTATTATTTTTTGCAACATTCTAATAGTAGCCAATCGTTCTTTAAACCTGTAAATGCGTTTTACCCCATGATTGATTTTTCCCCCATTTCTCGTCTTTAAATTGTTATAATTCAAGAACGATTAAAGATAAATGGTTGAAACTTGAAACATGTCTTTTTCAACTATTTTACTTTAATTTTGACTCTGCAAATTTGAAAAATATATTTGCTTTTGAAAATATGATTTTTAAAAATAAATTACATCATATTTTTTTTGTAATTTTTAATCTAAATATTTTTAATCTTTTTAAAAATTAATGTTTAAAAAAAAGCTGGATCAAAATTAAAACTTACATATTTCTGTTTAATTAAATGAAAAATTTTGAAATTAGACAAATAATATTTCGAGTTATAACGATTTTAAATTACCCAACTTTTGAAAAAAAATTTAAGTTTTAAAATTTTTAAAAACTTTTTGAGAAGTTTTATGATGTGATTTTGTTTATAAATTATATGGTTAACCATGACAAAAAATTCAAAATTTTAACTCAATAAATAAATTTTTTTTAATGTGTCCCGGACCCCCTAAACAATGTGATATTTTCAAGAAATTAATAGGACAACAGGTGGTCCAGCGCAAATACAGTAATTGGTGTACATATGCACAGAAAAAAAGTCTACTTTTAACGGAATATCCATTTGAAAACTTTTAGTTATGATTAAAAAAAGAAAAAGTCTGTTTTCTTAATTATACTAGTTTTATCATAACTAAAATTACAGTTTATTGAGAAAAAAAAGAGTTCGTCCAAAAGCAGAAAAACATTTTGCTTTTTTATAAATATATTTCAACAACGGTCTCTCGTAGCCTAACAAACTGGGCAAAATCTAAGTTTGTAATCCTGTCTTTTCTTGTTTTGCTTCTGGATATTTTTCTGGAACTGCTTCGAGAATCTTATTTGACCAGGTATTGAATAGATGCGTTTACGAGCTCAGTGTATGCAGCGAACAGAATCCTGACTAAAACGAATATTGCATCATAGGAATGCATTCGAATACAACGTCGTCATCAGTATCCGGGTTGACCTCTGTTGTTGGCTAAAGACTGTAACAGCTTTTCTGGAGTTTAGATTAGGTTGATAAAACCTCGTCGTAAGTTAGGCTTCTTGGTAATGGTTCCTTCTGGGTACTATTTAATTTCCAATTCTAAAGCTTCTTGCAGAAATAAATTACGCCCAATTTCTGAATAGACAGTTTGTTGATTCTTTCATAAGTAATGTAGATCATAGGTCGACTACCTTTGTTTATATCATGAGTGCCGAAGAGATTTAGACAAATGGCATTATTAGCGGAAAGGTCAGAACAAGTATATTTAATTTGAATTAAAGGCATTTTGTATGAGCTTAAAATACAATGTAATGTGCTTTAAAGAAGAAAGTCTAATTAACTATTACTGGATGTTAACTCCAATCCACAATTGGTTATAATACGATAGGTAAAGAGAGGCTCTGGGAAAAATAAATTAAATTAAATTAAAACAAATTTAATATAATTTATATTTAGAGAAATTAAAGTAAAGAAAATAAAATTAAAATAAATCAAAATAAAATAATTTAAATTTAAAATAAGATAAAATAAAAAATAAATTGAAATAAATTAAATTAAAACAAATTTAATTTAATTTAAAATATACGAAGTTAAAGTAAATAAAATTAAAATAAATTTTAAAATATAAATTCCATTTAAAATTAGATAAATCAAAATAAATTAAAATAAAATAAATTACGAGATTACATAAATGAATTGTGAGGTGAATTACATATTACGACAAAAGTAATAAATCATGAAAACCAGATATTGCGGAATTCCGCATTCAATTCATTCATAGCGATTTACTCATAAGATATTTTCAACCGTCCGAAAACAGAAACTATCCGAATCTTTGATTTATCTAACAAATATCTTTCAACCGAATACGCAAGCTGTATATCTAATAGCTGCCATTTCTTCTGAACAGTCATTAAGGTTGAAACGTCATTTTAAAACCCATCACGTATTGTAGAAATCCAGGAACCGATTCACAAAAACAAAAACAAAATATAATATCGTTGCAAATAAATTTCTTCCAATAAAAATATACCGGGTGATCCAAAAGTCAGGACGAACTTTAAAAAAGAATAATTTGAAAACGAATAAAGAAAAAAAGATGCGGTTTGCACCAAACGGATGGAAAAGAATCCGGGTTTTGTGTGGCAACGAAAAAAAAATAGTTCTGTTGGCGACCAACAGATGGCGCTATAGTTTTATTTCACCAAAAGATGATTAACAAATGAAAAAATGTTTACAAGTTACAAGTCAGCTTAATTACAGTTAATTACAGTAAATGTTCAATGTGCTGTCCATCATTCAGAAGTACTGCTGTGAGACGAGTCACCACACCGTTCACAGGATTGAGTAGCATTTCTTGCGTTAAGGCAGACACATTTTGGCGGATGGCATCTTTCAGTGCTGCTAGTGATGCCAGTTGGTCGTGGTACACTTTTGACTTCAAGAATCCCCACAGCCAAAAGTCACAGGATGTCAGATCGGGAGATCTTGGAGGCCATGTGTGATTAAAGTATCGACTGATAATGCGATCCTCCCCAAATGTTGAGCGTAGAAGGCGTTGCACATGCAGAGCAATATGAGGTGGTGCTCCATCTTGCATAAAGGTGGCTGTTTGGAGTGCCTGTCGCGCTTGCAGTTCATGAATAATGTTGTTCTGTAATAATGCTGCATATCGCTGACAAGTGACAGAAACTGTTTTGAAACCCGTCTTTGTGACTTCCTCGAAAAAAATGCACCAAATATGAAATCAGCATTAAAGCCACACCAGACTGTCACTTTAGGCTGTTGTGGATTTACTGCATGGGTACCTCAACAAATGCATGTGGATTTTCTGTGGTCCACACTCGACAATTGTGGGTGATAACAGCACCAGAGAGTGTGAAATGCGCTTCATCTGTCCAAAGCACAGTGTGAAGCCAGTCGTGCTGCTCTTCCATCTCATTCAATACCAAATTCGCAAAATCTTGGCAAGAGTCGAAGTCAAGAGGTTTCAGTTCTTGGTTATGTTGCAAATTGTAGGGATGCCGTTTCAGGGTTATTCGCAGTGCTCTCCAGACACTTACGTACGACACTCCTGTCTGCCACGAAACTTCTCGAACCCTGCACTCCCCATGTGCAGAAACCGCCGACATGGATTGCAGCGTCTGCTCCACTGTCGTGGCAACAGCAGCGCCTGCTGAGGGGCGTCCACTTCTTGGACGTGACGCCAAAGAACCTGTAGCTTCAAATTTCTTCATCATTTTGATCCATGCAGAAGACGTTATTGGTCCTTTGCTATCTCGCATACCCTTCATGTAGCGATATGCTCGCAATGGTACTTTCCGAATTCTTATAATACAGTTTAACTAAGAGGGCTTTCTCAACTATGGACAGCATTTCGATGCATATAAGCTTCGACTACCATTACTTGCTGCAGTTGCTCCTTTTTTGTATCGTTTGTTGCTTTGCATAATCCTATATCAGAAATCCGACAGCGCCATCTGTTGGTCGCCAACATAACTAATTTTTTTTCGATGCCACACAAAACCCGGATTCTTTTCCATCCGTTTGGTGCAAACCGCATCTTTTTTTCTTTATTCGTTTTCGAATTATTCAGTTTTAAAGTTCGTCCTGACTTTTGGATCACCCGGTATATAATATGATTTTTGGTCTTTGATAGTTACGACTTTTCATCTTTTACATTTAATGCAATTTGTAGAAAAATCTAAAATACATTTGTTTTTCTACGGATTTTGATTTTATAAGACCTAACAATTGCAGGATATTTTTTAAATGACACGTACAAACATTTTAGTTTTAAAATACCACAAAAATTAGTTAAATATTGAGCAGCGTAACATTTACAAACTACTCCTATCACTGTCTTCTATCACTTGAAAATCCCCAAACCATGTTGATAATATACGCAGTTACAATAAATTTTGCACCACGCACATGCACACGTGCCCGGGCACACACACACTATATATATATATATATATATATATATATATATATATATATATATATACACTGGTGTAAGAAATTAAGAGAACTTGCAGACTTGGTCGATTATCTCTAGAACTACTGTACCGATTTTAATGAAATTTCATATGTACATACATTGATACAATACAAAACATATAACCATTCCATAATTGTAATACACACGCATGACCGTGCGTAACACTCGTTGGAGTCGGAAGATATGAAACAGTGGACGCAGAATAAACAAAAATATGGGTTAATAGGGGGTATGGTCCAATCTTACAGATATACAGGTCTCACAGCGTGTTTTCATACTTGAAATAAGGCAGTTTATCATTTTCTGTAGCAATTGGTCCCACTCGTTCAGCAACGCTGTTTTCATTCCCTGGATGGTTCGCGGAGGGGGGTTGCGAGTTGCAGTTGTCCTCCCCAGAGCGTCCCAGACATGCTCTATAGGGTTAAGGTCTGGAGATCTGACTGGCCAATCTATCCAGCGAATATCCTCACTCTCTAGAAATTCGTCGACCAGAAGAGCTCTATGTGGCCTCTCGTTATCGTCCGTTAAAATGAACTCAGGGCCAACTGCACCCCTGAAAAGGCGAACATAGGGCTCAAGACCTCATCCCTATACCTCACACCAGTCACAGTGCCTCTTTCAAACACATGGAGAGGTGTGCGGCCATCCAACATGATGCCTGCCCAGACCATTAAACCTCCTCCGCCCTAATGGTCGATTTCGCGGACATTGGAGGGTAGGTAGAGGGTCCCTGGTTTTCTCCATATGAACATACGGCGAGACAATTCGCCACCTCATTCCATCATCTAAACGTTGGTGGTTACTCATTTTTAGTGTTACAATTTGAATTTAACCGATTGCTGCAAAATACCACCATGTATTAACCCATTTTTTTGTTTATTCTACAACCGCTGTTTCATACCTTCCGACTCCAAAGAGTGTTACACACGATCATGAGTGTGTATTACAATTATTGAATAGTTATTTGTTTTGTATTGTATCAATGTATGTACATATCAAATTTCATTAAAATCGGTACAGTAGTTCTAGAGATAATCGACTAGGTCTGTAAATTCTCTTAATTTCTTACACCAGTGTATATATAGCGGGGGCCAGGCCCACTCACTAACAACAAAGTAATTATACGATTAAATAAATAATTTTAATTAGCGTACATTTTTTCCCTAAAGAGAGGTACAGGAACGCCGTTCCGTCGCGTTCCGCCTCAAATAGAGCCCTGTATATGTACACACACACACATATATATATATATATACATATATACATATATATATATATATATATATATATATATATATATATATATATATATATATATATATATATATATATATGTGTGTGTGTGTGTGTGTGCGTGTGAGGTGTGTTTAACTAAAATTGAATCGCCGGTTTGAAGAAGGGAACGAATCCAAAAACTGTTTTTGTGGGAAATTAAAAAAAAAAAATAAAACTGTCTTATTTATTATTTTTTCTTCATTTGACTTTTATAAAAGATTCTTGACATTCACCCGCTATTCCAGTGCCTTTTACAGCTTTCAAGGAGATTCTTTATGTAAATAACAGTATGGCGCAAAAAAAAAAAAGTTTCAATTTCTTGACGCTTTTTCCCTTCTTCAAACTGCCGATTCAATTGTTCCCTAATAATTTTTCCTAATAATTTCGACAATTTAAAAGTTTTAAAAAAAATGGCATTTAGACTCGGGTATATTTTAAGGAATTTTAAGATAGGGTTTTCTGATTTCACACTTTCTTTGAATTTTCAATGGGGTGTGGCACTGAGGTTTTGCTACAGTGACGTAACTCCTAGGGTATAAATTGGCTGCTGTTTGACTATAACCGTTACTCACTGAATCAGGGTAAGGGCGGCTTTAGCATTTCTGTCTTCTTGTATTTCTGTCTTTTCATTTGCGTTCTTTAGGATTGTATGTGTACTTGCATTTATGGTGCGTCGAGTCCTAAGTTCTAAATGTCTGTGTATTTTCATTTGATTTGACTATATGTTTCAATGGGAATCTCGGAGCCTTGGGATGTCTTTTGGTTAGACCTGCATCCTATTCAGAAATTTCCTCCTTGAGGTAACTGATTTGGTTAGGCCTCCTGATGACGAGACCAGTCGGTTACGTCGATGTATGGTTTAGTTCCATTACTGCTACATAATCTTGCCTTATGGTGCGTTGAGTCCTAAGTGCGTGATTTCTGTCTATTTTTATCTACATTCTTCCTGATTATAATTATCCTTCTCTGTTGAATTATTTAATTTTAGTTACATATGATACAGAGAAATCTAATAAGTTTTATCACAACCTCTGTTTAGAATCATGTTTTAAAAAAAACATTCTCTATAGAACTGTAATTCTTTGTTTAACGCATTCTAATAGGAAGATTACATTCATCGAAAATCTGTGCTGAAGTATATTAATACCTATAACGGAATTTACAACTCCCTCTATTTCAAATTTCATTCTATACTATATGTATGTAACATCAGGCTTATTGAAATAACAATATTCATATGGAGCTTGCAAGAAGGTGTTATGTAAATATTCATTTCCACCTCTCCATATTTTGTTTTTGTAACATATGGCCCCTATTTCTCAGAAACAGACCTCGATCGCTTCTATTTCAATGTACATAAAAATCTTTTATCCCAAATATTTCCGAATTTGGCGACAGCTTAAATATATCGTAGTTTCTTTGCAAAAAGTATTGGTAAAAAAGAAAGAAAAATATTTGAGCGTAAAGTATTTTTTCCCCGATATCAAAGACTTAGTGCTTAAGATTCTCCCATCTTTCCCTCTACCTCATATTTCATATAATCAGTATTCATTCTAGTGCAAAATTTGGAAATAAAAATAATAGCACGACTTTATAAATTTACAAGAAAATTAAGGAAGTTATGGCAGAGGGAAGTTTAAACACTTTCCTAGCTACAAATCACAAAATATTTATTTCAAAGTTTAAAAAATTGCTAACAAGCAGAAGTTTGGTTTGGTTTGGTTTGATTTGGAGCGCTACGGTCACCTTTTTGCTACACGAGGACTGCTAACAAGAAGAGAAAATCCAGGTTGAAAGCAAAAATATTGTTTCACAGTATTTGTGTGCAAAAAGAGATTTTGAAAGACTCTAAACAGAACTTGAAAATTTTCGTTCCAACCACAATCAATCAATAAATTAATAAATAAATTAAATAAATTTTAAAAAATTTTAAAAATAAAATGAAAAATATAAATATATATATATATATATATATATATATATATATATTTATACCACCTATATATATATATATATATAGGTGGTTATGAAAATAATGGAAACACTAAGAAACACTAGAAAACCTTTATTACTATGGGGCAGGATCACCTTTGCCATGTAATACCACCTGATTCACCTTGGAATTGGATGACAGAAGTCATAAATAGTGGTTAAGAATATATTATACCATTCTTATGGGAAATATCATAAAAATTTCTGTAGAGATGCTGTGGTGGATATAGATACCTTTACCTATCCGCTTACACAGACCACAGTGGTTGAATGATTTATAGTCGAGGGGATTGTACAGGGTAAGATAAAATATTTGACTTCTTTTTCATGCTCTTCAAACCAATACTTGATAGATTTAACTGTATGTATAGGGGGATTATCATACCGGAGAACGCCATCCCCTGCAAGAAGCAATGTTTGCACCATAGGATGCACTAGTGGGCTAAAATTTTGACATAGTCCTTATCATCAATCTCCTTTTAGGGTTACAATAGGGTCTGTAGGTGTAGGTAGTCTACAAACATACGCACATCCGGTTGCGAGAAACAATGTGAACATTTATTCGTCGGACCAAATGCCGTTTTTCGACATATTACTCGATCAGGATTTGCACATTTGGCATCATTGTGGACGAAATTTTGTACAGGCATCTATTACAAGTGGCTTGGGAATAGCTACTCTTCCGTAAATGCTTGGTTCGTGCAGTTCCCTTCTATCTCTAATGGTTGATACTAGAACATGCAGATGCGGATGGAGCTCTTCGGTCATTTTGGTTGCAGTTGTTTTCTTTCTTCGTGTCACAATCCGCTTCAATATTTCGTCTGTCTCTTTCACTCACCTCTCCCTTTCATCCACTATTCTTTTTGGCAAAGGATGTTTTTCCATGCACTCTGTATGCTATCATGACTTTCGATATCATAGCTCGAAAAACACCCATTAGCCTGGTAACAGATACTCTAATTTAAACGCGCTCCAACAATTTTCCCTTTTCATAAGGTTTGAAAGGTTTGAAATTTTACGCTGTTTCCCCCAAAAGCACGATACCTTTAGCTTCATTACTGCTACTTGACAGTAGAATAATACATACACTATAATATATAAGAAAATACCGGTGGCCAGACTTTTTAAGGAATACGAAGCACATTCATAAATACCTCTAATATTGATAGGTGTTTCCTTTATTTTGATAATAACCTATATATATATATATATATATATATATATATATATATACAGTGAAACTTCTCTATTTCAGCCACTAATGGTTCCGAAAAAAGTGGCCGTTTTCAAGGGTGGCCGACGAAAAGAGGTTTTTCTATAGCATTGGGTCTATGGAGCGTTTGATCAATTCTGAACAAAATATGGCCAGCTAGAGAAGTTTTATTATCTGTATAAGGAAATAAGTTTTGTAAATTTTGGTCCTAAGTTTTTTGAGTTATTTATATTTTTGAATCTTTAATTCCAATGTGCTACCATTCCGTGTATTTTTATTGCTTGCCCTCACTTTTTGTGAATTCCCGAATAAAGTATATATATTAGTAATTGATTATGCTTAACATAACAATAAAGTGTAAGGGATGTCAGATTTTAGTTAAAATTCCACCTAAATAGGGATATATACGTGCATAACAACTGTTCGTAGCAGCAAACATTTTAACGGTATTTCAAAGTCTATTCCTCTTGAAGTTTAGAGGACATGTTTTAGGGGTGAATGTCAAATAGCAGTTTTGTGATTCTGAAATACAGGAACTTCCTTCCCGTTGTCAGTTGAAAGAAAGCATTGATTTTCAAAGAACAAACTTTTAATATCTCTGTGCTGAGTTTCCTATACGAAAAAAGATATATTTTAGCATTCAAGGTAAATCAGCCAAAATTCTCACTAAGAACACTTTTTGTTAGACTCAGTCAGGTCATTTTTCTGAATAATGAGGAATAGTTGATTTTTGTTTTAATATATAAAAGACATGATTATATTAAAATATTAAATTTATTAAACTTACGTTAACATTATTTACAGTTGATATCGATGCTTTTCGTACAATTTCGATATCTTCAAAATTGTGGTCAACTTACTATATACAAGAGGATTTTATTACAGAATTACAATAGTTGTTTACAGCAGAGATAAAGGCTTTGTCCCGAAACAAACCTCTAATCGCCAAATAGTTTAAAAAGTATAACATTTGTTTTTATCACTAGGCAATTTGCACCAAGGGAGAATTTTCTTTTGTACCCGTCACCCTAACAAGATGCTTTGAACATAAAAGAGCGCATTACCATGTTCAGTTTATCGTCTCGACTTGCATTCGTTCACCTATAATTCATTAAGAACTTAACCCGTATACACGTAATAAAATTTAAGTACAACAGTACACAATGCCTCAGAGAATACTGAAAATCATAACCTCATTGATTTCACTTTATTAAATTACAACAACCTAGTCTTCCTTGACAGAATAACAGTAGCCGGTGGCTCAAGTTATACCCTGTGGATTTAACACGAGTAAAAAGGTATTATAGAAATCAGTTTGCGTGACATATGATCTTGTTTATGACATAAATATGCTCCCTAACTTGTTTCTATATTTTGCAATAATGTGCTTAGATTATCAGTCGGCGTCTATGTAAAAATAACAAAATGACAGAGAAAAAAAATTATAGTGTTTCTTTGAGAGAAAAAGAGATATCATTCACCGTACAAAAATAGGAAAAATAATACTCTGGATTCCATAAAATAATGACGAACAGAATGCTATTAAAACAAATTTCAGGGAGGTAAATCGATCTAAAAGGAAAAGATGAATTCATATAATGTGCACATACAGAAATCTAGATCTATTTGTAATTTTGTAAAGTCAAAACAGCAACAACAAAAAGCGAATATTTTAAGATTATTTTAATAAATATATATATATATATATATATATATATATATATATATATATATATATATATATATATATATATTATATATATATATATATATATATATATATATATATATATATATTATATATATATATAAGTATATATATATATATATATATATATATATGTATATATATATATGTATATATATATATATATATATATGTATATATATATATATATATATATATATATATATATATATATATATATATATATATATATATATATATATATATATATATACAGAGAGAGAGAGAGAGAGAGGGTGATCCAAAAGTCACAGAAAAAGTAAAAATTTAACAATTTGAAATTATAGGCAGTAGAACGATTTGGTTTTCAAGACATGAACGGCACAAGACATGAACAGAAAGACATGATTATTTTTCACAACGACGAAAATTTTTATTGCCATAATAATTAAATTCGTCCCAGATGAATGGTACATTTGTGGTCACGGACCTGCTACCTGTCACTATTTAAACCGATACTCCGGCCAGTACACATCGAACATTTTCTGCCACAAGCGAGCGTTATGCAACGATTTTAAGAGACATCATCATTCCCTTCTTGCAAGAGATGCAAGCGCACCATAGTGTAACATTCATGTTGGTTGGATTGCCTCTCAACATCACAGATCATGCCCAGCACATGTCGCAATCGGCGTTTAGCTATAACCGTGACCTCAATCGCTCTTTCCCGCACGAATGTCCACCAAGGTCTCTGAACCTGACTTAATGACTTTGGGATATGGGCAAACTTGAAGTCACGGGTTTACAGAGATCGGCCGACATCATTGACCGTGTTGAAAGAAGCTGTTCACTATCATGTGACAGGAATTATAGCCGAAACCTTCTCCGATGCTATGTAGAGTGTCGTGCCCGTCTCAAGGCCACTCTAATGAATGACGGCTGTCACATTGAACATTTGTATTGCTAGATGCGTTGCAAACTATGCTGAGCCACTGAACAACCGAAGAGCCATCTGTCGGTGACAAATGTAACTTTTTTATAATAATTTTCGTTATTAAAATATATCCCGTCTTTCTTTGCATTTTTATGAAAACCCCATCGAGCTGCTGTCTATACTTTTTAAATTATTAAAATTTTACTTTTTCTGTGACTTTTGGATACCCTGCACACACACACACATACAGATATACACGCTGATTTTTTCAAACTGACACTACTCAGAATCATCTGTAGCGCGATCTATCAGCTGGAATTCCACCAAAATTGATAGAGGGACTAAGGACGACACGGGAAAGTGTTTCCGTGAGAAGAAAAATAGTTCCAAAAGTGGCCGATAGGGGGAGATATGGCATGTTGCTGTCGGCGAACCCGAGAATTTGCATAAAAGGCAAGTAAAACATGAAAATACAAATTCACCACTATGTAGTCGACAACAGCGCCAGAATTTCGGGCTTTAAAGATAAGGGATGAATACCGAAAAAGTTGTAAGCAGACAAACAAATAATAAAGAAATTTCTCTGCAACAATGCTTTATGCAGGAAATTCCCTCCTCCCTCCTTCAATGTGACCACAGTCCTGGTCGACGACACTTTGCATCCCGAACACTACGTTCTCAACGGCCAAGCGTAACATGCCACCAGGAATGTTCATCAAAGTCCGGGATGTGTTGTCCTTTAGGGCCGCCAAGTTCGAGACTCCACCAAGATACACCCTAGACATTAAATAACCCCACAGAAAGATGTCACATGGGTTAGGTCCGGGGAGCGAGATGGTCATGCAAGTAGAAAAAAGCGACTGATGACCTTTTCTTCTGTAAAGCGAAAGTGCAACAGATTCCGCACCGATAGTCCAAAATACTGGCGCTGCTATCGACTACGTAGTCATGAATTTGCATTTTGACGTTTTACTTGCTTTTTATGCAAATTTATACCGACAACAACAACACCATATCGTCCCCTATAAGCTACTTTTGGAACAAACTTTTTTTTCATCGAAACTCTTTCCCATGTCGTCCCTCTATCAATTTTGGTGGAATTCTGGCTGATAGATCGCGCTACAGATGGCTCTGAGTAGTCAGGTTAAAAAAATCCCCATATATATCAGTGAAAAAGTTAATTTTGTTTTCTACTCAAAGCATTTATAGTAAGCTTCAAACATTATTACATTTAGCAACATATTTTAATAATGCCATTATACCATGTCTGAAGTGCAGAAAGAGAAATAAGTATTTTATTATTAATCTTGAAAAATTTTAAGCAAATATAGTGATCTATTGATGTTTCTGAAAAATCAATGCTGGTTTATTCAGATGAGTTCATTCGAGAGTTTGGAAAACACTTTTACTAGAACCTTACATTGACCTCGTATTGTTATGTCCAAAGGATATAAGGACTCTGAACTTATTCGTCAATAAAATAATTTCTAGAAATATCAAAGAGGCAATACTTTCAGCACTTTTTTTTTTACATTTCCTGAAAGATTCATTTAATTGATTATTTCTGCTGTTTTAATTAACGGTATTGAGATTTTCTTGAGTAAAGAAATGAAACTTTCATCAAATTATCAGTATTTATAAAATGCTTAACTACACAGACATGCGTTGAAGTTTTGAATATTTTAATAACAAAGGTTCGCGTCGAGCGTGAGTGGAATTAGAGAAATTTTAAGCTTGTTGTATTACTTCTCCTGTGAGGGGGGATCCCAATTAAGATTGTTTGCTTCCGCGAAATGAGCTGTATGAGTGTTTGCTATTACTAATTAAAACTTTCTTCAGAACTTTTATGCATTCATTAACTTAAACGTAATTAAAATGTGAAATGTTTACCTTTTAATACAAACTGTTGAAAGAGAACAACTGGAAAATTACAGTTTCTTTTGTAGGGGGTACATTTTTTTTCGCATTCTTTAAATTTGAATGCCGGCAAAATGAGTTTGTAATCATTAAATATTGAACACTTTTCTACTAATTAATTTCAAAGTTTGTCAACGTATAATTAAAAACAATTGGGAGAAGGTACACTTGATGGCAAAATATAAAAGCTTTGGTCCATAAAAGGATTTAAAATTTCGTGAGTTTTTAGTTTTTTTTTAAAATTTTTGCATATAACACTACATAAAGAATTCGCAAAAAGAGACTCTGCGAAATAAATTTGTCATTTGCTTTTACTTACCCACAGATATACACATTTATTATCCTTTCTCATATTCTCCCACACCGAATTGGTGTCAAAAATGACAATAAATAAAGTTTTATAATGTTATAAATTTAGAGCGTGAAACACATGCCAGTATGAGATACCCCTGTCAAATGAATATCTTACAATGAGACTAATAAACAAAGTGTAAAATGATTTGGTTCGAGGTGACCTTGTGATAGCGCGCTCGGTTTCAGTGCTGAGGATCCTCGGATCGAATACCGGCGCGCGCCATTAAATACCTCCGTGTCTAGGCCGGATATGGGCACGTTAAATCCGTAAACCCGAAAGTCACTCTATGAGGTCAGAGAGGGTGGGAGAGGGTATGATCCCTCCAGATGTCGCCGTTGGGTTGTTCGGTTGAAACTGAGGTGTCAACTAGGTAAGACGGACTTTGACGCTTGTGGTGCTTTATAAGGTAAAGCCGCATATTTCAGCCCTAAGCCTATATGGACCTGGATTGGAACTTCCAGCAAGGGCTCACTAGAATCCACAACAGCAACAAAAAGTGGAAAATGATTTCGATTTAGAGCAGTGGTTCCCAACCCATAGAAGTCGGCGGTCCACTAAGCCAGACATTGAATCATGTGCACCCCCCACCACCGACTTGAGGGTGGGGGACCTTCCGGGGTTAGGGGGGTATAGACTATCCCTCAGGCTAAAGGGATACAGGATTAACGTACTCACATTCTAACGTATAATATTCTAATTAAGAAATAATTATTAAACTTTTAAGAAATTTTAATTCCTGATAGTCACCGGATATATTCCACCCATCTAGTTCAATAAACATTGTTTTTTTATGAAAATCCCCATTTATTTGGCAACATTTTTAAATGTGGTGCCGGACCAATTCTGAGGCTCTCATGGACCACCGGTTGGGAACCAATGATTTACAGCGTCTAGCACATTACCAATATAAGCTTCCTCTGTCAAATGAATATCTTAATATACTCCATGTGACTTCGTTTGGTTTGATTTAGAATCCGTAAAAGGCTTCCATTCTTACTACCAGAAGTCTGAGAGCATTTCACATTGGTAGTACAATAAGTCCAACAGGGGACTCTAAACCTCTTGGCTGGTATTTTACCAATTTCACCCGAAAAGGAACATAAGTGCTAGTCACTGAATTCACTGCCGTTGGTTCTATCTAAAGTTTCGAAACCAATTATGTAAATTGCTTACTTGTTCATATTTTATCTACATATTTTTTGTTTGTTTAATGATGGGACGAGGCTGATACTTTTTCTATTGTAAATATGGCTTTAAAGAGGTCCATCACAGTTTTTTCAGTCGGTCCGGAGTCACCGCAACAATTCTCTGCCAGAACCAGGGGTCAAATCGAAGTACATGAACATCAATATTCATAGTCTACCAACTGAACTATGTCCTTACAAGACGAGGAACTATTGCCATCATTGACTACTCTCGTCTGTTATTCCTAATTCTATTGAATGTGATTTCCACTTACGTGACTTACCTGCAAATTTTACAACTCTTTTCTTATCTATTTCCCATACCCTTGCTAAGTTAGACGTGTTATTTTCAGGATTCTTGAAAATGTGATGTAATAAATAACAGAATTAATTCCTGTAAAAAAATTAAAAACAATATCCATCAAACAAGCACACCTTCGCAAAATGAATTTTTTCCCACGGTAATATTTTTAAACACACCCACGAGTTCACTTCAACATTTTACATAAGCTTCATAACAGTATTCACAACAGTTTTATTGCTGATAATGTACTGAGGATACTAAATGAAACAACGAAAATTTGGATTTTATTGAAAAGGGATTTATCTATGTTACAATCTTCCCAGTTTATTTCTTCCAATTAAGTAATAGAATCAAGATATAAATTTATAAGTGTAGTCAAGAATAAAATACACCTCTTTGACGGTTACAATCAGATGTCGGTGCATAGCTTCAGCAGAAAATTCTGTGCGCTCGAGCTCTGAAAATGGCGTGCGTAAGTGAAGCCCGTTTGGAACCATGCTATAAACTGTAAACTTTTTAGCTCACTTGGGACAAACGGTAAATGTTACAATCTTGAATTTTCTATACTTCTACGGGAGTGACAATATATCTCTGGATCTAAGTAGGGTCCAGGATACGTAGCTAACTGGAAGCAAGAAGCAGAAGTTACTACGCTAAAATCAGCCAAGCAACTAACTTTTTATTAGTTTTGATTAAATGATTAAATTTGGCAGGTTGAAAAGGGAATTCTTTCTGATTAATTCAGTGTTAGCCTTCATATAGCCTTCATATAGATAAACCCTGGTTTTGTATTCCTCTAGTGGAAATATATATTTCGCTTTATACAGCCACGCCTATATTAGGTTACCTGCAGCAAACGACAACCAACCGAGAAACCAAAACCATAAACGTAAAGTTTGCTTCAACTTGGCTGTGTAAAAAGGGATTTCTTCTAGAATGGTCGTGTTTAGCCTTCATATCGACATTCCTAGGTTCGTCTTCCTCTATGAATAGGGCAAGATATCACTCTCCTTATTGAGAGGTGTTGAAGAAATTAAAAGACAGTGACTAAGAATCTTATTATTGTATGGCTATTTTCGTTTCAGCATGTTTGAGAATGCTGAGCAAAACAAGAGCTATAATATCTTGTACATGATAATATAGTAAAGATTCTGAATTATTTTGCATCAGAATAAGGTCTCAGTTATTTTAGTGGGAAATTCATTTTTTAACGTAGGATTAATTTCTTCCGTAACGGTTTCTCCGGGAAGCAAAATTTCAGACTCTAAAATCGTCCGTCCGTACCTCGCGAGTTATAATTTTGGCAGCGTTCCGAACCCCGTCTGTATCCTTTGGACAAACAGTAAACTGTTAAACAGTAAAGCACCAAAATGCATCATAATTTTGACATGTATATAAGTATATATATATACATACATACATATATGTAGATACATATACACCTAACACATATATACATATACAAATACAAAAGAGGTAAGCAACAATAAGTAATCCTACGTTAATCACCCGAGGTAGTTTCGTTAGAAGAGACTACCTGATTTTTTTTCCATATATCTATGAAATAGATCAGTAAAGAAATAATGCAGTTTAAAAATAAATTACTTAAAGATAAGATTCAGCAATGAATAATTCAAAATTTCGAAAAACGGTAACATGAAAATATTCACAAATTTCGAAAAACGGTAACATGAAAATATTCACAAATTTCGTATTTCTTATTCATCTCTATCAAATTAAAAAGTTCAAAATTCTATGCTTGAAAAGTTTCTTTACACAGCGTTTATTTCATAAAAATGAAATATTTTTTGTGGACAAAATATCTGAATATGCATACTAGATTTAGCATGCATCAATATACATATTAAAAAAATCTACACAGCTAAACCTTTGGACTGTAAAAATATTCATCCAACAATTCGACCATTTTTGTTCGTTTGGATGCATTCTGATGCAAAGATTTCTTTTGTATCATGGAGATTGATGACTACAAAAAATCATACAAAGTAAAATGCCGAAAATTCTGTGTGTTGGATGATTTCCTTAAATTATATACCGTGTTTAAATTATATACCGTTAAATTATATACCGTTCATAATACCGTGATTTTAAAGGTTATGTTAAACAATCAGGAAACAAATTACATCCAGAAAATTCAGACTGTATATCTAGAAATATATATAAAAGAGAGAAAAACTCTAAAAAGCGGATTTGTGTCCTTTCAAAGTCAAACTTACGCCCACATTTTAATGGATATACAAAGGAAAGGAAGAAATAAAACTGAGATCTTAAAAACCTCGGAAATATTTCTAAACAGTTTTTAAAACAGTTCAAAAAGATACGATGTTTAATAAATTTTCTGAAAATACTCCCTTAACTATCAGAGCATATATTGTGACCCCGTTTGTGGTTTATTTTGGATTTTTACCTAGAAATCATTGTGTTACTGTGATTAATTTATTTCATTTTTAGACGGTTTTCTCAGAGGAAGTGTAAATTGCAGCCCAATATGAACAAGAACAATATGAACAGCCCAATATGAACCTGTGTTAAGAATGCCCTGAAAGAGTATTATATCCCTGCAAGATCGTCATATCTCACCGCTCAATATTTAGCCTCTGGATAGCAGAATTAAAATTTATTTTTAATACATTCTATTCTACTGTTAATCTTTGAAATCACTCTCCTGATTATCATGATTTTTGAGATATGACGTTGTTGAAAGGAGTGAGCGATATATAATAGGGTGGGTCGTTTTTTACTTTTTTTGTAAAATCGAAATCACCTGTGGTGGGAAAAGCTGTGTATTGCTATCAAATGTTTGTAAAATAATTTTTTTAATTAAAATATATTATGCCTCCCCGCCCGGTCCTTGAAGTTTCTCCCAAAATGTAAAAAAATGCATTTTTTAATTCTTTACGTATCAAAAATTTTAACCGCCTGTAATGGAAATTGTTGTATAGGAAGACCCTTTGTTTGTGATTTTTTTAAAATTAAAATATATATAGGCCCCCCGCCCGGCCCTTGAAGTTTCTCCAAAAATGCAAAATATGCATTTTTACGTATAAAAAATTTTAACCGCCTGTAGTGGTAATTGTTGCATAGCAAGACCTGTTGTTTGTGAAAAAAAATTGTTTTGATATCTTATCATATTTAAAGCCCTCGATAGGCCGGCGAAATTTTGATATTTTAACCCTTTGAAGCAGAATTTTTAATAAACATATTTTAAAAATTAAAGTCATTATTAAACTCAATGTCTCATCTGTTCCAAAGGATCAAAACAGCTCTTTACTTATTTTGACAAAATTATGGTAGAATAACCCAGAATTCACCACAAGGAGATGGCTGCATTCGAATTCCTCCCGCACCCACCCGCACACCCTTCCAACAAAATACAGGATCATTATTTTTTTCTGTTTAGTGATATAGCAATCTTACACTTTATATTTCGCCTTATTTTCGAACTTTGGCATCAGCTTTCGAGACGCCAATGTTGTATGTATAAAGCCATCGCGACTTTTTGATCCATAGACAAACGAGGATGCCTCTGACACTATCTTGACTGCCCTTTCGACATCTTGTGTACGGCATGGGAGAGTCCGCAGCTTACTTTCAATAAAACCACCTATTTCAGCCATTTTCTCAATTTCTGCACTGGGTATATGTTTAGTCAGTGGAGGTTCTGTAAGTGAACATTTCTTCCAATTGATCAGTTCTGGACAGTCGTTTGCGTGAAATTTGAGACGCGGAATGACAAAATCACAAGTTGTTTCATTGGGAAGTGTTCGGGTCTTCATGATTCTTCTGAAGCCTAATTTCCTCACATAGGATCATTTGTCGTTGATCATGGCAATAAGCAGGTTTTCTGGGTGACCATAAAATCATTCATTTGCATTACAGGATCCACTACTAATTTCAGCTCATCGCTCAGATATCTTGAGTAGTGTATAACTTCCCAAAGATACTGTGTACCAGCTGTGCATGAAGGCTCATTTTTAGAGAGAAACCAAACTTTTGCATGCACTTTTGGAGCTGCCCACTTCTTTTGAAGATGTAGAAACTTGCTTAAAATCCTCATCAAAATAAAAATCATCTTCACTTTCAGAAATAGAGCTACTATCCATAATACCTTCACATTGTTGAGGTTGGCTATTTATCTCAGTTTCAGATTTTTGCTTATTCACACATTCAGCATCCGTTGCTTTCCTTGCCACTCTAAGTTTTAGCACTCTAGTGATTTTAACATCCAAATTCCACATATACATTTTCGTCCAAGATCTCTGGTCCTTCAAAAATTCTTGTTCCCAAACCGGCACTTTTCTTGAGTTCTCGCATGTGCACAATGAAAATCCGTGACATTTGCAAGTTGAGATATCAAACAGTGAAGATTTTGCATCATTTTGAAACCTTCTTAATTTAATTTTCGCAGCTTCACTTGTTTTTCTAGTAGACTTCTTTATATTCATGATCTTTTTTATGAAACTTTTTTATGAAGCTTTTTATGAAACCGCGCAGTACAATTACACCATCTATCGGAGAAATTCAATACAAATTTTGCTGGCCTAGCGGGGGCTTTAAATATGATGCAATATCAAAATAATTTTTTTCACAAACAAAGACACTTGCTATGTAACAATTTTCACTACAGGCGGTTAAAATTTTTGGTACGTAAAAAATTAAAAAATAAATAAAAAATGCTTTTTTTACGATTTTGGAGAAACTTCAAGGGCCAGGCTGGGGGCCTAAATATATTTTAATTTCAAAAATGTTTTTTCACAAACAAAGGGTCTTGCTGTGCAAAAATGTCCATTTCAGGCGGTTAAAATTTTTGGTACTAAAAAAATATAAAAATAAATAAAATATCTTTTTTTTTTACGTTTTTGAAAAAACTTCAAGGGCCGGGCGGGGGGCCTAAATATATTTTAATTAAAAAAAAAATTACAAACATTTGCTAGCAATACACAGCTTTTATCACCACAGGCGATTCCGATGTTTTAAAAAAAGTAAAAATCGACCCACCCTAATATATAAATAAATTTTTACTGTTTCAGAATCAGCATATACTCACGCATTTTAAAAGGTGACATCAGGGACCTGTATCTCCAAAGTAGTGCTGCAGTCAATGTATTAGTATATCAAAATGCATGGGACGCTTTTTTTCTCTGGATCGAAGTCTATAATCTTTCTGCAAATAACTTTTCATCAAGTTACGACTGCAGTTTTTTTTTTTTTTTTTTTTTTTTTTTTTTAAGCCAGCGTTCAAGTCCTTCCAATAACAATCCATAATGATTAATAAAGTTATAAGATAACGATCCATAAGGTTAGATTTTAAAAGTTGGGTTCCTTACCAACTCAATACTTATTTTTCATAATGATCAGAATGATAGAATGCTAAAAGCCACATTACTTATCACCTCACTACTCACTAAGATAACGATCCACAAGGTTGGATTTCTAAAAGCTTGATTTCTTATCAATCCAATACTCATTTGACATAACGATCCATATTGATATATTGGTAAATGTCGGATTTCTTATCAAATTAGTACTCATTTTAGATAACGATCCATAAAGATAGATATTTAAAGTTGGATTTCTTACCAACTCAATGCTCATTTTTCATAATAATCATAATTATAGAGTGCTAAAAGAAAGATTTCTTATCACCTCACTACTCATTCTAGCTAACGATGCATATTGTTATATTGGTAAAAGACGGATTCCTTATCAACTAAGTACTCGTTTTAGATAACGATCCATAAGGTTAGATTTTTAAAGTTCTTACCTACTTAATACTCATTTTCCATAATGATCCATAATGATAGAGTGCTAAAAGCTAGATTTCCTATCAACTCAATACTCACTTTACATAACGATCCATAAAATTAGATTCCCAAAAGTTGCATAATTTAACAACTCAATACTCATTTTACGTAATGATCCATGATAACGATGTACTTGTATACGACCAAAGGGCTATAGTCTTGGCATTAAAACACGATTTTTTTCCACCACTGGAGCTCTATCTTGAATCATCTGCTTTTTAAGACGGGCGCTCTATTTTCTGACCTATTCCAGGAATGCAGAATTCACTCATTTTATATTTCAAATCTACCTCAATGGAGTTTAATGGTAAAGACTTTCTATACGTCCTATTCACCTAAGAATACTGCCAATTTATCATAGGTTTACACCGTCTCACTTAAGATCTCCCCCCCCCTATGAGTTTGATATAAAAATAGCACTAAAGCATTTGACTACAAATATCATAAAACTTTCCGTTACTCTTGTAGGTTTCATGCTCCATTTCTCAAACCCCACGTGTGTCTGGTTTGTAAGTAAACATCAATTTTAAAAGAGGACTATAGAGGACCGAAAACGCATTGATCGATTCTCTTGTGTGCTATAATTGTTTATCAGGCCCTTTATGATGCGGGGGATATCATGGCATCTTTTCCACTCCATATACGAAAGATGCGCGTGATATTCGAAAAATATGTATCCATTTCGAAATTCGAAGTTTATCCTTATAATGTTTGCCTTAGAGCAATGCTTACATAAATGTTTATCTTTCAGATACAGGTGTGGGTGGTACGATTTTCTGAAGTTGGATTCTATTTGAAGAAAAAAAATCAACTTGAAAGGATTGAAAATGCTAAGGGTAAAATGAAATATTCCAAGAGGATATAAATCACACAAACACACACACACACACACACACATATATATATATATATATAAGAAATATTAAAATTATACCCTAAACAAAAACATTTAAATATGTAATAGAAACAAATGTATAGAAATACATTCTAATAAATCAAGACGTTTATGAATAAAAAATTGTTTTGACAATTCAAACTAATCTTACTTCTACAGATTTACTTCTACAAGTGCAAAGGTTACAAAGTTTCAAATGTGAATCTGAATTATAATTTTAAATTTTAATATCAGTAACATATTATATTATTTATTTTGGAATTTGATATAGAACTAAGCTGATTCGGTAACTAAATCCAGACCTCTCACATGACGCACAGATCTGCTCACTGTTTCACTATCATACCATGCCTTGCCGAGAACACATAAACAAATGCTAGAAATTGAATTTCATAATAACAAATACATAAAGACAAAAATAAAAATTAAAATTACTTGGAGGAATCAAAACATGCTCTACATTTCCAGAATTACATGCATGAAGAAAATATTTAAAAACCAAACCTAATTTTTGATTTTAATGGCATTCATGGAGTTTCTATTTCTAATATATTACGTTTTTGGACAGACTCTGCAAATGAGGCTACACGCTTTGCTTTACCAGCAGGTCTCCTCACTAGTACACTGCGTTGTTTCTTCTTAATCTTGTTTAAAGAAATTTACATTTTCCGTTAATTGAGAGAGACCAGGCAGCTCGGTCTCTCTCGGGGAAAGTCTTGGGAAAAATCGCTTAGTTTGTGCTCAGGTCTGCCACAAAGACAACTTTGCGCAATTTTTGTTCAGATTTTCTCTCTGGTACCTTAAAAGGGCTAAAGCAGCGAAGGAATCGAGCATAAAAATGGTACTCTTTTCTTAAAGAGTGTCCAGGACACATTTAAAATTTTTTAAAAAATTTATTGACTAAAAATTTTGAATAATTTTGTGATGGTTAACCATATAATTTGTAAGCAAAATCAAATCACAAAACTTCTCATAAAGTTTTTAAAAAAATTTAAAATTTAAATTTTCTAAAAAGTGGGAAAGGTTAAGATAGTTATAACTCGAAATATTATTCGTCGAATTTTAAATTTTTTTCATTTAATTAAACTGTAATATATTAGTTTTAATTTTAATTCAACATTTTTTTAAATATTAATTTTTAAAAATTTATAAATATTTATAGTAAGAATTATAAAAAAATTATGTAACTTATTCATAAAAAAATCATATTTTCAAAAGTAAACACTTTTTCAAATTTTCTGAATCAAAATTAAAGTAAAACAATTGAAATAGACAAGTTCCAAGTTTGAGCCCTTTATCTTTAACGGTTCTTCAATTATAACAGTTTAAAGAAGAGTGAAAATACGAATCATGCAGAACAACCCATTTGAAGGTTTAAACAAAGATTGGCTGCTATTGGAATGTTGCAAAACAAAAATTAATATCTTCTATTCAATTTAAGATAGAAACATGATCTAAACGTCCTTTTAAGCAAAAAAGAACAGAAAATGTTTTAATGCAATACATTTTTTTCGAAAATTTGAAGAATTTTGTAACCTGGACCCCCTTAAATTTATATCTAAATCTACCGTTATGCATTAAATTTAACATTTTTTCCGGAAATTAACAGTTATTTGGAGATGGTTGAATTAGTTATTCCAATCCAATTTCGCTATTACTAATTTAACATTAAAAAATAATCCGAATTAAATAAAAAATATCCCAATTTCAGACTTGAAAATTTCCATTTTCCTATATTTAAAGAGGGAGGTTGTCTGTTAATGAATGTTGCCTTATGACTTTTCAGTTTCATTTGAAATCGTTAAAATAGTGAACAATCTCCTATCTTTTTGTTTGCGATGATGAGCTATTTTTATGAAAGGTTGTAGACAGCACGAATTATTACTGATGATAGATCTACAGATAACTAGCAACAACCGACAACGAAGTAAAAATGTACAGTCAAAATAAATTGTGTCAGATTTGTCGCATCAAAATTCACAGGAAAATGAAAAAAGTGCGAAATCTGTAACAAACATACTTGGCAAAAGTTCAATTTATGTTTGGGATGCATGTTTCATAATTAATATTTTGAATTTCGCATAGGATATTTGAATGGCAAGAAGTAAATTCGCGTGATTCCTTAGAATAAGACTTTATTTTGCTTCAAACCATTAACAACCTCTTAAATTTATGACAAAAGTCGTTAAACGGGCCATCTCACGGTTTAACCCGTCCCCCGGGTATTGAAGGGAGATAAAAAATGTTTTGTTACATTGTTTACGTTATCAATTGAAACGGGGGAGCAGAAGCTGATTTCCAGACGCTGGCATCTCCCTTAATCACAAGAAAAGATAAGCCGCAAATATCCGAGAAAATGAAAAGAATTTAAACCTAAGAATATAATTTACAAAGCATCTGCTTTTGTATTCTCAAGAGAAATAATCTATATGGCATTAATAGGAAAACTTGGGGACACAGCAGAAACAAAGCACAAATAATTCAAACTTTATTAGAGAATTCCGGATTCAAATTCAGTTTTCTTCCTCCGGAGAAGAGAAGAAATGCGCTTATATTTAGACAGTTTATGCAAAATGGAACCCAACGAAATCAGGTATTCTATTTCAAATAAATTATGAATCGTGGAATCGCGAACTTGAGTAGCAGATAAGAGTAAAAAGCATTGATAAACACAGAAAGACCCCGAAAATACTCAAATATATATATATATATATATATATATATATATATATATATATATATATATATATATATATATATAAATATATATATATATATATATATATATATATATATATATATATATATATATAATATATGTATATATGTAATATCCCCATTACAACCCGTCCTTAAATTATAACCTGAAAGTGAAAACTAGCTCTACTCAGCCTAAAAGGAATAAAAATTAGATTTAAATGCTGTTGGGCCTTACTTCTTAGTACATCGTTTATTAGCGCGAAACTACATCCGTTCATCCCAGAACAACCACTCGGAATAATATAACCTTTCAACATTAAACGCGAGACTGCGAAAATATTATTTGTAGGGTCAGCAGATTTAGGGGGCCTGCGAAGCTAACCCACCCCTGAATTCGGACATTTACACGTGTAGAAATGCAAAGGCATACGAATCACGGGCAGTTCTGTGGCTAAGGGTTTTAAAGCGATAAATTAATATTACTGGGTATTAGATTTAGGAAAGGGAATTTAATTGCTAGAATGGAGGGCATAATATATAAGACATTACACACATATATATATATATATATATATATATATATATATATATATATATGTATGTGTATACTGGACTAGAAAGTGATACATAGTGAATAATTATATAACAGCGAATATATTTACTGACAGATATACAGATGTTCTTGTGTTCCAATTTTCCTAGAATGCTCTTCGTAACTTCACATTTTTTTCTGCATTGATCCTCGAACGAAATTACAATTAAGTAATTTGAAGTGAATTCCTCATTGCCTTCTTCACACGCTTTCGTCTTTACATTAATAACAAATTTGAATGTCTATTTTAAAAAGTACATTACATTTACCACCATTAAAAAATACACACCAATATATTTTGGGGCTAAAAGAGAAAAAAAAAGTATTTTAATCCTCCATTTAGAACACCGATAATCTTAAAATGTGAGGTAAATGTGCAAAAATGAGCTTGTAGGAAGATATTCCGCATCATTTTTCACAATCCCGCGGGATAAGACTTGTTATGAACCAAATTTTTCTCGACAATAATAGCGTCGTATATTTTAGTTCTAACAGCTTTTAGACTGGGGTGTTAAATTTAACGAACGCGGGGATGTGTCCCAAAGTTATGAAACCTTTCAGGAATGTGTAAAGCGTTAATGTTTGGGCATAAAAGAAAGGAAATCCTTTTTTTCCTTATCTGTTAAGAAATGCTTTACAGTGAGTCATAATAGAGTGGTTTTTATCTCGTGACTGTTTCATAGCTTTCTAAAGATGGTGCTTGCAGCTGTTGAACTTAACGGATATGTTTTATATGATTCTGCGTAAAAGCGATGAGTAACATGTTATTAATACAGCTGACGACAGAAAATGCATCATGTATGAAGGCCTTATTTGAATAGTGGGCCAACTCCACTTAAAAAAAAAATGGAGTTAGCCTCACTTGCATGTTTATACAAGTAATTTCTATCTTATTTTTAAACTGGTACACCTCCAGCTTATTTCTGCTGCAACAGAGATCACCACAAATCTGACTTTAGCAGTCATTTTTCAGCACGCATTAGACTTTAAGGCTCTAGATCTCAAAATGAACAAAATTGAAGTTCGCCCACTATTCAAATAAGGCCTTTATATGGGTTTACCTTTCTTAAGAGCATATCGTTATACAAAGCAATAGGTAGAAAATAAGACATTTTTAATTTAAGGTGTAGGTTTTGTCTTTTCGAAACTACTAGTTTTATCTATATATCCTACGGACTTTATGAACGTAGTATATTCAATATTTGATGGTTCATTTCTATATTAAAAAAACTCCATGAGCATAATGTTAACGAAATTATAGATCTATCTTATTTTACGAAATTATAGATCTGTTTAGTTTTATTGTATTGCTAGTCCAAGCTGTATAGTACTCTTTAAGTTGATTTTTCTCAAATGCTGCATTTTTGAGTTGTGTCAATTTTCTTGCCGGAGTGCGATATAAAGACTAAGAAACATCATGAAAACCTTTATTAATACGGCGCAGGATCACCATTGTCACGTAATACCACCTGATTCACCTTGGAATTAAATTATACATGTCATGAAGAATGGTTAAGAATATATTATACAATTTTTCAGGGAAAAATCATGAAAGTTCCTGTACAGATGGTGTGGAGGAAATCGATACCTGGCTCTATCCGCTTATACAGATCACAGTGTTTGGATGATATATAGTCAAGGGGATAGTACAGGGCAAGATAATATATTTGACTTCTTTTGCATGCCCTTCAAACCAATACTTGATAGATTTAGCTGTATGTATAGGGGGATTATCCACCTGGAGAAAATCATCTCCTGCAAGAAACAGTGTTTTCACCATAGGATGGACTAGTGAGCAAAAATTTCAACACAGTCTTTCCCATTCAATCTCCCTTTTAGGGTTACAATAAGGCCTAAAGAAAACCATGAGATACCATCCCAAACCCTGATAGATCTACCTCCATGATTGACAGTTGAATTGAGACAGCCAGAATCTTACGCTTGTGTAGGTGTTCTCCAGACATACGCACGTCCGGTTGCAAGGAACAATGTGAACAATGATTCGTCGGACCAAATGCCGTTTTTCGACATATTACTCGATCAGGATTTGCACTCGTGGCATCACTGTGGTCGATATTTTGTACTGGCACCCATTACAAGCGGCTTGGGAATAGCTACTCTTCCGTAAATGCTTTGTTTCTGAAGTTCCCTTCTACCTCTAATGGTTGATACTGGAACATGCAGATACAGATTGAGCTCTTCGGTCATTTTGGTTGCAGTTGTTTTCTTTTTTCATGTCGCAATCAGCTTCAATACCTCGCCCGTCTCTTTCCCTCAGATCTCCCTTTCGTCCACTATTTTGTTCTGCAAAGGACCGTGCGTTTTTCCGACTTTCGATATCATATCTCTTAAAACACCCATTTGCCTGGGGTTTCAGTAACAGATACTCTAATTTAAACGCGCTGCAACAATTTTCCCTTTTTGCAAGGTCTGCAAGGTTTTATATTTTACGCTGTTCCCCCAAAAGCGCGATGCCCTTAGCTTCATTACTGCTATCTGACAGTAGAATAATATATAAACAATATTATATAAGAAATACCGGTGGACAGACTTGTTTTTTAAGGAATACGAAGCGAATACATAAAGACCACTAACATAGGTGTTTCCATTATTTTGCTAACCACCTTTATATATATATATATATATATATATATATATATATATATATATATATATATATATATATATATATATATATATATATAAATATATATATATATATATATATATATATATATATATATATATAATAATAATATTGATATAATTGATTTAAATAGAATAATCATAATGTTAGTACAAAATAATATTCAATACTTCAAATTAAACTAACTCGTCTCAATAGGCTCCTAGAATTAGTAACTAAACATAATTACCTAGTTCATAATAATAGTATATACTTACAGTCCAAAGGTGTTCCACAAGGCGGTAATGCTTCAAGTATGCTAGCTAATTTATACTTATATTATTTTGAAATTAATAATATAGAAAATAGCAATTACAATATATTTAGATATATAGATGATATAATAGTAATTAATAAAAGTAATAACCCTATAGACTTAAATTTTTACCCTCCTAATTTGGAACTAATTAAAAGTAGCCATGATAATATTAATGTAAACTTTCTAGATATTAATATTAAATTAAGTACTCGCAGTAAATTTACTTTTGACTTATACGACAAAAGATCTGACTATAATTTTAATATTGTTAAATTTCAAAATTTTCTAACCTGTTTACATAAATCTGTTTTTAATAACATTATTGTAAATCAGTTAGTTCGTATAAATAGGCTATGTTCTAAAGACAATAGGATTAAGCATATTATAGACTTGAAAGCTGTTCTAACTCGTAATAATTACCCTGTAAGTCTTTCCAACCACATAATTGGTTGTTTTTGTTATAATGAATAGTTTGTTCCGTTGCATTAATATGTTAAACATAACAATAGGTTAAAATAGAAATAATAACTACTAAAAATAAAAATAAAAATCATAAGTAAAATAAAATAATAATAAAAATAACTCATAGTAGTAAAAACAATAAAAACCAAATAATAATTAAAGGAAATTAGTCTTAAAATACGGTAACCTAAGTAAGTCTGTTACTGGGAATCCACTACCTCAATGGTTGCAAGTTTTATGACGTCAGTTATCTTGCGGTTACAAGCTCTTAACTTCCACTCTGACTAGCGCCAGGCTTGGTGTTCTTTGGTTAAGTACTTTTAATCAAACTTGATTCATTTATTAATCAATTCTTCTGTTAATAATGGATTGTACGGTGTCTGAGTGTGTTTATTTAATAGATTATACTCATCAGAAACAATCCATTGGTTTTTATACAGTATTGACACCGCTGGTGAAGAAATGCTGTCAAAAACCTTATTCATACTTTTATTTACTTGTTTGTTCCTCGCTGCAAGTAGCTTTAGAGCTATTACTGGTTTTCTCTTTCATCTTATTCTTATATATATATATATATATATATATATATATATATATATATATATATATATATATATATATATGCATTACACAGTTATTTGCCATTTTTATTCACCATAATCATTTATAAATGAAATTATAAATTACAGTGTGTGTATTGACAATTTTCACCCATAGAGAGAGATTTATTGTACCACCGAGCCATGCCTTAAATTTCCTTAATGAGACTCCCCCTAATTTCTATAAATTTGCCAACTAGTCAATCTAATTTTTAAACTCTGCAAAATTTGTTACATATTAATTCATCATTATATACGAGGTGAACAACACTAATTTTCTAATCTTCATGAAATTTCGATATTCCATAATGTTATACTTCTGAATGTATAGGAAATAATTTACGAAAAAGCGAACTTTTTCGTTCGCAAAAACGACGTCAAATTCATATATCAAATATGGTACAGCAAAACTAAACCAGTTTACTTTACTACATAACAGGATGAAAAAAGTTCTTTTTGCTCCTCCAAAAAGCAGTTCAAAAAAGAGGATAACGTGTTTTCATTTTCTTTTTTTGCTGCTGCAAGATAAATATTTACGAAGCACTTAAATTTTACATTCTAGACTCTCTGTATATCACAAAAAAAGTTTCGGAGAGGTTTAATAGATTAATTTAAACTAGTGCGCAATTCTCGACTCCGAAAGAATGCGTCAACACCCATGATACCTTCACAATTTTTTTCAAAAAAAAAAAAAAAAAGGGGGTAGCGGAAGGAAGATTTTTGATTCTTTACCTTGAAAGTACAAGAACTTTGTCTTTATAAAAGCAGTCCCTGTATGCTCCATTTAAACTTAAGACCGGCTGGGAATGAAACAAATAGACTTCATCGCAGTATATAAAAGTATTTGTGTTCGGATTTTTCTCCTGCATGGTGTGGGTAAATTTATCTTAATAAAGATTCTGCACGTATTGCTGAAGTTGTTGTAGATTTAAATGAAAAAGACCCACACTCACACACATCTCAGTCAATATCTATATATATAAAACAGTTCCGTAACTGACTCATTCATTCACTGACTGACTGACTGACTGACATACAACGCACAGACCAAACCGCTGGACCTAAAGGGCTGAAATTTTGCACGGCGATTCTTCTAATAGTGTAGGGGGCAGTAAGAAAGATTTTTCAAAAATTCTTCTTAGATTCTTTTAAATTAAATTTTTAAGCTGTTTTTTAAACTTTTTTTACGTTTGCATTTAAAATAATACATTGAGGGTTATAAAATTTATACCACGAGAAAGATCATAATAATTCCTTCAAAATGAAATTTTTTTCGAATTTTTACCTCCATTTCCTGATTTTTGGTGAATTTTTAAAGATTAATTTTTATAATTAAACTTATTAAATGTTGATCACGTGATTTCTTTTCTGGTACTTTCAATAAATTTATCGTCACGTGCATAACAACTAAATAGATAAAAAAAATATTTTTTTCTCTTTCTAATGCAGCAGACGATTGGATATTATCCAAAAAAAATGCATATCCCTTACGATTTTTTTATAAATATATCTATATATATAAAACAGTTCCGTAACTGACTCATTCATTCATTCATTCATTCATTCACTGACTGACTGACATACAACGCACAGACCAAACCGCTGGATCTAAAGGGCTGAAATTTTGCATGGCGATTCTTCTTATAGTGTAGGGGTGCACTAAGAGAGATTTTTGAAAAATTCTTCTTAGATTTTTTTAAATTAAATTTTTAAGCTGTTTTTTTTACTTTTTTTAAGGTTGCATTTAAAATAATAATTTGAGGGTTATAAAATTTATATCACGAGAAAGATCATAAAAATTCCTTTAAAATGAAATCTTTTTCGAATCTTTACCTTCATTTCCTGATTTTTGGTGAATTTTTAAAGATTAATTTTTAGAATTTAATTTATTAAATGCTGATCACGTGATTTCTTTTTCTGGTACTTTAAATAAATTTATCGTCACGTGCATAAAAACTAAATAGACAAAAAATAATTTTTTTTTCTTGCTAATGCGGCAGACGATTGGACATTATCCAAAAAAATATTAAAATACTGTAAAAGAAATGTTCTAGAAACTGTACTATATTAACTGTACTATATTCTTTAGTATTCTTTATATTAGATTTAATTTGAATATCTTCTTCTACATTATTTTGTCTATAAAAATATCCCTTACGATTTTTTTATAAATATATATATATTTTACATCAATTATATACATTGATCGTCGTATTTATTATATATATATTGGCATTAATTGCATACATTCACCGATGTTTTTACTTTGAATGTACTCCGTAGCGAAGTGCGGGTTTTCAGCTAGTCTATCTATATATATAAAACAGTTCCGTAACTGACTCATTCATTCACTGACTGACTGACATACAACGCACAGACCAAACCGCTGGACCTAAAGGGCTGAAATTTTGCATGGCGATTCTTCTAATAGTGTAGGGGTGCACTAAGAAAGATTTTTCAATAATTCTTCTTATATTTTTTTAAATAAAATTTTTAAGCTGTTTTTTAAACTTTTTTTACGTTTGCATTTAAAATAATACATTGAGGGTTATAAAATTTATATCACGAGAAAGATCATAAAAATTCCTTCAAAATGAAATTTTTTTCGAATTTTTACCTCCATTTCCTGATTTTTGGTGAATTTTTAAAGATTAATTTTTAGAATTTAATGTATTAAATGCTGATCACGTGATTTCTTTTTCTGGTACTTTCAATAAATTTATCGTCACGTGCGTAACAACTAAATAGACAAAAAAAATATTTTTTTCTGTTTCTAATGCAGCAGACGATTGGATATTATCCAAAAAAAATGCATATCACTTACGATTTTTTTATAAATATATATATATATAGATAGATATATATTTTACATCAATTGTATACATTGATCATCGCATTTATTATAAATATATATATTTATTTTTTGGCATAAATTGCATACGTTGACCGTTGTATTTAATTTGAATGTACTCCGTAGCGAAGCGCGGGTTTATAGCTAGTATATATATATATATATATATATATATATATATATATATATATATATATATATATATATATATATATATATATATATAGATAGATAGATAGATATTTTACTTCAATTGTATACATTGATCATCGCATTTATTAAAAATATATATATTTATTTTTTGGCAGAAATTGCATACGTTGACCGTTGTATTTAATTTGAATGTACTCCGTAGCGAAGCGCGGGGTTTTCAGCTAGTATATGTATATATACACTGCTGGCCACCCAAATTGCAACACCAAGAAAGACAAGAGATATCACAACAAAATTTATTTTGTAGATAACATGTTGACCAAGTATCAAATGATTAAATTTATAGACTTCTGTGAAGTGTGGTTCCTGCCAAAATCAGTAGCCAGAGTAGCCGCCATTGTTGGAGATCACCGCTGCCACACGCCTCGGCATTGATTCAAAGAGACTTTAGATGAGTTCTTGGGGTATAGCAGACCAAGCAGCTTCCACACGTTGCCAAAGTTGATCTGCTGTGGCAGCTGGGGATGGAATCTGGGTCAATCGTAGAGCAACCATGGACCACATATTTTCTATCGGCGAAAGATCCGGAGAGCGAGGCGGCCAGGGAAGCAATTCAATCTGGCGATTGACGAAGAACCGTTGGACAATGCGTGCCACGTGTGGTCGCGCATTATCCTGTTGATATATGGCTGTGGGCAAGCCCTGAAGGTAAGGAAGGACAACTGGCTCCAACACCTCGGAGATGTAGCGCTGGCTGTTTAAAGTACCGGCAATGCGTACTAGAGGTGTGCGAGAGTGATATCCAATACCGCCCCATACCATAATACCCGGTGCAGGACCAGTGTGGCGGTGCATAACGCAGCTCTTCAGCATCCTCTCTTCACGTTGTCTCCAGACTCGAATGCGACCATCGTGATGTTGCAGACAGAAGCGTGACTCGTCAGTAAAGACACTTTCATTCCATTCTGCCGTCCACATCCTTCTGTCATCGCACCATTGTCGGCGGAGACGTCTGTGGTTCTGCGTCAAGGGTAGACAAAGCAATAGACATCTTGCGGACAGACCACTCTGCTGTAAACGGCGTCGAATGGTACGCGCAGACACTGGATGATGCGTTACAGACTGCATGTGCTGTGCTATGGTTCGTGATGTGACTGAGCGATCCGTCACTGCCATGCGCACAATTTGCCTGTCATCACGTGAAGTGGTGCGCTGAGGTAGATGCGATCGAACACGCCGGTCCGTCGTACCCTCCTCCATCCAACGATCACATATCCACATTACAGTTGTTTGGTTTCGTCCAACACGACTACCGCTTTCCCTGAAAGATAATCCACAATCTCGGTAGGCCACTATCCTTCCTCTGTCGATACTTGATCAAAAGATGATCGCTGTTTTCGACGAGGCATAATTGATCGTTTTTTTGAAAAAAACACAAGAAAAACACAATTGCCGAACATGAAATCGTCGAAGTCTACAAGCCTTAAATAGCGCTTTGAAGTTACCACAGGCGCGCGTGATGTGCGTCTGCGCTGAAATTCTAATCATATGCATATCTCACCTCCGCTAATGTATGTTGTAAATTTCATGTTATTTGCATGTTTCCTTCAGGGTGTTGCATTTACAGTGGCCAGCAGTGTGTATATATATATATATATATATATATATTTGTAATAAATTAAATATTAGGACCTCCATTCTATCATTTAAATCCCCTTTCCTAAATCCAATCTCCAGTAACATTACTTTATCGGTTAAAAACCCATAGCAACAGAAATTCCCATGAAAATGCATGCCTTGCATATCGACACGTGTATACGTCTGGAGACAGGCGTTGGTTCGCATCGCCAGCCCCAATTTTTTATGACACTTCAAAATAACATGCACATGTTCCTCGCTTCTAGCGCGTAAGTTTGAAAGATGATATTACACTTCGCCCCGAGCATCTGACATGGATGGACGTACTTTTTATCGCTCTAAATAAAACGATTCGGCCCGAGTGTTTCAAAATTTTAATTCCTTTCAGGCTGAGTCTAGCTCCAGCCATGTAAATATGAGCTAGTTTTCCTTTTCAGGTTGCATTTTAAGAACGAGATGTAATATATATATTACATAGAGTCGGTAGGATTCGAACCTACGTGGGGAAACCCCAATGGACTTCGAATCCATCGCCTAGGACTATGTGTGTACGCGTGAAATTCTGACCTTGAGAGAAAGCGCATAGAGTTAGCCAGCGTACTTGAAAATGAAATGACCTAGTTTTGATTTCGCTTTTCGAAACGAGCAAAGGAAAATGGCATCGAAAGATTTAAAAAAAAATTGGCTGATCATTGTGACTCTGAGCAACTCGAAGAAAAAGAAGTGGATAATTCTGGAGTTTACGACAAACAATTATTGGCAAACAGTGCTATATATTCGCGAAATCAATTAAGTAATCGAAATTTAATCCTAATGGGAAGGTAAAAATTAATAACTGGCTAAAATTCTTCTAGAAAAAAACTATTGCATTGACGGAAGAAGAAAAACTAGAAATATATCTCGATTTTCTATCAGACGAGGCTTAGGAACTTTACATCGAAAACCTAATAGAATCACAAAAGTGGGATGAAGTTAAAATAAAAATAAGTGACTACTTCTCAGAAGAAAAACAGTTTTCATTCGAAGATTTTAGCAGGTTGAGTCTTTCTGACATTAAAAATATAAATGATTATTTTAAAAAGAAAACGAATATTGGAAAAGTATTAAATCTCGAAGAAAGAAATATAATTCAAGGTCTGACAGACGGATTGCCGGCAAGATACAAGGATTTATTCTTGATAAGTAACGTTGGTACAACTACTGCGTGGATTTCTCTTGCGAGGAAAATGATCAACAGCTACGTAGATAACAAGAGGAAAGAACAATACCACAATAGAAACTTGCAGAACCAACAGTTCGGATTTCGCAGACCGTTCGATCGGCGAGATGACTATGACAGATACCCACAACATGAGTCACCTAGATTAAGTCACCAACAACCGCGACCATGGCATAGATGGCCCCAGAATTTTCGAGAAGAGGAACGTCCCAGGAGTCGGTTCCAGCCTCCACAACATGCAAACAGTTACAACAACAATATGAGTGAACAGCAACAATGACGGATGTTCACCGTAGACCTAGAAATCGGTACGGAACTAACAAACGTACTGATAGATACAGGAAGTACTATTAACATTACTTTTCGAACTGTATATGAGAAAATTAAATATTATGTGAACATTCTCCCACAAGACAATTCTCAAATCTCTCTTGCACGTAAAATCAAAACTGATAAAATAATTTCTACAAAGTGCCGAATCGGTAAGTTGAATAGATTTGTGAATTTTTAAGTTATTGAAACGAATTTAAAGTATGCAATTTTATCGTCGGAAATTATTAATCTGTTTAAAATTAATTTGGATTCTAAAATGTTTTGTGTTTATCAAGGAAAAAATATTTCATCTACTTTGTCATTGGAAAATGTTAATAATAATTGTTATATAGTATTTTTGACGTATGATAATCCTAATGTGACACATATTTGTTCTCATAATACTAGAAATCTTGGTATTAAATATAATAGAAATTGTGATACTCGTTTTTATAAAATTGAAAATGGAAATAATGTTGCTCATGATGAAAGTGTTGAATTGAACAAAATATTGAATGAGTATAATAATATTTTTAAGAAAAATAAATATGATGTTGGATGTATACGTCTTGAACCACAAAGAGTAATTTTTAATTCAGAACTACCAATTTCCCTTCGTCCATACAGGGCGTCGCCAAAAGATAATGCCGAAATTAAGAAGCAAATAGACGAACTTTTAGCTGCAGGTTTAATAAAAACATCTCATTCACCATATGCTTCCCCATTTACTTTGGCTTACAAGAGGGACGAAAATTCAAAATCCAGAATGTGTATCGATTACCGAAAACTAAATAGTATTACAAAAACAGACTCGGAACCAATTCCCCGAATCGACGCAGTTTTAGATCAGTTAACCAATGCTAAGATTTTCTCTACCCTTGATCTCGCGTGTGTCTACTGGCATATTAAATTAAATGAAAAAGATACAGAAAACTTAGCTTTCACCTCAAATTTTGGCTTATATGAATGTAAAATACTACCTTTTGGCTGGAAAAACGCTCCTGCCGTATTCCAAAGAACACTCAGATAAATTTTGAATAAATACGAAATTAAATTTGCGCTCAACTATTTTGACGATATAATTATATTTTCAGACTCTTTCGAAAAACACTTAGAGCATTTAAAAACTATTTTCTCGATTTGTGAAAAAGAAAACATAAAATTGAAATTTTCAAAATGCCAATTTGCCCAAACAAAAATAAAATTTTTGGGACATGAAGTGGAAAAGGGATGTTATCACCCAAGTAACGACAATATAGAAATCATTAAGAACCTTCAACCTCCCAGGAATGTTAATGACTTCGTTACGAAGATTTTTTAGGTAGCGTAAATGTTTATAGTAAATTCCTTCCCAACTATGCTAAATTACGAGTACCATTCAATAAATTATTGAAGAAAGACACTAAATTTGAATGGACAGATGATTGCCAAAAAGCTTTTCAGGATTTAAAAGACGCTCTAATTTCTAAACCTGTTTTATCTATTTATAACCCAAATTACCCATGCCATATTTTTGTGGATGCGTCCGAACAAGCGGTAAACGCAATCTTTAAACAACATCCTAATGGAAGTTTGCATCCCGTAGCCTATCATTCTCGAAAACTTAGAACCTATGAACAAAATTATGCCATTATCGAGTTGGAATGCTTGTCAATTATTGATGCTGTCGATAAATATTGTTGTTATTTACATAGGACTCATTTTACAGTTCATACGGATCATGCTGCACTTGTTTGGTTAAAAAATATTAAACAACCAACTGGACGATTATTCCGATGGTCACTTAAACTTTCCATGTACGATTTTGACATTAAATATAAAAAAGGTTCTACAAATTATGAAGACGATATGTTAACTAGAAACCCAATTTCTCACCATGTAACTTTACGTGAACGTGACCCATTGTTGACATTGCAAGAAATCGAGCATCATCAAAATTTAGATAATGTAAACGGTAAGAAGTTTAAAAAAGTAAATAATGTATGGACAATTAAAAAACAAGGTTTAATGAAAATTGTTGTGCCCTTCTCTTTACGATTAAAATTATTAGAAAAAGCTCATATTGATTATGGACATTTAGGAGTTTCGGCAATGTTAAATATGATATCCCCTCAATATTATTGGATTGGAATAACTAAAGATGCAAGTAACTATGTGAAACATTGTGAAGTATGCCAATTAAACAAGAAGTCTAGTAAGATTGCTAAAGAGAGAACTATAAGAAATCATGAAGTAAATAAAGAAATGTACGACACTCATTTTGATGAATCTAAATTTAAGGTAGGTGATATAGTGATGTACGAAGAGTTTCGTTAACCAAATACTCCTAAACTTACTCCCGCTTATTCTGGTCTATATAAAATTTTGAAACAAATTTCTAGAGTAAATTTTGAAATTAACAGACCCAATTCCCTTACTAAGAAAACCTCGGAAATTGTACACTGTACCAGATTAAGGCCTTTCAACCCTGCAGATAATTTTCGAGTAGCAACTAGAAGAAGTAAAATTCCTATTTTAATAACAGTAAACCCCAATTCGCCCAATATCCCAAGTAAAAATTAATAGTGTTAGAAAAAACAAACAAAAAAAAAACCCTATCTGTGGTGATTAAGACTACCCAACTGTGACTCAAATAACTTCTTGACTATGACTCCGATAATCTTACGATATTTTGATGACCTAATGAAGACTGTTGACGCATGATGAAGATAACCTAATTTTGATGGATTTAGATACCTACCTAAATTTCGTAGTTAATTATATTTAGAGAAATTTTGATACTAGTTTGCCTTCCACAAATTACCATCTGAAAAGAATATTCATTAAAAGAATATTCATTAAAAGAAAATGTTGTTGTGCTAAGTTAAAGAAAAATTTTGCCAATGTTAGGGCTAACATGACATTTCACAGGTTACCCCTAATTTTGTCAAGTGTGTTGATGATCTGAGTTATTATTTTTGTTGACACTGGAGAACCCTTTTGCTAGCACAAGGGTTAGTTCCTCCCATTGAGGGATGAGCCTCTTGCTGTCTTTGCATCACAAAACCCTCGTGATCACTGACAATCTTTCACTTTGGACCTCACAGAGGATAGCCCATTTCACCTCCAGGTTTGTCACTTATGTCATGATTGGTACCAATGATTTTAGAATTTGAATATTTTGAATTGAAACTAGTGACGATGTTAAAGCACATAATGTTTTTGAATATTACATAATATGAAAATGATGCCCAATTACTTAATTAAGGATTTATAACAAGTTGTTTTGAGTTGTTGAATTTATGATCTTATACATTGTTAAAAAACTTGACAGGTATCTAAATTCTATGTTGTAATTGAAGTGATACTTTCCGAATACTCTAACGGATCAATTTTGTAATAATATTCTCTAAAGCAATGTTGTTTTGAATTTGATCTTATTTAAATTTCTTCTGAATTATACATTGTGCATTATTTTAAAATTTATGTAAGTATTCGAGATTAGGAATATGAAAAATGGAGATCGATGAATAATTGATTTAAACCATGAAGTTTTGAAATCATGTGAAATAATGTGTAAAGTGGAGACACTGAATATAAAACACATACAATAAGGACTTATTTGATAAACCATCTATAACGACTTAAATTAAAACTGAGCTTAAGGACTCCAAGAATTATACGTTATTTCAGGACTCTTTATTGAATGAAGAACTTTGATCTGTTTGAAACGTTATTTAGGTTATATTAGCTAATATTTCAGTTATTTGAATTTCATTGCACATTGTATTAATAATTATAAGTTTTATTGTGTATTATATTAATTCCATATATTTTGAGAGTTCATTATAGATTTCATTGTATATTGTTTTTAATTTCATATAGTTTATTTGATGGTGCAACGAAGTCATGAGAGTGAGTTTAGTTTTATAGTAAAGAATCAAAAGATTTAACTTTGGTTTTTTTCGGTGAAGTTAATTTATGATGGGTTATGGACAAAGCTCCTGACTCTCTAACCTTGATGTGTTCTAATTCTCACTCACCTTGTTGTTTGTCTTGACTTCTTTCCACCAATGTTGTATTCAGAGACATTTAACTTTATGATGTAATTAACTTTGATTATGTTGATTGTAATTGTACTCATTTTTATTATATAAGATTTCTTTGTATTATGTGGTGAAAATGTCACCTTTCAACGTGACAATTTTCCCTTTTTCGGGGGGGGGGATTTGTAATAAATTAAATATTAGGACCTCCATTCTATCATTTAAATTCCCTTTCCTAAATCCAATCCCCAGTAACATTACTTTATCGGTTAAAAACCCATAGCAACAGAACTTCCCATGAAAATGCTAGCCTTGCATATCGACACGTGTATACTTCTGGAGACAGGCGTGGGTTCGCATCGCCAGCCCCAATTTTTGATGACACTTCAAAATAACAGGGACATGTACCTCGCTTCTAGCGCGTAAGGTTGAAAGGTGATATTACACTTCGCCCCGAGCATCTGACATGGATGGACGTACTTTTTATCGCTCTAAATAAAACGATTCGACCCGACTGTTTCAAAATTTTAATTCCTTTCAGGATGAGTCTAGCTCCAGCCATGTAAATATGAGCTAGTTTTCCTTTTCAGGTTGCATTTTCAGAACGAGATGTAATGGATATATTACATATATATATATATATATATATATATATATATATATATATATATATATATATATATATATATATATATATATATATATATATATATATATATATATATATATATATATATATATATATATATATATATATATATAATATATATATATATATATATATATATATATATATATATATATATATATATTATATATATATATATATATATATATATATATATATATATATATATATATATATATATATATATATATATATATATATATATATATATATATATATATAAATATATATATATATATATATATATATATATATATATATTTGTGTGTGTGTGTGTGTTTGTGTGTAAGTAATGCTAGGAACGTAAGCTATAATTAACTAGATTTAATTGGGTTAAAATTAAGCAAATTAGTGTTAAACGGTAATTTACAAATAGAAATTCTAGTGTTTTCCAATTCAGGAGGTAGCTTGCTTTTGCAACGGAGTGTTTTTGCACAAGACTATGAGGTCATCAATGATTAATTGTCTAGCGCGTGCTCAGACTTTCGCAATCATCGAATCTTATATTTTAATTTAATAATTCGATAGGATAAATTGATATCAAACTGTCTGAGATCCCCCCAGTTTGCGTACTATTGATTTATAAGATTAAATTCTGTTATTTCTGGCTAGGTTTGGTTCATTTTCTTCTGATAACACATCAGTCACTTACTATGCTAATATCAAAATAATTTTCAAATTCAATTTCTACCAGTTATTAGGTCTGAAAACGCAGGTATAACATGTGTACGTTAAGGAATTTCACCTGATCTCCTACATCGATTTCTCTCAGTCATGTTCTAGATTAGTTACTGTGGCGCTGAATACAGCTCATGGATACAGAATGAATACAACAGTAACATGTGTTCATGAGGTAGATGTCTTGTTCACAAAATTATCCGTTTGTTTATCTATAGCATAAAAAATACAACTTCCCTTCCAAACAAAATTTAAATAATAATATTTTGCTTTATATAAATGTTTAGCGGTACTGCAGTTCCAAAATACATACCTCTACAGAGGCCTTAGAATCTATCTAGTAGGTTTTTTCTTATTAGAAACCCTAATACAGTGAACCTCGATATAATCGAATACCTTGATAAATCGAAGTTTTCCCACTCCCCTTGAACCTGCCTAATACTCCCATGTTATTGTTAAATCGAAACTCGGTATATCGAAATCCTCGACGATTCGAAGTTTTATCATTCCCCTTCGGGTTCGATATATCGATATTCCCACTTTATGAGTAAACGGCCAAGAAAGTAAATTAAAAAATAATCATTTTATTTTAATGTGTCTTAACACAAATGACGAAAGTGTAATAATCGTAATTAGAAGTTTTGTCATGTTTGGAAATCGGTATTTGTGCTATGTACAGGGTAGGTATTTGTGCTACATACATGAATCATTGTCGATATCTGAAGTACTTGAAAAAATATTTCATTTCATTAGATTATCAAGTTCTTCGAAATATTTTGATATGAAAACTCCTAACTACGTAATATTTAGTATTATAATTATAACTGTAATTTTTGCTACACTGAAATTCAAACAGAATCGACGCAAAAAGCTTGATTTGTCCCAGTTTCTGATAAAAAAATTTTGTTTTTCCCCCTACACCTCTGACGTCATGCAGATTTTGCCAAAGAAAATTACTTATATCAAGAGAGCTAATACTCTAACACTTTTTCTAATATTCTCCAACCCATCTGTCTGGATATGCTGGGGTCGAACTCGATGTTAAGAATCTGGGTACATTTAAGAGTCTTAGTAGACAATCGTTAAAGAATTATACAATCCTTTGGTAAAAAACGATAATAGACTATTAGGAAACGTAAAAAAATGCTCATGGGGGAGAATAATTTCGCATCATCGAAAAAGTAATTAATTAATTAAATGGAATGGAAATATGCACGGTAACACTGTGTGGTCATTGATCTAAAAAATGGAAAGAAGAAATACGAAAGGTAATAAATTCGAAAAAAAAGGCGATCTCCTTTTTAGTCCTGGCACACGGTGGATGTTATGAAAAAGATTCCATGTCACGATAATTGAGAACTAATGATGCATCGTTGGTGGATCATTATGTTTAAGATAAATTATAATGAAACATAAAAAGTCTTTTTTATGATGCGTTTCCTGTTTGTTATATTTTCCGTTTTTAGGGAATTTTCCATGAAGTTTTATTTTAATGAAGTCTTATGCTATTAGAATAAATCTGGTTCCAGAGTTAAAAGTTTTCTTTTACGTTAACATTTACTGTAATGTAATAACAGATGCTCTTGAAAATACAAATACCGTATAATACAATTAAAGGTAACCAGGCAACTAACTTTTACTAATTAGAAAGCATATTAAGACAGAATTAGGGAACCGTTGTGCATTTACTATGCTTGCTTCAAGTCTTCATTTCCATATGTGGAGAAGACCGTTGAGAATTCCTTCTGCATTTTCGAGTTTTGGTTTTCTCGCCCACATAAGAGAAAATTTAACTACGTCGAAAGATTATTGCATTACGTCAGTCTGTTACTGTCATCTTAAGGTTTCGAAAAAGGTAAAATCGAGAATACAAAATGCGCAACACGAGAAAAATGGGGCATTAACATAAATTATCTTCAAGAAAAGTAATAAACAAATTTCCTCACGTAAGATACTGACTAGCTCACAAGACTTCATAAATAGCTTTAGTGACTTATTTTTTTCATCTCATAATGAAACACAAAAGGCAGTTGCATTTACAAAAAAAGAAATTTTGTGATCATATTTTTTGCTTAATTAGGTTTTGAAAAACAACCGTAATGAAAAATAAATGATGATTAGTTCACTGCTTATTTTGCACAAAGGTATCATGGGGATTACAAAAAAATAAATTTGTGCTATTTACAACAGAAACATACATAATACATAAAAATTAAAGCGTAAGACAGAAGTTTAGTTTTTTTTAAGTTGGAAATCTCAGTAAGAAAAACATTTTAGATTATGATTTTAAAATATATTTATGGTACATAGTACAGATAAAAAGAAACGGAAAAGATTAAGAAAAAAATTTCCAAAGAAAAATTACAAGAAATAAAGTCAAGTACAAAGATTTCAGCCAGGAGGATTGCAAATTAAATTAATAACTATCTTAGATCACTAGTCCTATTTTTGGTAAAAATATAATGATTAATGGGTCAAGACGTGTTTCACATACAAAGAAAAAAAAATGTTTAGGGTAACTCTTTTGATATTTCCTGAAATGTTATTTGGCTCAACCCCAAATATTTTGTGATTTAACCTACGCAGTGGGAGCAATCAAATTGAAATTCGATCATTCTTAGTGCATCTCACTGATGTTTTTCAATTATTTTCTATTTGTCCCCGTACGTTACAAACACAAGTGTTTACCATAACTTAAAATGTAATTATGACACAAAACTTGTAAACTTAATTTTGTGATGATGTCTCAGTAAGGGGAAAATGCACATACCAATAACAATTCAAAAATAAACTGGTAAAAATCTTAAATTCATAGACTAAAACGACGGAGAATGCATTTATGAGGAAAATCAAACTTATGGTATTACATAGAGTGTTCCTCTCGAAGGTAATTCAACACCCATCCAGTTTATCTGAAACTGTAGACTATGGCTTTTAAACTTCGTGTTGCATCATGGGATTTCTAAAGACCCTTCACCAAAAGGGTAAGATGGTATTATAGAATCCGTTTCTATAGTGAGGCAAATGAATAGCACTTTAAACAGACATATCTAGCAGTGTTCGGTAACTGGGAATTATCTGGAAGATATTGGTTTCATGGAATTTCATGGAAATAAGTTTCGTGTGTTTAATTGTAAAAGGCTTCACTCCACAAAAAGACGGTTATTTTTTATGGGTTTTTCTCCTGAAGAGAAAATTTAACTACGATGAAAGTCATTGCATTACGTCAGTCTATTACTGTCATCTTATGGTTTCTTAAAAAGTAAAATCGAGAATACAAAATGTGCAACTCGAGCAAAGTGAAGCATTAACATAAATTATCATAACGTTATTAAGTAACATAATTAATTCACATATTAGTTAACAATGAATTAGTTGAATGGGAAAAACCGCAACAAAAATACAATTATTTTATCGTTACTGTAGTGTCAAATATACCAGTAGCATGCCTAGTATATATATTTTTGGTGGCTAGTTTAACAAACAGTTTACTGAAATTTCAAACAGCGTTTAACACTCCAAATTTTATATTAATTTAATAGATATTTGCTGTTCTTGTCGTTGTCTCTAATCCCTTCTGGTCTAGTCGAGCTAGACCAGGTTCATGAGCCAATAATCCTCAAGAGGATTATTAATAGGCGAGGATCGGTAATAAAGTCCTTCCTAGATAAATGTAGGCAAATTAGGATGTGGTTAAGGGTGGCCTGCTCAGTATTAGTTGTTCAGTAAAAGTTTTGTTTTGCCGATCGAATTTTAGACACCTAAAGTGGCCACTGTCAAACTTAGATATTGTAGTCTTCTCAGATCTATCATCCTTGAAGATACGAGCTCTACCAGGGCAGACACCAAATAGGAGTCATGGACCGGGGTTCCCTTACTTAATAAATCTCCAAATAATTAAGAGCCGAAGAAGTTGGTGAACATCCAGAGGTACACTCCGATGCTAGGGTGTCAACCATCTCATTGCCAAATAATCCTACGAGAGAATGTGCACTTAAAAAGAGGGTTTAAGCAATAATTCTTGCGTTCGTGATAGTGCAACTCCTTTCCACCAAATTCTGCATTTGTTTCGTCAGATGTTTAGATATCGTACACTCAGTCTGATTCAGACTGATAAAACCCAATATTTCGAACTTGAAATATTAATTTAAGCTAACATTTGGCTAATATAGCATTGGAAAATTAGCCTCCCCTTTCACGGTTTTCTGTATAGTAATCGATCCCGCATTTCCACCCATGCTTTCAGTATTTTACGGATAATTTTACGAATGTTTTTAAGTTTAATTGAGGACGTTTCCTCTCCACACTGTAAAAATCCTCTGTATAAATTTATCTATCGTAATGCCTTACGATTGGACTTGTTGGCTCTCAGGACATTGAAACAATCCAGGAAAATGTGTGCTCTCTACTTTATAATTGAAAGGTTCTTTACCAATCTAGCAAAAAATCATTCTATATTAACGAAATTATATATGGAACTATATATGAAGACCCACACAAACGTCGATTAATGAGATGTGGGTAAATTTAAATTCTGAAAGAGCTTTTAAAGCCTAAGTTTAGAAACATTTAAATCTCAGTAACAAAACATTAGATGTCCGGTGAAAATACGTCTAAAATGGGTACATGCTGTCAGACAAAAACAAGATGGATTTCAATGTCATGTCTCTTCATTTACACAAATTACAATTTTTATACTCCTAATCTTCAACTCCTAAGTTGAAGATTAGGAGTTCAGCTTAACCTGATCCTAACGGATGGGATAGCATGTATCTCAAGAATACGGGTCCAAGAATGTATATATATATATATATATATATATATATATATATATATATATATATATATATATATATAACTCCCTTAATGGCCGTTCTTACAAAGGGGGTATGAAATTTCCCTTTCTAAAGAGCGAATCGGAAAAATTGACCCCGTAAGCTAAAGGTTAATACTATCATCTCTACAAGGACATATATTCCCATTATTGTGTGTTCAGGAATTTGTAGCATTTTTTTTTAAATTAACTAGTAAACATCGTGAGTGATGATTTTAAATCCCCTTCAATAATTCCTGGTAAATCTGAAAAATATTCTGTTTGTCGTATTTCCGCCGAATACTTTCCAAAAGCAATAAATAAAGTTGCTGCAATCTTAATAACCAAAATATCGACATAGATTATAATATAATTTCCACATTTTCTTCCAAATTTAACTAACTTCCATCAAATATATTACACCTTGTTTTATTTCCATGAACAGTGCTACAAACAAAAATGGCCGGAAGTCTTCCGAATGACGTACGACGAGCCCGAACCATTACCATGAGGTGAAATTGGATATAATAAGCATGACCAGAATAAAAATATGATAGCCATTATCTTGTGGTGATACATATTCATATCACATACGGAAAATCTGGCATGTATTCCTTATCTTATGTCGCCAAGAAATGCATCCGCTAGAAAAGACTATAAATAGAGAATTTTTAAGCAACCTTAATATAAAAGTGTGTTTAGTGTTATGTCGACAAATATTTAATCAACTCCTCGGGATATGTTCTCTAAAGTAATATTCTCTAACTAGCGGAGCCCATAAAAGGCGAAAAAATGTTAAAAAAGTGGATAAAAATTATAAGCTTACCTTTGCTTGAAAACAACGTAACAACGGAAATCAGGGAAACAGCGTAAAAATATCTTACCTAAAAAAATAAGTGTTAGTTTAAAAAAAAGATGTGTACAAGTGTACAATATTTTCAATTAAATTTAAGGTATGTGAAATTATGGATAATGCAGATGTTAATAGATAATGCATACTAATACAGGCTGTCCGGGTGAAAAGTATCCAAAAGTTATGGCATATTTTTACAGAACTATCCATTAGAATTTTTAAAAAAAATTATTTAAAGAGATGTTCTTATAGAAAGAATATTTCGCCAAGTTTTAATATCAATAGATTTCGATGTGTGCACATTTTGTAGCACGATAAACGTCTAAAGGGTAATCCGGTTCTCTTCAAGTATTTTGTAGCGTTTCAGGAATTATTAGTGTATAAAAAAATGTGTATAAAAGAAAAAATTGAAACTGTGGATGAGTTGAAGAAGCGTATCATTCAAGTAATTCTTCTAATAACTTGGAGAGTCTAATTTGACACTTGGAGAGAATAGGATTATCGTTTAGACCTTTGTCGTGCTACTAAAAGTGCACACATCGAAATCTATCCATATTAAAACTTGGTGAGATGTTCTCACGATTTAAATAATTTTTTCTTTAAATTATAATGGGTAGTTTCGTAAACATAAGCCATAGCTTTTGAATTATTTTAGCCCGGATACCCTGCATTATAAGCTTGTTATTTAGAAGGAATAAGTTTTTCGAACACTTCTTCGAAGTTTTTATTTTTCGATGATCCATCTCTTTTTATTTGGAAGTCACGTATACCATTTTTCAATTATGTTTTCATTTCTCCATGTACAGAGATCTTACAAAAAACAAATTGAATAAAAATCACTCTTTAAGTAAAATTTTCGCAATTTTATGAATTTTTTTGCCCATTCTATCATGCTATTAAAGCACTGCGTCACTAGAAAAGTCAAGAATTTTTTTTTTTTAAAGTATATTAAAACTTTGTCATCTAGAAGAGCCAATAACGGAAGATACTGAAAACGTGAACAATACATAAAGCGTAGAGGGGAACTTTTCTCAAAATTAATCTACTTTCCATCTGACTTATCTCTTATATCTATATTTCTGTGCTTAGATGGCAAAATGTAATCTCACTTTTCATAAAAAAATTGAGTTTTTCGCATTATGGATTCTCGTTCGCTGGTATTTTCTATTTACTGTAATTACTGTAAGTAACAGCCTAGCCAACTATATTTCTGAAACATTTGTTCCACGTTTGCCCATGTAAAACAAATTATTGACTTTTCATGACATCTTGAATCTTAGAATGGCTGTCACGTAAATTTAAAAAAGTTACATAATATTTTGACATCTGAGCACAGATATAACTAACCTATGTCTCGGTCAGGTAGTCAACCTGACCCGGGACTACCAGAGTTAGTTCCCAAGTATATTTGGTATTCATTTTATTGACCCACTCAAGGGATGAAAGGCACAGATATATTTATATATATTTCTAAAACTTCGAGTTTGTAATTCAGTGTTTATAAAAAAAGCCCACACGAGATACATATTTGAATAAATGTGGTATTACTGAAAACAAAAGGCATAGCATAAACAAGTTTGTTAAAATTGAGAAAAATAAACTTTTAATGGCAGATGTTACAGCTATCTTCCAATGTGACTCTTTATCTGTAAATCATAACCGGAGTGTCTTACACACGAAGTATTTGCGAAATGACGTAAGCTAACCTCATTAAAAAAGTATATTTTTATGTTCGCATATTATATAACTTTTATATTTGTTACTAATTATTTTGCATTTATTTATGATGTATTTATTACGAAGATATTGTTTATATTGGTGACGCATGTGTTATAGAGAGTTGGGATCTGTTGATTACTTTCTTGGGAAACCATTTCTCAGAACGTTCTTGAATCTTCCACTTAATATAACGAGCACTAGGATCTGTCAGTTACTTACAACAGAAACCATTTCTCAGAACGTTCTTGGCTATTAGTTACTTTCAACAGAAACCATTTCTCAGAACGTTCTTGGATCTTTCATTAAATATTAAAAGATTTGGGATCTGTCAGTTTCTTCAAAGGGAAACGATTTTTCTGAACGTTCTTGGATCTTCCATTTAATATAGCGAGCGTTGGGATATGTCAGTTACTTTCAAGGGAAACCATTTATCTGAACGTTCTTGCATCTTCCACTTAATATAACGAGCGCTGGGATCTACCAGTTACTTTCAAGAGAAACCATTTCTCGGAACGTTGTTGGATCTTTCATTAAACACAGCAAGCATTGGGATCTATTAGTTTATTAAAGGGACACCATTTCGCAGAATGTTTTGGGATCTTCCATTAAATATAGCAAGTAAAACTTGGATACATATTGCCTATCTCTACGTCTTCCTCGTTATCTGGAGTTTACCTAACTGCCAGTTTGGCAGATCGCATTTTCAGAAGCGCTCCTTTTGGTCCCCTTTTTCAGCAGTCAGACCCTCGTGCTAATCAGTTATACGTGCAGTTGCAGGTTACTTTTGTTTCCGATTTCTGCGTTATATTTTAGTTGTGTCATTAGAGGAAATGCTGAATTTAAAGCGTTTTGGATACATGGACCGGAATAAAGAATATATCGTTTCACAAAAACTCGTGGAAACACAAAACGGGAAAAAATGACTTCATAAGAACCGCAATATAAACGCCTTTTTTAATATATTGTGTTTTTAATATATTATTAAGAAGTCTTTTCTTTTCATACTTTCACAAGTTTAAGTGAAAATCACAGCTGCGAATCCGATTCTAGGGTTACCAACTCCCTTACTTTAATTAATAAAAATCTACAAGCATATATATATATGCCTTTATGCCCGGTATAAAGGTCTTATTAAGTCAAAATAAGTGATTTTTAGATATTTGTTAGTATTGATAAAAAAATCATTTAACTTGTATAAAAGGCTTAAGTTTAATAATTTGTATACAAAAATACATTCCTTTGTACAAAAGACTCAAGTCGAATTTATTGTTCTGCGATTGTTATAAAAGCCAATAACTTGGTATATTTAAATCACTGTTTTTGACTTAAGCCCTTTATACCGGGCACCATAGATATATCACGAGCTAAAAGATCAGCATTAAACTTTATTTGTCAAGACATTACGTTTTTATTAAATCTCAAAAAATATTGGGAGTGAACACTTTATCCTGCCTATAAGCGATATAAGATTTACTAGTTTAAGGCACGCGTCTATTTGTTGCTAAATATCTGTCACTACGCCGGTAGACATGAATAGGATAAATCCCAAAGCACACTATTCAGATGTATATAACATCACATTACGGGGAAATTAATATGGTATTCCTTAACTTGCTGTCCACATTGGGAATCCATCGATCCGGCGTATAATATATCCCTTGAGCTGTTCAATGCATATCAGAACGTAGTCGCCTTTCATTTAAAGGGTATTTAAACTGAAGCATATAATCTTGTTTCCAGCGTACGTTGATGAGAGATCTCTTGGAGCATTTCTCAGAATTCATCAATGACGATGGTAATGCAGGAATGGACGTCTATCAACTCTTCTCTAAAGAATCTATCGAAATAGCATGGTAATAACTCTAATAACGTTTCTACAATATATAGTTTATACTCGTGTTCTAAACTAATGGGAATTCCCGGATGAGCAGACGATAAATATATATTAACTAGCTGAAAACCCGTACTTCGCTACGGAGTATATTCAAATTAAATACAACGATCAATGTATACAATTAATGCCAAGTATATATATATATATATATATATATATATATATATTTTAATAAATACGACGATCAATGTATACAATTGATGCAAAAAAAACAAAAAAATATATTTATAAAAAAAAATCGTAAGAGATATTTTTATACACAAAATAATGTTGAAGAAAATATTCAAATTAAATCTAATAGGACATACTTAAGAATATAGTACAGTTACTATAGTACAGTTTGAGGAACATAATATCTATTACTATATTTTTATATTTTTTTGGATAATGTCCAATCGTCTGCCGCATTAGCAAGAATTTTTTTTGTCTATATAGTTGTTATGCACGTGACAATAAATTTATTTATTGTACCAGAAAATGAAATCATGTCATCAGCATTTAATAAATTAAATTCTAAAAATTAATCTTCAAAAATTCACCAAAAATCAGAAAATGGAGGTAAAGATTCGAAAAAGATTTCATTTTAAAGGAATTTTTATGATCTCTCTCGTGATATAAATTTTATAACCCACAAATTATTATTTGAAATGCAAACATAAAAAAAGGTTACAAAAACAGATTTAAATTATAATTTAAAACAATCTAAGAGGAATTTTTCCAAAATGTTTCTCAGTGCACGCCTCCTCTATAAGAAGAATCGCCCTTTACGTCCAGCGGTTTGGTTTGTGCGTTGTATGTCAGTGAGTCAGTCAATTACGGAACTGTTTTATATATATAGATTATTGAGGATATATTATTTATAAATTACTGAGAATTGTTACCAGAATCTATAAAAACAGAAATCAACACAAAAGGAAATTTTCTTATCATTATAGAGTAAAACATCGTTTATCCGGCCCTCATTGATCCGAATCTCCGGATAATCCGGATGAGATTTGTAGACATTATTTTTATTCAACGTTCACGTTAGATAATAATTTTTAACTATTATGGCAAGAACATAACTACAAGTACGCGAAATATTCGATTTTAGTTTGATTCAATGTACAGTTCCTGCATAGATTGTACGACTAATTATGGTAATAAAAGGCTTTCTGTTGAGTTTAAGAAACCTTTACTAGACTTATATTAGCAATTCTTTGTTAAGAAATGATGTGATAAGTTATTTTTATATTTTTTAATGTCTTGTAAACAATACTATGTACTTTTGTTACAAAACAAAGTAAGTCTTCTTAGTTAAGGATTTTGTATTGCTTATTACCCATATTACCCGGATTATCCAAATTTTCGATTGTCCAGATTGCCTATGGTCCCTTTTAGTCCGGATAAACGAGCTTTTACTGTATCTAAAACAGTAGAACTGATAGAGAAAAACCGATTTCATATTTAGATTCAGCGCCCCCAAATATAGCTAAAATAAGTTCTAAAATCCTAGGCACCAAGAAAATTTTTTTGTTGTAGACCTGTGATAATTAGTAGTGAGGTGATAAGAAATCTGGCTTTTCGCATTCGATCATTCTGATCATTATGAAAAATAAATATTGAGTTGGTAAGAAATCCACATTGAAAATTCTAACCTTATGGATCGTTATCTAAAATGAGGGCTGAGTTGATAAGAAATTCGTCATTTACCAATATCACAATATGGATCGTTATGTAAAATAAATATTGAATTGATAAGAAATCCAGCTTTTAGAAATATAACCTTGTGAGAATTATCTATAATGTAACAAAACATAGTTTACAAAACATAGTTTTTTATCGTAATAAACGCTAAGTCTGCTTAGTTAAGGCTTTTTCTTTGCTTATTACCCATATTACCCGGATTATCCGGATTTTCAATTGTCCGGATTGCCTGTGGTCCGAGTTAATCCGGATAAACGAGGTTGTACTTTTTATATACAGTAACCACCGCTTATAGTGATCAGTGGTTATAAGAATCAATATCGCAAAAACAAAAACAAATATATTATTTCCATGTTAAAATTTTCGCTTTAAAGAATCAATCCACCGGTTTTAAGAATCAGTTTACAGTCTTCGCCTTCCTTTCATTTTTCAAAAAAAGCCACTTAAACCCTCAAAAGGTACGAAATTCTTTCTTTATTCTTTTTAAAAGAAAGAGTGATAAGATGGGATGGAATGCAGTCGTAAAATGCATCCCTTTCTTTGTTAGACATAACATAATAGTTTCCCTTTAAACGCTTTAGCTAAACACTGTCCTATTAGCTTGACCCATGGGCATCCTAACCGTGCGGATCCAATTTCACTTTTCTCCACTGACAAACAAAGACAGGGACTTTTTTTTCCCACCTCCCACATCCTGGTTGCGGCCTCCTGAACCCTGAAACACATTAATATTCGGGGAAGTGTCCACTATCACTTAGAGTCAAACTACTATAGAAAACTTTTTCTTGCACCCTTCCTGTAGTTGAAATGTTAAACTGTTAAGCAGGTATGTTGTAATAAATATCGGATTTTTTTCTTCTCTTACTATAATCATGTGTATCTACTTATAGGTCTAGAAATTAAGTTGTATTTTAAAAATTATAAAAATAATTTTAATAAAAGATAACTAACAAAAATTAAAGAGTATTTTATAGTAAATTATCTAATATATGTACATATAAGTGTGTGTGTTCTTGTCAAAAAACCTAAATTTCGGCTATAAGAATCAACCGCTTATAAGAATCAAAAACAGTAATAACAAACGTGATTCTTATAAGCGGAAATCACTGTAGTTTTATGCAGAATTTTCGTTAAAACATTTAATGTTGCCTTTGACCAATCTGCACCAACATTTATATAGACTCATTAAAAAAACATAAGCTGCTACTTAAAAGTTCAAGGTCACCATGTTATATTCTAATCTTTGCTCAAAAATGTTTCCCTCTGCAGTAAATCTTATTAGGTTGCTTAGTTTGTACAGGTCAATAAATAGCATGGTTTCTACAGTGCGCCCATGTTGTTTGTGCTGGAATCGTTTCAATACGATATTGATCGTTTCTAAATTTCCGTTAAAGCTCGTGTCTCGCATAGAGAAGGCCTTTAGATTGATATCTGGGGGGTTTTCTAGTTGATGACACTCATTAAATGATTTTATAACGTCAATGTAAGTTATAAGTTAAACTAGCTGAAATCCCCTACTTCGCTACGGAGTACATTCAAATTAAATACAACGGTCAATGTATGGAATTAATGCCAAAAATATGTTTAAATATATTTATTATAAACACAACGATCAATGTATGCAATTGATCTAAAAAAAAACGAAAAAATATATTTATAAAAAAATTGTAACGGGCATTTTTATAGACAAAATAATGTAGAAGAATATATTCAAATTAAATCTAATAGAACATACTAAAGAATATAGTACATTTAATATAGTACAGTTTGAGGAACATATCTTTTACTGTATTTTAATATTTTTTTGGAAAATTTCCAATCGTCTGCCGCATTAGCAAGAAATTTTTTTTTGTCTATTTCGTTGCTATGAACGTGATGATAAATTAATTTAAAGTACAAGAAAAATAAATCACCTGATCAGCATTTAATAAATTAAATTCTAAAAATTAATCTTTAAAAATTCACCAAAAATCAGAAAATGGATCTAAAGATTAGAAAAAGATTTCATTTTAAGGGAATTTTTACGATCTTTCTCGTGATATAAATTTTACAACCCTCGTCACTTGACTCGGTTCTAAATTACGGGACCAGCTTGTAGGGGGTAATGCTGGCCACCTATGCGGTGCCACCTTAACCCATTCCCCGCTGATGGTGCGAAAACGAACCATTTCCTTAAGTATTTTTTTCTGTTATGAAAATAAATATTTTGATCAACGAAAATATCTTTGTTTAAAACTATAACGTTTGTTGTAACTAACTGATTTTTTTCCATCACCAGTCACAATATTTTATTGCTTAAAAAAAATCATGAATAAATAGTTTTTTTCTCATTTGGGACTTATGTTAGTTTTTATACATCCTAATAGAAGGCGCAACTAGCTATACAATAATTGTCGTTGTTATTTTCGCTAAGAGTAACAGATCAGCAAAATCTGCATGCGGTAAGTCTTATTCTAAATTTTTACCGCGGCTGCATGCGGTAAGTCTTATTCTAAATTTTTACTATAGTTCTTAATATTTAAAATTAATGGTGCGAAATCGCACCATCAGCATGAAGCAGTATAAAATTACAATAGTAGCATCTTGAACTTGGACTTTTTTTCTTATTTCAGATAGTTTTTCTGGTCGAAAAAGACATTTTTTGATTCTTTCAGAAGCTATTGATTTGTTCACTGAGCTTTCTAGTGACGATGACGATGAAATACTGATTGATGAATGTGGAAAAAGTTGTACAGATGTAGTAATTATGCCACTAAAAGTTAATGTTTTAACAGATGAAGAGGATATAAACGAAGAGGAATTGGGTAATTTGAGTGACATACATAGAGATGTAGCAGGTCAACTTGAAATACATGATAATGTTTTCAAGAATGCGAGTAGTGAGGGTTCTGAAATTCCACATAAGAAGAAAAAACTTGCCAAAAAAGTTAGATGCACTGAAAATTTTAAATGGTTACAGGAGTTACCGAATAATACTAGGATGCCCAATAATGATGAAGTAAATTCACTTGCTTTGTTATCAGGCAGTTTGAATAATTTAAGTCCTTTAGATATTTTTTTTAAAATGTATTCTGACAAGTTATGTTCATACATTGTCAAACAATCTATTCTCTATGCCCATCAAAAAAATCGACCAGAATTTAAAATTTCAGTAAATATTTTCAAGCGTTTTATTGGGTTCCTGTTGTTTACCGGATATCACAGTCTTCCCCAAGAACAAATGTACTGGTCCTTATCAGATGATGTAAATATTCCTTTGGTTAGAGAGTCTTTGACACGTGCTACATTTTTGTCAATAAAAAGGAATCTCCACTTGGCTGATAATATGAAATCAGATAGCAGTGACAAGCTAGCAAAAGTCAGGCCATATTTAGATATAATTAAAAAAATTCCATCCCGCACGGAGTGTTCAGTCATAATTCAGCTATCGATGAACAGATGGTACCATATTATGGTAGTCATTATGCAAAACAATTTTTGAAGGACAAACCCGTTAGATTTGGATATAAAGTTTGGCGCCTTTGTTCTTCAGATGGTTATTTGTTTCAATTTGATGTGAATTCTGGAAAATGTTTAACCGGTGCTAGAAATCTGGGTTTGGGTGGCGATGTCGTAAATAAACTAATAAAACTTGTTGAAGATCCTACAAAACATGCTATTTATTTCGGCAATTTCTTTACATCTTATGCTTTGATGAACGATCTAACAGAAAATCACGTTTTTGCAACTGGTACCATACGGAAATATCGAATCACCAATAACAAAAATTCAGTTCTAACTTCTGTTAATTGTATGAAAAAGAAACCAAGAGTCTTCTATGATTATATGTTTGATCAGAAGAGCATTACCATTGTTAGGTGGAATGACAACTCTGTTGTAATTTTAACTACAAACTGGGATGCTGTTGAACTGTATGAAAACGCTATAGCAAAATACAGGACGGCCATCTAATATAGAAATTGAGGTACAACAAACTGTTAGCAAAGATAAAGTGGGATATGTCGTGTTACGCAGTCCAGAAAACGCCCGAAGAAGATTCAAAGTTTATCACAAACATACCATTACAATTTGCAAAAAATGTAATGTACATATACATGTTAAATGTTTCGAAGATTTTCATACATAATTGTAAGTATGTTCTTAAGTTTTGTAAAATATATCGCGTTTTGAAACATGTTTTTGTATTTTTATATAAGTTTTCAATTTTCCTGCAAAAGCATTTTATATAATGGTTCCTGCTCATGGTGCGTTTTCGAACCATTTTGTAACTTCCACAGAAATAACAATTTTTTTTTACATTTATGTGCTATTTAGCACACAGTGGACGTAGAAAAATAGTATCTTGCAAAAATTTTCATCAGAAATATATGCGGCAGGGAAAGGGTTAAATGAATGGCCAGCACTCTTGCCCTTTAATGAGAACAAATGGCGTCATAGCCAATATTCCTTGCATTTGTAATAAATAAATAAATTCATTTGCCAAACAGCAATTACAGTTTGTTTCGAATGCTATCAAAACAATGGATCGTATTAATATGAACTAAAAAATGAAACGCTAATTAGAAAATATCTCGTTCTAGGTTAGTGGGTAAAGTTGCTAGACGTAGGATTAAACACGGATGTTTTTAACAAACTGGATTTGTTTTCAGAAGAAAAGATATATTGAGATACTAGAAATGCGAAATCTCATGCAGAAAAAATTATTTTATTTCAAGAAAAATATAATATATATTGGAGACATATTTTTCAGGTAAACTAAAAGTTTAAATATTAAACTTGAGAAGCAGTGGAGTAATTATAAATTGTGTTTTACATTTAGACTACTGCAGAAGCTTTATACGTATTTTTGTCATAAACGTTTTGATTTACGGTTTATAATAACACTTTTGAGCACTTGGCTGCACTGTAACAATCTTTTTCACTACAGTGGCGAATGTATTACATATAACTAATAGCAAACTGGTCCCGGGACTCCAAATTCTGAGTCTAGTAGTAATTCAACTATATCATCCACTTGATTAAGTATAATTTAATTGAATTCAGTTATTCACAGGATAAAAGACATTCAAAGGATAATGTTATGAAAAAACCTTTTTAATTTGCCCTAAACACGTTAATTGAAAAAAAAATATATACTTTTCATTAAACTTTGTAACTTCCAGTAAGAAATGTTGCGGGTTTTATTTACCTTTAAAAGCGCATAGACCGTCTGTATTTCGTTTCTTTTTTTTCTGGGGGGGGGGCATTTAATTAACGTATTAAACAGTTAACAGCAGATAATACATGCTATTGTTCTACTATTCCCGTTTAATAGAGGCTCTATGAATGCTCGTTCAGTGGTCATGCTAGACAAACAGTCTTAGATTGGTATTTGCTGAGGATTACGCTTTAGAGAAACAATTATCTGCCGGAGATCAAAAGATCTATGGGATGATTGTACCGGTCCTTCATTAAGTCACGCTAATTTACAAGGATTTATGGCAAGCCGTACCTGATAAGCACACAGATTAGAGGACCGCTGTTTGTTTCTCTACTACATACAGCATACTCATTAATTCCAGCTTCACGTGTGAGCGCAGACTCTGCATAATCACCAGGTACGTGGTTGCGAAGCCGCTACTTCTAAACATCGACATGTCAGAGGAATTGCCATTTATTTTAAAATTTTGTTAAAAGAAGACAAACACAAAGGCATACAGTGAAACTTCTCTAAGGCGGCAAGTAATCATTCCGAAAAAAAAAATGGCCGTTTTGAGGGATTATCGCTGAAACGGGATTTCATCCATAATATTGGCTGTAAGGAGTCTTCAATCAATTGTGAACAAAATAAGGTCGTTTATATATATATATATATATATATATATATATATATATATATATATATATATATATATATATATATATAAAATAACGCCGCACCGATTTTAATTCTCTACTTTTGATATTGTATTTCCCGTTATATAACTACTTCCGTTTTTTTCTGCATTAGAATATATATATATATACCGGGTGGCCATAATTAAACTGACAGTGCTCACAGTGTTCTGTAGCGCGGTCTATTTGCGAGAATGACGCCACATTTTTTAGGAAAATTAAACAAGACGGGGGACGAAGGATTCCGCGAAAAAATAAATTAGTTCCAAAAGTCACCGCTAGGGGGAATATTTGACGCTGTGTAATAGAAAAAAAAGTGTTATCAAATCAATACGGAAATTACCTTTCATTTTGTATTCAAATGAGGCTTAATGTGGCTGCCGTTGTTGTGGACCACATATTGCATTCTGTGCACAGTATGCACAACAGCAGAAAGTAACATGTCTGCAGGAATCTCCCGTACAGTCCGTGATATGTTATCCTTCAACGTAACCAGGTCCTGGACCACTCCTTGATAGACCTTGGACTTAAGGTAACCCCATAGCCAGAAGTCGCATGGGGTAAGATCAGGCGACCGAGGTGGCCATGCAGTTGGAAAGTAGCGGCTAATGACTCTTTCTGTTGTGATTTTCTGTCGTAGCAGCTGTTGCATCCGTACAGCAACGTGTGGAGGGGCTCCATCTTGCATGAAAATGATTTCCCCCAGGCATTGTCTTTGCTGAAGTGCCGGAATGACAAAGCTGTTCAACATGTGGCGATATTTCTCTCCGGTAACAGAACAGGTTTCCGGTCATGTCGGGGTAATGTTCTCATAGAAGAATGGACCTACGATAAATTCCGCTGTGAACCCACACCAAACAGTTACCTTTGGTGAATGTAAGGGAATTTCTGTGACTGCATGTGGTGATTTGTCATCCCAAATTCGGCAGTTCTGGGTATTCACAGTTCCATGCAGGTAAAAGTGGGCCTCGTCTCCCCATAAGATTTTCCACGGTCAAGCATCATCCACCTCCATTCTGGCAAGAAAGGTGAGAGCAAAAGTCAATCGCTTATCATGGTCGGGGTACAGTAACTCCTGTACACGGCTGATCTTGTACGGATAGAAGTTGATAATCTTTCGTAAGATTTTCCATACCATACTGTAAGGCATATCCATATTCCGAGCTAGCAATATTGCCTGGTCCTCTGTCGACAATCGCCGTGGCAACTGCTTCGATTGTATCCTGTGGTACAGGTTTTCGTCCTCTGCCTGACTGAACCTTCAGAGAACCTGTTTTCTCAAACGTCGCAACCATTGCTTTTAGCCCATTAACTGACACAGGACCGTTACCTTTACGCATTTTTTGTGCGTTCTAAAAGCACGAAGAGCGGCTGACGCGTTGCACTGGTTGAGGTAAAAGAATTTGACTAGTAACGCACGCTCGACTAAAGAAGGAGACATTGCACATAAACTTTCAATCCGATTGATTCGAAACGTAACACATTGCCTTTTAAAACCCAAGCAGCTGGCACTGTGCCAATGGATGTAACGTGAAATTTGAATAAAGAACTTCTTCTTCTACTCAGCGTACGTGATATTGCAGATCAGGAGACTTTATCGGTGTTTATGTAGATTTTATGCTTTTTTAAAAGTGTTGCCATATTGCACTTGAACTAAATAAGAAAATGTGCATAATAAAAGGTAATTTTATTCCGTATTAATTTGCATTTGTTAACACTCTATTTTCTATTACACAGCGCTAAATATTCCCCTAGCGGTGACTTTTGGAACTAATTTATTTTTTCGTGGAATCCTTCGTCCCCCGTCTTGTTTAATCTTCCTACAAAATGTGGCGTCATTCTCGCAAATAGATCGCGCTACAGAACACTGTGAGCACTGTCAGTTTAATTATGGCCACCCGGTATATAATTAAGGTTAGGGAAAATTCTCAACCTTCTTAATTTCTTTTATTTACACAAGTTTGTGGGTTATCAAATCGTATCAAATGCATCATTTCAAATTTAAAAGCTAATATAGATTTAAAAGCTAAATAAAAGTCTAAAATCTAATACACACGAAACAACATTTTCCCAGACGCCTACGCAAATATTTCATTCTTCGTTCGTCTAGAATTATTTGAGGTAATATAAAATAATCTGGTTTGAGAGAGAGAGAGAGAAGAGATGGGAAATATCACCTAAGCGTATACTATAATATGCTAATCTGTAATTATTTAGAAATATATACGCAGTTCTAATGAAGTATGAAGTGTAATAACATGACAAATGGAAGCCCAAAACGTTCATATAAAATTCCCATGCGACAATTATCTGAATCGTTTAAATCTCAATTAGATTCCGTAAATAGTAAGTCTTAAATCTTTTCATGCCCATTTTAGAGTACGATAGATTAATGCTGACTGAATCCAGATTTATTTAATTCTAACTCTTCAAAATTTAAAACCTAATTATAGTGACATAAGTGTAAAAATGTTGTATATTCTTTTTTTTTAGAATTTTAGAACCTTTAAAATAAAAGGTAGGAAAATACGTGTATTATTATTCATGACTGCCAGCGGGAAAAAATATTTAAGCCACGAATTAACGAGACATAAATTCCCAACCTCAATATTTCATCCTTCCACCGGAGCTATAAATTCTGAGTTTTAATTTTGAACGCTGCCAAACATTTTTACTCAAATATTATTCTAAAATATTATCCCCCATTTACTGCCTTATCTCCCGGCCAACTTATTATGACGAATATAGTTCCTAACTTACTTTCTTGATATCGTCTACTCTTTTTTGGAGGGGTCATTTTCGTTATCTTTATGGCATCCGGTAAACGCAGATAGACGTGTAGATAACTAATATCAAACCATTAACAGCACTTTCACGCTTTTTTTCCGATGATGAGATTTTGTGTGGCGGCTGTGTTTGTGTTATGCTTCTCGTAAGAGAGGTCCAGAAAGAATATATTATTTTTCTATTAGCAATAAAGTATCTCACATTAGGGACTTTTACTTGTGTTACGGTGAGATCCTTAACGCGTTAGGTCACCCCTAATCTATAGGTAAACTCATCTAATTTTAATATTTCGCGGAAATGGATGTTTATTTTTAGATATATTTATTAAACGTTTCAATAGTTTCGCTTCATTGATAATTCAAGAATTGAAGTTCATTGTGTTATGGAGAGATCCTTTACGTGTTAGATCACCCCTAATCTATAGGTAAAGTCACCTAATTTTAATATTTCACGGAAATTGATGTTTATTTTTAGATATATCTATTAAACATTTCAATAGTTTCGCTTCACTGATAGTTTAAGAATTGAAGTTTATTGTTCCTCATTATTCTGAGAAGTAATTTGTTATTATTGTGTGTTTTGATATTTATATAAAGTAACGAGTGCATAAGGCAAAAAAAAATTGTACATCACAAATAGAATTGATACTTTTCTCATAATAAATACTTTCCAAGAATACAGAAAAATAAATATTTTACTTAGGGATGTAATATTTGTTAATCAGTCTAGTCTATTTTTAGATTTGATATTTTTCTGAGCTTTAGAGAAAAATTTATATTCATTTAATGAGGTACAGATAATTTAAAATTCCTTTGACTTTACTTATCAGTCAAATTTCAAATTATTTTTATTACTGAAAATACCTGAGGTTTAACATTATTTGATTCAAAGATTTTGATCGAAAATTTATAAATACAATAATGTTCTCACTTCACCCGACAATTCATAAATTTCCAATTTCTTTGATGGACTTTTTGAAGCAATAAACCAAATTAAAATTGCTCAACCCTTGCATGAACAAATAAATTACATTTAGTCTCTTAATAGTGTATAATCACTGTAAACAGTAATCACTAAATGTACAAAACTTTATTAATTAACAAACAATTATTAAAAAACCATTATTTTTTACTGGCTACATTAATTTAGTAATTTGATTTAATTACTGTCTCCACTAACTTAGTGATTAACTCCAGAAACAAATATATGAGCGCTTATTTTAAAAGAAGTTGTTTATTTATTTGTTCATAAACTATTCATTTATCTCCATTTCCTTTTCGCATTAGTTTCACACAATTTTTATCTTCAGTTGCAGTAAGCTGTTTTAATGGAAACATTTTACACCAGGTCTATTGAATAAATGAATTTCTGTTGACTGAAATTCAAAATTAAGCAGTCGGGATAACTTTTTTCCCCAAAAATTAAGCCGTTTAATCTTTTAACTTACTTAATGTGAGATATTTAGCATATTAAAATTTAAGAAATCTTGAAGTTTAACATCAAGTTTTATCAGAAAATTTAGATGATAGATTTTAATTTAAAGATTAAGTTTAGATTTTAATATTATAATATTTTGAATGATGAAAGATATACAGGGTGTTTCAAAAGGAACCATACGGTGTAAAAAAAAATCATAACTATTCATCTTTTAATCCGTTTTCATCGAATAATGTATAGGCAGAAAGAGGGAAGTCTCGAGTTTCACACAGTTGCTGACAAGTAGCGTAACGCTCTTCCTTCGCTCACCACTTCAGTGCTTGTAAAGATTATGACTGCAAAACAGAAATCGTTTTGTGTTCTACGCTTTGCGAAGTGTGAGTTCGTAACAACTGTTCAGCGTGATTTTTGTCGACAAAACCCTGGTAGATTGAAGTTCTTACCTCTAAGAATATTTGGCTATGATACAAACAATTCCAAGCCACGGGATGTCTGTGTACGCATATCAGCCGTGGAAGCAGTGTATGCAGACGTGCTCGTAAAAGTTTGGGATGAATTTGCCTACCATAAAGACATATGTCGTGCATCCAAAGGGCGGTATATTGAGCACCTTTAATTTGGTTTGTGAAAAAAAACTTTATGATTGGCCATGTAATATAAAATTAATTTTTAAGTTTCTATGTTCCATATTTTTCATAATATACTCATTTCAAATTGGGTCATTCTTTTTAAAACACCTTGCATTTTAGTTCTAGTTCTAAAGTCTGTATGTTTTTTAACTGAAATTCAAATTTAGACATTTGGTATAGCTGCTTTTCAAAAATGACGCCATTTTATGTTTTAACTTTCTTAATATGGTATCTTTCTGAAAAAAAAATTACTAAAATTAAATTTTACCAAAATTGGATTTTAATATAAAGTTTTATAATAGGATTTACATAAATTTTAATTTTTAGAAACTTTTTTTCATAATTTAGTAAAGTGTTTAAAAGTCTTTATGTCCCTAAAGTAGCACTATAGGACCCTCTTTAAATCTTTTATATACGAAAAATTCAATATTTCGCATCTAAAGATGTTTCTGTTCATTACGTTCCAACATTATTTTCGACGAACCCATGGGCTCATATAAAATACACTTTAATAATTCCAAACATGTGGTGTGCTTTTATGAAAATAGCGTCTGGAAGTAAGTATAGAGCTAAATCACAGTATATTTCAGCTCTTACATGCCACTTTTGTTGTAAATATTCCTCATATTTCATGTTGTCTCGACGGAAATTATGGAAATTACCCTTAGCGTTATATTTTTCATGATCTGAAAGGATACGGGGAGAAAAAGTTTCGCTGAATATACGTTCAATCAAGCATTAAGACGAGCCATTAAAGCTCCAACTAAACGAGTAACGCATATTAAATGTATTATGATATGAATCTTTAGCTTTGGTTGCGTAGCTACTTTTGACTAAATTAGCCTAGTTACGTTCACTAAAACGTGGGATAGCATTAACAGCGTAATGAAAAAGGAATGGCTAATGCGACATGCGTGGGAAGACGTACAAAGAACTTTTGACCCTTATTCTTCAGCAAATTCATTTGTAAGTTAAAAAAAAGTACCAGATTTGAAGCATTGCAGAGGATTCAAATAAAATTTTCTTAAACTGTTTCAATTAATATTTATTTGCAATACGTTGTTATTAATCAATATATTATTTCACTGCGAGAACTTTTGACAAACATATTTCGAAAAACGCGAATTACTCAAATCGCCGAGAGACCTCCAGGGTTAGAAGACCACCCTCCAAGTCAGGAGATCCATGTTCGCATCCCAAGTCTGGTCATTACAGATATAATTGATCATTATGGAAAGTATAAACATTCGACAAGTATTATAACCGAAAAATAATCAAAAACTAGCTTAAAGTAATTAACAAACAATTAAATGGAAAAAAATTGAAAAGGTAACTTTGTGTTTATTGGCCTTAAAAATATTAAAGGGTGAATACATGAATTTGAAAACAAAGAAGTCCCGGGCTAAAATATTGTCGTGGCAGAGTGTCGTTACAAACGATTAGAGTAACTTTCGTAATAAGGTTATTATTATTATTAATCTACGATGTCCAGATGTCCATTGAAAGTTTATATCCGGGAACTGTTGGAAAATTTAAACATTAAACTTTAAAGAACATTTATTAACAGTTTTTAATATTTTAATCAGTAATTCTAATTTATTTTAGAATTTTGACAAACGTAAGGGAAATATGTACTTAGAGGTTTACAGGGTGGCTAATAAGTACTGTAACACTCCAAAAAATAGGAGTTAATTTTAATCGTTTGGAAAAACAATATATCTATCTATTTGTGTGATTGGCAACTTTTTGTAAACGCAGACGATTTTTGTTTAAAGTAAAACATGTAGAATATTTTGAAAGATGGAAGCCAAAAAGGTTAATGGTTAAACAGCATTTTGATCGCGGATTTTCTGCAGGTAAAATATTTAAGCAATTAAAATGCCTTGGTTTTAATAGGAGGTTTATATATATGACTATAAATCGATTATTGGATACCAATAGCTGTAAAGATCGACCAAGGTCCGGTCGTCCACGCACTGTTCGTATAAAAGAACGTATCAAAAGAATTCGTGAAAAGATACGAAGAAATCCACAACTTTCTGCAAATAAAATGGCTGCAGAAGAGAACATCAGTCGCAGAACTATGCAACTTATCATAAATGAAGACCTGGGATTTCGCCCTTATCGGAAAAGAAAAGTTCAAGGTTTGACTACTGCACAAATAGTAAAATGGTTACAAAGATGTAAGAAATTGCTGAACCGGCACGGTAGCAAAAGTCTCGTTGAAAAAATAATTTTCTCTGACTAGAAGCTGTTTTGTACAGAACAAAGTTATAATGCTAAAAATGATGTTGTATATTCAGCAACCTTCGAGGATATACCTGAAAATCTTCGAACTGTTAAACGCTTTCAGAACAAGAATTCTGTTATGGTTTGGGCTGCAGTGTCACACAATGGAAAACTGCCTCTGAAATTCATCGATAAAGGGGTAAAAATCAATGCTGAATATTACAAACAGGAAGTATTGGCTACACGTTTATTACCACATGTTAACAGATTGTATCCCAAAAAGAATTGGATATTTCAGCAAGATTCTGCACCGTCCCACCGATCCAAAACAACACAGGAATGGCTCCATGCCAATTGCCCGAAGTTTATCAAGCAAGAAGATTGGCTACCTTCTTCACCAGATCTAAAACCTTTAGACTATTGCATTTGGGGGATTTTAGAGTCTAAATAAATGCTAAGCAGCACAGAAGTTTGGACTCGCTCAAAGCTTCGGTACGAAGTGAATGGGACTAATTACATCATAAAATGATTCGTGCCGCAATAGGACAGTGGCGTAAGAGATTATCTTTAGTAATCGATAAAGATGGCGGTCGATTCGAGTAAAATTATTTCATGGTAAACTTTCATGTATAATGTTCATAATATTGTTGTATTTTCCATTTTCTATTTCATCTGTGTGTAATTAAATGATTCGATATTTGTCACAGTATTTATTAGCCACCCTGTACATTAGAAAATCTAAAATTGTTTATTCTAGACAGTACTACTATATTCAAATAATTGTGTCTAAAACAATAAAGAAAAATGTAATAAAATAGTTTTTATGGACGCAGACTTAAAAAACAAAAACCCGCATTTTTACGCTGTAGATGTATATAAACATCGTATTTCAATCGAGGAATTTTACGTGCCGTATTTCCATTAATAATCTCCTTCATGTCATATTTGCACCAAGGAGTTTTATGTGATGTATATAAATCAACTGTTTCCTTAACTTCTGAGAGAAAGAGACGCCAAGCGTTCGTTTGTGTGTATAAAATATTATCGGTAACGGTACATGTCCTATTGCGGCCATCTGGAAGTAAATTTAGCAAACATCTTAACTAGTTTATTTTACTCACGTTCGTTCTCGGGAATTTCCGTAACTTGCATTAATGTTGCTGAGATTGCCTGAGATAGATACATCACAGAATCCATCCTAGTTACCGCAAGTCAGAAATGCATATTCTCTCAGCATTGTGCAACTGTGTCTCAGAAAAGGCGCCAGAATTACTTAAGTTATTTTGGGCGTTCAGAAGTTACTCGGGTAAGTGACGTCCCAACGTTATGTGTTATTCAAAGTTTAAAACATTCAAATATTAATGAACAGTATTTATTAAATAGTAAGTTTGGAATCAGGAAAACGTATAGCAAAAGATTAGTACAAAGGGGGATATAACTCTTTATTTATGTGTATAAAATATTACATTATGGTATGATTATTTACTTACTCTAATTTAAGAGGTTGCAATTAATTTAGGGTGTCACTTTTGGGCTTATGTAATACATAAATATATAGCATTATATATTAATGTTAATTTTATAAAGATTCCCTCAACACAGAAAATATCTTTTTAGTGCTTTTGAAGCACGTTTTTGAAGCACTCCCTTACATTAGTGATTTTGTTTTTTTTTGAGCGTGGAAATTCCGGGAAGACCAGCCAATGCACGGTTTGTGCACATAATTGATTTGTACGGCTGCAGACAGACTGTCGCCAGGCGACGTAATGGCCGGATGTGCTACCGACAGCTCACTGAACAGTTCGTCAGATACAAAAAGGAAGTTGCCGACCGCAGGCGCCTTGTCGTCTGGGAACATAATTGAATAAAGAAAGGGCGGCATTTTCCAATACTTTTGTGAACGTTCAGCGAAGATATATAAAGTCGCCGAACGCGAGTTAAGGGAAGTCAGTGATTCAGATATTAAGTTAATCAGAGTGATGTTGGGAGCCGGAGACAAGGAGATACTGTCGGACCGAGATAGACTTGAATGAGAGCAGTGAAAACTCTAGTTCGACCATCCTCAAACAAGGAACCCACGAATTTATTTTTTTATATTGTAAATAGCCTGTATTTAGTCTAGAAATGCAATTAAAGCATTAAATACAAAAAGGCTGGCAGTCTTTTATTTAAGGCAAAGTCCTTACAACATAAAGCGACTCGTTGGGAGATTTTCCCATTTTTCTTTCAAAGTTAGCGAAAATTTGTAACTTTTCTTCTCTTCAAGGTATCTCTACAGGACGAAGTCACACAGTACAGCAACGAAATGACTGGTCATGTACTATTGAGATCGTTAAAACATGATTATATAAACTGCCTGAGAAAGTGCAAAATCATGATGTAAAATAACCAAATTTTTTTAGCACATTATGAAATGATCGTTTTCAAAAAACGTTGATTAATAGTTTTCAGGTCACTGTCCTTAAATCTGATCAAACTCTAGTTAACCTACACACTTTCATAAAAATGCTTTTCAAGTTATAAAACCCTTAGAAGGTGTAGTGGGTCCGGAGCGATACCACAAATACAAAACTTAATATAGCGCAGATTAACATTAATTTGTTGCACTTCTTAAAGAATTAAAAAATGAAAATAAAGTATTTATAATGTTGTGTTTTACACTACACTTATTTATCTCGATGAGCCAACATCTCGTGAGAAAACATTTTTCGTCACCAATTCGTCACGTGAATGCAAGAACGAGGTAACTGTAAAAAAATTATTTTTGAGATATCTGGCTATTTATAGCTAGATTGCATGTAAGAAGTGAATACAATAACTAGAAAACTCACTTTGTTGCTAACCTAATGCCATCGGTTAGCTAGTGTAATAATTAGACAAACACAACGACGAGTTTTTTCTCACTGGAAGAAGTAAACATTTGAGATCTTCAAGATCTTGAAAAATCGAGTTACCTAGATCTTGCAATCAGGTGACGAATTATAATTCGTCATTACTAGATTATTATTATCACTCGATAATTATTATAACGGGTTGGAGAACCCGGCGATAAAGGTGAAATACAAACTAATTCCATTCTTGTATAGACAGATGTACTGAGCTTTTTAACGTAGGATTACGTTCCTCCATAACGGTCCTCCGGAAAGCAAAATTTCAGACGTTAAAACCGTCGACGTGAGTTATAAATCAGAGTGGCAGAAGATTTCCGCCACTCTTACGTGACACATTACCCCCGATTTTCTGACATTTGTAACTTATTTTTCTTATCATCGACCATAGGGTTATCACTCCTCCCTCTCTTCGTATGTAGGAATTTTATTGTAAAGAAATGGAGATAAGCAACGATATATAATCAACGATAAGTTAATAACTAGCGGTAGTTTCGTTAGAAGAGACTACCTGAATTTTTTCTATTTTAAAGAATGTTTCAGACAAAGTGAGAGATACAAATCTTTATAAATGTAAGGATTTTACGTCACTTCTTCGAAAATGCTTTAAGTAGAGAGTATGTTTCACAGCATTTTTTTTGAAATTATTGTATTTGAATGACCTTTCATTTGCACGCATCGGGAAGAATAGGGTTTTTAGCGCTCCGTCCGCCATCTTGGATTTTTTAAAAATTTATTTATTTTATTATTATTATTATTATTATTATAAAGATTTGGCTCGTTTTGATAGCGCGATAAGTATTTCTAACTGGTTACCCCGCTGGAAGACCATCTTAGTATATTATCAGTATTTGAAGTAGACGGAATGAGGTTCTGGGGACAGTTCTGCATTTCAGTGCGTCCTGTTTTAAACGTATGTGTGATTTTTCTTTTAAATGCGTTTTCTTTTGGTATATTTACGATGTTCCTATTACAATTCTGTGTTTGCTGTACAAAGGGTGTTAAGTCCAAAATGGCCTAAATTGAGTTAACAAACCAGGCGTGTTTGAAAAATCAAGGGCTACTGCAGGGTACAGAAAGCTAAGTCCAATTCCAACCCTAAATATTTTTATTCATTACGGAAAATTTGGGATATCTGAAACAAAACGCAAACATGTGAGTGTTAAAGTGGTTTTGTCTCAATCAAAGACATAACACTCTTCACTCAGCAAAAATGAAGCTGGAAAAATTTTCTTTAAAATAATTATAGGACAAAAAGAATTTTTATATACCATGTTTTAAAATTTTCTGTTGAATCATATAAACTTGACAATTCTATGTATTAATAAATACTTAAAAAAAATTTTTTTTGATGCATTATCCCATCCACACGAAAGAAAATGAAGTTAATTGGAAGTTAACTTTCGCTTAACTTATTGTTCCCGACCCCGGCCGACAGATGGCTGCACCAGTCTGCAAAACAAAATTATCTGAAAATGGATTCAATCCTGCTTAAAGATGGCTAAAAGTATTAAAAAATGCATTGTCATCGTGTTCTGGGCTATTCCAAAAGTTTCAAATGTCTATCTAGTCGGGAAGTTAGTTAAAAATCGATTGCAAGATTTGTACTGGACAAACACACACGTAAAGAAGAAAGCCAGTTAATAAAAACATGGTAAAAATAATTGAAAATTAAACTTAAAAAACTGACTTTACAAAATCGGTATATTTTTAATCCCCTTTTTCTCAAAACTACGATTTTAGACTTGGCATTCTTTACTCTGGAAACACAGAATTATTACATCTTGAAATTTGTTCCACTGTCCTCAATTTTTATTTCTGTTTGAAATTTAAATATTTGTCCTACATAATGTTTTAAAATGCTTTTATAAATTTGTGTCTAAACAAATTTGTGTCATTTAAAGTGCTTTTAAAGTGTGTTAGGTATTAATGTGTTTTTCAAATTTGTCCCAATTTTCTAAATTTGTGATTCTTTTTCAATTTTAAATATTTGTGTTGCATAATGTTTTAAAATATACTTTTTTTTAACTTTTTTTATGTTATAACCTGATTAAAAATACCCGTGGATTAGGCGTTCCGGAGATACCACGTTAATAAAAACGTGTCTAGGAAGGTTTTGCACATTGGCTTTAAAAAAAGACCGAAATCGCACCAGTATTTGCTTAAAAAAATTCAAGAGGGCAGACGGTGCCCCCAATACCCTAGTCGTCCCCATGCACTGGTCCCACAGTGTTTGCATAAATAGCATTTATTTAAATAAATATTAATTTTTGGCATAAAAGCGTTATAGATACTTTCCAAGTATACCGACCTGCCTCAACCTTTTGGCGACAAAAGGCTGTTCCCATATGCTTGCAGAGACTGGGATTTGATCTCTGAAACATCTACTTGAGAACAGCAGACAAAACCACGACGTTATTAACAAAACAACTCCATGTAAATGTATATAAGAAGCCGACAGCTATGTACATGGAAATAGAATTCAGAGATTTATTTTCGGACGTTGCTCTGTCCTTTCCTTACAAACACTTATAAATAGAGTTGACTACTTCTTCATGCAAACCAAATTCCCGCATGAAAGGAATAACTATGTATTATCTGCCACAGAAGTTTGAAATAAACTACGCTATTTCATTCTGTGGCTCCTGATCCGTTTTCATTTGATCCACCCTTATATGTTTAACAATATTGTTGATTGAGATGATCTTATTTCTGTAATTTTTTTAACCAATGTGGAGGCACTTATTTCTGTAATTTTTACCAGACATTTTGTTCAAACTGAGTTCCTTTCGATAGCAAATTATCTACGGCAGGCCCGCTCTACATACTGCCCGCGGGCCATATGCGTACCGCCAGTACTCACTTTGTGACCCGCGAAGCCTTTGTGAAGACGCATCATTTTATAAATCTAAAAAATACGCTATATTATTTTTAAGATTTATAATATTACGAAAAGAAATAATATATAAGCAACGAATAAAAAATATTGAATTTTAAAATTATTAATCAGTTATTTATTTTTATTTATTTATTTTTTGCTAATTGCGGACATCAAAATAACATGTATATGCATAATATACAACCAATTTTATGCAATTTAAACTTCATAAATATTTCAAAATAAATCCTAAATGATAGTCTTTCGTCTTAATTGAAACTAAAGAACAGGATATTGCAAAGCAAACAGTAATATGAAATCAAGCACTGATAATAAAATCTTATCAGACCAAGGTTCATTTTAGACTGACAATAATGAACTCTTGTCGTCTATATCACTGAAGAAAATCTGTTAATACCTAATTATTATTATAATCTAATAATAATAAAAACCTGTTATATTTTTGACTGCAGAACACATAAGAAAACAACAAATTTGGCGTATTTGGCGCCCATGTTAAAAGAGGTATCCTCTTTACAAGAACCAAATTGAAGAATTCTAATTGAAGAATTGTAATATTTTCTAATTTTAAAGCCTGGTTAAAGAACTGCTTGAGTCTTTATAACAACTTCATTTTAAAGCGATTTTGTTCACTTTTGATACAACTTTGCGAAAAGCACACCAAAGGGTACCCACTTCTTTACATTTACGCCAATTTAAATTTTATTCTTTATTTAAGTACTCGGTGGGGATTCACGGTGTATAACTTCCTTAACTTGTCACTCTAATAAACGCGAGCCAACGACCAAGTAAATTAAATCTGACAGTATTCTTTGAGCAATAACTCCAAGGAAAATGTATACATTCCTTTTTTCTTCTGCAGAACACTTGTCAGATCTGTGAGAGAAATCATATTGGAGTGACAGCGATTTCTCGCAGACAAGTTCGCCTGAAAGATAGTTGTTGGAAAGAGATTTGTTATATCAGAAATATGGAAAGCTGTTTCATACTTTGTGGCTTTTCTCCATTGTGGTGAATATAAAGTTGGAGATTTTGGTCTGTATGACCTATTGCATAGCTAAGGCTGTTTCTATAAGATGACCCAAATAAAAATAGCATGTTATAAGTAATAAATAGGGTTTATATGTTTAGAGCAGACTTTGACGTACATGCAGAAATATCATACTTCTTTAAATACACTAGCCGCGACATTTCATGAATATCTGTAATTTAGAGCCCTATGTAAATAATCATTTTCATCCAGAAACAAAGCTTAAAAATTAAAATCAGATTGAAGTTAAAAAGCAAACAATTTTCTCCTTCGTGTTCCATTATACTTAAAAAATATACCAGGTAGTCTCCTTAACGAAATTACCACGGGTTATTACCGTATGATTACTTATGTCTTTTGTATGTATATACTATGTATGTATGTTGTTATATATATATATATATGTTTGTGTGTGTGTGTGTGTCTGTGTCAGTCAAAATTTTCTGACAAAATTGGTTACTGCTTGCTCAATCCATACAAACGTTGTGTTGGCGTGCTGCCAAAATTATAACTCACGACGCAGGACATCTGAAAATTTTCTTTCTGGAGGACTGTTGTGGAGTAACGTAATCCTATTTTTATAAAAATCTTCCATTGTTATTTTGTTTTTCAATGTATCCTTTTACACGCATTTAACGTATTAATTTTTTATAAATCATTAGATAAAAATTCACTTCTATTTAAAGGTCATCAATAATTAAAGTTACTTTCAATACTGCATCAAAATGAAATACTTTCTGTAACTGACTATTTCAATCAGTTCCTGTCACTCACAATTTAAAAATCAGAATTAATTATTTCTTTAATGTTTTGAGTTGAAAATTTTTCTGTAAAGTAAAGCTTTTATTGCTTCTTACGTGTTTCCAGGCAATTGCATAGAGCGATATTACCAACTTTTTGCAATTTTCTAAATATAATTTTGCTATGAACAACAGATGTCACTTTCGGTCGTTATTTGGCAGTAATGAAATTTGAAAATCTCTCGTTTATATTCCACTTTTCTCATCTAATATTTCTAACATTATGTTTTACCGAAGTTTGTGATTATCTAATTTATAAATTGTTACGCGAATATTTATATATCCGATATTTAATCCTTCCCTTTCCTCTACTGATGCATGTTATTAGTAATAATAATGTATTTTGCGTGACTTATACATTTCAATTTATTTAGTCATTTTGTATCTCTACCTTATGCGGGTTTTGACATAATTTTTACGAAACTTTGTTTCTTTCCGCGCTCTTTTCGATTTCACCCCTGATTCAAGCCATGATTCCTCGATTTACGCGGTTTCGGTTTAAAGCGGTTTTTTAAATATATTTTTTCAATACGGGAATTTCTCGTTAATATATTAAAGAAATAATAATAATAATAATAATCATAAAAATTATAATTATTATTTAAAAAATATTTTTTACACGAATATTTTTGACGTAACATGTTCTTTTTATTTCAGTACAATAATTCTATGTTTTTGTTGCTGCAAAATAAATTGTATGTAGATATACAATTCTAACCTTTTTTAAATCATTTCTTAGTCTCTAATGACACATTTTTTTCTGGACCATATGTTGCCAATTTTTAAATATCCTATGCATTCTTGTACGCTATTTTTCGGTTTTTGTTATCTATCTCCCAATTATATGATTTCCTTGCATTCAATTGACGCTGTTTCGCTCTAATGTGGTATTACTTTTTACACTAATATTTTTGACGTTACGAATTCTTTTTATTTCAGTACAATAATTCTATGTTTTTGTTACGGCAAAATAAACTATATGTACATATAAATCTATCCTTTTCTAATCATTTCTTAGTCTCTAATAACACATTTATTTTGTGGACCAAATGTTACCTTTTTTAAAATATCCTATGCACTCTTGTACGTTCTTTTTGCGGATTCGTTATATATCTCTCAGTTTTATATGGTTTCCCTAGATTCAATTAACACTGTTGCGTTTTAATGCGGTACGTATCTGTCGCAGTAATCGAGTGATGGGTTTATTATATTCGCATACTTCATGGACGCTGGTTTAATATGCCGGTCAGTGTTTTCATGTCTTCGTATAGGAGACGGAATCGGATGATGTCGAAATTTGGACAGATTGAAAACATCTTCCAAAATTGAACTAATTAACAAAGTTTCTTTTAGTTAATTTGTATGGGTTGCTTTTGATTCTTGTTACACTTTCTTATTTATAGATACAAAATTTGATTATACAAAATTTATTAATTGTCGAGAACCATTTTGGGATGATTTTATTTCTCTCTTGAGGTTGGGGAGAGGAATGCATGGAACTGATGATGAACATTCATTTGCATAGTAAGTATTGAGTATATTGAGCATTCATTTGAATAGTAAGTATTCTAAGGCCTATTTAACATTGCTTACTGATCGGAGTGAAGCATCGGCAATTAAAATTTCAACCAATCGCAGATCTGAACGTAATGACTACGTGATACATTAAAACAATCGCATTACATTAAAACAATCATTTCACCAATCTCGGCACCAGCGAAAGAATGCTACGCCAATGCTACGCCGCGCTGCGGATGGAATGTAAACTAGACCTTATTCAAGCATATTTCACTGGATTTTTACAAAACAAATTTAATTTTTATTTCAGACATTGAAACTAAAACAAAATTTTTTTTCTTACCGCACAGACCCCTTTCCCATTAGCGAATAACTCTTTTAAGTATCTATTAAGTTTTTTCTGCAATATAAAGAAATATCACCTAAGAATCAAAGCGGTGAAATTTTGTCGAAATTTTAACAATAGCACCACAATTTTAAACATAACAGTAATTCATAAACTATAGCTAAGTGACTTTGTCGATTCTTATAAAGGAAATTGACACTTAAAATACTTTTGTGTGGATTTCTTGGCTTATCTCAATTTTGAATGCACTGGTGTTAAATTTCGTTTGGGAATGCGGCGAAATTTTAATTATTGATTATTCCATTTTGTGCGAGGTCGTTCTCTTTTCTGAAACGAATAATGACAGGGGTAATTACTCGCTCATATTAAATAACTCTTAATCCCTTATTACGTAACTAGGTAAATTTTTAAGTACTTTATTTTGACAATATTAACTTTTCCAGCAATTTTCTTTCTGTTACATCTAATTATTAGTCATAATTATACGGGATGTCTTAATTAATTTCTATAACTGCATTGTTTAACGAAAACTCATTTAAATATGACTTTTATCATTAGGAACAGTTTTTAATTAATAACTTGCATAATTGAAAATCGTCCCAGTTATTGAAACTTTCCTTTAAACCCTGGAGACAAAAATGTACGTAACACATAATGACGAAATACAAATTGATATGCAAATGCATATCATGTGTTACAGGTCATATAGAAGGTTCTTTCGGCGTCTCGCAGAATATAAACTCTTCAAACCTAACTGTAATAAAATAGAAGTTAAAACTGAAAGCATTTTAGGTCAACAGAAAGATTTGAGTTTTGACAAAAGTTTTATTTCTAAAGATTAATTTCAACAAAACTTTTCCGAGCGTTGTTAAATTTATTTTTCCAACTGAACGCTTCAAAACTCAATAAATCTCCGTTGACTTTGAAGCTTTCGATTGAATTAGGATTAAAGAAGTTTAAAGTTTCCTACATAACGGATTTTCCCTATTATCATGCATACGCTTTTTTGTATTCTATACAAAGCAACTAAGCATGAAATTGTTACCTCTTAAGATGTTGTTCAATTTGTATAAATTCATTATATTAAAAGATAAATACAACTAAGTTTTAATATTCAAAATTTAAAAAGTTCAAAATATGCAAAAACCAGGTTTACTCTTCAAGCAAGAGGGAAAAGAAAGCATTGGCTTTTTAAACAAAAAATTGTATCTGGGGATTACGCAAAGTTACTGTAATTTTAAACTTTAAGCTCAGTTAAAAAAAAACTCTTTAAAATTAAAAAAAATATATAAAAAAAGTTGATGCAAAACAAAATTTCTCAATATATCATTGAATCTCACAAATCATTTCAAATCACAAATTTTAAAAAGCTGTCATGATTAATCAAAGGACTTCTCATTTATTTTGAGATATATCGCACGTATTGAAAGTTAATGAGATCAGGTTTTAATAATTTTCTTTCAAACATAATAATAAATTATTTCATGCACTTTGATATATTAGCGATGCATACATAGATACTTTTTGAAATTTTCATATGTAAATGAACCAGAATGTTAGAAATAAAATGATATCTTAAACATGACAAATACCTTCATCTGTAAATAAAAAGTAAGATTCCCCAGACTCTTCAACTTACTAGGGAAATGGTATACTGTATTAATTTATTAATCGCATCAAAAGAGGGTTACAGGTAAACTTATTAGATATTATGAGGGTACAGTTTATTGAAATGAAGAACTTGCAAACTTAAAATTCTACATGGGGGGAGACTTCATTTGCATTGGAATCAATTGTATGTAAATCACATAATGCAGGCTTTCTTTTCCATTTCTTCACCATCCTGTCCGATTTGAAATCTTTTTCCAAGATAAAACTTTAAATTTCTCTTGATCTAGACCATATACCAGGAATAGTTTATTTTTATGTTTTCTTAATGGTAAATATATTTAAATTTCCTACAGCTATCATATATTTTTGAATAGAGAAAATTTGGGTATACCATAAAAGAATTCGGAAAATGGATATTTTGACCAAAATATATGTTTGCCTTGCACATAGGATGCCTTGCAGCGTGCTGGTCAGAAGAGATCTCCACCCCCTCGTACTCCTATGGATTTTGGGGACTGTCCTGCAGCATCCATGGTGTGGAATGCCTCCAGGAGACCTTCAGGCATTAATCGAGTCGATGTCATGTCGTGTTGCGGCACTTCTGCGTGATTTGGGGGGAGGGGGCCTACACGATAGTAGGCAGGTATACCAGTTTTTTAGGCTCTTCAATATATATATATATATATATATATATATATATATAAATTTCCGATTTCACTTTTCTCCACTGACAAACAGGGATTCTTTATTTCCCACCTCCCACATCTTGGTTGCGGCTTCCTGAACCCTGAAACACATAAATCTTCGGGGAACTGTCCACTATCACTTAGGAAAACGTGACATTTTTAGATTCAGAACGTTATAAAACCGTGAAACGTAAGCTAGATGGGAATCTTGGTCTGAGACTATTGGTATTGAAAGAGGTATAAACAACCTCCTGAAAACTTCATTACGTCAAACTACCATACAAAACTTTTTCTTGCACCCTTCCTGTAGTGGAAATGTTAAACTGTTAAGAAGGTATGTTGTAACAAATATTGGATTTTTTTCTTCTCTTACTATAATCATGTGTATCTACTTATAGGTATAGAAATTAAGTTGTATTTTTAAAATTATAAAATTTTTTTTAACAAAAGATAATTAACGTAAATTAAAGAGTATTTTATTGCAAATTATCTAATATATGTATATATAGGTGTGTGTGTGTTGCTGTCCAAAAACCTAAATTTTGGCTATAAGAATCAAAAACAGTAATAAAAAACGTGATTCTTATAAGCGGAAATCCCTGTATATATATATATATATATATATATATATATATATATATATATATGCATTTAATTTGCTAAGCCGTCTTTTGGGTAGTCTGTGAGAGAAAACTACTGCATCAGTTTAATTCCTTTTGGTCTTAAACTAAAAAATTGTAATCTGTAGATTTGTCAAATGTGTTTTTTGTAGCCGAAATGTCTGTTAATTAACGAAAATTTACAATTAAAAGATTGATTTCTGCGCATGCTCAGTGGCATGTTTAAATCTGTCTTCAGAAACTCACTGTTTCTGCGCAAGTTCAGTGACATGTTTTAATGATAAACACGTTTATTCATAGGAATCTCTCTAGACCTGTCTCTCAGACATTTTTATTTTTATAATTATGTTTGTGAAATACAAGATTAAACCTGATGGAAATTGTTTGTTTCTCGCTGTTTAATTAGCGATAATTTAAAATTAAAAAAAATTGCTTTCTGCGCATGCTCAGTGACATTTTTAAATCTGGCTTTAGGCATTCACTAAGCATGAGGCAGCTTAAACACATTAATTTGTTTTTGCGCATTATTATGATTTTCAACATATGGTAATGATGTGGTGAGAATATTTTGTGTATTAGTACATTTATTTACTATCTAGCCGTCATGTTTAGACGGGTACTTTTGACGAGTACCAACTAGTATATATATATATAAAGCGAACACACGCTTTTATCCTTCAAAACTGGATAACATCGTTTCAGGAAAAAGCCTTTTTATAGACTAGTGGAAATATGTAGTAACATTATATTTTACAGAATATCCCTACTATTTATACTTTACAGAAATCACTTTTGTTTGATATTCAATCTGAATAACCGTCATAAGGTAATTATATCAGTATATGTGCAAGGTAATGAAATATTATGGAATGAAACCCAAAATAGAATTGAACAGGAAGGTTTACTATCACTGATAAGTGAGCTGCAAATGCAACTGTGAAGTTCTCAATTACGGAAATCGCGGAGAACTCTATCTCCAGCAAAAGAAGATAAATTTTAGAAAGGGCCCGTGAAATGGAAACTGTCAAATCGATTTTTAATAAAGCTACTGTTTCTTTGTTTTTTGTGCCCTCAATTCACAACTTTTGCAGTGAAATAAAAGCTGTTACAATAGATACGTCTCGATTTCACCAGGAAATAATGTAAGTTACACTAGAAGTTAGCGTTATAATGTTTTGTTGCCACACGGAGAATTTTAATTTTAAATTATGTAATTTTCAATCATTTATCAGAAAATTCTCTCGATACATAGAATTTAAAAGAATCTGTTACGGGAAATTGTTTGAAAAATATCTGCTGTCTACTTAAAACATAGTATGGAGGTGTGAGAATCGAATAATAGTAGCTGTATTTTTCTATAATAGTTATAACACAAGGTTCGAAATTTGTATGCTGTACTATGTGAGCTTACTCTTCTGTATATTTGTTCTATTCCTATGGAATTCCTATTTTCCATCGTTAAAAGGATGAAACTGAAGATAATTACAAGGTATCAGTATGATTTTTTGTGCAACAAAGTTTAGTCCTAGTTTAACTAAAATGTGTTAAAAAAATTTACATGTTTTTATTAACTCGCTTTCTTGTTTGTTTGTGTGTTTGTGTGTTTGTCCAGTTCAAATTTTGCAATCGATTTTTAACTAACTTCCCGACTAGCTAGATATTTGAAAATTTTAGAATCGCTCAGAACACGATGACAATGCGTTCTTTTAATACTTTTAGCCATCTTTAAAAATAATTGAATTATTTTTCAGTTATTTTTGTTTTGTAGACTGGTGCAGCCATCTATCCACCGGGAGGGGAACGAAAGTTAACTTCCAATTAATTTCATTTTCTTTCAAATTTTTTTGGGATAATTCATCAAAAAAATTTTTTTAAGTATTTATTAATATATAGAATTTTCAAGTTTATATGATTCAACAGAAAATTTAAAAACATGGTATATAAAAATTTCTCCTTATATTGTAATTATTATTTTAATAAAATGCTTGAAAAATTTTTTTTCTCTGAGGTCCCGATTAAACCTAGTGGTGAGAGCCCCGGATTTTGCTACCATAGGCACTCGAATCTAACTCTGGAATGCGCCACTAAATACCCTTGTGTCTACGCCAGGCGTGGGAACATAATTTAGATAGCACGGAAATGTTCCGGATAGTTCCTCCCTGTGGCATGTAAACCGGAGGGGTCGAAGGGTACGAATCCACTTGATGTCGTTCTGGGAGGTCTCTGTCAAAATTGTGGTTGCACTAGTGACTATGCTGGTTGATCAATACGGTGCACTCATTATAAGAAATCAACGAATCTCGATTTGACTCAGCGAAAAGGGCTAAAACCAAAGAGTCTGCCGCATTGGAACGACAATGTCATATTTTCTATGACTCTGTAAATTATGCTGAGAAAATTTTATCTTTTGTGCATGTACAGACGATTAAAAACTGAATAAACAAAACTGTCAAAACGATATATTTTTATAACCTTAAGCCAAACTACTTTGCAATCTTTCATACACAGAAAAATAGAAAATAAAATTCAAATAACATATTTTATTTTCATTTAGGAAGCAGACACGATACAGACATTTGCTGAAAGGGAATTTTATACTTTTTAAAGCTTCCATAAATTTCTACAAAATTTTAAATTTAAACCTGGAAAAAATAGTAATTGCTAGTAATAACATTGTAAAAAAAATGTTTTGACATAAATATTTATCACCTTCTAAAATATAAATCCTATATTTTTCAAAAACTTGTATTAAAATTCGTTAAAATACAACATGTCTATAGGAAAGTTTAATTGATGGAGCGACTTGTAACAGATGATGGTCTGATATTGAGAAACAAGAACTGATATTTCAACGAAAATTTCCTCGGTGATGTGGTGTTTATTTAATATATTGGCAGTAAATATTTTTTAGAAAGAATACTGCTAAAGCAGTGTATTTAAGAGATTGCTGAGACGATATATTATCTTGCATCGCAAATGTTCAATCATAGTGTTAAGCTATTGGAACACTATGATTGAAGGAGGTTCCCATTATTTAACAAATCACAGATAAGAAATTGTTTATTCTTGAGTTCTTTGCCACGAATTGAAAATAAATATTAAAATACAATTTCTCTGTTTTTCAAAATTCTATTTATATTAAATAATTTGAATAAAAATATTTTAATTGTATAGAAACATATCTTTATAATTTAGAGCTGCGTAATCTGTTAATTACGAAAAAATTATAATTAAAGAAGCGTTCATTTATTTAAACGTCTACATTAACACGTATTAGTATGACGACCAGAGTACTAACTGTTTTAGGATAATTAGTACTCTGGTCTAATAAATAACCAGCAAATAAGAGCATTATAGTTATCAATATCAACATCAACTAGTTATAAACTTAATTTAGATATATGCCTGAACGATATAGATAAGAAATCTCATAAATAGACATCCATACGATAAAAAATGCCATTTAAAAACTGTATTCAAAAGAAGTAAGTCTTGTGGAATACATTTGGAGTGGTTCTCTCAAGAAATTTCGAACCAGCGTAAAATTTCTCTTCCAAACATTACCGTATGGCTGGAACATGGCATCTGTTGTAACTATAAATTATGACCATCTAATTGGCGCTTTGGAGACAGGGATGAACAATGGAACACTACGATTCGGACCCTATTAATATTGTCTTTAATGGTAATGACTTTAGCATAGAATATAAATAATTTTATGTGGATTGTGCAGCTTCTTTACAACTCTCGATCGGACATTGTTTTCGCCACACCGTCATAGTAGTGTGCAGTATTGCTTTCTGACTCTTACGTGGTTTTCGTTTGCTTTCAGATTCACCTTTGAAATTAAAACGCGGACATTACCAAACAGACATCATCTGAGGGTTTCGAACTCAGGACGTTTGAAATATTCTCAAGGGAAACACTTTTTAAAAACAGACCCAAATCATTAAGGTAAACAAATGAACTTTGTAAAATCATCCATCAGCCTAATGATTGGGGCGAGAAACATCTGGACTTTAAGTATGGTTCTAACTTATGTAGAGAAACTCCTCGTAGTTAATGTTTACAAGGAATAGTCTCCAAGTACTTTATACTGGGATATCGGATATTTAGCTACATTGCGTAACAAATAACAATTCGCCTTATAAATATTTGCAGCATTATATTAAGCAGAGATAAAGAAGAAAGATTACAACACAAAATATGCACACAACTTAAAGCACTTCAAAAATATGGATCATCAACATCAATAAAACTGCTTTAGCCCACATTTAGCAAAAAATTAGTGCGGTTCTCCAAAAAATTTCGATCGTTTGTAGACTATGATTATTGTCATCCCAACAACGGTTTATAAATTCAGGCATGGCATAGATTTTTAAAATTAATTATGCATATATGACATGTTGTGTTTCTAATAGGATATATCTGTGTTTGCTGTGTAAAGGGTGTAGTAGTTTAGTAATAGTGTATAATGTAATGTCAAAACAACCGACAATGGCGGAGGCGCCAAATGTGTGTAAATCGGTAAACTAAAAGAGTTATTCAAACTAACCCAGTACCGACTGACATGCAACCAATGTGGGAAAGTAAATAAATTAAGCTTAACATGAATGAAACATTCTTACTTACAGTCTTCTTGTAGTGTGGTGTCACCGCAGTGCGGGGCATTAAAAATCATACGCTAATTAGAATCAAAATACATTTCACCAGTAGCTATTTATTTCAATTTTAACGACTAGTAAATGTGGAGTAGAACAAAAATGCTGCAAGATGGCAGCGATTCACTCAGCGGCATCAACGAAGGGAGACCTGGTCCCAAAATATATACGTTTAAAAGCAGTTATCAGGATTCACAGTGGGAGGACCTGCCCTGTGCAGACCCTCGCTAAAATCTCTCTTGTTAAAACCATAAAACTTGACAACCCGCTTCCTAAAAATTTTGCATTAAAATTACATGACAGCCTCTCAAATAAAAAGAAAATATTGCTAAAGGTATTTTAAAAACAAATCTAAAAGCTTATACCGTTGCCACTTCAGAAAAGTGAAAGACCCAACCAAGTGAAACACTGTCATCTGTTGGTAAACACAATTAAAACATATAAAAATTAACAATAAAAATATCTTTTAAATCCAAACAGGGTGTGAAGTCCAATATGACTTAAAATGAGTTATTAAAACCAGCCATGTCTGAAAAAAAGAGCTACGGCAGGGTACAGAAAGCTAAGCCCAATTCCATTTCTAATTATTTTTATTCATCAGTGAAAATTTGAAATGTGTGAAACAAAACACAATCATGTTAGTTTTCAATCCCGTTTTTCTCAAAACTACTATTGTGGACTTGAAATCTTTTACACAGCAAACTCAGATATGACATATTGAGTTCTAATAGGACTTTCATGCCAATGACGAAAATTTGGATTAGTCTGTGCACGTCCACATTTGAGGGTGCCCGAAAGAGTCTCGAAATACGTTGACACTATGGCACTTACACACACACACACACATATATATATATATATATATATATATATATATATATATATATATATATATATATATATATACTTTTGTGTGTTATATATATTTTCCAGCATTTTCGTGTATCCATAAACTTTAGGTTTTCGAGTACGGAAAAATGCCAAAAAAATATTGAATATACTTCTCGCTCAGGGATCATATTTTCTCTTCATTTCAAAACAGATATGGTGGAAAACGAGATGACTACATGGTCTCGAGTTGACAGAAACTCATTTTACTTGCAAAGCGTTATTCCTCTCCGAAAACTCTTCGAGATGTTTTCTTACTCTGTGGAAGGCTTACGCTTAAAGAGAAACATTTTCTTGCGTGTGAAAGTGATTCCCGCACAACTTAAAAAAAAAAACTATCTGTATGGCATTTTTAGATGCGTATCTTAACATGTTTTATATTCCCTACGCTTTACGAATGTAGTTTATTATATATTGTATGCGTCTACATATATATATATATATATAAATAAGATAAGATGAAGTTGAAAGAGAAAAACCAGTATGAGCACTAAAGCTACTACAGCCAGGAACCAAAAACATGAAAAGATTGAAAGAGGTTTTAGAATATATCTCATCATCAGCGGTGTCAATACTGTCTAAAAACCAATTGATTGTTTCAGATAAGTATGATGTATACAGTAAACATACTCAGACACCGTACAATCCATGAATAACTATAGAAATGAATAGGTATCCACTCAACCATAGAACATCAAGCCTGGAGCCAGACAGAGTGGAAGTTAAGAATTAGTAACCACAAAGTGTCTGACGTCACAAAACTTGCATCCAAGGAGCTAATAGAAACACAGCTGTCCTACTTTAAAGACTGTGTTTAGGACTATTTATCCTTAAGTTATATTAGCTTTATTATTGTTACTAAGATTATGTGATTATTGTTTTATTTTAAGTTTTTATTTTTATTGTTTTTCATTTATTTTATTTTTAGTAGTTATTTTCTCTAATTACTTATTTTGTTGTTTTTCTTATTAGTTGCAACAGAACTAACTATTCATGAAATCTAAAATTACTAATTATGTGCTTGGAAAGACTATCAGGGTAATTATTACGTGTTAGCACAGCTATCAAGTCTAAAATATGCTTATTCCTATTGTCTTTAGAACAAAAACTATTTATACGTAAAAGCTGATTTACAATAATGTTCTTAAAAACAGATTTATGCAAACAGGTTAGGTAAATTTGAAATTTAACAATATTAAATTCATAATCCGATCTTTTGTCGTATAAGTCAAAAGTAAATTTGCTATGTGAATTTAATTATATGTTTATATCTAAAAAGTTTACATTAATATTATTTTCGCTGCTTTGTATTAGTTCCAGATTAGGAGGGTAAAATTTAAGTCTATTTTATTATTACTTTTATTTATTACTATTATATCATCTATATATCTAAACATATTGTAATTGCTATTATCTGTATTTTTAATATTATTAACTTCAAAATAATGTAAGTATAAATTGGCTAGGATACTAGAAGCATTGCCACCTTGTGGTACACCTTTGGTCTGTAAGAAAATACTATTATTATGAACTATATAATAATGTTTAGTTATTAAATCTAGGAGCCTATTGAAATGAGTAAGTTTAAAATCGTTGCTTAAGTATTGAATATTATTTTATACTAACTTTATTATTACACTATTTAAATCATTTATAGTGATATTATTGAATAAATCTTTAAAGTCATAAGTTACTATTGTCTTACAATTATCTAATGTTTGTAGTTTTCTAATTAGACTCATGCTATTATCAATTATACTATAATATATATATATATATATATATATATATATAATATATATATATATATATATATATATATATATATATATATATATATATACACTTTTGTGTGTTATATATTTTTCCTGCATTTTCGTGTATCCATAAACTTTAGGTTCTCGAGTACGGAAAAATGCCAAAAAAATATTGAATATACTTCTCGCTCAGAGATCATATTTTCTCTTCATTTCAAAACAGATATGCTGGAACACTGACGAGATGGCTACATGGTCTCGAGTTGACAGAAACTCATTTTACTTGCAAAGCGTTATTCCTTTCCGAAAACTCTTCGAGAATTTTTCCTACTCTGTGGAAGGCTTACGCTTAAAAAGAAATATTTTATTGCGTGTGAAAGTGATTCCCGCACAACTTTAAAAAAAACCTATCTTTATGGCATGTTTAGACGCGTATCTTAACACGTTTTATATTCCCTACGCTTCAAGAATGTAGTTTATTATAAATTGCATGCGTCTACACACACACACACACACACACACACACATATATATATATATATATATATATATATATATATATATATATATATATATACACACATATATATATACACATATATATATATACACATATATATATACACACATACATATATATATATATATATATATATATATATATATATATATATAACATATAAAAACCTCTATATTCAATTCAAAATCTAAATTGCCTTGGGCGTTGTCGCGTTTGAGCGATTTTCGCTTCTGATTCCAAAAACAAAGCTTTCGTAGCGTCCCTTCAAAAAATATAATTTCTAGCGCATCTTTACGTAATATAATACGTCACCTCTGACATCAGAGTCATGGGTTCAGCCAATGGCTACAGACATGTTGATCACATGACAAGACGCTCGTAAAGTTTATAAAAGTTCAAGCAAGCCTCGAAGAGCAAGATTTCAGCGTGGTTCTGTTGCCTAGTAAACCGCCGTCATCGATGGTAAGAAATGGATAATAAACGTATTGTTTAAATGAAAAGATTCATAGATTCTTGGTCACGACTACAGATTTCTGAGGTGTGACCTGTCGACTACGGTCTTCGTTAAGATGGGACTGGGTTGGCATGTTACAGAAGAGTCGGCAGGATTCGTACCTACGTGGGAAAATCGCGATGGATTTCCAGTCCATTTTTCAATTTTTCCAAAACATCAATTTAAGAACTATACAAATAAACAATTCGATAACATTTAACGCATGCTTTGTTCTTGGAATCAGAAGCGAAAATAGCTCAAACACGACAACGCCCTAGGCAATTTAGAATTTGAATTTAATATAGGGGTTTTTATATGTTATAGAATATTATATATATATATATATATATATATATATATATATATATATATATATATCCACCCATAGGGATACGCAGGGCAAGCGCTGTTCATCAGCGCTTGCCCACATCTATTTGCACTCATATGAATGTAGAGTAATGCTCTTGTATGAAATACATTTCTTTCGCTATGTAGATGATATTCTAATTGTATTTAATGATAACATCACTACACTTAGTATGAGTTTTTATCCTGATAATTTGGAACTTGTGGAGACTAAGAGTGATGAAAAGGGAGGAATAGTCTATCTCGATATATGTTTATACATCGATGATCGGAATATACTTGATTTACAGTATATATGATAAGCGAGATGTTTTTGCATTTGAGACAGTCCGTATAACATCTTGGGATAGTAATATACATAAAAATATAAAACGTAACATTATATTAAACTATTTAATTAGATGTAAAAGATTAAATTCTAATGTCATCGATGTGAACAACAATACCGATATATACATGAAAAGAGCACGTGATAGAGGATTTCCTAGTATATTTCTGAAAGATATTTTGTCCAAGTTTTTCAGTGCTTATAACTGTGACTGTAATGGGAATAAAATGGATTTAACTGGTGTAGGGTGATTGTGTTGTCTATATTGTTCATTGTCTTGGGTAATGTGCTTTTTTGATTTTTTAGATGTTTTACTGTGAGGAAGTTTGCCGTTTTGGCAGTTATGTTTTCTTGTTCTATTTTATTATTGGTTTAACTTCATAAGTACGGTTTTGTGCATTGCAGCGACCTCCGGTAGTGTTGCCTGGGCGTAAAAACATGTTCTAACCGGAGTAGGGGGTCACAACTCCCCCGGTCTTTAACTGCAATACCTTCATAATCTGTTGTTATTGGATATTCTATCTGCTCTTGCTTTCAGATGAGCTCCGTGCAGTTTTGATTTTCATCCCGTATCCTATTTATACTGTATTTATATCTCTTATATGGTACATTTTTGCCAGCAGCTTGGCGCCGTGGATAATGTATACCAATCTTCTTATTTGTTTTGTACTAGTTCAGCATTTGCAACTTATATATATATATATATATATATATATATATATATATATATATATATATATATATATATATATATATATATATTAATAAAAGGAAGTGTTTGTGTGTGTGCTGCTTCGTGACGAATCTATGTCATTTACAGCCATAAAATTCGACACACAGGTTGTGTAGACGACGAGTACCTGCGCCTCGAACCCCGACTTTTAAATTTTATTACCGTTAATTTTTAATTAATAAAAAACCAGCAATTTTGAAGGATGACAACAGTGAATGGAAGCTGTTACATTTCCGAAAATCACCCCTCTGGATATGGCCGTCTCGTTAGGCGTGAAAAGCAAACAGCGAGCGAAAATATAAAAATAAATAAAATCAAAAAGTTTCAAGTCATATATAGAAATGTCAAGTCCTGTCCTGAATAATAAATAAAAATAATAATCTTTTAAGTCAGATTTTATAATCTAAAATTTATATTTTTACACATTTCGAAGAATTATTGTTGATTCTTCGAAAAATTACCGATCTATTTACAACATGTGCCTAACAGTGCTATAAGAGTTGATTACCTTACTTGTTTTCGGATTACTGTATCGAATGATTCAGGAAGGCTAAAAATTATTTTTACCTTGCTTAAATTATTTTCTAAATAAACCTTGGTAAAATTTTAATTTCTTCAAAAAGCTAATATGCATTATTTTTATTATTCATATGACTAATTTCAGTACTCAATCACATTTGTTATTATTTCTAAAAGTTAATTATTGCATTTATTAAGTTATAGTTCATTTGTATGAGCATCTCGAAGCCCGAATTTTAAATTTTACTCTAGAAAAAATTTGATTCAATTTTTTATGCAATGTTTGATTCTATTTAAGCTAAATTCCACTAGATGGCGCCACGAGAGTGATACAGTATGCGCGGTATGGAGTGTGACACATATATAGTTTTTGCGCTATTTATTGTTGCACCACAAAATTTAAATTCCTTTATCTTTTGTTCTTCAGTGTTTCCATTCTCTGACAATGATTGCTGCAGGGAGCGGGTCCCTAAACCGACCGGCTAGAATATATATATATATATATATATTTATATATATATATATATATATATATATATATATATAATAATGCCCGACAAGTATTGATTACTCTTTAATATTAACGCCCCACCAGTATTAACTATCCTATAATAATAACGCCACACCACTTTTAAACGATAAATGCAGATTTTGAATTCAGTCAGAAAGATAAGTAACCAAAGAAAATCAATGATATGTGCAAAATAATACCTGAATCCCTATTCAGAAGCATAAAACAGCCTTAAATAGCAGGAAGTGATACATATAGCCGTTTCCAATATAAAAAAAAAAACAAACAAACCACGTGGAAATGGCCAAACTCACAACTGGAAAAATATAAACACGTAAAAAATCCAAAACATGATTCAAGAAATGAAATAATTGCAACATAAAAAGAACTTTTTATATTCCATGTTTTTAAATTTTCTGTTGAATCATATATACTTGACAATTCTATGTATCAATAAATACTTTAAAATGATTTTGATGAATTATCCCATCAACTTGAAAGAAAATGAAGTTAATTGGAAGTTAACTTGCGCTTAACTTTTCGTTCCCATCCCGGTCGATAGATGGCTGCACGAGTCTACAAAACAAAATTAACTGAAACTGAATTCATACTTGCTTAAATATGGCTAAAAGTATTAAAATAATGCACTGTCATCATGTTCTGAGTTATTCTAAAACTTTTAAATGTCTAGCTAGTCGGGAAGTTAGTTAAAATTCGATTGCAAGATTTTGACTGGACAAATACACAAACACACAAAGAAACAATAAAGCGAGTTAATAAAACAAATGTAAAAAAAATAGCATTAATGTTACGTCATTTGGATATCACTAAATATTGTATTTGGTTATTTGTTGTTTGCTAGTTTGGGCAACGCATTCGCACTTTAACCGCGAGAATCGTTAGTTGCTTTCATTGGGCCACCATCCAGCTGAACCAACACCAATAGCCGGTGCAGCCTCGATTTTGACAAAGCATCCCTTATGTTGTTTTCTGAATCTACAAATATGATAGGAGCATAGCAGTAAAGGATTAATAACTTTAAAAAAGTACATCAGATGCCAAACTAACAAAATATTCAAACTATCGTGAAATTAGTCTTTATAATTTTGACGAAGAAAAACTAATTCTGCTTTTGAAAGCTTTTCAAAAACCAAAATATGAATACAATTCATTGCAGATTTTAAAATCAACTCTTAAACAACAAATTATAACTGGGATAATGGAGTTTTCATACAGATAAAAGATATTTATAACCTGGTAACAACCAAAGATGGCAATATCTCTAAAACTTTTTACTCTATTGTCTTATCATTGGTGTGTTTAATGTTTAACGCACGAAAATAAAAATATTCTGAATGTGAAGATAATGCCTTAGAGATATTTAAAAATGATTTTTTTTCAAAAATGAGCCATAACAGGGTTTATGGTTATGCATCCAGGAAAGTAAAATTATAGGCAAGTAACAATCAAGAACATTAGTCAATACTTGAAAAGATTGTCTCCAAGACCTCTTATCATAGTTAAACTCAATTTTGGGGGATAGAATGTACAAAGCAATGACTTACGAGACAGTCTCAAAAATCAGTATCTTAAGTAAAAACAGTAATAGATTACGTCAACATATTTTTAAAACTCAACACTACAGTAAACGATAGCGTCAACCCATTTTATCTTATTCGCATATAATTAATTAGATATTAAGAAAAAAACATTAATAGATACCCATATTTTTAAAACCCCACAACTCGATAGCAAAAGATAACGTCAACCAATTCAAAATATGATTTACGAAAACAAAATATAACTGGATTAAACTAAATTTTTGTGGTTGTCACTAGAGTGCGGTAACATTTAATCGGATTAGTAACCGAAAGCAAATAGCAATACTTCAGGTAAATGCCAAATTTGTGTCCAAATTTTCAAAGTATTCTTATGGTTAGTTTTTTGGTTTGAATGTCCAAGTAAGGAACTATGATGCCTTCTTAAATATCAGGCAGCTATATCAATACGGTACAGACATCATATGAAAATTTTAAAAAAATTATATAACAATTTATAATTTTTATATTTTATTCATGTTTTATGTATAAAATTCAATTAAATGTAAAAATAAAATATATTTTTATTAGGTTCTCCACACAGGAAAGGAAACTTAATATCAAAAATGCAAGAGAGTGCATCATTAGATATCATCCCTTTATACTCTAACCATTGTTACTGTCAGTTTTTATGATATTTGAATACAAAGTAGCTTTTTTAAATAAATTATATAAAGACATTATGTTACGTATATATTAAATAAACTTTTGTGTAAATGTAATATAACGGGGTCTTAATTTGCTGATGACGGCGAATGCAAATTTTAAAAATATATATATATATATTGAAGTCGGAGGGAAAATTCATATGTTTACTAACTTTTATGACATGTATTGGTTGCGGTTCTTCATCTTTTGAAAACTCACGAGTTCATGAACCTGATCTGATGTTGCTGTCGATCGGGTGGGATAAGCAAGAACAACACTAACTTTTATGGAAGTCTAGTATACTTCTTGAAAATCGTCAAAAATAGCTCACGGCTGTGTAGGTTAAGATATGAAGGCCTTATTTGAATAGTGGTCCAACTCCATTCTTCTTCATTTTGAGATATAGAGCCTTAAAGTCTAATGAGTGCTGAGAAATAGGTACTGAAGTCTGATTTGTAATGCCCTCTGTTGTCAGCAGAAATAAGCTGGAGGTGTTCCAGTTTTAAAATATGATAGAAATGACTTGTATGAACATGAAAGTGAGGCTAACTCTATTTTTTATGCGAAGTTGGCCCACTCTTTAAATATGGCCTTCATATGCAAAATACCTCGCTTCTAGAGAGTAAGCCGTCCATCAGGTGCGCCTGATCTCATCAAATCATGAGCCCGCTTTCCCATAATCCGTTCCAATGCAGAGCTGCATTTAATATCCCATTTTCTACCCCCTATAAAACCGTGTTGTCTCAGAATGTGATATAAATCGATTACTTTTCTCCAAAACATCCGTTACAGGAATGCATTCGCCGGATGCTAAGCTACAGATAGCATCTTTTCTTTCATCCTAATGCTTGCATAACATGTTATATAATGATAGTATTTGTTACGTAGAATATAGGTTACGTAATTTCAATATGCTGAAGAATCAAAGGAGCAAAGGAAAGATTTTTAAAGCACTCGATTTTCCAATTAAAAATATTTGTAATGATGTTGATTCAGGGAATGTAAGTGCATTGCCCAACATAATATCCCATTTTCTACCCCTTATAAAACCGTGTTGTCTCAGAATGTGATATAAATCGATTACTTTTCTCCAAAACATCCGTTACAGGAATGCATTCGCCGGATGCTAAGCTACAGATAGCATCTTTTCTTTCATCCTAATGCTTGCATAACATGTTATATAATGATAGTATTTGTTACGTAGAATATAGGTTACGTAATTTCAATATGCTGAAGAATCAAAGGAGCAAAGGAAAGGTTTTTAAAGCACTCGATTTTCGATGCTAATACAGATCACTGGATGATTCACTCGATCACTGGATGATATTCACTCGATGATACTAATACAGATCATATATGCGCTCCCCTCCCCTATGACCTGCAAATATCTACAATAACGCTGGAAGATATTAAATAATAATAATATTACAGTAAAACCTCGTTTATCCGGATCTCCGGATAATCTGGATCATATTTGTAGACTTTTTTTTTCAATGTTCACATTAGATAATAATTTATAACTATGATAGCAAGAACGTAACTATAAGTATGCCAAATATTCACTTTTTAGTATGATTCAATGTATAGTTTCTGCATAGATTGTACAATAAATTATGGTAATAAAATGTTTTTGTTGAGTTTTAGAAAGCTTTACTACAGTGTCACAAGGCGTTCAAGTGGAATGACTCAGAAAAGTTATTTTTATATTTTGTAACGTTTTGCAAACAATACCTGTACTATGTAATTTTGTTACAAAACATAGTTCTTTATCGTAATAAACGGTCTGCTTAGTTAAGGATTTTGTTTTCCTTATTATCCATCGACTGTCCTGATTGACTACGGTCCCAGTTAGTCCGGATAAAGGAGGTTTTACTGTAATTGAACTTAAAGGCACACATACATGGATGAGGTGTGTAGTGGAACTAATATGGAACATTTCGGAGGAACTTTACAAGATTTAATAAACATACTTTAGAAAAAAATGGGTGAATATGTCTGTGATATGCAATTTTTTTGGTAGCATGATTTTTGCTTAATAAATGTTTAATAGTTAAAAATTTCAATATTTTCCCATTGAAATTGAAAAGAATGATATCATTTTCGTCTTATTGTGCATGCTTCAGTTATTTAAACTACACTTACTTTCGTAAAAGTATACTTTAAGCAATCGCTCGGCTTGATTTTGATTCATAAACACCGCATCTGTTATTATGCGTTACTTTATGAGTGACTGTATATAAACTTAATATCAAAACTATTACAAAACGTTTTTTCAGATTTTCGCAAATATTAATTTATCCTGACTTCCATTAATAATTTTAAACAATTAGTGTACTCCTAAAATATTTTTTTCTGTGATTCCTGTGGATCTCTGCTTTTAAATAACTTTTAAGTCTGTTCGCCCCTATGTACGATCATCAGGAAATATTTCGAGATAAACGCGATTTATTATAGGAAGAATTTATGGAGATACTCTGTGTAAAATAAACAGCTGAAAAAAAAATAGAACAAAGCATAATTCTTAATCATACTTGAAGTTTTACATACATAATAAGTTTGCTCCCAATAAATTATTAAAAAAAAACTTCCAAAAAGAAAAATTTTATCATACTCTTCGTACTAATGAATTACTCCGAAATATTCAAATACAGTAAAACCTCGTTTATCTGGCCCTCATTGATATGGATCTCCAGATAATCCGGATCAGATTAGCAGACATTTTTAAAAATTTAATGTTCTCATTAGATAATAATTTCTATCTGTAATAGCAAGAGCATAGCTATACGTACGCCAAATATTCGCTTTTTAGTTTGATTGAATGTACAGTATATATATAATTATTTAAGGTCTCGTAAACAATACTATTTAATTTTATTACAAAACATTGTTTTTTATCGTAATAAATGGTAAGTCTGCTTAATTAAGGATTTTGTTTTGCTTATTATCCATATTACCCGGATTATTCGGATTTTCGATTCTCCAGATTGCCTATGGTCCCAGTTTGTCCGGACAAACGAGGTTTTACTTTACTGGAATAAAACTTGCATAATGTTTCATATTATATTTATATACATCACATAAACCTTTATATTTCTTTTTTTCATGCAACGCCTGTTAACCTAACTATTTTTTATTACTTTAAAAAAATTCTCTTACATTTAATTTTTTATTGAATTCCGCAATAAACGACGTCCTTTCCCAGAGAATAATCAACAACGCTTTCTGTTTTCTCATTGACGTCAGCATTTCCCAGTAACCATAGTTTCGCAAACACCCAGTTTAACAAGCTATTTAAGTTGTAAACAGACTTACATTTCTGATGCTTCCATTTTTGGTTGATGTCATTAATTTCCAGAGTTGCTTTTTTTTCATTGTTATCTTTCCTTGTAATGCTTTCATTGCTATTCCTGTTTATAGCTTCCAGACACATATTTCATTTTAAATGGTCTAGAAATTTGAGAATAATCACTGGTAGAACTCTCTCTAAAGTTTTTATGACCAGCGGTGCTGCGAACAGTATTATCAGTACAGACGTCGGTAGTATGAGGTCATGGATAGTAACTTGAGATATACGTATTTTAACTTAACCTTAAAATCTGTCAATTTGCTTTTCTACAAATTCTTTTTTTAGTTCTTGGACAGATGGATTAAATAAAGTGCAATTGTTGTATTTTCACTAGTATTAGATATTTTATGTTTTGTAAACACAATGGTTGACACTCGCCTAATGTTTGTACATATTAATGAAAGAGAATTTGGCAACTGCATGTCGTTGTCCTTCATGAGGGAATAGTGCATTTGTGTATATGAAATAAAAAATAAAATTTATGTGTGAGTTCTTCTTTTCCAACCAAATTTTTTTATGATAGTGTATAAAACTGGAAATAATATACCCGTAATATTACCCTTGTGGTGCTATTATTATAAACCAGAGCCGCACTACTCAGCCCGATGCATTTATGGACCTGGTCTGAAACTTCCATCCAGGGAACAACAACACTAGAAATTATGTACCCGAAATAAAACTGATATCTTAATTACTTGAACTTTTGTGTTTATACACCAAAAACCAAATAAGACTTAAATGGAAAGCGGATCTCACTTCTTGTATTTCTTCGATGAGTTGGAGGAACATTTTGGACAAAAAGAATTTCGGTTAAACCTCGTGAAAGAGCTGTCGCGGAATTCAGACTTGCAGGGGGCCACGACTATCTGGCTAGTCATTTACACCGCATTGGCATTTACAACATCCGAAATTGTCCGCTCTGTGGAAAGGACAAGGTTATGGACAAGTACCATATCCGAGGATGCTCAGCTCTGCGTGGGGACTTCCAGGCCAAAAGATACTGCAGTGATAGATCTCTGCTGATGAGAAATTGACTTTTTTCTTTTACTGTTTCTTGTGTTCTTTGCTGTAGATGTTTGTAAGAAGTTTCTTATATTCTATTGCCATTGGAAATATTAAAAAGAAGTTTGAGTATATTTAATCATATATTCTTTTGAACTTTATTAATTTAACCCTCTAACGGTATGGTAGGTGTTGGATCCGACCCAATGGTGCGTTTTTCCCATTCCGTACTCTCCCCTCTCATGGCAAGAGATCGAGTTGAGAAAGAACCCTACCAGGCAGTCTTGCAACATGTGTTGGAACGTTTGCAGTTATAAGTTTGCTGTAAATATGAGTGTCTTTGTTGAAAAATGTTATTCATGATCAATAGTCATTAAAAAATTTTTTTTTTCAATTTTGAAGGCCAAAAATGTGAGTATATATTATTTTTTTCTTTTTTGTGATCGGAAATTTGGTTCAGTAACTTCTAAAACTAGATACAAGACTAAATTACATATTAGACATAATATATACAGCATTTTATGTAAATGCCAAAGATATTTTCTTTGTTTAGAAAAATTATAATTCGTGGGTCAATTTTCTACAAAAAGATTTTTATTTCATGTAAAATATTATTAATAAATGATGTTATGCAACAAAAAGTCTAATTGTGTCCTTATTTCTACCAAACACCTCATCAAAAATAACACAGAGTCGGATCCGAACCGACCGTACCTTCTATTTCGTCTAAAACCACTGTACCGTTTGAGGGTTAAGTAATTATGGAAATATTTAACTTTTACTGGACTTAGTACAATTTGTTACGAAAGTACCATTACCTGAATCTAACTAAACTTGGTTTGTCCTGAGCAAGATGTCGCTAGTAAGACGATTAGGAATATAAAATTCAGTACAGGAAACCATAATTTATTACTGTTCGAATTGTGTGTACAACTAAGTATTTTGGACAAAGATATATGAAATGTGCTTGGTTTAAAGAGACCTATTTTGATTGAAGGTCTTATCTCTAAATTAACCTGACAAGAAGACAGAATATTTTAACCCGCACACACTCCGAACTAACAAATTTCTTGTCATCTTATTTGTAATCCTAACTCATATTTTAACTATAATATGCTTGGATAGATCTCTTGTGGATAAATTTAGTAAACTTCCTAAAACAAATGGGTCCCTACTTTTGGCAATGGTAAGAGATCTACTCGCTCTTACCATTTTTAAATATCTTGATACTACAGAATTCTTCCTGAAAAAACATAAATTTGCAAAGAAAAGATACAACCTTTGTGCTCGAGGAATAAACAGGAAAACCAACGTAAATGAAGCACAAATAGCAATAAGATGCAATTATTTTGCATACGGCTGTTTCGAAGCTACAAAAGAGCTTCTTCATCAGTGCAACGAACTTAGTGGCAACTCAAAAAGCCGAAGACTAAGGGCTTAGTCTTCGGCTTTTTGAGCTGCCACTAAGTTCGTTGCACTGATGAAGAAGCTCTTTTGTAGCTTCGAAACAGCCGTATGCAAAATAATTGCATCTTATTGCTATTTGTGCTTCATTTACGTTGGTTTTCCTGTTTATGCATAAATTTGCAGTTACGTCTGGGCAAATCTGTTAGGAAAGTTGAAGGAATACATGGCAGGCAGAAAATGGCAGTAGGAAAGTGATCTTCACTAAACACAACCTAGCAACAGGGAATATTAGAGTGGGAAAAAGTACTACAGTAAGACCTCGTTAAAAGGGCCCTCGTTGATCCGGATCAGATATGTAGACATTTTTTCACTTAATGTTCACATTAGATAATAATTTTTAACTATGATAGCAAGAACGTAACTATAATTTCTCCGAATAATCGCTTTTAAGTTTGATTCAATGTGCATTTTGTGACACTGTCTCAATTACTACACGGAATTAGTATTTCTGTAAGTATGTGATGCCCCGTTCCTACCCCTCAACATGTCATCTGTCTGCGAACTGTTGATCTAGGTGGTCTCATAAACTCTAGGATAAGAGCCCATAAAGTTCTTGTAATGTGCGGTTTCGACGTTATAGAACACATAAATCCCGGAGTGGTTCGAGGGATATTTGATATTTGACACTTCAGATATTTGACACTATTGTGACATTTAGAATCCATTGCATAAACTTCGAACACTTACCAGCACTTCAAACGCCAGATAAATCCCTTTGAATTCGCCGACAGTATAAAAGAAGACCCTTAAAGTCCACAAGAGAGAGATATGTTTTTGAGTGCTTGAGAGACCGATCTCTCGTGGTCAGACAAACCTGATAGGCCAGCGCTGTCGTTGAACCCGAAGCCATCCTGACTATCTAACTATAATTCTAACTCGCTTTACATACTTGCTTTAACTGCTGTAGTTGTAGTATGTTTAACGTATCGTAGTAAAGTAATTGAAGCGAAAGGCTTGCCGTATTAATGACTACGGTATAGTTTCCTGCATAGATTTTACAATACATTAATGGTAATAAAAGGCTTTTTGTTGAGTATAAGAAAACTTTACTAGAATGTCACAGGGCGTTGACGTGGATTGACTCAGAAAAGTTATTTTTATATTTTTAATATTAACAATACGATGTAATTTTGTTACAAAACAAAGTTTTTTTTATCATAGTAAAAAGTAAGTCTGCTTAGTTAAGGATTTTGTTTTGAATATTACCCATATTACCAGGATTTTCGATTGTCTGGATTGCTTATGGTCCCAATTAGTCCGGATATACGAGGTCTTACTGTAGTGGGAAAGAAAGCTATTGGATAGTTATTGAAACGTTATTCGATAGAACTCTTTCAAAAAACACCTGGGATGATAAGATGGTAGAGTACCAACCTCAAAGGTTGAAGACTTTACTTTAAATCTCGCTCATAACTTGAGATCGTTACTGTGTAACATTTATCATTCGTAAGAGTGGATATGCATATAAATTAAAACATATGGTGAAAATTAACTTCCGAAGAAAAATCATCGTCTTAGGAAATTGATAGAAATTATTCAAATTATCATTCGGTGCCATTGGCTTAAAAAACTCGGTAAAATAGACGATTGAAATTCATAATTAATAACCAATTTTTTCGATTTACTTAGCTCAGATGGTAGAAGACGTTTCTCAAGGTTTGAACACATATGTCCGAACCTAGTCCCCTGAAGGTGATCGTCACAACATTACCCTTTGTTTGTGTCTAAATTTTAAACAGCAGTTTCCCCGCATTTACGTGGGTATCGATACATCTTTTTCTAAGAATAAACAAGAAAAGTGATCATTTTACTGCACTGACTTGTATTTAGCGGAGTAAGTTACTTTCATCACACTATATCAACCTTTTATAGAAAAGTAATGCACATAATACGATATCAAAGGTAATATTTTTAGACATTTCTAATGTCTCGTTATTTCGCTTGATTAACCCGCTTCATTTTTTTCTGTTATCCTATACTTAGATATAAATATTAAACTTCATAAAAAGACAAGAAGAAATGCGTGCAGAGAAAAAGTCTTTAATATGAAGCTTTTGCTATTTGAAGTAAACCGAGACCTCAGACTTTCCTCAAAGTTATTTATTTAAGACGTATTAATGTTGCTTTAGAGGAATATAAATTACTTCATTTTTAGACTTAATGAAACCAAGCATTTATATATTCTCGACTACATTATCCGTATTTCGTTAGAGATATATTCAATGTCTAGGGAGTCGGAAAGATAATAAAATTAGATATTTTCAAAAGAAGTAATTATTAAAAAACTAATATTGCGTGTAGTATTCAGAAATTTTTGTAACATCAGAGGAAATTGTTTTACACATTAAAAATACAGTTGCATTGTCTTTATTATATAGCAATGAGATAATTTTTGTTGTCTATATAACACTAAAAGTTAGTTTCTTTGTAGTTCAATGTAACGAAAACTGTACTCAATACAGCTGTATTTGCAAAAGTATTAAATTTCAGGTAGGAAAAGAAATAGAGTAAACAAAGTTTCGTTAGAATTAGACCACATGTTTTCGAATAATCAGTATAGACCAAAGGAGATCAAGAATAGCAGCCTCAGAGTTTGGAGAATTAGTTCCGAAACCAACATATGGTTTTTACAGTAGCGCCCAACTGATGGTCAAAAATAAGAGACCCTAGTTTAATGCTATCAGAATGAAGCTTCTCGATCTAAAGAAAATCAGAAAAAGAATTCTTCTTCAGTGGATTCCGAGCCACTGTGATATTTTTGGAAATGCGCAGGCTGATAAACTAGCCAAAACTGGATATCTTATGGCCCAGCCTGATTCTTCTCTGCCTCTGCGAAATATTAAAAGAATTATTTACAATAAAATGAAAGCTAATAGAATATCCTTATATGTTAATACAGCTGTGGATAAGAGATGGAAAATCCTGATCAACAAACGAAATAAAATCCTTAGTTTATTGCCTCGATCTGTTGGAGATGCTTGCTTTCGTATGACAACTGGACATGATTATCTACAAAAAACATTTGCATCGGATAGGCATCAGCGATTCAGCTTGTTGCCCTCTGTGCCGCCAGGGTGATATGGATGGTGACCCCCTCAAGAACTGCCCCATTGTTTTAAAGTTTATTACAGACAACTATGTGGAGGCTATTTTTATCTCTCGCTTTTCTGCATCTTCATCTCTATATTGGGCTGCTCGTCGACTGATGGCAGAAATGCCGAAGACGGGCGTAGGATAAAAAAAAAAGTTTAATGCTATCAAGTAGCGATCTTGAGAAAAATAAATAAACATTAAAGTTAGGTCTACATTTTGCGTCGTAGATTTCAAATAGAAATGTGGAAATGTATGAGATAGTGTTCGCACGAAAAAAGTTTCTCCCATCGCCGGGGTAGTTCAGTTGTTAGTATACTGGCCTCGAGATTTAGAGTCCCGGGCTCTGCAGACTGTCCTTTCATATCCAAACTAAATAATTCCATATCATCAACAGACTGATGCTTTTTATTTATAGTAAGTGATTCTGGAAACAAGAGCTGGATAATGGGATATCCAGTTTATGGGAGTGTGTATTGAATATATAAGGTTATATTTGCATATAAGGAATTAAACAGTATTTATCGAATGACGCTATGCATCAATTTATATACAAACGCCTTCGGATGACGTATTCACCGCCAAGAATGTGTCACGGGACTTAGTACAAACACACACAGAAAATCTATCACTCAAGTCAAAAACTTTCGCTGTAGTGATCTGTCAGGTGTTTTTCTGTGGTCAGTTTGTATTGTTGCTGTTGCACAGTGAACATGGACGCTTCGTCTACATCAAATATGAGCAACGGTTTGGAATTATCTTTTTTTGTTGCTGTATCGGGAACCGAAATCCACCCCAGGCCTTCATCACAATGTAGGGATAGTGTTTTATTTGATTTTCACGGTGAAGTGTGTACGAATGAATCGACAAGTTCGAACACGGCCGATCAACCGTGAAGGGAGGATAAAGATCAAAACACCAATTCACATCCACGTCTCGTTTGTGCTCTTCGGTAACCTATCTCGGGACCATCTTGCACTTTGTGAAAACCAAGCCTGTTATGGATAATTTCATATGCAAAACCATGACTGATTTGCATAGAATTTGCCACTTCGTCGTTAGACACGTGTCGTTTCTTAAAAATATTCCTACTGGCTTATTTGACGTTGTCGTCACGAATGGGTGGGGATTGGCATCATCATCTTTCTCCTTCCTTCACGGTTCTGCGACCATTTTTGAACTTTTATACCCAATCGTATACATTTCGGTGTGGTAAAACACTGTCTCCGTTACTTACTGACAGCCTTCGAGAGATTTTGTCTCCTGATACAGCTTCAAACCAGGGAAACCTGATCACACAGCGCTGCTCAAATTTGGTAGAAACGAAGAGCGGCGCGGCCGTGTTCATTGTGCAGCAGCAGCAAAACGAACTAACCGATGAAGGTTAAACTTTCAACAGACGACGAATTTTTTTTTTTTGATTCTTCAAATTTTCGAAACAAAATTATTGCATTAAAATATTTCTGTTCTTTTCCGTTTAAAATGACATTTAAATAATATTTCTACCTTAATTCGAAGAGGAGTTTTTTTTCAACATTCTAATAGCAGCCAAACTGTTTCTTAAATGCGTTTTTCTGGATGATGGGTTTTTTCAACATTTCTCTTTTTTTAATTGTTATGAGTCAAGAACCATTAAAAATAAATCGTTCAAACTTGGAACATGTCTCTTTCAATTATTTTACTTTCATTTTGATTCAGAAAATTTAAAAAATATATATTTACTTTTGAAAACATGATGTTTTAAAAATAAATTATATCTATTTCTTTAAATATTTACTCTAAATATTTTTAATTAAAAAATCAATATTTTAAGAAATGCTGAACCAAAGTTAAAACATATATATTTCTGTTTAATTAAATAAGAAAATTTTGAAATTCGACAAATAAAATTTCGAGTTATAACGATACTTGAGACCTACGAGTACTCTAGACTACGAGTCTAGAGTTCTCTAGACGAGTACTCTAGTCTACGTAGTCTAGAGTACGGGTCTAGAGTACTCTAGACGAGTACTCTAGCCTTTTGCTAGAGACTAAAGTACTGTAGACCTACGAGTGCAGAAATTAGTACAGCCAAGCGATAGAAATGACAACGAAAGTGCGGATAATTGACATACTTAGTAGTTTTCAGTAAGATTTTTGCGAAATATTCGTCAGGAGTGATATTTGAATTTTCAATTTTGGCCGGACAATGACCGAAAAGCTAAAACGCTTTTTTCCCATACCAGCGTTAATGGTCTCAAACTATATGTTCGGCATGTGTGTTCGTAGCCGTCCGATATCGGCTGTAAAATGTACGGCACGATATGTTTAAGCCTGGAGTAGCAAAATATAAACGCAGCGTTTACAACAAACCTCTAAAGCAGCGCTTCTTAAAATTTTTATTCATGATTGTCTCTTTGGATGCGAATCCCTAATAACATGACTCAAACTTCTTCGAAATTCTGCATTCAGAAGTCCTAAAACAGCACACATTCTCTTTGCAATACAGTTACGATCTCTAGAGATACTTTCTGATCCAGTGCGATCTCAGGAGATATTAAATACATTTTCTGGAGGATGAAGTTCTACCGACCAGCGGCTTTGGTAACGAATCTATCGGGAAAGAATTTCTCGAAATTGATGGCTTACACTTTTCGAGCCGTTTTGAGGAAAAAATTCGATTTTCTTTGGTTTCCATTTCCGTCTTTGCATTCCTATTTCGTAATACTCTTTTGGTCGGGAATAAAATATAAAAGTTTCTCTCTAAGGTTTCCGAAAGTAACATGAAAGGGAAACTTATCTAGCAGTGTATTTCTAAAAAGTAAAGCGAATACGATTTGCAAATAGCAGCATACCATTCAAAGAAATCTTAAACTTGGTTTTGTTCCGAATAATTTGTAGTTCCCATTATATGTTTCAATCTAAAAAAATCGTAAAATGCTTGTATAATCACTGTAAGAAAGTAAAAGATCATTGTAAATAGCGAAATTATATTTCGTTACTATATCATCAATTTTATATATAATTAATTAAATATCGTAAAACCACTTAAATTGTTTAACATTATACATTCGGGTGGAACGAAAAAAACTTTTTATCGAATTTCAATATGCTCTAGTTTTCAAAAGTTGCCTTTTAACAAAATAAAGAAGGAAATTAAATATTAGCGTAATTGGTGCATGTTTTCAGTTAGCGCAAGAAGGGCAAACTTTTGGTTTTTATTAAATTTTTGACAAATTTCGCAATTATTTTGAAATTGAATACACTTGTAGTACAAAAAAGTACCAAAATATGTAATTTAAACATTCTTTTTAGTCAGGAGACCTTCTAAACTGATTATATAATACATTTTACATCATAAAAATAGTACACATAAAGGCACTTACGGACGAGGCACTTAAAAGACACTCGGGCATCACGGGGGAACGAAAATTTTATTTTCGGAATTTCAATATGCTCTAGTATTCAAAAGTTGTCTTTTAAAACTAAAATTAAGAATATAAAATCTTTTTGCGCTGCTAAAATATTTTTAAGTGCCGCAAAGGGCTTCAAAATGGATATTTTTATGAAAAAATGATTATATTTGTATTTTTTGTTAATTTCTTTTATAGTATATTAAAATAATGTATATTTTCTGTAAATAAAATATTCAAAATATGATATTTTGACAGAAAACTCGCATATTCTAAGCATTTCTAATTTTTAGATGCCATAACAGAACAACTGATTTTGCGGAATTTCGCGATTTTCATCATATTAATTTTACAGTAACATATACTTATAATACACATTGGAATGAAAGAAAAATAATTTTTAATTGACGGAGCTTAGTTAAAATAAGTAAATCACACTTATTTAGAAAAATATTAATGTAATGTCTATAAAGGCAAAACGTTGTTTTGAAAAAAATATTCATGCTTTTCAAAAGTCCATAGGAATCACACTTGGTTTCCATTACTTATTTCACTGACACATTGAATTATTTTATTGTTTCAAATTTTGGCATTATCTTTTGAGGATGTATTTTTGTTTTTATCAATGCATCTCTTGCAGAAGTACCACAAACTGACAAGGATGACAAGGCAACTAATTTAACAATCCTTTCTACTACTTGTGTGTGACATGGAATGTTGTTGAAGTCAATAATTTAAATGAACTGTCCTTACGTCACCTATTTTGTTTCCTAGATGGAAAAACTAAAGGTCCAAATAAATTTGGAAGAGAAATGGGTAAACAACTAGAAAACTGCTATGAACTTCCAGTGATTGAATTTTCACCTATTGAAAATAACATTCCATTACTAGAAATTAAGTATGATTTAAGTGTGGACCCAAAACATTTGTTAGAAATGCATAATTCAATCTCTGTTGGAAAGTGCTCTTCTGATTTGTTCATGAGAAAAACAGAAAAATTTTGTCATTCGCGATGGCTTACATTAGCAAACCGAATACTTAGCTTGTATGTGAGAACAGAATTTCCTGCAAAAAATCTCCGAATACTGAGTACATTTTGAAAGTTTATGCACCAGTTTGGTTTAACATAAAGCTGAAACCATCTTGAATCCGTGGATCGAAGCACTTGTGGAAACTTGTAAGCTATTCATGTTACCTCAATCAGACACTTCAAAATGCATTTGACACTGTCATTAAAATAAATGTATCTTTGCCGCTTCTAAAAATCTCCTCCTTTGTATATACACTGCTGGCCACTGTAAATGCAACACCCTGAAGGAAACATGCAAATGACATGAAATTTACAACATGCATTAGCGGAGGTGAGATATGCAAATGATTAGAATTTCAGCGCAGACGCACATCACGCGCGGCTGCGGCGCCACTTCAAAGCGCTATTTAAGGCTTGGAGATTTCGACGATTTCAAGTTCGGCAATTGTGTTTTACTTGTGGTTTTTTCAAAAAACGATCAATTATGCCTCGTCGAAAACAGTGATCATCTTTTGATCAAGTATCTGAGTTCGACAGAGGAAGGATAGTGGCCTACCGAGATTGTGGATTATCTTTCAGGGAAATCGGTAGTCGTGTTGGACGAAACCAGACAATTGTAATGCGGATAAGTGATCGTTGGCTGCAGGAGGGTACGACCGACCGGCGTGTTCGATCGTATCCACCTCAGCGCACCACTTCACGTGATGACAGGCAAATTGTGCGCATGGCAGTGACGGATCGCTCAGTCACATCACGAACCATAGCACAGCACATGCAGTCTGTAACGCATCATCCAGTGTCTGCGCGTACCATTCGACGCCGTTTACAGCAGAGTGGTCTGTCCGCAAGACGTCCATTGCTTTGTCTACCCTTGACGCAGAACCACAGACGTCTCCGCCGCCAATGGTGCAATGACAGAAGGATGTGGACGGCAGAATGGAATGAAATTATCTTTACTGACGAGTCATGCTTCTGTCTGCAACACCACGATGGTCGCATTCGAGTCTGGAGACACCGTGAAGAGAGGATGCTGAACAGCTGCGTTATATACCACCACACTGGTCCTGCACCGGGTATTATGGTATGGGGCGGTATTGGATATCACTCTCGCACACCTCTAGTACGCATTGCCGGTACTTCAAACAGGCAGCTTTACATCTCCGAGGTGTTGGAGCCGGTTGTCCTTCCATACATTCAGGTCTTGCCCACAGCCATGTTTCAACAGGATAATGCGAGACCACACGTGGTACGCATTGTCCAACGGTTCTTCGTCAATCGCCAGATTGAATTGCTTCCCTGGCCGCCTCGCTCTCCGGATCTTTCGTCGATAGAAAACATGTGGTCCATGGTTGCTCTACGATTGACCCAGATTCCATCCCCAGCTGCCACAGCAGATCAACTTTGGCAACGTGTGGAAGCTGTTTGGTCTGCTGTACCCCAAGAACTCATCCAAAGTCTCTTTGAATCAATGCCGATCCGTGTTGCAGCGGTGATCTCCAACAATGGCGGCTACTCTGGCTACTGATTTTGGCAGGAACCACACTTCACAGAAGTCTATAAATTTAATCATTTGATACTTGGTCAACATGTTCTCTACAAAATAAATTTTTTTGTGATATCTCTTGTCTTTCTTGGTGTTGAAATTTGGGTGGCCAGCAGTGTAACAGACTATCGCAGTCAAGTAAGAGATCTTGGATTACGTCGGATTCTAAAAGCAGGGAAGGAAAATGAAGGAGGCATCAGAAGGAATTTAGTTCCACGTATAAACTTTGATGCCAAAGATTATATTGATATAATTGAATGGAATGATATTAAAGTAACAGAACCTCCTATGACGAGGCATGTTTCTGATGACGAACTAAAACAGTTTATAAAGGAAGCAAAATAATCTGATTACGAGAAACAAATTATTGACTTCAACAACATTCCATGTCACACATAAGTAGTAGAAAGGATTGTTAAATTAGTTACCGGGTCATCCTTGTCCGTTCGTGGTACTTCTGCAAGAGATGCATTGATAAAAACAAAAATACATTCTCAAAAGATAATGCCAAAATTTGAAAAAATGAAACAATTCAATGTGTCAGTGAAATAAGTAATGGAAACCATGTGTGATTACTATGGACTTTTGAAAAGCATGAATATTTTTTTCAAAATAACGTTTTGCCTTTATAGACATTACATTAATATTTTTCTAAATAAGTGTGATTTGTTTATTTTAACTAAGCTTCAATTAAAAATTGTTTTTCTTTCATTCCAGTGTGTATTATAAGAATATGCTACTGTAAAATTAATATGATGAAAACTTCCACAAAATCAGTTGTTCTGCTATGACATCTAAAAATTAGAAATACTTAGAATATGCGAGTTTTCTGTCAAAATATCATATTTTGAATATTTTATTTACAGAAAATATACATTATTTTAATATACTATAAAAAAAATTAACAAAAAATACAAATATAATCACTTTTTCATAAAATATCCATTTTGAAGCCCTTTGCGGCACTTGAAAATATTTTAGTAGGGCAAAAAGATTTTACATTCTTAATTTTAAATTTAAAAGACATTTTTTGAAAACTAGAGCATATTGAAATTCCGAAAAATAAATTTTCGTTCCACCGTGATGTCAGAGTGCCTTAAGTGCCTCGTCCGTAAGTGCTTTTATGTGTACTATTTTTATGAAGTAAAACGTATTATATAATCAGTTTAGCAGGTCTCCTGACTAAAAAGAATGTTGAAAGTACATATTTTGCTACTTTTTTGTACTACAAGTGTATTCAATTTCAAAATAATTGCGAAATTTGTAAAAACATTAATAAAAACCAAACGTTTACCCTTCTTGCGCTAACTGAAAACATGCACCAATTACGCTAATATTTGATTTCCGTCTTTATTTTGTTAAAAGGCAACTTTTGCAAACTAGAGCATAATGAAATTTTAAAAAAAAGTTTTTTTCGTTCCACCCTAATATACATACGTTAAGTTTCTAATGCATGAAAATTAAAATACAGTAACCACCGCTTACAGTCATCAGTGGTTATAAGAATCAACCCTTTTATAAGAATCAATATCGCAAAAACAAAAACAAATGTATTATTTCCATGTTAAAATTTTCGCTTTAAAGAATCAATCCACCAGTTTTAAGAATCAGTTTACACTCTTCGCTTTCCTTTCATTTTTCTAAAAAATCCACTTAAACCCTCAAAAGGCACGAAGTTCTTTCTTTCATTTTTTAAGAAAGACTGATAAGATGGGAGGGAATACAGTTGTAAAATTCATCCCTTTCTTTGTTAGACATAACATAATAGTTTCCCCTTAAACGCTTTAGATAAACACTGTCCTATTAGCCAGTGACATAAAGGCATCCTACCCTGTCCGAATCCGATTTCACTTTTCTCCACTGACAAACAAAGACAGGGACTCTTTTTTCCCACCTCCCACATCCTGGTTGCTGCTTCCTGGACCCTGAAACACATAAATCTTCGGCGAAGTGTTCACTATCATTTAGGCAAACGTGCCATTAGTAGATTCAGCACGTTATCAAACCGTTAAACGTAACCTAGCAGGTTAATATTCGTCTGAGACTATTAGTATTATTGAAAGAGGTATAAACAGCCTCCTGAAAACTTCATTAAGTCAAACTACCATCAAAAACTTTTTCTTGCACCCTTCCTGTAGTTGAAATGTTAAACTGTTAAGCAGGTATGTTGTAACAAATATTGGATTTTTTCTTCTCTTATTATAATCATGTGTATCTACTTATAGGTCTAGAAATTAAGTTGAATTTTTTAAATTATAAAGAATAATTTTAATAAAAGATAATTAACGTAAATTAAAGAGTATTTTATGGCATATTATCTCATGTGTGTATATATAGGTGTGTGTGTGCCTGTCCAAAAACCTTAATTTCGGCTATAAGAATCAACCGTTTATAAGAATCAAAAACAGTAATAACAAACGGGATTCTTATAAGCGGAAATCACCGTATTGTCTCAAAACTTCTAAAATCTTCAGGATTTTTTTGCTCCCATAAGAAAACTATTTATTTGTCGGTGAAAATGCATTCCATAAATTTATCTTCCAGAAACATTCCTCTATACATTGTAATCACTATTTTTCGGTGTTGGTTCACCTCTACGGTATCCTTATTGTCAGGAACGAACATATCCCGCGGATGATTCTTCTCGGGCAATTGTCAAAAGATTTTGTGCCCGCCGCGTTATTATACACAAAATTCTTCAAATTTTCAAAAAAATTTATTAATGCATTAAAAAATTTCTGCTCTTTTCCGCTTAAAATGACATTTAAATCACGTTTCTACCTTAATTCGAAGAGGAGACATTTTTTTTTCAACATTCTAATAGCAGCCAAACTGCTTCGTAAATACGTTTTTCTGGATGATGGTTTTTTTTTAAGCATATCTCGTTTTTCAATTGTTATAAGTCCAGAACCGTTAAAGATAAATCGTTCAAACTTAGAACATGTCTTTTTCAATTATTTTACTTTGATTTTGATTCAGAAAATTAAAAAATATATATTTACTTTTGAAAATAAGATGTTTTAAAAACAAATTACATTTATGTTTTTAAACTTTTTACTCTAAATATTTTTATTTAAAAAAATCAATATTTGAAAAAATGCTGAAACAAAATAAAAACATATATATTTCTGTTTAATTAAAGGAAAAATTTTCGAATTTCGACACAGAAAATTTCGAGTTATAACGATTTTAAATTATCCCACTTTTAAAAAAAAATTATTTTTAAATTTTAAAAAACTTTATGAGAAATTTTATGATGTGGTTTTACTTACAAACTATATGGTTAACCACCACAAAAAAATTGAGAATTTTAACTCAATAATTTTTTTTTTAAATGTCCTGACCCCCCCCCCCCCCCTGAAAAAAAGTTTCTTTTCATGTGACATCTGGGCTAATGAAAATGGAGCTAGTTTCATTATTTTTGCTTATTCAACAATGAACTGTATGTACCTTTCTAAATGCCACACTTCGAGATGCTGAGGAAAATTTGATTCAGTTATTTGGCGGCGACACCAGACATGGAATGGAGCAATTCCTATGTTTATCTAAGCATTCAAAACCATTCCCGTGATCCATAATCAACTTTTCTCTTCATAATCAACTTTTTTCTATGAAATCCTTTAAAAATCGCAACGCTACTCCCTCCTATTTCCTGACAAATTTTACGAATCAGCAAACCATTTCAAAAATTGTCGACATTACCAGAATACAATTCCTCAATTTAAGAAATTTTGGTCAACTTCTACACCAAATTTATGTCAGTTGGCGGCATATCTACAATTAAGTAAAGGATTTCTTCTGTCTTTTGTAAACTATATATTAGACTACAAAACATGAGCCTGGTATCTCGGTACTCGACGTTAAATTGTTCCAGAATGTACGACAAGTACCAAAAGAGTATTTTCCATAAAGGGTAATGTAAATGGATATAATCCGTTACTGAAACCCAGAAATTTCCCATTTGGCTTATTTTTAATTGATGAGGTTTTTTAAATTCAAAATCTCAAAACTAGAGAGACGAAAATGAAAACAGTAGATGAATAAAAATAAAATTTAACTTCACTTAAGCTGTACTGAAAAGAATTCATAACCTAACGGCATGGTGGTGGGAGGTCTTTGCTTAGAAGGGGGAATAACTTCCAATATAAAACAGGTACTCTAACAGGGTTTTTCTGTCTTTTCTCTTTACGCCGAACCCTGCTCTAGACTCAGATATAGAGAGATTCACCAGAAACCCACCAAGAGAAACTTTGTTCTGCCTACTATTCAAAAGGATTTTAAAGTCTACATTTCGGCTTGCTAGAGCTTTCCCAGAGGATACTTTTCAATAAAATTTTGTAATTCAACCCATTTAGAATTCATTTCATGTAGCAGTGCAGTAGGGACATCCACCCTTTCCTCTTCTCACTTAAAGCAATTTCCCCAGCTTCCATATGTTGCTACTCTCTCTGAAGTTCCTGCAGGTCCTCATTGCTGAGGTATTGTCTGTGTTCTTCCACTAACTCTTAGAGGGCACCATTCCTGACTCCAGACCTATTTACTTTCCAACAGGCTCGATGTCCTCCGCTATTGTTAAAGTCTACAAAGTCAGAGCCTTTGGGCAAAGCCTTCAAAGTCCCCCGTAGTTACACCCCATCTTTGTTCTGCAGTGATATATACATGCAGCTACCACTCTCATACTTAAGCTATTCTTGCGGTTCTCACTAATTTCTGTTGAGTGGTATCACTAACCTTCTTCGAACTCATGATGACTTACAAAAAGAAAATCTCTAAATGACGAAAAGGTACATGGTGAAATATGTGGGGTTCTTTTTTAAGCGAGAGAGTACCGCGTCGTTCTTAGTTTCGTCCATAGAGACAAGTTGCCTCATGCAGGTTTTAGGAAGTGTGACGAGTGACGAGCGCGCCCGTGTACAAAGTGCAACAATTTTGTAATTTTGAATGGTTTGTTTTTACATGTAAGGTTTCAATGTTCTAAGTAGTTTCTATTTATAGCTACATCCTTTCTAATGCAAGTCTGATTTTCTGACCTTGTATTCCCTTCCATTCATTGGTAGTCGTCATATAACCGTGGTAAACTAACGATTATACTAGATTACAATACGGCAAAAGCACGAAATGATGTACTCGATCAAAAGTGCAGCTATTACACGATATCCTGCATATCACGAAGATGGAAAATCTTATTATTTTTTAGGTTTTTGGACATAATAGGAATCCATTCGCAAGTTGTCCTTAGATCCAATAAACTGGACAGTTTTGAAATACGGCAATTGTATCTGCATTCTTTCGCCTTTAATTATAAATATACGTCAATATTATAAACATTTTATATCTTTTCATATAAGGCAAAACTATTATTTTCAATTTGAAAAAAAAAGGTTATTACAAAAGAAATAATCAAGGTTGAAAGAGATGTTGCACTGTGGGATGCTGGTGTTCCAAAAATCGGCTCCCCCCGCTGAAGGGTTAAATATATTTCACTTTAAAAGTGAAGAAAATTTTGATGGTTTCAATAACTGTGGGAGTAATTGAGATTCTTGGACAAATTAATGATAATCAAGATACTTCATCAATAAAGAAATCTTGTATTTCTGCTATAAACTTCTAAAAGACAATTGAAACTTGCAGTGAAAAGTTAACATTAATATCATCATCGTAAATAATTTTTCAGAGCTCACTTCTCCCGAAAGGAAACGAAGCTTCTACGATACAAACTGTATGTACACATTTATGTAAAAACATACATAACTTGGAGTTACTTTTGACATAAAACGTTTTATGACTTCACATTCGGAGAATCGTCGCTATAATAACAACAAATCTATTCTGTCTGGAAACTGAGAATGTGCAATTGCTAGACACATAAAATATACCTAAAACGTTTTCCTCTTGGTGTGAAATTATTTTGCGGCCCGCGGACATTTTTATACACACAATGGAGAGAAATCAGGAAGGAATTGTTATATTTTGATGCTCTAAAAGTTTTACAGCTGTGGAAAACAGCCATTTTGTGTTTACGTTTTTCATTCCTTTTCTGCGGTATTTCTCTGCTTATGTGAATAAAATATATTAATGTTTCAATGTCTGATCTCGAAAGGAAAGTTTCTGTCCCACAGGGAGAGAAAACAAATCATATATAACTTCAGATAAGGTTGTTTTATCCATAGAAGCGTCGTAGTTTCGGTCATTCAGCGCCATTTGCATTTTATAATTTATTTTGGCTTAGTCAAAAGAAAAATAACAGTGAATAATTTTATTTATGACACAATAAGTATTTTTTTAACTGCAAAGTAATGAGTATCAGTCTATCGCAGAAATGTTAATAACAACAGTGGGGTAAAATTTTCCCCACCCTAAAATAATACTAGATGATAGAAAAATGAACGTTCGAGGGGGGTTAATCATTAATTGTATTTAGTTGTGCAATGACTCCCGTGCAGTAGCGAATATTTTGTGCGTGTAAATTCCGGGATGACCAACCAAAGCGCGGTTTGTGCACATAATTAATTTAGACGGCTAGAGACAAACAGTCTGGACGACATAAAGACCGGAAGTGCTACCGAAAGCACGCGGAACATTTCATCAGCTACAAAAAAGAAGTTGCCGACCGGAGGCGCCTAGTCGTCTGGGTACAAAAACTGAATAAAGAAAGTCGGCGTTTTCCAGACCTTTCGAGAACGTTCAGCTAAAGTATATAAAGTCACCGCACGCGAGTTAAAGTTAGTCAGTGATTCAGAGTGACGCTGGAGTCGGAGAAGAGGAGATACTGTCGAGCCTAGATAGACTTGAATGAGCGCCACCACAACTGAAGTCTGACCTTCCTCGTCGATGCTGTGAACCCGAGAATATTTTTTTTCTTATATTATAAATTGCCTGTGTTTAGTCGAGAAATGCAATTAAAGCATTAAATACAAAAGTCTGGCAGTTTTTATTTAAGGCAAAATTCTTACAGTTACTTCCAATTGCCAGCTGTTGGATGGTCCTCACCATTTAAATCGACCTGACCGTTTCAATGTCACTTCGGTGATTTTGGTGATAAAGTTATAAAAGTTGAGCAGATTCGCATCACATCAAGGTTAATTGGTTGGTTGGTTGGCTAGTTGAGAGTGCTAAGATTAGCCTTTGCTACACAAGAGCTAATTAAACGGGACCTACATTTTAAAGCCGATTCCGAAAGACCATGCCAGAAAACATCCATGTCGAACACACTAGCAATTGGATAGAATGCCAGAACTCAAGCCATCCGGCCGCAAAACATGAAGGAAAAGATACATTTGCGTTTCGTCCATGTTTTCAAGACGGATGTGGCTAAAATTACGTCTGATAGAGTTTTTTTAACAGGAAAGATGAAAGTCTGAAATGTTTAAGGAAAAAAGTACTGTACTTCAAAATTACTGTTTTTGGAAAAAATATATAATCTGGAAGCATTTTCGCAATTCGCGTACAAAATTGGTAAATCAAATAATATTGATTACAGTTATAGAAGAAAGATAAAGGAAACGTTTTCAAAATTCCACTTAAACTCATCAGTGTATGTATTACAGAAAATCGATAGACTATAAAAGCCATTAAAAAAATTGCGATATATACTTTTAAGAGATTGTCAAATATAGTAGAAAAAATGTATACTAGCGACACTAAAAGTTCTTTGATTTTTAAATATCTAAATAGTTGGTAACAATGGAATGGAACATTAGAACTGAAAATATGAATTATAAAATCACGATAAATATTAAACTAGACCAATCCATTACTTCATAACGTATCAGTATCATTCGAAACCGATATGATATCCACTCACAAACGTCAATGCGACAACAGCATTTCTAAAATTAAATCTGTGCCATTTCTAAAATGAAACCGAATTTTAACAATAAATTGCCTATCCGTTATTCATGGTTCTTTGAGAAAATTTTGTCTTAATTAATCTGATAATTGATATTTCATATTTCTTTATTAGGAGGCAGAACAAGATTTCGGGGAATGTAGCCGCTTTTTGGGAAAAAATATGATTGGCCTTTATTGATTCTAGAAGAAAAAAACCTCGAAATCTTATCTATTTGAGTAATTGCAAAATTAATTTTCCCTTTTGTACTCTCAATCTCTCTGAGCAAGGGGAGGAATCCGTTTTTTATAAAAAAAAATGTCGATGCATCTTTTGAGGAGAAAGCGATTGAACCATCTTAACGGCTTACGCTTGATAATTTAACGGTTAATGACTCAAAACTTTCTTTTGAGATATGAGTACACACATTTCATGAACACTTCATCTTTATACAACTTTCTTAGATAACTAACATCAGTTACTGAGATGTTCCCCAAATTACTCGACACTTGAATTCGCATCAGAAGCAACTTTCTTCAGAGACAAAATCAACAATACACAAAGAAGTTTTTTATAATACATTAGCTGAATACCCGTGCTTCGCTACGAAGTACATTCAAATTAAATACAACGGTCAATTTATGTAATTAATGCCAAGAAAACAAAAAAATATATTTATAATAATTACAGCGGTCAATGTATGCAATTAACGCTGAACGAAACAAAAAAAATATACTTATAAAGAAATCGTAACGGATATTTTCATAGACAAAATATTGTAGAAGAAAATATTCAAATTAAATACATCGGTCAATGTATGCAAATAATTTGTATGTTCAATATCCATAAAGCATAATAATTTGTATTAAATTCTTAAAAAACTTCCATCTCAATTAGTCTAATGGTTAAATTTTATCTTTTACAGTATGTCAATCTTTTTCATCAATTTATTTCGTTGTTATGCACGTGACGCGAAATTAATTTAAAGTATTGCAAAACGAAAAGAAACCACGTGATCAGCATTTAATACATTAACTTCTAAAAATGAATCTTTAAAAATCCGCCAAAAATCAGTAAATGGAGTTGAAGATTCGAAAAAGATTTCATTTTAAAGACATTTTTATGATATTTCTCGTGATATAAATTTTATAACCCTCAGATTATTATTTTAAATGCAAACTTAAAAAAAGTTAGAAAAATAGCTTAAAAATTTCATTTTAAAAAATCTAAGAAGTATTTTTTTAAAAATATTTCTTACCGCACCCTTATAATATAAGATGAACCACCATGCAAAATTTCAGCCCTTTAGGTCCAGCGGTTTGGTCTGTGCGTTATCTGTGAGTCAGTCAGTCAGTCAGTTACGGAACTGTTTTATATATAGAAAAGCGGAAAATACATTTTCAAACAGCAGAGAAAAAGTGTGAATAGGACAATTCCATCCGTGAAATCGTACAATATGGAAGACATTAACCATATTGAAGTTGATAATGAAATAAGCTAAAAGGGGTTAGAGACACACGGGTGAAACATATTAATAAAATATTAAGAGAATGGAAATTAAAGATAATTAGACACTGATGTTGAGAACATAATTAAAAATAAGGCAATAAAGCGTAAGAAAAAATTAAGCTAATAATTTAATAAAGATAATTACATTATAAATTTAGTCTATCGAAATCATAATATTACAAATTATTGCATAATGAATGAATAGCTAGATATGTTGAATTTGTGAGTTTATATCTAGCTTTAGCTTCAGAATACAGACTACCGTAACCTCAAATTGTGAATATTAATATTATCCCTCTATGATATCTCTATAAAATAATTAGGGAGGAATTTTACTTATAAAACAGAGAATACAATTTATTTTTTGAACGCAAAACGCATATACTTTCTGATTAGAAAAAAATCTAGTTGTATTCATCGAAAATATGTAAATTAATAAATTATATGCCATTTAGCGATTTCTATAACAATTCAGTTTTAATGTTACGTTTTAAAGTTACTTTTTTAAAATTATATGATGATTTTGTAAGCTAATGATTCGTACCTACTTTATGTACCTACTTTAGAATGTACATATTTCTTATGGAGGAAATAAAAAGCTTTAACTTTTTAAAATCATCTTTGGATGTAATTATATTATGAAAAGCAGGCAATTTTAATTTAATTTGGATATTACTTTATTCATCAATTTAAATCAGGAGTAATAGAATTAGAAATAAAATAAATTTATTGCTATACAAAACCAAAGAATTTTTTTAATTAATTTAATTTTATAAAATTATGTATGGGAAATATAAAATATATATGTCACAGAAAAAAAATCTCAAAAATATGGCAATTAAAAAACCCCATTTCAGTATCTAGTAGAATTAGAAAAATTGCATATTATAACATGTTCAATATACCTTAGAGTCACAATGTTACACACTCAAGAACATCACTTTAAACCGTCTGAAGTTATGTGAAAAAATTATTTTATTTATCGTTGGTAATAAATTTCAAGTTGTACTTTAATAAAACCAAGATAAAGAATGAGGTATACATTTTTTTTTTTAAATATGTTCGCTTTATAAATTTGATAACATTTGAACTACCACACAATATAACTTTTAATTTAATTCCCTCTTATCTACTCTAGAAAAGAAGCGGAAAAAATTGCGAGAATCAACAATGCAGAGTTCGTTTTTGTTGATGTAGAAAGATTTATTTACGAATAAACAGAAGTTTGAGATTTAGCCAGAAGTTGAAGTTCATTTCTCTTTCAACATTATAATTTATCTCGAGTATGAAATATATCCAGAAGTTTTTGGGTAATATTCTGTAGTGGAATAAATTACGCATTCAATTTCCATATGTATTTCAAATATTGTTTTCATGTAGGTACAAATTGGTGTTTTTATTTTATTTCTAAGTTCTGTCTTCGTTCCGAAATAATTATACAAATAGTAAAGGATTTGGAAATAGTTTACTTAGAGATATATTTTGCAATTAAAAAAATAGAGAAACGCTTTTCTGCCAAATTGCAACTGATATAAACGTCTACATAACTTACGAATTAAGTCGACCCATAGATATACATTGACTGCCATTCATAGAATTTGTAAAAGTAGGGACATAATCGGAAATAAATCTTTAGCTTGAAAAGAAAAGAAACCATTTATCCGCGCATGCGCGAAGTAAACGGCCTCTATATTAAAAAAATAAAGAACTATCTGCGCAGTCATAAGTTTCATAAGTAAGCTGCATCTATACAAAGACGAATAACTTTTTTATTGCTACTGGGGAATTAGAGATTGTTTTATTGCAACCATTTTCCGTTCAGAAATGCCATTCTGCCAGATATTACTAGTACAGTAAAATTCGTTTATCCAGACATGGATTATCCGGATCTCCGGGTAATCCGATCAGATTTGTAGACATTTTATGTAATGTTTACATTAGATAATGATTTTTAACTATGACTGCAAGAACGTAACTACAAATACGCTGTGACGTTGTCTCCATTACTACACGAAAATTGTAATTATATAAGTATGTGATGTCCGTTCCTACCCCTCAACATGAACATGTCATCTATCGGCGAAATGTTAAACTGAGCGGTCTCATAAACTCTAGGATAAGAGGCCATAAATTTCGTGTAATATGCGGTTCTGGCGTTATAAAAGACATAAATCCCAGAGTGGTTCGAGGGCTCTCCAGAATTTTGACACTATATTGACATGCGGAATCCCATAAACTTTGGACACTTACGAGCACTTAAAACGCCGGAGAAAGCTTTTGAATTCGCCGACCGTATAAAAGAAGGCCCCAATACTCCACGAGGAAGATATCTGTTTTGAGTGCCAGAGAGGACTCAGCTCTCCTGGTCTTTCGGCCTGATAGGCCGAGTTGTCGGTTAACCCGAAGCAGTCCTGACATATCTAACTGTAAATTCTAACTTGCTGTACATACTCGCTTTTTGTAGTTGTAGTGTTTAAGGTAGCGTAGTAAAGTAATTGAAGCGAAATGCTTGGCCAATTATTGACTACGTTACAACGCCGAATATTCGCTTTTTAGTTTGATTCAATGTACAATTCCTGCCTATATTGTACAATAAATTATGGTAATAAAATGCTTTTTGTTGAGTTTCAGAAAGCTTTACTAGACTTGCCTTGTTAAGAAATGATGTGAAAAGTTATTGTTATATTTTTCATGTCTTGTAAACAACACTATGTAATTTTGTTACAAAACATAGTTTTTTATCGTAATAAATGATAAGTCTGCTTAGTTAAAGATTTCGTTTTGCTTATTACCCATTTTACCTAGATTAACCGGATTTTCGATTATACGGATTTTGTCTATGGTCCCAGTGATTCTGGATAAAAGAGGTTTTACTGTATTTCAGTTTTGACAAAATTATATATTACAGTCCACTAGTGTGTACGTGTGTTTCAGAGCCAACACTTTTACAGTGTAAATTTTATAATGCAAAAATATACCTCGTCATCTCTACAATAGGATGACTTGGCTGTCTCCTTAGAGTTTTCCAAGCAAAAGGTTAGGTTGGCGATAAAAATTTTCAAACAATAAAACGAAGAAAAAACTTTGATCCCTAAAATCAAAGGATCATTTTTGTAAAATCTACAAAACGATTTTAGATCGGGAACCACCTGTCTGGTTTATTCTTCACAATGGCATATTTTTCAATAAAATTATATATATCTTGAATGACCGACCTCTGACAAGAGGAGGAAATAATTTTTTAGAAAAACTAATTACTCAAGATATTCATTGACACGAAGATGACGAAAATTAACCTCAAATACAGGATATGTGTGTTTTTTATTGGTTAATATACTAGTCAAGATGCAGTAGTAATTCAAATTAATTATGGCATAAGCAGCTTCTTAAACGACATTTCCTATGACACCATTATTCTTTTAACGCGGTCCAGGAAAGTAGTCTTTTTTTCACAACTTCGAGGAAAATATATGAAACTATAGCTGAATACCCGTGCTTTGCTACGGAATACATTTAAACTATGTACAACGGTCAATGTATGCAATTAATGCCAAAAAACATAAAAGAAATACAACGATTAATGTATGCAATTAATAAAAAAGACAAAAAAAATATTTATAAAACATCGTAACGGATATTTTTATAGACAAAATAATGTAGAAGAAGTATTCAAATTGAATATAACGGTCAATGTATGCAATTAATTTGTATGTGTAATATCCATTAAACATACTAATTTGAATTAAATTCTTTAAAAACTTCCATATCGATGACTCTAGTGGTAAAATTTTATCTTTTGCCGTATTTTAATATTTTTTTGTCAATTTATTTCGTTGTTATACACGTGATGAAAAATGAATTTAAAGTATCGCAAAAAGAAAAGAAACCACGTGATGAGCATTTAATACATTAAATTCTAAAAATTCATCTTTAAAAATTTACCAAAAATCAGAAAAAGGAGGTAAAGATTCGCAAAAGATTTCATTCTAAAGGAATTTTTATGACCTTTCTCGTGATTTAAATTTTATAACCCTCCGATTATTATTTTTAATGCAAACATTAAAAAAGTTTCAAAAACAGCTTAAAAATCAGTTTTAAAAAAATCTGAGACGAGTTTTTAAAAAATCTTTCTTAGAATAACCCAACACTATAAAAAGAATCGCCATGCAACATTTCAACCTTTAGGTCCAGCGGTTTAGCATGTGCGTTATCTGTCTGTCAGTCATTCAGTCAGTCAGTCACGGAACTGGATTATATATACAGATAATGGGTAATAAAAATATATTTAGTCGTAATATCACACAAACTGAGCACATTCTGCTAAATTGTTGATTTCAGTTAAGCAGAATATGTTCTTATAGATTGTAATTTATGATAAACATTATATGATTAGTAAAATAAAGTATTATTGATTCTATATACACAAACAAAGGAATAAATATTCTGTACTGAAAATTGGCTGAATTGTCTACAGCGGGGGATGTAAAAAATAGAATGAAATGTAATATGTAAATTTGTACCATACAACTAACCATAGAAAATAAAAATATTTTAAGAAGTATTTGAATATCTATTTGGAGTAAAATAGTGACTGAATATAACATCTGCTATATTCAGCTGTTTAAATAACATCTGCTGCTACGGATGTAGAGAAAAATTATTTTAGTCTACTCGAATAGATTTTTAAAAATATTTCATAAATCCTTTACTTGTTTCAGTGTCGGAGCCAAAAAGGCTAAATATCGCTTGTTGCAAAGGGATTAAAGCGTGAAAAAAATAACAGATATATTTTTGTATAAATTCCAAAAGTATTTGTATTCCTACCCTTTATTTATCTATGAACAGCAATCTTCTTTCTTTCAGGGCTCAAGACAAACAAACAAAAAAATTAAAATTGAGAATTTTTTTATTTTATTTGTTAAAGACGTTTCTGTTTAAAATTTGATAACACTTTGACTACCACACAAAGTGACTTTTAATTTAATTTCTCTTCGCCCTTTTTTTATTGAGGCATGTTAAGAAAAAAATTACAATGCATATCGCTTTTTGGTTGATGGAGAAAGATTTATTGTCCAATATCATAGGGGCTTGAGCTTTAGCCAGGAATTAAATTTTCCATTTTTTATTCTATCGCTCGTAAGAAAAACATTTTTAAAAAATAGATGAGTGAGATAAGTTTCCTCTCATACAAGATTTAAGCGTCAAACAATAGAATTTTGCACAGATTGAAATTCTTTCGAACTTCAGTTATATACAATTATAGATTTTTTTCATTAAAATGTTATTTTAAAACTACTTAATAAAAAGTGATAGCAAATAATAAATTCTTAAGATTAGTGCGCAAAATGCAATTTACGTGGTATTTTAAAATAAGAGTATCTCTCGTGGAAATTTAAATTTCCATTTAAACAGTCAGGAACTTGATTTAAGATGTCGCTGACTCTCTTTAATGGACTACTTAGGTTTATGGAATACCGGCGGACGTTGACGGTATAGTTTAGTTGATGGAATGCCAGATGTTTCAGTTAGAGTGTAGGGCAATTTCTTGAAATAATACTTCTCATTGAGGGGATAGTTTGGTTGCTTGACTACATGTACTGACTTTTCTGGTATTATTAAGTTAGTACAAAACACAATACTTCTTTGTTGGGGTAAACTTGACGGCTGATACCGGCCTACATTGGTGGCATAATTCAGTTGGTAGAATATAGTCTTTACCATAGAAGAAGATTTGCACTTTTTAGGTGTATTTGTTTTGTACACCTCAAAGTCATGATAATAATATTTTTCAAAATTTAATGCTAATATTTAAAAAAACAGTTTCATATCATACAATAACAAACAATTTGAGGCCCGAGGTAGCTTAGTAGTAGTGTGTCGGCGTTCGGCTATGAGGGTTCTCGTATCGAATACAGACAAGCGCCATTAAATACATCCGTGTCTAGGCCTGATAGGGGCACGTTCATTTCGCGTACCGGAAAGTCACTCTATGAGGTCAGAGACGGTGGGAGAGGGTACTGTCCCTTCAAATGTCATCCCGGAGGGTATACTCTGTCAATGGTTCCACCTTGTTAAATTGGACACCGGCCATTATAATAAGGAGCCGCATCCCTCAGCCCGCTAGCCTATACTGACCTGGTATCGAATACTACCGGTAAGGGTGGCATTAGAAACAACAACATTAACCAAACAATTTGTATGAAAAATTTTGGTACATGACAATGTACGAAGCAACTTAGATCAAGACATTATTTATCACAAAAGAATATTCTAGTCTGATTCTCTTTTCCCGATCTCAGAGGGCCCGAATATTTAAGATGACACATAAAAACACAGCTTCTTAAAAATTCAAAATCAAAATAAATGGCTGGCAAGTAGTCTCGAACTAATGAATAGCTCTCAAAAACGACGATCGTCAATCTCTTTGATATAAATAGGGAATACGCAGGAAGTTCTAGCCGCACTCCTGGGACGCTCCAAAGACGAAAATCCGCGTGGGAAGGAATTTTTAATACCACCAGACAACAAACGGGACACATTCGTTAATTAAGCTAACTAATAAAGTTGGAAAAGCGAGAGAAAAGAGGAAAAATAGAGCCATTATATAATAATGAAAAGGAAACTAGAATACTGTAAAGGAATAAGGAATTAAGACATGACTTCCTGTCTCTACTCCGTTTTTGCTAACCATTTAATTTTATTAATTAATACCTTTCCATTGTTCAGTCTCCTAGGTTCTCTTTTCCCGTTATTCTGTTTCATTTCCTGTTTTATTTGTTAACGTCATTAACGGGTGTGTCTTGTGCGTGGGCTTGTGGTCATAATAATTACTCACCCTCGTTTTTTCTTCTTTGGAGCGTCATCTCCCTTCGCCGCCTTCCACGATGGGCAACTATAACTTTCTGCGTTACCCCGTATTTAAATCAAAGAGTTTGACAATCCTCGCATTCGTGAATCGGACAGTGTCACCTTAGGTTCTTCAACCTGATGATGAACTATTCATTAGTAGTTCATCATCAGGTTGAAGCCACCCCTTTATTTCTGTCGTGAATTATAAAACGCTGTGTGTTTCTTGTGGTATGTTTTCCACGAGTTTCCTGCCCGATGTAACTTAAACTGGCACTAGTTGATACCCATCAAAACATGACGGCTAGATAGTAAATAAATGTAGTAATACACAAATTGAACTCAGCACATCATTGCCAAATATTGAAAATCATAAAAATGCGCAGAAACAAATTAATGTGTTTAAGTGGCATAGTGATTACTGAGTATCTAAAGCCAGATTTAAAAATGTCACGGAGCATGCGCACAAAGAAGTTTTTTTATTGTAAATTATATTTAATTAGACAACGTGAAATAAACAATTTCCATCAGGTTTAATCTTATATTTCACGAACATAATTATTATAAAAATAAAAATGGCAGAGAGAGATCTAGAGAGACTCCTCGGAATAAACGTGTTTATCATTAAAACATGTCACTGAGCATGCGCAGAAACAGTGAGTATCTAAAGCCAAATTTAAACATGCCACTGAGCATGCGCAGAAATAAATTTTTAATTGTAAATTATCGCTAATTAATAGAAATAGCGGTTACAAATAACAAATTTGACAAATCTACAGATTTCAATCTTTCGTTTAAGACCAAAATGAAGTCAAAGGAGGCAGTAGTTTTCTCTCACGGACTGCCCAAATAGTCGGCTTAGCAACTAAAATATATAGACGTTTGCAAAGACATTAAACAGTACCATTAATTCCCCCCCCCCCAATATATGACTAGGGTCAAGTTAACGAATTTATCATTCCCACACGACTGTAAAACTATTTCCAAAACAAACTTTCCTGCATTTGAGGATCGAAGAAATGAAGGCACTTAATATTAAAGCTGGTATGTACAAAGATCATTGGATTCGCTCCCCTCAGTGATGACCTATGGAGAAAATGTGTCTACTATTGACAGCTACATAAATGCCGATAATCCAATAAAAATGGTATTTTCAGGTAGCCTGAACTTTTCTGCACCTTGCAACACGATTCATTTTAAAAATTGCGTACGCCAAAGGAATGGATGAGTCTTTAAAACACACCCTACCAGATTTTCCCCCAAAATAATTTAAATTTTAAAATATTATTTGCAATATTTTTTAAACGAAAAATGCCCAAGGTGTCAAATTTCTTTCTCTATTACGGAGCAAAATTTTTAAAGATCTTTACATCCAAGTTGGCAATCCTTGGACACATTTTTCCATAGGTTGACATTGATGTGAGTGACTCCAATAAGGTTAGAACACAGCAGCCTTAACTGGCCGCTGAAATTTCTCCAATTAGCCAGTGAACACTCTAGGAATAGGAGCTCCTAAACATCTGCTGACCAATCATGGAAATTTCTTGTCTGTTAGGAAATGAGTGTTTGGTAAGTTTTGAATCATTTGCATATTAAGTGTCGTACCCTTTGGAATTGCAACAGATTTTTTTAACGATACGTTACTGAAAAATACTGGGAAAATAACTATACTGTAACTCTATATTTCATACAGGGTATTTCAAAAAGAATCACCCGATTTGAAATGAAGTATATTATGAAAAATATTGAACATAGAAACTAAAAATTAATTTTATATTACATGGGTAATCATAAAGTATTTTTACAAGCGAAATTAAAGGGACTCCACATGCCCACCTTTGGATGCACGACATATGTCTAAATCAGACGTGGGGAAAGTGCGGCGTTGAGGCCGCATGCGGCCTCCGTGATCTTCTCTTGCCTTCATAAAAGCTAGCACTTGTATTAATTAATATTTAATTATATAGATTACAACAATTTCGAAATCAATAGAATTAAATAAAGAACGGCATGGATGTATGTACAGTGTCGGCCAAAATAAAGTTGACATTTTGAAATTGTTGCCTAAACTCGCTACAATTGTATATTTATCCAAATGAGCTTCGTTTACCTTGATTGTATGATACTTTAACTACACTGTATATGCAATTTAATGCTTAGAGTTTCTTAGCAATACTACCAGACATGTTATATGATCTCTACACAAATCTATTTTCTTACTATTATTGTTGTGACTGACTCCATGTACGTTAAAACGTATTATTTTTTCTGCAACAAAAAAAAAAATAATAATTAATGATTAATGTTATAACAAGTTTTTATCCTTATGTGAATACAAAAATATTCTATATTGTAACTTTTTATGTCAAATAATAAATAAATGAAGACTTAATTTTTTTGTTATTTTTTTTATAATGCACCAAATTGTTAAAACTATATCTAACTATAATAATTTCATAAAAGTCGCATTTATAGGTTCATCAAGTTATGCGGCCTCCTTTATTACTACCTAATTTACATGTGGCCTCTAATGGTAAATAGGTTCCTCACCTCTGGTCTATACGGTAGGCAAATACGTCCCAAACATTAGTGAGCATGTCTGCATGCACTGCTTCCCCGGCTGTTATGCGTACACAGACAGCCCGTGTTTTAGAACTGTTTATACCATCGCCTAATGCTCTGAGAGGTAGGATCTTCAATCTACCAGGGTTTTGTGGACGAAAATTACGCTAAACAGTTGTTACGGACTCACACTTCGAAAAGAATAGAACACAAGATGATTTCTGTTGTGCAGTCGCCATCTTTACGAACACTGAAGTGGCGGTCGAAGGAAGACCATTAGAGCTACTTGTCGGCAACTGCGTGAAACTCGAGATTTCCCTCTTTATGCCTATACATTATCCGACAAAAATGGATTAAAAGATGAATAGTTATGATATTTTTTAATCGGATGATGCTTTTGAAACACCCTGTATATAACAATATATTTTTATTTTATATTTTATAAGATTAAAACAAAATTCATTTTTAATTTTTTGTCTGGGGGGAGTTATTATCTGAAGGTATATTTTTAGAAAATGGCTCGATAATAGAAAATCGACGATAATAGACTGATAACCTGAAAAGTAACACTCTATAATAAAACGAAATAAATTAATCTATATGCATTCATGAAACCCTTATAATAAGAAATGAATATTTGTTGAACACAAACAATATCCAAAGCTATTATACCATTAGGGGGATCTTTTATGATTACTATAATAAAACACATTATTGTTATAAAGCAATTTCATTATTTGGAGAATCAAGCGAGATATACGATAAAAAAGCAATAAAATTCATTGATAACTTAAGTGGGAAATGACAAAGAGTACAACTATCTCGTAATGTCCATTTAAGATAATGGCACAGGCTTAATTGTTTCCCATTTAAATCTTCTTCTGATTATTGTCATTCCTTTTGTCCGCTTCTGAATCGAGAAAAAAAAATAATCAAAGGAAACATATTTCTTGAATAATTAGATCGACTCTTCATTTAATATCCATCCATTTATTTACGATTTGTGGCTCTTAATCACTTTATTACTTTTAGACGGCATAATCAACAATCGCAAAAAGACGAAAATGTCTCATGCGTCATACCATGTTTGGAGCGTTTAGTTGTGGTGAGTTAGTGCTTCAGACACACGCCAAACGAAATTAACCAGTGTCTATTCGGCGACTGTTGTCCATGCTACTTGTAAGAATAAGAATAAGTCCGAGTAGTAGTTTTCAAATTCGGTGAGAGCGTACTTCGAAAAGTTATCTGTCCCCTACATTTGAAAAAAATATAAAAAAAAATAAAATAAAACTACTTGTTACCCGTCAAAACATTACGGTTGGATAGTAAAAAAAATATTAAGACAGCAATACATTTTAAAAAATTACTATTGAACCCAATAAAAAGAAATGGGGTTACTCAGTGAGAAAATAAAAACTTGGCATATGTACTCAGCAATTTTGTACCTCAGTAAAATGTTGAAAATCGTAATACTGAGAATGGAGAAATACACGTTAAAATTTACTATTGTACACAATAAAAAGAAATATGGCTCTTCAATGACAGTTTATCATAACTAAAATCTGAAGAATAACTTTCCGTAACATACATACAGCTCGAAATAAACAAATTCCATAAGGTTTAATTCTATGTTTCACAATTATAATTAAAAATAAAAATTCCAGAGGGAGAGAGAGCTAGAGAGATTCCTCGGAATAAGCAAATTAACGTGTTTATGCGGCCTCTTGCTTAGTAACCATCTAAAGCCGGACTAAAACATGTCCCTTAGCATGCGCAGAAACAAATTAATGTGTGTATGTAATTACATAGAATAATGTAATTACATAGAAAATTTGCAAATCAAAAACAATTTAAAGTTGGTTTAGGCATATAGTATAAAACTGATTTTTACTTTATTAGTTTACAACAACTAAGTAAGTACCCTTATAAAGTGTTAGGGACGTGTATGTAAAATTGGTAGTTTTATTATTGTACAATGAACATAATACAATGTGCGCAGAAAATCTTTGGGGCAACTTTTGAGTCACAAAAAAGTTTTTGAATGAGCGTGTTCACACAGTCCATTGAATTGTATGATACAAGGTGCGCCCATAAAGTAACCATACAAATTTTTATAAATAAGAAAAATATTACTCACTTTCAAATAAATTTAACTCCTTCAAAATTATCACCAAAGGAGTCTATACAATTTTTCCAACGTTTCTCCAAGTCATCGAAGCACTGTTTATAGGCCTTGGAACTAACCGTTCGCAAAATACGCGTAACATTTAATTTAATGTCCGAGACGTTTTCAAATCTCTCTCTTTCCTTTCATGGTCATCTTCAGATTCGGAAAAGGAAAAAAAATCATCTGGTGATAAGTCGGGAGAACATGGTGGGTGATTTATCACTGTAATTGAATGCCTAGATAGATATTGTTGTACAGAAATTGCTGTACGGGGCCTATCATTATCGTGTAAAAGAAAACATTGCCGAGAATCAAACAGTCCCTTCCTAACTCGCCTTATCCCGTTTCTTAATCGAAAAAGCACCTCCTTGTAAAAATACTGATTAATTGCTTGATTTTCAGGAACAAATTCGTGGTGAATAAGTCCTTTGTAACCAAAAAATGCAATCAGCATCACCTTACTCTTTGATTTTAAGAACGAATTTTGTCCATATTTTCCTCATACTTTGAAGTTTAAGGGCGTCCTGTCTTTGGTTCATCTTCAATGCTTTCCCGCCCACATTTAGAGCGGTTGCACCACTCATACACTCGTGTTCTTGATAACGATGCATCACTATATACCGTTCGAAGCCTCTCTAAATTTTCGGTAGCAAATTTATCTAATTTGTAACAAAATTTAATGTTATTACGTTATTCCATTCCGAAGCAAATTTTTTTGTACAATGCCTTCTCAGTAAATGAAAATTACTACGGCGTTTCGATATGCAAACGACTAAATAACCAGTTTAAACTGGTTTTAACAAAAGTTGAGATGTCACTTTTTCTAGCCAGGTGATTATTGTTTCACCTTTTTTATTTTATTGTTTGATCTTTTAATTTGTCCGGTTACTTTATGAGCGCACCTTGTATATTGTGATTTACTGTTACTATGATAAATACAGTAGCTAACTCTACAAGAGCGATTTTGTCACTTTCAGAGGAAACTTTAGTAGTGAAAAACTTTGACATATTGCTGCTAGATGAAACAGATATTTTGCTTTTCTTGTGCTCGGCACCCTCAGCATGTTGAGTTACATCACCGACCTCCATGGACAACTGAAAAATCCTTGTTTAGTGATGGAAATGATGAATTAAATGTTAAAGAATTTGATGAAAGTGATGATGACGAAGAAGATGTTTTAGAAACATGTGAAGTTGATTCTGATAACAGTGAAAGTGATTATAATGACTCAGAATTCGATGATGATGCTAATAATGATGACTTTTATGTAGGAAAAGACAATACTACTAAATAGGAAAAATGTATCGGAAGAAAAAATGTCAAAGGTAGATCGCAGAATATTATCACAAAATTACCTGCAGTAATCGGAAGTGCGAAAGATATAAAATCTGTATACGGCTCTTGGAACTGTTTTTCTTTCTGACGAAATATTGGAAATAATTGTGAAATGCACTAAAGAAAGCATTTCTGCGGTTTCTAATCTATGTAGTAGAGAAAGAGATGCAAGACTAACAGATAATATTGAATAAAAGCCTTTATCGGTTTACTTCTATTACCTGGTGTTTTGTGAAAAAAATAAATTTAAAAATTTTTTTTTGTAAAAGCCTGGACCTAAAAAGGATAAAAATAAAAGATTTAAAGTAATACAAATTAACAGAAAATACATAAACCAGACATGTATCTGACAGATACACCTCGCCCGGTGACGTAAGTTTAGAGACGCGCCCGACGGAGTGATAAATAAGAATGGTGCGTGTGGAAAATATGAAACCGATTTCAAAACTCCTTTGGACATAAAACTGGAGGTGAAGCATAACACAAAACATGGGAACGTGAGATATGTATACGTCAAAATAACTTTGTAGACAATATTAAAAGTTAATTGTGATACAAACTCGAGGAAGATTGGATATTTACATTACAAAGCCTCTTTCTACACATTACTTGGCCGTGCGGTATAAGCGAATCCAAGGAAAGAACTCTAGGGCAAAAAGTTCAAAATTTATTCACTGAAGGATAATAAAAGCAGACGATTTTAAAATTTAAAAGTTCAGTGAGCGAGAATGGGGAAAAAATCTAGCGCGCACCCCATGTAGCGGAAAAAATTCTTTATAATGTTTATACTTTGATTTATAAACAAACAATAAAATGTGCTATTCTAAATTGGCAATTCGTCCGAAGTGGAGATCGTAATCTTTAAAATGGTACCTCATTGATCGATTTTGGATAAGTATGAAGGGAGATAAAGCGATCGTGAGAAAAAATGACCTTCTAGAAATGGTATACACTCAGGAACCAAAACATTATGACCACCCCTACATTTTGCAATGAATTCGCCTGGATGACTTGGAAGGCACGTGATCAGGTGGAAGTGGTATTTAACTGCTGCTGGAGAGTCTGAAGAATCATTCTTTCACTTACTTCTGTGTGTGATGGGAAAGGCTGCGGATCTAAGCGACTTTGATAGAGGGCAGATTGTAATGGCTCGAAGGCTCGAAACAAGTATTTCCGAAACTGCACGACTCGTGGGTTGTTCGCGACCTACAGTTGTTAGTACTTATGCAAAGTGGATGAATGACGGTGAAACCAGCAGTAGACGACATGGTGTTGGACATTCACACGCTATCAAAGAAAAAGGTCGTCGGAGACTGTATCGCATGGTGAAGCAAAACCGGAGCCAGACAGTGGCTCAGCTCACAGCCCAATGCAATGCAGGACGAAGTAGAATAGTATCGCAGCACACTGCTCAGCGGACACTGTTGGATATGGGGCTACGCAGCTAACGTCCCACTAGTGTGCCTTTGTTGACCAAGCGTCATCGCCAACTGCGCCTGCGCTGGGCCCGTGAACATCGCGACTGGTCCATGGATCAGTGGGAGAGAGTTGCCTGGTCAGATGAATCACGGTTTGTCATTCATCACGCCGATGGCCGTGTCAGGATACGCCGTCTTCCAGGCGAACTGTTGCTCCCTCAATGTACAGTAGGTCATACACAGGCCGGTGGTGGCGGTATTATGTTTTGGGGGACGTTCTGTTGGGCGTCTCTGGGACCCGTGGTTGTGGTAGAGCAGACCATGAATGCTACAGGGTATCTGAACATCATTGCGGACCAGTTGCACCTTTACATGGCCTCTGTTTTTCCAGCTGAGAATGGAATGTTCCAACAGGACAACGCCCCGTGTCACAAGGCTAAAATTGTGTTGGAGTGGTTCGAGGAACATGATGCTGAATTCCAGTTAATGTCCTGGTTGCCTAACTCGCCGGATCTCAATCCGATAGAACACATTTGGGATGTCATGGGACGGCAGCTCAGAGTTCAAAGACCACCAATTCGCAATATCTCGAATTTGCGTGACCGTTGCTTAAACATCTGGTACAATCTGTCTCCGGCCATCTACCAAGGACTTGTGGCATCCATACCAAGGCGGGTTGAAGCTGTGTTGCGCGCCAAAGGTGGGCCAACTCGTTATTGACAGGTGGTCATAATGTTTTGGCTCTTGAGTGTATATTGGTTGTTAAGACTAAAGACTAATAATGTAGTTTTAACTGTATCCACATTACATTATTTAGCAAAGCCTATTTCTCTGATAAAAAATATTTGTTGATTGGTTGGTTGGTTGATTTGAGTTTATAGGCGTAAGGTCCAGAGAGGACAAGCTGAGCCAAACGCAAGACAAGAATAGAAAAAAAATATTAAGAATAGATTTATTCAAACTTTACAAATGTGTAAAGGAGATAAAGACAAGGAAAGATGAAGGTGAGAACAACAAAGGTACATGATTGTGGCCAAAAAAGATACGTGAAGGTGAAAAAAACTGGATCATTGCGTTGATTGAAAAAGTGATACATGAAGGGACGAAACCAGACGTAAAATTCATATATACAATGATAGATAAAATGTGATAATCACATTGGTGATATAGGTGAAAAAATATAAAGGTGATATAACAAAGAGATATACAAGGTCATCGAAAAAGGTTGGACACATTTCGAAAGATCGTAATTCTGAAACAAATTGAGCAAATGCAATAATATTCTTTTTAAACAACTTGGTAAGTATCCAAGATTTCTAAATGTAACTGGTATGCAACCATTAAGTTGAACATTGCGCAGAAGCGATGCTAGGTGGAAGAGGTCTTCGTTCGGATTTCCGTCAGTGCAATGGTGAACGTTCAGGTGAAAGTTCAATGTGTGTTGTGGTTAGCGGAGTACAAATCTGTTAAAACAGTTCAGCGAAATTACCGTCGTGTTTATCATAAACAACTACCGCTCGAGCATTCTCCTGAAAGGTCGCCATTGGCCTGACGGAAGTCAGCGAAGACCTCTTCCACCTCGCATCGCTTCTGCGCAACATTCAACGTCACGATTGCTTACCAGTTACATTTAGAAATCTTGGACACTTGTCAAGTTGTTTGGAAAGAATATAATTGCGTTTGCTCAATATGTTTCAGAATTACGAGATTTCGAAATGTGTCCAACGTTTTTCGATGACCCTGTATATATAAAAGGAAGCAGAATATCATCAAATTATTTTGGTTCAATCCATTTATGCGTGCAAATACTTAGTAACAAATTTTAAAATTATCTAACTCAACTCATTTTAGCTCTGGGACAATAAGCTACTTAACTTTTGACATCTTAATCCCTTTATTCTCTTTATACCTAATGATCACCCTCTTCTCATTTGGAAAAGGGAAAAATGCGATTAACGCCCAGAAATACACCAGTTGTATCACTCGGTTGCGTATACCAACACTGAATTTTTAATGCTTTCCTTGTTTCGAACCGGAGATTTATATAATATTAAAATAAATTCCTTAATTTGGCACCTACGCGAAGCCGCATTCTGCGATTGTTAATATTAATTACGGCAGACACATCTTTGGCTTGTTTAAAGTCAAATGATTTGATGTCGCACAAAAGCCTATTGGGAAATTCCTTTCTTATCGGGGAATACGATTCCTAATATGCATAATCCCTCCATACATTTGGTTTCTAATTGTCATTAATCCCCTATGCTTGGAAGGAATATTAAAATCATAAATTACTTAATCCTTTATAAATAGTTTTAAATTAATTTGAATTAATGTATATATCTGCCTACGTTAAAATGGCTGTTCTGTTGCAAAATTTCGAACTATTTTTTATTGCTCTATTTCAAAGGCCAATCTTATAAGATTTTGTAAAAACAGGCCTTTCCAAACTAAGAAAATATAAGAAAGGGAACCATTTAATGATATTTAGTATTTCTTAATATCGAAAGAAGAATATATATATATATATATATATATATATATATATATATATATATATATATATATATTCAGTGGCGCACCCACTGAAGGGTTAAACTAAGGGCTCTGTAAGCTGAAAGGTTATAATGAGGATCCAGTCAGTGCATTTGAAGTAGGAACTGTGTAAAAAGAAAGGAACAATTAGAGTCTAGATCAGTAAATTTAACGGAGAAGAGTTATATGCATATGGGAATAATGGAGTGCCGTGCAGTGAATTTGATGTAGAACTGTGTAAAGAGAGAGGATCAACTAGAGTTTAACTTCCTGATCTGGAAGTTGTCCATTACAACTCTCTTACCATGTAATAAAGGAACATTTTATTTATCATGAAGGAAGATCCTCCCCCCCCCCCAAAGAAAAACCTCCTTCTGTAAATATACTATATCTTTGATTCATAATTACAACTTTTCTAAAGAATTTATATTATGAGAACCGTTATAACTATTTTTTACGTTACCTGCTCTTCTGGAATTTTCATAAAGTCCGGCTTTTCATTAAATACTTATAATGAGCTCAAAATTTAATTGAAAATTTCCTACTATATCTTTCTTACTACAAATGTATTCAACACTTAAAAAACATAATAATATTGATAATGAAGGAACTTGGTTATTTTTCTACCTTTTTACGAAGGCTAAACAAAATAAAAACATTATTTAAAATTTTATTAAAATATTTATCCACATGAACATCTAAAAGTATCAGTACATATATGAAAAGCTGATTTTAAAAGAAAAAAACCGTTTGCAAAACTTAATTATAGTAGTAAATTTACTCAGTATGTTCTGGAGTATTTCCCCAAGCTCATTTATAGAACTTACATTCTAACTTTATTAATAAACGCACGTTGTGACTTTTTTTCTTTCTTTAAGTTAAACAATTTACATTAAATCCAAAATTCCCAACAAGACTTTAAAATAAATATCATTTTTAATTTGCTTACCCCGCATAAAAGGTTTCTCCATGTTACAAAGGCACAAGAAGTATTTGTAAAGGGTTTTATGCTCTTTTAATATCCAAACATGAAGTTTGGAGTTTTAGGCAAATATAATACGTATATTCACAGCCCGTTCTGGCAAAAGTTGAAAGTTTTTCACGTGCGAAAGGACTAGAAAAGAGGAAGATTGTTTTCAATACGTTGGTTGCATTATGCGAAATCTTACTTCTCTCGAAAACGGAAAGAACTGTGGAATAATAGTTCGATACTCGGAATGGAAATAAGAATTTTAGGTTGCTTCTTTTTTTAGCGTGCATACTTTCGGGACAGAGTTTTAAGATACCAGATCTGTCGCAAAAATACGATAAAGCCGCTTATGTTATGTTGGGTCACAGCTACATTTCAGGGAAAAAAAGGAGGAAATATTTCTTGACAAAAGTACTAGTGATAAGAACGTAACAAACTCTTATTTGGCTTCCTTTAAAAGTCTAGCGATGCCTTTAAGGTATTTCCTGCACCATAGCATTGTTAGCAAAGAGTGCAGTGAAACTTTATGGAAAAGTAATCATTCAGAATAACACTGAGTTTAAAAAAAAAATGGTTTATTGAGCCATATTTGTGTCTGATAATATGCAGTAAAGTGTTGTAAGGAGATAACTGATGCTTTATCTTAACTAACTGATAGAAACGAATGCCAAATTATAAGTTTCTAATTTCTATTTAAAAATTGCATGATAAATTAAGTTTGATATCTAATTATTGATTTTGAAACGACAAGCTTAAATGCATGGCATGCAACAAAAACGTCAGTTATGCAAACTTAGAGGTAGGTTCCCTTCTTGTTCTAAATTTTTGACGCAGAAAAACAGGTTAATGACTGCTGAGTACTATAGATATAAATGACAATTCAAAACTACGTCTTCCAAATTGGTAGTTTCCAATACCGTTTACACATAAACAAACTATTTGTATTTTGCAGCACAATACTCTAAAAGATGTTATTTCTTTCCTATATGCAGGGTGACTGCTTACGTTCGGAACCAATTTTTTTTTAAAATAATTTTTTAAAGGATTATTTGGTCTTTTATGGTAAAATAACACTTAAACGTTAAAAAGCAACAAAAAATTAGCTGTAAATACCATACTTTTTCATAAATTGATCAATTTGAAGTAAGTTTTAATGAAATTTAGTTAAAACGCCTATCACTCTGCGAAAAATTATAATGCTACTATTTTAATTTCCTTCTCACACATGACACGTATGACAGTTATCTTTAAAATTACCTACAATCTAAGAGAAGTTTTAAAATACAAAAGTAATACATGCAATTTTATGTTCCAAGATGAAAATTTTCCCCGATTCGTCATTCCTTTCCTTATAAAAACAGCCCCAAATAAAAAACTATTTGTCATACATCAATTATTGTATGTCATTTCATCAACAATAGCATCTAAAATATTTCCTGAAACTTTTATCAAATTATGTACATTATTATGTGAGATATCATGATAACGGTAGAGATTTGTACTAAAAAACATAATTATGAGAAAATCGCATTTAAAGTTCTTTGTCCCTTCAATTTTGTAGCAGACGATGTTTTTTTTAAATAGCTATAACTTTGCTTCTAATTGATGTACAATGTAAATCAAAACGGTTCTGAAAAGAGAAAAGATTGAATTACATGATTCTTGCAAAAAATGAAATTTACCAAAAGATTCAAAAAATGACATTTTCAACGTAGGCAGTCACCTTAATTGACTGTAATTTGCTAGTCATCAGTAAAATTTTAAAATAGCAATAATTTCTGTTTTTGGGATTTTTGTTGTCCACACCATATTTGTCGACTATTCCATGCCGACGGTAAAAAAAAAAATGAGTATAATTGCAATAACCACCTTAGAACTTAAACAACCTTAAAACCGCAAAACTTAAAACTATTTGCTGTTCAACTTGGATGTGTAATTAAGAATGGGTGAACATAAATTTCGAAAACTAACACGCTATACAAAAATACACTTTTTTTCGTTTCTTACGCACAATTAAAGACGTTAAAGTTTAATTACAATTTGTTATTCTACACCACAATCAACCTGCGAAGAAATTCCTACACGTGGTACTCAGCATTTCTGTTAAACCAGTTCCTGTTTTACGCGCTGGCATAAACGGCCTCGAAGAATTTCTTTAACGAGTAGCTGCTTGAAAAATCAAGCTTTATCTTCAACGGTTTGACGTTAGATAGAAAATACTCGCTCTAACTCTTCGACAACTTAATTTCTCTTACAAGTAGATTGTTCCATGTTATCACCGTCTTTTCGATTTATACCTGCATTCAGTTCTCCTTTACTGCGTTTGGAGTGATTCCTACGGAAGAATTTGAGAAGAGAGGAAAAGTTTTGGGCACAAGTGTATGTTATTTTATCAATATTCTTTTGCTACTTGACTAATTTACTTTCGTTCAAGGATATACTTTTATGTGAGAGTTCATAATTCTATGATGATATAAGTAGTAGTTAAATTTGGTTTCATTTTCATCCTTTTACATTTTATTAGATTAAGTTAATAGAGGCAAATTTATATTTAATTTTCTTTGTGACCAAGATTTTAAATTGAATGATAGGACTTTGTTAAGAAAAGAACCAACTGAATTCAATCAAAAGGGTACTACTAGATAATTGAATAATGATGAAATAGAATAACCTCTTACGGGATTCATTATGGTTTAGCATTTTGGAACTCTATTCGCGAATTTTCGAAACCAGTGCGGTATTCTTGAACGAATTGCACATGTTACAGGCAAAGACGGAAAATTTAGTATTCAGAGAAGGTTACCATTTTAAAAGGGAAATAAAGCAAACGTGAAAAAATACAAAAGGAGAAAGAAAATCGATATACGAAATGGAAAAGATATATAAAAATAATTAATAGGAAAAAATGAACATATAATAGCTTTACAAGCTATATTAATTTAGGGTGTTGTCATTGCCAAAATTGTCCCTGTTACAAATTTTAAAGAACTTTCCAACCAATCGGTTGAAGAAATTGAAATTGATATGTGGAGCAATTCGATTTCTGAACTTCATTACGTTACACGATACACAATAAATTTAGTTAAGGATATCGTACTGCCCTTTGGAATCGTTTTCAAATTGAAAACTCTTTATTATTTGCAATTTTTTTTTTCTTTTGTCATATTTTGAAGGGCATTTTCTCTTTTTCTAATGGGTATTTTTTTGTTTATTATTACTCTTCGTTTTTCTTTCTGTTTCTTCGTATGCAATTCCTACCCTTCCCAGTTTTCTGTTGTGAATGACACCTAATCCCGATAACGAGTTTGCCAACATAGCACTGTGAAATTTCGTTGGAGAACTTTAAACTGGCTATATAAATTCGCAAATAAGGTTCCTTATTGATAATTTAGCATGAATCCTTTAAACTTTTATTTCGCTATTCAACCAACTGTAATGGATTATATGAAAATCGGCTTTTATGTTGTTTAAGCAAAGTGAAGAACAAAGAATCTCTGCTATAAGTTCGATTTATACAAGTGTTTAGCAATTGATCTCATTTTAGAACTCTCCCAAAGTCTCTAAAAGCTCTTCAATACATCATATCATTGTCGTCCTTATTTCAGATTTTTTGTGAGTATGGAAAAAACGTAATAATGATCCAGTTTAAATCAATGGGAATTTAAAATATTAGAATTTGATTTTCGTTGTAATGATATTTATATAGTATCTGAAACACGTGTGCCGTAAAAGAGTTTTATCGATTTCTGGCATTCGATTCCCATTAGATTAAAATCGATATTTAATTAAGAATATCTATAATGACATAAAGTATCGAATACGTATCAGAAATTGCATTAGTGTTTTAGCTTATTAAATTTGGATGCAGGATTAGCACGACATAAATTTCCCACGTTTACTGTTTGGAAAAAGTGACACTTAATACTTGTTAAATACATTAATAGGTTCATCAGTTTTCAGCATCATTTATTTTAGCAGCTACTTATTACATGTATCTATTCATGAAACCCTATGATTTAAAATAGCAACCAGAAAAATGAATGAAATGTTCGGACACGTGACAGTAACACACGTAAAGAGATGTTCGTAATTCTCATAAGGGTTAGGTCGACTTTTGGACTTGATTGTATATAATGCCCTCTTAGGAAAACTTTCGACCCAATTTTGAATTACATAAAATTAAATTTTTCTCGATTCCTCGTACAAAGTCGATGCGAGTTGAGTTGCTTAATTCGGTCTTGTTGGTATGAACCTCGGTCATATTTTCAATGAGTTCCACAAGAGATCGACAGCGTCGATAGTGGGCCATAGAAGTCGTTTCGCCCCTAAGTCTCTGTACCACTTCTTAGCAGCTGCACTTGTGTGGCGAGGGGCATTGTAACACTGGTAGAGACAAGCGTGAGGTCTATAGTACTGCCACAATGTAGGAAAGGTGGGATTGTCTAGAATGGCAATGTACCGAACCCCTGTTATGGCAGTAAGAGCAACAGGCAGTGGTGCAAGATCGAATCAGCATAAAACAGCCCAGAACAAAGCTCCACCACCGTCGAACTTTTCGGCACTGATTCCACAACAGATTCTAATTCCTCAAAACTCCAGAACTAGTGGGCTCTTCTTTGTTTTTGAAAGTGGAAGGTTGTTGTGGTTGGACAAATTTTAAAATGGATCCTGAGATCAACTCTGTTCTTTTTTCTTCAGTATTTTTTTCAATTTCCTCTTTTGAGACCCACTAGGCTGTTTATGCTTCATGACAGCCTTTCTGAAAATAAAAAGTACACTATAGTATCGCTTTTAGTATATTAAATATCTATAGGCCAAACATTTAGAAGGTGTCCTACTAGGAATACCTGAGCGAGACAGAGACAGAAGATGATATAGTGGACGGAAGTGCGTAGCATGATTCCCCCCTCTACCTTGCCGATCCTCTCAAACCTACATTAATCCCTCGTCTTACGCGGTTTTTCTGACCCGCGGTCGACCTATCTATACCATCCCACATTTACACGAGCCAATGTCTCACTTATCCACGTCGCGAAACAGGAAAAAGAGGATTGGATTCGCAGGCCGATGAGATTGATGACCTTTCATTTTATGTATATGCACAACTAACTGGATGTCAAACGAAAGCTCAATTTGTTGTTTTTTGTAATTGTTTTCAATAAAATTATCATTCAATTTAAAAAAATGGTTCCTGTCGTTGGGCTTCTACCTAGTAAGTGGGGTCCGAGACCCAGGCCCCACGTACTAAGGAGGATGAGTAGCGACATGCATAGATGTCCGAACAATTATTACCCGGTAGTATATATATATATATATATATATATATATATATATATATATATATATATATATATATATATATATATATGTGTGTGTGTGTGTCAGAACTTAGCTGGGAAAAGAATGATTAATTCAAATTTAAAGGGGGCTTGGGAATTAAATTATATTCGTGGCGTAATTCGCCTCTAATTTTCATATTTCAAGACGCATGAGTTGGGAAAGGGGAATTCCCCTTTTAATTATATAATCTTGGCGCGTCTGTGGTTTAAGCGTTCGAAGAGGAAGTATTATATAATTCTCCTTGGAAATATGTCTAGTTTGGGCTCTGTGCATGTGCAGAGAGAGTTGGCGCGCGGAATTGGCCGTGAGATTTGGCAGAGCGCGGGAGTAATGCGTTGAGGACGGACTTGTGTGTTCGTCGCGTCTCTAATTCCGAAATGGCGAGCTCTCAGAGATACGATGTTTTGGAGCAATGGCTGCTGGAAGAAGAAATAAACATGATTAAACCGGATTAATGTGATTTTCTTGAGTTAGTTTACCTTCTTTGACGCAACCGGAAAACCACCGACTGCAACATCATTTAATATAGCGGGCGTAGTCTTACGCTCTACAAGAGCCGGCAGGTCGAAATCTTCAGGGAAAAAATAAAAATCAACGCACTAAGGATAGCACACAGGTGCGAAGACTAATTACGACCTTATAAAAAAATTCGATTACGTTCGAGAAAAATTACTATGGCAGAAGAAACAAGTGAAACGGACCTTCGGAAAAAATGGAACTTGATGACAGTCTCGTGCAACAAATTGGAACTCCTGAAAGGACTATACCCACTGCAAATGCATATAAAGCAGAAGAAAATACAACAAAAATAAATACTGAATGATCACAGAAGGACAGCGGATGGACCAAAAAAGATATAGCAATAAAAATAACTGATGTGCAATTAAATATTCCAATATTCGACAGTAAAAAGAAAAACAATATTCTTCATTGGTTGACCATGTTTGATGAAAAATGTCAAGCGCTAAACTTAGACGCAGAGTGGAAGAAAGAGAACTTAATTAATTTTGTGAACGATGAGGTGCAGGACTTAATAATTTCCACAGAGTTATATAAAGAAAACTATGATGACATAAGAAAGAATTTAATTACAATATTTTCAAGAAGTCGTGAACAGCTCATAACAGATTTCAGAAACTTCAAATTACAAGATGATGGTGATATATATGAATATTACAAGAAAAAAAATTGAAATAGGACGATCTCTCGGAAAAAATGATGAAGAATTAATTGAAATACTGACGATCGACTCGCCGCACCGCATCAGAACATTACTAACTCTGCAAAATATAAAAAAAACCATATGACTGGCTGGAAAAGGCCAAAAAGATTCACCTGCCAGACACCAGTTCCAGACAACAAAATTTTACGGAAGGAAGAAATAGTTACACCGAGAGGGGTCATCAGAGCTCCGGCGACAACGAATCAATGCGCCGCTGGACTGACACGGATAACAGAACCAGATGGAATAAATATGAACAACCCAGATATCAAAAACGAGACAACAATTATAATAGATCACCTCAAAATTATGTGGAACAGAGACGCTTTGATAACCAGAGGTATCAAAACGGAGGGACTGTCAACAGAGGATACCAAAATACGTACTACGCCAACAGAGAAAACAAATGACTCGTGGTTCCTGCTCGGGTGAGTGATAAATATTTTCAATGCCTATAAAATACAGGCTCTACAGTTTCCCTACTGTCAGAATCATTATTTAAATTAATTAAGGACTTTAAAAAATTTAACTTAGATAATATTGTTTTAAATCAAACTGATGGTGAAGTAACTGTTACAAATTTAATAAAAACTACTGTTTCAATTGGTTAAATAACTAGAGAAATTGAAATTTTAGTCATAAAAAGTAATTTGCCATATGTGTTACTAAGTTTAGAACATGAGATTATTTCATCTAGAAATAAATTTAAGATATTTAAAAGTATTCCAATTTAGTAAAGAAATAATACTGTGTAATGATAATAATTTTGTTAATCCATATGCATTGAATGTTCAAAGAGAAAAATTTGAAAATTATTATGATAACATGTATAATGGTAAAAGGTATTATAAAAATAATAATATGTGCAATTTTAAAAGGGTAAACAAAAATGTATATGAAAACAGGAAACATTTTAATCATTGGACTGTGAATAGTAATAGAAAGTATTATAAAGGTAGAAATTTTGTTAACAAAAACTATTTCAGAAAAGCTCACTCTCTTGAGCATTACAAAGGGACTGTTTATAAAAATTATGTGAATAGTAATGTGAATAATGTTTTTCCAGATGACTATGAAACCCTGAATTTTGACAATAACCAAAGAATGAGACACTCAAATGTAAAAAATGAGAATTTAGATAATATAAGTACTGATTGTAATATTCAAAATTTTCAAGAGACATCAGGTATCACCGATGGTACATTGAATACTCTGTTTAAAGAGCCCGGTGATGCTTTGGACTTTGTGACACTAGAGCAAATACCCGAGGACTGGCCCCGATTAGAAAACATTTTAGAAACTTTCAAACATATCTTTTCAAAAAATAAACATGATGTTGGCAAAATAAAGTTAGAACCCCAAAAGATTCATTTAACTTCAGAGCTCCCAATTGCACAAAGGTCATATCGTACATCCCAAACTGAAAATGCTGAAATAAAAAGACAGATAGACGAATTGTTAAAAGCAGGTTTTATTAAGCCCTCACATTCTTCATTTAGCGCCCCAGTAACTTTAGTAAATAAGAAAGGACAAGGAAAAACCAGGCTATGCATAGACAATAGAAAATTAAATGTTATTACAGAAACTGATTCTGAACCCATACCAAGAATTGATGACTTATTAGATCAACTAGCCCATGCCAATTTTTTTTCAACATTAGATTTAACTTCAGGATATTGACATATAGAAATACACGAACGTGACACTGAAAATTTGGCATTCACGACAAATTTTGGACTTTATGTAATGAAAACACTACCATTTGGATGGAAAAATGCACCAAGTGTCTTCCAGAGGGCAATTAGACAAATTCGAAATAAATACCAAATCGACTATGCCTTGAACTATTTTAATGACATAAAAATATTTTCCCAAACCTTTGATGAACATATGAAACATTTAGAAGAAATTTTTAAAATTTGTCAAAAGAAAATATCAAATTAAATCAATCAAAATGCCAGTTTGCTAAGAAAGAAAGAAAATTTTTAGGATATGAAATTTCACACGGAAAATATTCACCCTATAATGGAAACATTGAAACCATATAAAAATTACTACCCCCAAAAATGTTAAAGAATTGCAAAGATTTTTAGGATCCATAAATATTTATCAAAAATTTATACAAGATTATGCTAAATTGAGACTTCCGTTAAACAAATTACTTAAAGAGGATGTGAAATGGGATTGGTCCCAGGATTGTCAAAATTCATATCAAAGATTAAAAGATGAGCTTATTTCAAAACCAATTTTAACTCTAAACCCAAATTTTCCTTGTCATCTTTATGTCGACGCAAGTCAAGAAGCAGTTGCTGCTGTCTTAAAGCAAAAACACCCTGATGGTTAACGTCACCCAATAGCATTTAATTCCAGACAATTGAAAAAACACGAAAGAAATTATGCTATAACTGAGCTGGAGTGTTTGGTGATTATTGATTCAATTGATAAATACCATTGTTACTTACAGGGGAAGAAATTCACAATTCATTCGGATCATTCAGCCTTGCAATGGCTCAAAAATGTTAAAAATTTAACTGGACGACTGTTTAGATGGTCTTTAAAACTCTCCATGTATGATTATGAAATAGTACAAATAAAAGGTAAATATAATTATGAAGGTGATATGCTATCAAGAAATCCTATAAGCCACTTTGTATTCCAATATTGTTATTTTCTAAGCACAGATGAAATTATTCAGGGGCAATTAAATGATAATGTAAATAATGTAAAGTACAAGAAATAGAATGGGGTTTTAACAGTGAAAAAGAAAGATCTAGTCAAAATTGTAGTTCCGCCATCATTAAGACTAAAATTAATAACCGCTGCACATGAAAATTTTGACCACCCAGGTGTGAAAAAAATGTTACAGTTAATTTCCCCTATTTACTATTGGCAAGATATAATAATAGATATTGCAAATTTTGTTCGTTGTTGTGATACATGTCAGAAAAACAAGAAATCGACTCAGAGAAAATTCTGGCTGACGGAGCAGGTGCCAGTTTCCCATGAACCATTTGACCTAATTTCAGTCGATACAATTGGAGGTTTTAACTATTATAACTCGAAAAAAAATATCTTCATCTGGTGATTGATCATGGGACAAGATATATTCGGACTTTCTCTTCTAAAAGTGTGACAAGTGAGACATATACAAACTGTTTAAAGCAAATTTTCAAAATTAAAGTTCCCAAATAAATATTAAGTGACAGAAATGCTGCATTTACTTCCTCAAGGTTTAAAAAATTCCTAAAACACCACAATACGAAAGAATTACTCACGTCAGCCCATAGGCCTCAGTGTAACGGTAAAAATGAAAGATGTAATCAAACAATTGTGTCAAAATTAAGGTGTAAAGTAAATACTTCTTCGAAAAAATTCCATGGACCAAAATTTTAGAGCAAGTAACTTCTGAATATAATTACGAACCCCATATTGTGACTGGATTCCCCCCGAATTACCTGTTATTTGGAAATTTACCATATGAGTCCCCATTGCCTAAAACAACTTCATTAAATTATCCGCCAGTTGAAGAAGCAAGAAAGATTACAGTACAATGAACCATTCAGCACCATAACATTAATAAACAGAGATATGATAGACATTTTGTATCAAACTTCCAAATTGGTGACTTAGTAATGTACGAAGAATTCCAATACCCAAATTCAAGAAAACTAGATCCACCTTATTCAGACCCTTATAAAATTTAAAGCCAACTTTCTAATGTTAATTTTTAAATTGATAAACCAAACCAATACACTGGGAAAAGACTGAAATTGTGCACTCAACCAGATTAAGGCCTTTTCATACCCATAATGTGTTTAAATTAAAATAATTTTGTTTCATGAAAAATTTTCTTGGGGAGGGGGGGGGGGAATTAAGAGAAGATTTTGGTACGAGTTACAAGTAAAAAATTGAAATTATAAAATTATGAATGTTAATGAGTAAATAAAATAATAAAATTGGAATTGATGACATTGTCAAATTAAACTAGAATATGATTTGTATTGAATTTATTGGTTTGTAACAATTGTGTGTTTTGAATTGAATATTAGTAACTAATGAAAGAACTTTGGCTAAATCTAATTTTTGGATTATTTTGAAATGTTTTGTTATCATTTTTGCAATGTTTTGTTTGTATTAACGTGCTGAACTGTGTTTAAATTTTCCCGAATATGACCAAACTTCCTATCTCAGAGATCCATTTCTTAATTGATTTTACATGTTGGGTGCCTAACACCCTTTTGACTCGACTTAGGTGGTTAAACTTTGTGTGTTGTCTTGAAAAAAAAACTATCCTTATTTAAACTTTCTTTTAGAGAACTATTGTATGTGATTTCATGATCTTCCGAGCCAAAAACCGAATGTCACACCCCTACTTCTTTAATCTTTCAGTAAATTTCCTCTCTCTTGAATGCTCTGTCCTATCACCCATCTCTAACCGCGTGTTGGAAGTCATCCCAACCTCATTGTATCCTTCAAAATAAATTGTACTTCACATACTCAGTCACAATGTACTGAAAACATTACTTAAACGAAATAACTAAAGACAGGCCATGGAATGACCTCTCCTTTTGCCCTCCCAATTCTTACTTAATACTTCCTCAGCCATGACAAGCTCCCATATTTCCTGTTTCTGCATTTTAGTTCTTGACAAGGTGTTGTTTTTGGCAGTCATGTCCTGTGGGAGAATTACGGTTGGTCCACTGTGCGGCCACAAACACTATACGCAAACAACTACACACCCCTTCACTCCTTAGTAGTAAAGTTATTAAGAATTTGAACCTAGGGCACTGTGAGGAACACGCATTCCAACACACGAACACTCTCCACATATTTTTTCAAGCCATTGTTGTGATTAAGACTGTGGGAAAATTCTGAACCAGCTCTCGTCTGTCCCAACCATGCACACTTACTCAGAATTAGAAGGCGTGTTAACATAATGAATCTATCATTATGAAATGTTAAAGTGAATGAAGTGTAAATTATAAAATGTTTTGATACATTTGAATTGTGATTGTGTATAAAAGAAAAATAGTGTGAACTATAAATAATATGTAGAATGTTTTGAATTTCATTTGTAATATAAGTCGAAGGTATGAAAGAGCTCTAAAAAATAAACTGTATTGTAATTGATGTCAAAATAAATTTGTGTCGTTCTGTGAGTACAAGAAATAAGAAAAATAATCCCAAAGGAAAATGATAAAGATTTATATTCTCTCAACTTTTAATATGCTATGCCTCTGAGTATTTTTACAGGGTCATCAGTGAATGGCGGACGCTTCCAGAAATACTTGAATTCGTTTATATGTAACAGAGTTTTGGATCAAAATTACTTTTCATTTCTGTTTATTTTTATATGTACCTGGTGATATTTATGTTTGCCAATGTAAGAGTATTTTATGTAAAAAATTCAAATGGAATTGTTGTAATATTGAGTTGTGGTGGACAAAAATGTAAGTACTGTCAAATTAACATACCACTCAGGTATAGAGGAAATGTATGATAAAGCCTGGACTTTATTTAGCCTCACTTACTCTAACAGTTCCATATTAATGGATGTTAAAACTTACTGTTTTGATTTAACTTGGTATTTTAAAGATGTTTCTAGAAAAGATTTTAAAGGTCATATTTTGTAAAGATAATACTTGAATTACAGTGATATGTCTAAGGTGATGTTTTAATGTATTAATTGTTTGTTATAATTTTTTGGGTACCCATTTTACATTTTCTATTATAAGAAGTTAATATTGTTTATAAAAATATGGCAAAAATTGTTTTGATGTAAATTGTATATTTTAAAACTACTGCTCCAGGTCTTACAGAACAGAAAGAGATAATTCAGGGGTTGTTAAGGGAACATTTATATTTAAATAATGGGGATTTCACTGAGATTTTTGTTGTGTGGGAGACGTCCCCACTCAACATTCGTCCAGTTAACTCATTTGATTGTTTTGGTCTTCTGAAGACTTGCCACATGGAATTAGCTGCTCCTTGTGTGCACGCCTTCAGGGGTACGGGATGAGTAGCGACATGCATAGATGTCCGAACAATTATTACCCGGTAGTATATATATATATATATATATATATATATATATATATATATATGTCAGAACTTAGCTGATAAAAGAATGATTAATTTAAATTTAAAGGGGGCTTGGGAATTAAATTATATTCGAGGCATAATTCGCCTCTAATTTTCATATTTCAAGACGCGAGAGTTGGGAAAGGGAAATCCCCCTTTTCATTATATAATCTTGGCGTGCCTGTGGTTTAAGCGTTCGAAGAGGAGGTATTATATAATTCTCCTTAGAAAGATGTCTAGTTTGGGCTCTGTGCATGTGCAGAGAGAGTTGGCGCGCGGAATTGGCCGTGAGATTTGGCAGAGCGCGGGAGAAATTCGTTGAGGACGGACTTGTGTGTTTGTCGCGTCTCTAATTCCGAAATGGCGAGCGCTCAGAGATACGATATTTTGGAGCAATGGTTGCTGGAAGAAGAAATAAACATGATTAAACTGGATTATTGTGATTTTCTTGAGTTAGATTACCTTCTTTGACGCCACCGGAAAACCACCGACTGCAACATCATTTAACATAGCGGGCGTAGTCTTACGATCGACATATATATATATATATATATATATATATATATATATATATATATGATATGAATTGTAAAAATTTATAATATTGTAATTTTGCATGAATAGAGAATTGTTATGAATATAAGAGAGTACCCAAGGAAGTTAAAAAATATATTAGAGTGAATTTTGATTTGTGCAGGACGATCGCCTTATTTTCTATGCCCAAATAAGGCGATCGTCCTGCACAAATGATGCAGCTTGCAAGAAACATCTTTGCTCAGCAAATTCCTTAACCGCAGATAACTCTCTACGGAAACCCCGGGAGTCACTCGGATGTTGGCTGTCCATTAGATAAGATGTATATTTTAGCCACTTGGAAATAAATTCTTATGCAAAGATTCTGTAATCTGATCTCATTTCATTACACACACACACACACACACACACACACACACACACATATATATATATATATATATATATATATATATATATATATATATATATATATATATATATATATATATATATATATATATATATATATATATATATATATATATATATATATTAAAACTTTCGTTTGACATCCTATGGGTTTAGAGGAATATGTATAAGCCCTTTAATTCCGTACCATTATATATTTCGGAACATAAAACTGAGGACTATTCGCCCTTTATGTTGGAATATTTATTTCGTTTTTTCGTTATGAGAATATTCGAAGTTTGTCTTGTTTTGTTTTTTTGTCAGAAAAACAAGACAGTGAGATGCAATGATCTTTCGGTAACTGAAGAAATTCAATGATTGCATTTACTCTAATTTATTACTTAAATTTAACAATTTATAGTGGTTTTAATATATGAATAAAAAGCTGGGAACGTAGATAATTAATTGCAGTTATTCACTTAGTAATGACTGCTAATGATTGGATCAGGTTTAACCCGGGTCTCAAAACCCGGATTCTGCTTACTGATGAGAATGACCTTAGTATATTCTATGAAGAGCATATTGTCCCAGCCGCCTTTATTTGAAACCACAAGGTGTTGGCCTTTTAAAAATACGAAGACGTTCAATATTCTTCATCGGTGATTATATTCCGTACACTTCACAATGGTCCAATGGTAGCAACCAAGTGAAACAGCTGCTTGTTATTTTATTTTTTAGCGCTACAGACATCGTTGAGTGAAAAGAAACGATTGCAGATGTAGCCACTCCTGTCGCCAACAGTACCATATAAACAATGACTACCAAAAACAGCAGCAGCGCCCTCTGGCGACCAGGCGGATCGAAGAGCAGAGAAAAACTTCCCAAGCTTCTGACAGGTGTGCATGCATTGCGCATTTGCCCTTTCATTTCGAATTCAAATTTTGTCCGTTTGTAACTTACTATGTTTCAATAAATAATTGTTACACTGACTCGTCTGTTTAATGAACCATCACGACCCCGCCACATAGATATAAATTCATAATACTAGGTATATCTAAAGAATTATGAGATTTTTTTCCGGTTTTATTGATTTTTAAAGGCATTGAGTTGATTAATTACACTTTCAGGTAGTTTAATTCGAGTTTCCAAACTTTTGAATAACGGATATAAATTTTCTTGTTCTGACATTAAAGAACGGTGAGGTACATATCCGCATGCAAAATAGTCACAGCTGGGAACGATGATAAGAATATTTTTACATCCGATTAAAGAATCTCCCTGCATTTGAGCTTTAAACTTTTGGCCATAAAATAATCTGTATTTGAAATACATCTTTTGAGTAAAAGTTTTGCGTTGAGATAGTAAAGTACCAATCCAGCTGTATTTTCTTATTTCTCACTTTTGTTTAACAGTGAAAACTTCGCATCATAAAACACAAATAACATTATATAACCTTTACGCGTTTAAAGTCAATGTATAAGGTATAATTATCACCGGAAGTCCCGGATATGTAATATTTCATTAAGCTACTAAGTGTTCTGCTTAACTGGACCTTTTAGATCATTCATTATTCTTAGGTTATTAAATTCTACCCAGAGTAAAAATGTCTGAAGTGAAGATGATAATGTAATTAATCAACTCCATAGTAATTTAATTTGACTAACTTAGTCTATCCTAATGCTTATAATTGAAGAATCGGAAGTAAGTCTTCATTTGGTTTGATTTATCATCTTACCAAAGTATTCAAATTTTTCCCTTTTACACCCTTTCAGGTTCTTTAACCCCAATAACAGATTAGAGATACTTCTCTGATCAAATTAATATGAAAATTAATATTAATTTGACGTAATAATATGCATCTATCCATTTAAGTGAATTCAGCAATGAGTATTGTCGTTCTTACGATAAAAGTTGGTTCCTCCACATGAAGATATTACTCTAGCTCAGGTGTTCCCAACCTTTTTCCTACATCGACCCCTTCTAAAAGAATGGCTTTCTTCATCGACCCCTCCTAAAAGAATGGCTTTCTTCATCGACCCCTCCTCACATTTTTCTCTATAATATACAGCATACAACATAATTATAATACTAATAATTACACATAAAACACTTAAAGATAGCCATTTGACTAAGAAAATGAACAAGAAATTAGAAAAAGTGGTTCATTAGGTTTATGTTTTATTATTTTTGTACTATTTTCATTTTTAATTTCACAAATATAAACAAGATTTCAGAAACAGATTGTAATTGCACAAACATCGCCAAGAGAAAAACGAAACTGCTTCAGATTGATTGCATCGGGGGGACCCATGTGCTGTTTAAGGTTCCCTTGTTCTGCCTACTGTTGGTACATAAATAAAAGCCGACGGCGGCATTCGAGGCATATACAGAAACGTCATGACATTCGACTTTAGATGCGTGGAACACTTCGCTCTATGCAAATCTGTATTTATACATATTAAAAAGGATATTATTATCTAATAATTACATTCTTAAAAAATTAAATTAAATTTTGAAACACAAAATTTATCATTCACCTCAATTGACCTCTGGAATACTATAAACCCTTTTTAAACTTCCATCGAACCCAAGGGATCCACCTGGACCCCGTTGGGAATCCCTGATCTAGCTGTTCAGCAACCTACTTTCGTTAATACACTTACCACTTTTAGCGCTTCAGAACTCTATTTTAACAGGAAATTGTTGTAGTGAATGCACGAAAAACGCCTTGAACACTGGGACGAATACGAATTATACACCACATCCAAAAATATCCTGACAGACTTCGGTAAGAAATGAAAGGTGTTTAATAAAATAACAGTTTTTTAGAATTATGTCCTTGCTTAAAATATTAAACATATATTTAAAATGATTTTAATTAAAATCAACATAAAGCTTTATGAGTTTGAATGAAAATTAATTCCTGTAGTATTGTCCTTTAATTGCACGTAGTTTAAAACTAGGTGCTGTAATACAGAATACACTTAATAAGTTCCATTAGATCTTTTATTTCTTTATTTAACAACATTTATAATAATACCATCATTTATTAGATTTTTTGTTTGCACATTTCAAATTTAGTTAGACAGTGTGCAGATTTTTAACTGTTTTTTCTGGTTTCTACTAAAGCGGTAAAATGGTGCGCGATCTTCCACTTTATAGTTACTAAATTGTTGTTACAGATAAGTATACTTTAGTAGTTTTAATGAACCGCGTGTAACCACCTACATGAAAGAGTTTTTGTGATGACAACTTGAAACTGAAAAGAAAAATGATACTTATGAAAAAAAATATGTGTAAACAAAGGAACTGAAGCTTCTTAAATCTCCAGTATTATTACTTTTTATCTTTTCAGCAATTGTCATTTGTTCTGGGCGAGAATTTCATTTTAAGGCTCCAAAAGCCTGACGAAATGTTACACAATGCCCCACCACCCACCCAATGCTTATTTTGCAAGGAATTTTAAGATATTGTTATATTCCACTAAATTACACCCTTCTATTGAGGGTGAATATAAGAGCGATAAATAAATCTTAATATAAGCTGAAATCAAGCGACATTACAATAAACCACGAATAAAACTGATAACTAAATTCTCTAATGACATTTAGAATATCCTCACCCAATAAGAAACACATTTTTTTTTTCATGTGCCCATTGCAAAATATTCGTGTAAATGACTAATACAGGCATCTTTACTTTTATCCTTAAAGCCACAGAAGTGTACTAGAGTACAATTGCCATGCCGTTATTGTAAGAAAAGCATAACATCCCCTATAATTAGCTGGAAATTTTTAAAAATTAAACATGGGGAAATGAAGTAAAATGGGAGCAAAGCAATCTTAAGTCAACACAAAATTTTACAACAAACTCATCAGCGCCGTCATAGAACTCATTTAGAATCGTATTCAATAACAGACGTTAAGATGGACGATTGGGTAAAACTTTAGCTCCGTCCTAATACTGCATTATAGATGTCAACAGTACACTGGATCCTCTTAACCTGCTCTTTATTCTTAAATATCTACGTGACGTCATTTTGCGCACAGCTAGACGAATCAGAAGCTTAGGAATGAGTTGGCATACAAGTTAAGGACAAAATAATAATTCAAAAAGATAAAATAAGATATGCCAACGACTTTAGTTTTTAGCCATATACACTATAGAAGGGTTTCTAGATGTCTGGACTGACAGACAGGGAATTTAGGGACAATAGCTTCAAAATGAAGTCTCATTTGGATCTCATGCTTATACGTGAGTCCTCTCCCTTTCCGTTATTATCTTAAATAATCTCATTTGTAGAGACTAATATAATTTACAGAGTTCTATGCGCTTATTCGCAGGAGAAATTGAAAACCTTGCGCATCTCCACGTACTCCAGTTTGGACAATAAATGATCATATGCCTCTTATTTCCCCAGAAAAGAAATTTATACACTCTAAATACTTTTGCCTTCAATTAAGTGTTCGCAGGTAAAACAGATACATAAGTTTAGACAGGAAGATAATTCACTTTGCAAAGTATCTAATAGGAAATCGCGATAAATGTTCTTGTTTTTCAAACTGGTAATAAATCGGCAGAAACAATTTTTGAATTGCGCGTGTTTTGGCGGAATTCGCAAATAAGATGGATGCTTAGGTGTCGACCTGTATATTTACTGCCACTTATTTGAAAGAAACCAATCAATAAAACATCGGAAAGAACATACTTCTAAACAGCTAATAATTGAAAAAGGGATGGTTTCTTCACTTAGAAAGAGAAACAAAAATCAATACTGACAGTTATCAATTAATACTAATCCAAAAATTCGTATTTGCTTCGAGGGAGATTTTAAGTATTTCATTTTCAAGTGTTTCGCTTAAACACATCCAATCGAATAAAGAAATAAAAGATTAAACAATTATTATGAAAAAGCATTTTTGAAAACATTTTAGCATTTAAACTTTTACTATTTTTTATATATTTTTTTAAAATAGATATCATTGCAGTAATGCTTTCAAAAATACATCATGAAAGATACTTCAGGCTGCTCTGTACTAACCCTATTTATTATCTCGGAAATAACTTCCGAATGCAGAGTGTGGTATGATTCACCGTCGAGAAACCATAAATAAGCAGGACTAAATTTTAAAAAAAGTATTCGACGGTTTATTGCAAAATAATAAGATAAAACATTATAATAAGAAATACGCAATTTTCGTATTTACGAAATAGATGAGAATAGATGTGAAATTTGCCGATATGAGCGAATAAACGCGAAAATTATTTTTTTACCACTTTTCGACAAGAACTCGGTGATAAACGGCTATTTAGACGAAATTAAGTAATAATAGTAATAATTTATTAACATAATTGCTTAACTAAGACCATCGGCGGTCTTTAACTGAGAAATCTCCCTCTCCTTCGGATTTTCTCTGAATTTCACCCGAACAGTTTTCCGTACCAGAGTCGAACCTAAACATCTAACTGGAAAAACCAACCATCAAGTTTTCTAGATCAATTTTGTAGATTTAAGAACGTCTGAAGAAAATTCAAGAAATATTAACCAAGAATTCAAGAAATATTAAATGCAACCAAGATTTCAAGTGTCAGGCTTTAATTGCGTTCAAGAGTCCGACTAAGGTAAATGCACCTATAATGGGCCATGTCCCTGTAATGGGCCACCGATTTAGAAATGTCGAGAAATTAAGGGTCTATTGTTACCTTAGGCAGTGGAAGGGGTGAGGGTCATTGGCTACTACCTGCGAGGATCCCTTAGCATTGGAATTCAGTTCATTTCTTTGCTATGTGTGAAGTGTAAGGTGTATTCTGCTAGAGAGAAAAAAAACTCTATTTGTTTTAACGTCTGCTTAAGAAATCTCTTAAGGTAAGAGAATTTTTCAAAATTTTTTATTTAAGTACTATAATGCCTGTTTATTGACTTAAACTATTATTCATTACGATAGTATGTATAATTCAAATTGTACAGTGAATAAATGACAAAAACTTAGATTCCATTGTCAAAATAGAGTGGCCCATCATGGGATCACGAATTGTTACACTGTCCCTGTATTGGGCCAGCCCGTTTACTGGTACAAATTATATTTTCGGAAATGTCAATATTTGCAACAACATACCAGCTGTGACAAGTAAAGCGGTACATCACCGGCAACATTAACCACAATTTTTACGTAAATTTAATTTTAGATGTTTAAGATAATAAATTTATATTTCAGTTATGTTTCAGCTTTTATATATTTAGTGTAGCTGTACTGTAGTTATAAAATGAATAAACAGGTTTAAAAATATACATCATGTTTTTAGTTCCTTTTCTTTCCAATTTTATGATATTGTAGAATTGATTTTTGTTCCATAACAGATTAATTACATGGCCCGTTAATGTTGTGATGGGTGATATTGATGGCCCATTATTGGGTGGCCCATTACGGGTACATCGGATAAAAAAATGGCCCATTATAGGTGCATCAGGTTGGTTATTATTTATGCATATATATTTTTTTATGAATGTAGCCAGTGCGCTCCAATTGCTACTACGGATGTAAGACAGTTATTAAAATGGCAGGTAAAAATTTGGACCAGTTTGCTTTATCTATAGCTGTGAAAATTCAGATTTGCTTCAATTTTTCTCTTCACCGGCACGTTACTGGTGCGTTTACCTTACCACTAACTACACACGCTTCACGCAAACCGCGAAGCAGCCAGGTGGCGATACCAGTGCGCCAAAAACAAATACCTATACAATATAATTTCAATTTGCAACAATGTCTCTTGAGTGCAAAATATATGTATGTGCATTTGAAAAAAAAAATGTTTGAAACTCGACTTACAACTAAGGCCGTCTGCACACGGAGCAACTCAAAAGAAACTGATAACTGACTCGAATCACAAACCAGTCCGTGTTGAGTCGTAACCTATGTAATTGAATGGAGCCACGCACACGGCGCAACTGGCTACAAACCCGTCGACCGGGTTTGTAACCAGTTGCGGCCCAGTTGCGACCAGTTGCGACATTATCTCGGTCGTAAGTCGAGGAATATCTGTATAAAGAACATGAGTGAAGTTAAAGTGAACGATAGGAACGTGTACGATATTCCGATATTTAGGAAATGAGCGTTGCGTAAACGCTAAACTTATAGCTTAAGTTCCGAAAGCTCGATAACTTAACATCGTAGTTACAGTAAGATTTATAATACTATCGGATTCGCTTACCCCAATGTTAACCTATGGAGAAAATGTCTCTACTATTGACGGCTACACAAATGCTGATAATCCAATAAATATGATATTTTCAGATTGCCCGAATTTTTATACTCATTGAAACAGGATTCATTTTATTATTTTCACCCACGAAAGGAATTGATGAGCATTTAAACACACTATATCACATTTTCTCCCGAATAATTTAAATTTTAAAATATTATTTCCATTTTTTTGGAAACGAAAAATGCCCCAAGGTGTAAAATTTCTTTATCTATAACGGAGTACAATTTTTTTATAATCTTTCAATCCAAGTGGGCAATCCTAGGTCACATTTTCTCCACAAGTTAAGATTGAGGCGAGCGAATCCAATAATGTTAGTACACAGCAGCCTTAACACCATATACAATCTTTCAGAGTTTATGTACTTTCATGCAGAATAATGCTTTATTAAAATAATTATCCCAGAAAGTTTAGATAATTATGACGTTCTAACATTCCCCTGAAAAACTTCTCTATAAGTCCTTAAAAGCAAACTAAATAGTAAAATTGTATACTTGCAGAAAAAAAGGAAAACTCAACTCAAATGTATTGTATGATAAATTTAAATTGTTAAGTGAGTTTATTCCATATGAACAAAAGAAGTTAATAAATGTTGAGAATAAATTCATACAATGACATATATTACCAACAAAACAGCATCTAAAAACACCCTACATGCATTTATTTTTTAATTCACAAGAAATGAAAAGAGAAAGCGAAATGTATAAAGATAAACTACACAAGGGTTAGTAACGTACAATGATAATGGTGTAAAATAAAATTTCAAATATTGCAATTTGGTAGAATTCATGTCTTTCTCATTCTACATATTTCTCTAAACGTATCAAAAATAAAATATAAAAAATTTTGCAGATACGAGTTTTTAAAAAAAAAAAGTTTTTTAATAAAATTTTCAACTTTTTTTGAGAGTCACTTTGATGGTAACACTTTCTTGAAAGAAAATGAGCAGCAATTTATCCCATGAATTTCTTCCGATGATACTATTAAAAGCCTCTTCATCACAATTTTCACCAAACGCTGTAGATTATTCTGTGCACTTTAAAATTCTTTCCTAGTTAGCATTCTATTCAGGAGATGTAACGATCACCTTAAGACTAATGAAAAATCGATGTATCTTTTTATACCACCCCGCAATGCCATCAGTTGTTGCCATTTATTCATTCAACAAGAAACAATTTCAAGTAGTTATCACCTCCAAAACGCTGATCTTTAAATTGATGAAGGCTTACATACATTAGCTCTTTTAAATGTCTAGAATAACTTTTTAAAGGAGCTTTGTTCGATACTTTCTTTTTAGGAACTTTTATTGTTATTATGCCTTTGGTTAAGTGATAAAGTAAAGAAAAATTATACATTTTTTTGTTAGAATGAAGATTGATTTTGAATAAGGAAAAATTAAGATGCTGTATAAATCATCGATACAGAAGCTCTTCTTCATTCATAAGGCAACTAATATGGAAATTGTATATTACATTATAAATATAGGGTAGACCGGGGCTTGTTGGCCCATTTTTTCTGCAATATATTTTTTAAAATTTATTAAAATTGTTTTTTTTTGTACAATCGGCATATCGTAAAGCATAACCACATATGAAAAAATTGGAAAAAATATTAATTAATAGTTTCTACATGAAGCTTAGCAGGACATTAAGTCAGTGGGCCAAACTGCCCCGTTCAATGGGGCAGGTTGGCCCTCTAAGTTGATTTCGTTACTAACGGAAATGAAAAAACACATAAAATCTCAAATGCATTTTTAATATTGTATATAAAAGACACAAAGGATAAGAAAATATTTTGTCCAAATTAACTACTGCCTCCATCGATCTTTCTCATCATCACAATGAATTCAAACATAAAATATCGTCCCCAGTGACACATGATTCGTGTGCCCAACGATTGTACCTGGTACATTGAATCCAGTCTTCTACTGATTTATAGACAAATTTATTGACTTTTATAGGCTTATGAATGTAGAAAACAAACTCTTGGACTGCGGGGCATCTTGGGCAGCAGGGCCAACATGCCCGGATTAAATGGACCAACTTGCCCCATATCGCCATTTTGGCTTTTGATGGTTGTATCAAATATTCTTTTAATATTTTTTTCAAATCAATAGATAGAAAATTAGCTCTGAACAAAAATCTTTTAGATTGCTATTCACCTAAGTGAAACTTTAATTTAGCAACAAAGCAGAAACGATTATTTATAAGTGCAAAAAAAAAAAAAAAATCTCACTTCAGTGAAAATTGGAAGTGGCTTTCGTTTGATTGCTTCTTCGCTGCTCACGCTGTTATGGGTGAAAGAAAACGTGCTGAGACATACGTCTCTTAGTTAGTAACGCAATCTACCGGATAGTTTGAAAAATATCGCAGATGGACCAACGTGCCTCTATGGCCAACATGTCCCGGTCAACTCTATATACACAAGATGTCGAAAAATTTGCTAGATTCCCAAGAATTATTTTTTTATTTATTTATTCCGTAAAAAGATTCTTTCTCTAATATTTTTTCTCTAATATAATTATCAGACCTATGAAAATATAGTTATAATTATCATTCCTAGACTAATAATATAATTAGTCTAGGAAAAATATAATTTTCCTCCTTGGGACTTGTTTTACTCGTTTATTATTTTTATTTCATTTGTTTTTGTGATAAGAAAAGTTCATTTTAAAAAGTATTTTTATGCAAATCTTTATTTGATCTTTACTTAGACAAAATTCCAAAATTACAATTTAAAATTAGCTTTAGATTACTTATTTGATTCCTAGAATATTCTAGTAGGACTCAATTAAACTTTAATTAGCTCAGTCAGAGTCATTAAAATACCATAATGCATTAAATCTATATTTCATGTAATCATTCAAATATCAAAATAGATGTCTGACTGAACAAATCCTCTTTGATAGTTCCAACACTGCTTAATTCTGAGTACTTGCGACATTCCTCTAAGAAAATAAATAGATATATGTCCCTAATTTATCACCTTATGATAAAGGGATTGATCGATTAAAATGAAAGTATACCTTCTTCAAAACAGTTTACAAAGGCAACTTCTGATCATCACGAATTCAAATTTGATTCTCACTCCACCGGTAATGTGGAATATATTCTGACAATGAAATACTTTCATTTGTGAGAAATAGGCAAAGATAAATGTTGCTCGTCACGCGTTCAAATTTGATACTAACTCTAGACAAGTAAAGCGGAGCATAATTTGATAGCGAAAAATTAACCCTCCTGATCAGAAGACTATTGATTATCACCTGCTCAAATTTGATATTTACCCTATCCAGGTAATGCATAATATATATTGACAAGAAAGACTTCCTTTTCTAAGGAAACTGCGAAGAGGAGTATTTACCACCGGGATCTAATTTGATAGTAACTTTCTCCAGGTTGTGTGGAATGTAGTTTGGCAAGATTTCCTTTTCAGGGAAACCTACAAAGACAACTATTATTTGTGAGCCACTCAAGTTGCATACCATAAGTACCCAGATAAAGCGAAATATATTTTGACTGCAACAGGGTCTCGTTTTCTGAGAAAATTGCGAAGAGTTCAGTTGGCAGTCAGGCAATCAAATATGATAGTAGCCCTGTGCAGGCAACGTGGTTTATATTTTAGCAATGTAAAGGCTAACTTTGGGTTTTAAATAAATTTGCAAACATCTCAGGCTTAAGAAAGACATCGTGGATCAAACTTTAAAAAAAAGTCAAACTTCGCAAAACCAAAAAATAACAACATAATAATTATTAACAAGCCGTTGAACTCTGGAGATAACATTCATTTCTACTCAATAAGAACAATGAAACATCACTTCCCATTTATACAAGCTCTAAGGAAGGTTTAAGAAAAGACCCCCCTGTGAAAGTCACGTCTCACGTCCTCGAGTGATGTAGGAGTGGAACCAGAAAAGAACGAGAACGATTTAGTGACTAGGAGGCGAGCGTTTTTTAAGAAGCTCGTGTGTAATATATTTTATTCGTTATAAAATATATATAAGATGTAAATAAAGTTAATTATCCTAGATCCATAAGGCAAGCAACATATCTTCGCTGTATCAAGAAAGCAAGCGTGCGCGGCGATGATACTAATTTCCAAACTTCATGCCAAGGTGGCCTAACTATAATGCAGGGTAGCGTAGAGTCAAAAAACCATCTTGACTGGCGAAGAAGCAAGGGATCAACTTTACTCCCCCATCCCAAAATGAGAGTTCCTTATGTGTTCGGAAAACACCTCATCACATTAATTTAATGAAATTATGCATTGCGAGTCTTTAAGAAATGTATTACAGGTAGATTTTTTTCTTTCACCAGATTCCAGGAGTCGAGTTGGACAATGTATTAATACACAGAAGACTCTATTCGACACGACAAATTGCACGCCAGATTCTTTTTGAGAAGGCCCTAATGGAAGTGGGAAGAAGGCTATTACAGTCCTTGACCCAGATTGTAGGCTACGAGGAAAATGAAATGTGTTTTTTCGGAAATAGTTTCATCATCAAAGGTGTTGCAAACTTAAAATTATAAGTCATGAAACAATTGTGTTTTGGGGAGACTTCAAGAATGTGAAACATCTTCAATAGTAGCTCTCATATTTTGCAATTAATAAAACGCGTTTCATGAACTAGCAACTACCATCTGCAAGGCCTCCTGGCAAGGTAAAAACTATGGCGAAACTTATAACAGCTGGAGCCATTTATTTTCAAAAGAATTCACAATCTGTTTAAACTGAATTTAATTCAGAAACTCAAAAATCATTAAAAGATCGCAAAATTTAACCAAAAGATAATAATTAAGAAATATAAAACCTGCACTACAGGACAGAAACAACGGAAAGAATACCTGCTGTCTAAAAACGTTGTTAACTTTAATCATCAACCATTCTTCTAGTTCTTTTGGATGTTCATACAATTTACTCTTGTCGTACTTTAAGTAGTTTCATTACGATTATATTTCAGTTTTCTGAGTGAAATATACCACTTGTTAAATGTTAACCGGATGAAAACTGAGGTTTTTTAGATATAAAAAAATTGAAAGTGATGCTTAGAGTAAAAAAATAAAAACATTTGTGAGCATTGTTATCAAACATAAGCTATACCTATTATTTTTGCTTTTACAGCTTAAATCGGGATACTTTATAGATAAATATATGTGTTTATTTTATAAGTAACATTCTGCAATTTTTTTTACCGGGGTAAATTATAGTTGTCACAACCCAATTTATAATTTATATGGTTTATATAAATTTTATACATTTAAAATTGGTAATTTAGGAATGAAATATGCATGCAACAATGTTGACTCATTATTAAGTACTGCGCCAGGACTTTCGCAAAATCAAAAAGTTTTCCCTGCTCTGGAAATGATGGCGTAGTTCAAACGAGATGATTTTAAATAACACGAAAATATTTTGGGTTCCTCAACCATGAAATGATTGAGTCATATAGAACGAAGGACAGCAGCTTCGAGATGAATATCCCTGGGGAAGAATGCTTCTTTTTCTTATAAATGATAGCCTCAGAATGTGAAAAGTATGCTAATCTCACACTTTGCAAGTATAAATTCCTAATGAAACTGCGAACCGAAATGACGAAACAAAGCTCAGTGTGATTTATCATTCGTCGATTGGAAATGAAAACAACTGAATCCAGACAGGTGTTGCAGGGTACATGCAAATCTCACCGAAATGCTATATCTCTCAATCTTTGTTATATTTACTTGGCTACCTTTTCAAATCGCGCTACACAGGATTTAACGGAAGCCCGGCACTCTGGCCTACAGAGAGTTCCAGTAAATAAGTCTAATATTTTAAAAGAGTTAAATTAAAATACGATATAATATTTTTAAAAGTTTAAATAAAAATAAGATATTCACCATTTTTTTATTTAAACATAAGAAGTTAGGAAAGCTGAACTTAAAATGGCAATGGAACGACATTTTTTAGAAAGAACGTCTACTTTTACGCTAGTATGTTAGAAAAATCGAGTTTATTTACAATTTATTAAAAAGGTACCTCTTTTGACCTTCTCTCTTTAAAAGAAATCAATTTTTATTACGAAGAAATATATTTTTTTTCCATTATCAAAATTGATGTATGTAGGTGATGCAAGCCCAAGTTCTCTGGAGACATTCAATAAAAATATAAGTTTTAAATTTTCTAGACAGTATTTCTCTCTAATGGTACTACGAAAGCAGGTAAATAGAAAAAAAATATTCCCTAAATATACAAATATCTGCATCCGATTCTACAATTCCGTGATCCACTTTTCAAATAAATAGTTTCATACATATTGGATACTAGAATTTTAATCACTGTTGAAATTCTAATCTTAAAAATTTCGCTGCAGCATTAGACTGAATGTTAGAGTAGTCAATGTTCAATTCTTTTACATTTAATGTATTCGCAAAAACAGCAAACATTTTGGAATACTGCTTAATTCCAAATTTTGTAGAATATTTCATTTTTATAATTCCTTTCCCAATTTTTGGTCTATATCTTGATTTTATGTTTATACGTCGTCTGAAAAGCTTCAAGCTAAAGTTTTCGGAAAATGTATTTTATGTAACTATTTATAAGAGTCACTTTTATTCCGTTCCTCGGGGGGGGGGGGGCATGTAACCCCTAGAGGGCGCGTTCCCAGGTGTCGGATCGGGGAACGCTTTCACTGGAATTTTCATTGGGTGGTAGAAGAGATATAAAATACCTTCCGAGGACCAACAGGTAGAAGTCCAAACTATTTCGATGCAATGGTAATCCTCTTCTATGGATAGTGCATTCTGTTTTCATGTTTATCCATTTTTCTTCTGCACCATTCATGGACACGACAACAACAGCTTTTATTCCGCCAACACAGAATTAATGGTTTAAACAGGGGAGATATATTTTACGATGCTGTTTAACATCTAGCTGTTTCTATATAACTCGAATAACTTTCAAATTTGTTGAAGTGTTTGAACCGACTGCCGTTTATCTACATCAGGGGTTCCCTACCTTTTTCCTACATCTACCCCTATTAAAAGAATGATTTTCTACATCGAGCCCCTCACATTTTTCTCTATAATATACTACAGCACACAACATAATTATAATACTGATAATTGCACATAAAACACTTAAAGATAACAATTTGACTAAGAATATGAACAAAAAGTTAGAAAGGTTTATGTTTTATTATTTTTGTACTATCTTCATTTTAATTTCACAAATGTAAACAAGATTTCAGAAACAGATTGTAGTTGCACAAACATCGCCAAGAGAAAAACGAAACTGTTTCAGATTCGTTGCATCAGGAGGACCCATGTGCTGTTTAAGGTCCAGTAGATTTCTCCTGTTCTCCCTAGTGTTGGAACACAATTAATAGTCGACGGCGGCATTCGAGGCATATACAGAAGCGTCATGACATTCGACTTCAGATGCTTGGATCACTCCGCTCTATGCAAATCTGTATTTATACATATTAAAACGGATAATATTATCTAATAATTACATTCCTAAAAAATTAAATTAAATTTTAAAATAAAAAATATATCATAGGCCCCAATAGACCTCTGGAATACTATAGTATCTTTTTAAACCTCTATCGACCCCCAAAGGGTACACCTGGACCCCGTTGGGAATCCTTGATCTACATTCTGAAAAAAACGTTCATAATCAATCATCACAAATCTCATGAGTTTATGGACGGATATTTGCGAGATAATCCATTTCAATATTTAAGATTTCATAAATATCTATCTAGAAATCTATTAAAGATAACTAAGCAGAACCTTCCATTCCCATTTCACCTATGATTTCACATTGAAACTATTTCAAATACTATTTAAAACAGTAAAACCCTCATAGAACATGTAATTGCTAACTCGGTGTGTCTGATACTTGGCTATTAATCTCCTATGTTTCTCAAATTATTAATAACTGATTTCCTCCCACTGATTCTTGTCGGGCACCACTTTTTTAAATGTCTGAGGAGAGAATTTAAAAACTGAGAAATCCTCACATCACCGTGGGGATTTCCATAGCACCTCAAACGAGGGTTGGGTGTCGGTGTTCAGTCAAGACAGACGGTAATTGCAAATGTATGAAAAATACGTTTCAAAACGTAAAACATTATGAGGGCAACTGTAACATATTTGATGAAGTCTCCCATAAAACAAAATTGTTTAAGGACTTATTTTACGCTGGCAACAACCCTGATGATGTTGATTATTTTTCAAAAAACATATTTCATTTCCATAGTAGCCTGCAATCTCGGTCCCGGACTGGAGTAGACATATTACCACCCCCGTCAGAATCTTTTCAGGAAAAATTTCGAGAACAGTTTGTAGTGTCGTACAAATGCAGTTGTCGTGGGGTACGACATGCTAAAAGTTCGAAAAAGCAGGCGAACAAACGACAAAATTAAGTCGAACAAACGGGGTGTAAAATGAAAGAATTTGATAGCGCCAGCCGTTACAAAAGCCAGAATGGAGAGGAAGTGATTGAAAAGAGCAGTTAAAAGACGGACCTACTAAAAGGGGACAATGAAGTAAAAAGGGCGATTGTTGGCAAAGATGAAACGACCCCTCACATATGAGATTTTCTGGGAAAACAAGATTCCTAGAAGTGCAGGGGAAAGTCGAAGGCTAAATTATTTTAATGAGAAACGTCCCTCACTCGGAATGGTCAAAAGAAGATTTAAGGGGTTAGAATAAGCGAATGGAAATTGAAGTGAAAGAAATGATATAACATGATTGACCAATGAAATGAAAAGGGAGGAACGGCGAGATGAAGTAATAACAGAGAAGAAGATAAAAAATAGAGATAGATTATCTGTTAGATTGGAGCTCAGACTCAACACACCAATATGAGATAAGCAGAAAACGTTAGAGAGAGAATTTTGAGGGTCTCCGTTAGATTGCGCCCAGAATCAACAGTTTGCCATGAGATAGTAGCATCATAAGAAAGACGTTTTGTTAAAAGTATGCGCTAGATTGCGCCCAGACTCAGCGCATCGGTATAATACTGCAAGCCAACGATGAGAATGAAGTAGATGAACGTCGGAGCCAAAAAGATTGCCTGATCTCTGCAAGCCAGCGATGATAGTTGATCGGAGGGGAGCCTGCCTTGAAATCCCGCTAATTGCATCTTCCCGCTAATAAGACATCTTCCCGCACCATCCAGCGAATTTTGATGACTGCGTTCTCCAGAGAGAAGTGAATCCCGAGAAAAGATACACCAAACGATGCAAGACAATATGCCGGCGAGTGTTTCTAGTTCTGTCTACAAACTGGAGGTAACCTTTCATTACCTAATGACAAAAAGTCTATAAATACCCGAGTCATATAATACAGGCTAGAATTAGGGAGTAACAATAAATTGCGTACTGAGAGTGATATCAAATTAAATGAATTAAATAATATGATCGAATAATTAATTGAGATAATGAGTGTCTTTCTTTGTGTTGATTTAATTATCAATAATATAATTTAGTGTGTAATCATCTATGTGCTTTATGTTAATAAATCAGTGTGTCATTTAGAATTTAGAGCAATAGTATCATTACCTACCATTATACGAAATCACGCCCAATCAAAAAACCCTATGCCAGCAGTGTTCTGTGTAGTAAACGATTGTCCAACTAGACTGCTGGAATCTGGTAATGAAAAAATTTCTTCATGGAATCAATCTTTTAAACTTTCTTGGAATAAACACATTAAATTAATTTTATAAGTTAATTAATTTAATGTGATTTTCACTATATGAGGTGTAAACCACATATACAAAACAGAGCAATATTTACCTATCGACTTAACATAATACACTATCTACCAATAAGCATTTGGACACCCATGCAAATTATGATATCTGCGGTCTACGTCACGCCCTCCGCAATTAAATATCGTGTAGGAAACAACATTGGCATTAGTCGCGTGCAAGATACCACGAAGTGCAGAGTTATCTGATTTCGAGAAAGGTGTAATCGTCGGGTATCACAGAAATGACCGATTCTTAAGGGACATACCAAGAGAGCTGAATTAAACAAAATCGACAGTGACTTATGTGATTCAGAAGTGGAAGGTGAGCGGTGATTGTCGGAATATGCCCCGAGTCGGCAGACCCACGAAACTGGAAGATAGAGACCGACGGAAACTGTGCATAAAAATTCAGAATAACCGCACCCAACCGATGTCCCACATACTCCAGGAATTTCAACAGGAATCCGGGAGTGTTGTTTCGATAAATACCATCCGTAAGGAAGCACATCTGCTTGGTTTTCATGGACGTGCTGCCACCCATAAGCCTTTGATCACAAAGTCTAACCGTTCTTCTCGGTTAATGTAGTGCAAATATCGTCGAAAGTGGACTGTAGATCAGTGGAAACGGGTTATCTGGAGCGACGAATCAAGGTTCACCCTCTATCGTTCTGATGGTCTGGGTCTGATGTCTGCCTGCAGAACGCCACCTACCAGAATGCATTGAGCCCACAGTAAAGTTCGGTGGAGATGTATTATGGTCTGGGGGTGCTTCTCCTGGTATGGACTGAGGCCCTTGGTCCCAATTCATGGTAAGCTCAACGACTACGCCTACTTCAATATTTGGGATGATAGTGTGCTTCATATGTTGCGGCAGTTTTACGGACTGGACCCATGTTACTTCTAGGACGACAACATCAGCTGTCATGTTGTCAGGTCCACCATGGATTGGTATGGTGACAATGGGGTTAACCGAATGGACTGCCTTGCCTGGAGCCGATACCTGATCCCTACCAAGAACCTCTGGGACGAGTTGGATCGCTGAATCAAGGGGTGCAATAACCGCCCAAAATCGGTGAAGGAACTTACATGTCTTCTCCAAGCCGAGTGGAAGAAAATACCACTAGCCGTCATACAAAGACTTGTGGACAGCGTGACCCGGAGAGTTGAGGCTGTAATTGCATCTCGTGGAGGATCTACCAACTACTGAATCTGAATAAATTTTGTTTTTCTCTTCTGTCACAGGTGTCCAAATACTTATTGGTAGATAGTGTACTACTGAATTCATCTTACATTGCTGACTGCTCGGTTGACAACTTTTAACATGAAAATATCTGTTACAAGCTGTTTTAGAGTGCATTAAACGTTACTCGGAAAGTAATATTACTTTTTCAACTGTACTGCACCCAATTTTAGTCAAAATATTATATATCAGTTTCGGATGTCACTTTAAGTGTTCATTTTATGTGATATAACATAAAACACTATAAATAATATTTTGCTATCAAATTGAATACGCCACATAAACCCCCCTCACTTTTCCCTTTTACGTTTTAGTTTATTATTATGTTTTCTGATACGGCATTTTATTCCAAAATCAATGTTCCTTTGAAAATAATGTGCAAGTATTACTTTCAGGTCGCTATAAAAATATACTTTTTCATTTGTTTTTCGAAACATATTTCATTGAGCTCTCTACATATGTACTCTTTTATTATCCACCATAAAACTCGGCATAAAAGAAAACAGAAATTTTTTTTCAAAGTGACAAATTTTCCCCTTAGAGTAATAAAGTATCTCTAAGACAAATAAATATACAACAGATCTTTTTCTCGCTGGTTTAATATTTTATCTAAATATATTGAATATCATTTTTCAGGATCTGTTATATAAATAGTATATCTCTCTATACGGACATTCCATTTTCTTAATTACAAAATGATTAAAACGTCGATTTCTGTTTAAATTTTGATCCCGGCAACTAAATTTTTTTAGAAGCTATTCTGAAAATTTCGCTGAATGCACAATATCAGAATTATCCGTGGATAAAATTTCACGGTGAAGCAATGATTAGATAAAATAATTTTCGTAACTTAATTTTAGGAAAGCGAGTTATACATTAAGGCCTTAATATGGTACCTGTTTGCAGTGTTAATAATTATGTAGAGCGTAAAATCTAGTAAAAGATCTACTCGCATGTAAGCGAATATTTCGAAATATGCTAATTAATTAATCAACAGAGCGAAGAACAGAGAGTAAATTAAACTGGAATTTTTTGCTAATTATTCAGGTATTACATTTTTTTCTGGTTCATGATCAGTTCTTTCAAGTTCATTTTCTCGCATAAGGAGAGAAAAAAAGCTTTTTTCTTTATGGGGGGGGGGGGAGGTTAAGCTGAGGGAAGCACGCAGTTAACAACTCTACCGGAAATTTTAGGAATATGTTTTTTATGGCAAAAAGCAAAAATAAGATAGCGTATGATAATTAGATATATATCATACAACCTTAGACAAGTAAAAGTTTCTACAAACAATCTATATGTATAAAACAGTTCCGTATCTGACTGACCCACTGACATACAACGCACAGACGAAACCGCTGGACCTAAAGGGCTGAAATTTTTCATGGCGATTCTTCTTATGGTGTAGGGGTGCACTAAGAAAGATTTTTGAAAAATTCTTCTTAGATTTTTTTTTAATTAAATGTTTAAGCTGTTTTTATAACTTTTTTTAAGTTTGCATTTAAAATAATAATTTGAGGGTTTTAAAATTTATATCCCGATACATATCATGAAGATTCCTTTAAAATGAAATATTTTTCGAAACTTTACCTCAAATTCCTGATTTTTGGTGAATTTTTAAAGATTAATTTTTAGAATTGAATTTATTAAATGCGGATCACGTGATTTCTTTTCTGGTACATTAAATAAATTTATCGTCACGTGCATAAAACTAAATAGACAAAAAATATTTTTTTCTTTCTAATGCAGCAGACGATTGGATATTATCCTAAAAAATAAATATCCCTTACTTTTTATATATATATATATATATATATATATATACATTCTTTTTTTATATATACCAATATATATATATATATATATATACCAATATATATATATATATATATATATATATATATATATATTGGTATTAATTGCATGCATTGGCAATGTATTTAATTTGAATGTTCTCCGTAGCAAAGTACGGGTTTTCAGCCAGTATATAAATAAATGAATAATTAAGCAGGGGAAAAGACCACCCCTTTGATGCATGGAAGAAAGTTTTGAAATCCTCAGAGGATTGACAATGCTGGGCATAAAAAATGATGGTCAATGTCTCTATCAGAGCTTTTTGTTTCGTATATTGAGCGACGGTATGTAAGAAACAGATTTTTTGATACATATAGCATCTCTTCCGCCAGGAATACTGGCAGACAGTTTCCGTTGAGGACAGGATTTTTGTAAAGATATCCGAAAGCTCAAAACACAAGGTGCTATACAGGTCATGATAGAAGGGCTAGCTTTTGAACGACATATGATATAGCATATTGTATAAATTTGATTTGATTTAACATAGGTAAGCGGCTCGAGATATGGTTTCCTGGGAGATCTTTATTTTGGGGAGGTTAGACAAGTTTATTTTCGCAGTGTTACTCTCTCTCTCTCTCTGTCTTTTGGAGTTCGTAAATAGTTCTTAAATAATTTTAAATATTTTGTAGCTTTCTGTTGCAACTCTTTACAAGATTATTCTTGTAATTTTCAAGATGAACACAAATTATGATTGTGTTGGTCATACACTAGGTCAGGGGTAGACAAATATAGGCCCGCGGGCCACAAGCAGCCCGCTTGATATTTTTGGGGGGCTCGTTAAGACACCCATAAAAATCGGAGAGCCAGAAAAACTGCCAAAGACAGCCAAACACTCCAAGACAGCCAGAAAAGCTACCAATATTTTATTTTATTTATATTTATTGATTTGATGATACAATTTATACCTTTTTGAAATGCAAAGTTAACTAATAAATTCAATAATTTTAAAAGGTGTGGCCCTCCACTAACGCACGCTTACAGAAAGTCGCCCCGAGCCAAAACAATTATTCTCCCCTGCACTAGGTGATACAAGAACATACAGAAAATAACAATAGGCTCAGGAATCCAGGGAAGATTTTGACAGGCTTTAAATACCATGGTTCGGATAGAATTTTCTAAATACACAACTTTTATGGAAAGTAAAGATTAGAAGTACTTCGCTCACAGAATAGAAATGCAACCTGACATCAGAAAGATAGATAAGAAAGTTGAAGATAATAAGAAACGTTGAAACTAAAAATTTTAGAAGGGAATAAAATTCAGAGTTCAAAACCTCCATCTTATATCGCCCTGTGAATCTTAGAGTGAATCATTGCATCTGCAAGAAACTGTTGGAGGCCGTTTTTCAGAACTAGTCATCGGAAGGGACAAGTTCCACGAAGAAAGGAACATTATTAATACCACCTCATTGAAATTTCGTCGTGAATTTCTCTATATACGTAAGAATAAGTAATTTTGATGTCTATAAGGATAAAATATTTTCTGCCATGCAGACCAACTTACTCACAATACAGGGTGGTCATGAAGTAAACTTTGCGGATATATGGACCTCTAGCGGCTGTTCCGTCCAACCGATGTAGACGAGATTTCATATATAGTTATTCAGAGGTATGAGTTCGGGATTCTGGGAACGGCAACAAAGTGGCAATCACGGGTACGGTTATAAGTATAGAAACTCGGAATTTTCGAATGGCAACGCCCACTTTTTCCCGTCGCAAAATGCTCAACGCATGCGAAAACCGAAAATAGCGTTGGAACGGTACGTGTATCACAAAAGAAGGAAGCGTTATGCACGCACAAAAAATAGCTGTGCGTACGGCCAACAAAAACACGATGATGGCACCCATGTAGAAAATGTGTAATCCAAATAAAACTTTTCTTTTGATCGATCTGTGTTGTCATCAGTCATTAGTGGTTTGCCTCTGTCATATGCAAATTTCCTCCGTGCGCCCCAATCGTGTTTTTGTTGGCCGTTCGCAGCGTTGTTTTTTGTGCTTGCATCACACGTCCGTTTTTTTGTGATATACGTACCGTTCCAAAGCTATTTAGGGTTTTCGCATGCGCTGAGCATTTTGCGATGGGAAAAAGTGGGCGGTTCTATTCGAAAATTTCGAGTTTCTATACTTATAACCTTAACCGTGAGAGCCACATTCTTGCTGCTCACAAAATCTTGAGCTCATATCTCTGAATAACTATATCTGAAATCTCATTTCGATCGGTTGAATGGAATGGCCGCTAGAAGTCCGTACATCGGCAAAGTTTTTGTGACCACCCTGTATATAAGGTATGATTTTCAAAGACTTGAATCTCTTAAAATCAGCCCCTGTACCTGAAATTCAATTTGGTATTGTGCCGAAATATTGGTGATTTCTAATAAGTGAAGGTATTTCTTGTTACACTAAGTTTGTAGAGGGATGGAACTGTTTCTTGTATTTCCATAAAGACAAACACGAGGCTGTTGAGTTAACGAGGTTGTTCAATTTTGTTATAATTTCTCTTTGGTAATATAATTATTACTACATTTTTAAGAAGTTCCCTGTAGGAAGCGTTTTCAACTCTTTTAACTGAAATCCGTCGGCTAGGTATGTCTTCAATGGTATCCAGAATCCTAAGAAATTAATGGTTGATTGAATTATGAATTTATTCCTAAATGATAAATGGCTCTAATATGTAAAGCAAAAGAGAAATAGTTGCTGACTTTCGCCAATTTAACCAAGTCGGCAAAGAGAAGATCTCATCAAGTATTATAGTCTTAAAAACATAGGTATTAAAAGTTAGCAACGCCTTCATCACTAAGGAGAAAACCACTGTTAAGGGATACAAAATGAGCTCTTCAACCTACGATAGCTGGATTGGAACTCTAGCCAAACGAGAAGACAAACCCATCAGTTCTCACATAAATTTAATACTCAAAGGTTATCCATAGCGGCAATAGCCCTCGCATCACTTTGCGTACATGGGTCTGTTTTGGAATATGTATATCTCTTCAATCCGAGTCCAACGAACCAGTGCGTGTTTGGATAGTAATTATTGGTTGAGTATTATATTTTTTAATGTAACGAGTGACTTGCACAGTGGAAAACCAGCCGAAAGAAATATGTCCTAAGGAGGAAATTTGAGTGCATGTACGTTTGGCGCGTCTCCAACAAAGGATATAAAATAAGCTTTAGTTAATCATATATAAATATGAACATCACAGGGCCTACAGAAATGAGCACAGCTTTGAGAAACACATTGATCAGTCCAAAGCATCCCATTTATCAACCCAGAGTAGTAATACAGGAGTAAACACAAACGAAGAGGTAGTAAGCGATGCTTGATGTACACAAGTTATGGGTGTCCCTCAACAGAGGCCACATATGAGCTGTAATCATCTCGAAACGTAAAAATCGCTTGATGAATATATCCTAGGGGGTGAAACATGAATACCATACGACTAATTATAGGGCACGGATTCCTTTCTTAAAATTCAAGTCCCAGCAGTTGCCGCCAGCGAGTTTAGTCCATTTTGCAAAAGACCACAACACTCTAAACTTTTGAAGGTGAATAACATTTGATTTTTTTTCTTTTTACGTTCTGAATCAAAGTCGTCCAGATATCCATCAAATAACGTACAAATACCTTTAAATAAAGTTTTATTTAGTGATGTATTGCAGCGCTGCCTTCTTAATATTTGAATCTTAGCCACTGATTCCAGAAGTCAGATAGAAGAAATAAGTCATTCTTCATAAACACATCGTTCATGCTTTGAATCTATATTGCGAATAAATAAGCGATCTATCTGTCTATATATAGAGACATAGATAGCTAAATAGATGTATAGATAATTTAAGATACTTGGGGAAAATAATTACCTAAAGAACTCTTCTTTAGTACCACAAAAAAATTAAAAATTAAACGTAATAACTGCTTTTTAATTTTATTTTAATATTTCTTTATCTTTATATATAAAAGGCAAAGTCTGTGTGTGTGTGACCGAGTTTTTGTCTGCTCGCGGCGCAGCGCAAAGACGGTAGGTCGGACAGTCTTGAGATTCGACACGAAGAAGCCTCCCGAGGTCTCATTATGCACCTCGAAGCCCTTTTTTCGATTTTTTAATTAGATTTTCCGTAATTAAATATTTAGTCACGATTTGGAGCTCCCGGACGAGTAAAAGCTCCGTAAATCCTAACGTATCCGTCCAAGAATTTTTTTTTTCGGACGAGCCTATACGGGAAAGATGACACTATACGGAAATCACAATTAAAATTGTCTGTCTTAATTTATCGATTAATTGTGATTTTTTTTCGATCGCCTGTACGTACCCGTTTTTCGGAAAAAATCGGGATTTTGTCCGTGACCCTTTTTTCCAAATTGTCGAATCAATACGTAAATATCGTTACATTTTTACGAAATTTTTATCTCAGAGACCCTAGACATCACAGTTTCGAAAGCCAGAACCAAAATTAATTTACAAATTGTAGTTATTTTTTAATAATTTATTTTATGATTCGGAAACTCTTGTGAGAAATCTCATTTTGGAGATTTCGTTCTTCATTTCCGGACGAAGGTACAGCGAGTGAAAATAGGAGAAAAACCAGTTTTTCGACTTAATGCACGTGATGTGTTGGGGCGTTTGTTTTCTATGAGGGATTGAGTGGTTAAAGAAAATCGATTACTATTGCAGTGATAATCGATTAAAAAATCACATTTAGTAATGCCGTAATTTTTTTGGCCAGCACTTAGTTAATATCATATAATTTGTGGTGTATTTGTGGAAAAAATCTATGAAGATTTCAAAGAATTTCAGCATGTGGAGGATGTGATATATTCGCTTTCAAGGAAATCGATTACTATTGCAGTGATATTCGATTAGTAATCCTATGTCAAAAATTTTGCCAAAATGTGCCAGAAAGGATTAAATTTATATGGGTAAAATAATGTATCGTGGTGAGGAAAAGGATGACAGCGACCCCTATTAACAAAGGATTAAGGCTACTAAAAAATTGGTAATTACATTACCCGAGCAACGCCGGGACGGGTACAGCTAGTGTAATATATACGGTAAGTATACCTAATATGAGACCCCAACTTATAGGGCGTATAAAGTACTGCCGCCTGGCCACTGGAGCGAAAAACAGTAGTCTATTGCATTATTCGTAATCGGAGAGTCAGTCGAGTGTTTGCAAGCGCACACAAAGTGCAGTATTTCTTTTCCTGAATGTGTGCTCGTAAACTTTTTTGCATCACCATTTTCATTGGCTGTTTTCACCTTTAAGGTGAGACTCTTATTAAAACTGTTAGTATTGGATAGGTAGCTATAAATGTGGAGTGTAAACACGCCTGTTTCTTATTAAGCTAACGTCAATCCTAACCTAAAAAATTCGTTGGCGTGTTCAACAACATGGTCGTGCCCAATATGTGACCCCAAATCATACCTAATATGAGATAGGGTCTCATTATAGGTATTTTAGTTTTCACTCTCACAGCCTTGTTTTCTTTCAAGCTGCAGATGCAAGGACACCCAAGAGAAATCCACAACCATGTAGCAGTATTGAAAATGTGGAAGATATTGATCAAACAATAAGTTCAAACCAGTTCTTAGTGACTGATGAAGAAATAAATCCCTTGCCTACGTTACGTGAGAAAAACACCTCGAAACCAAATGGGGCCCGTAAAGCCGACATTATTACATAATAACCCTATAAAAATTAATTGATTGATAGCATTAATAAAAGAACTGCGGCATATTCGAAGAAAATTTGTTTCCTAGAAGAAAAAAAGGAATAGTCATTAAAGATAAGAACTCAAAGGATAAAAAGGAAAAGGAGATTATGATAAAAAGAAAAGGATAAGGAAAGAATAAAGGGAAAAGGAAAATGCAAAGGGGTCCCTACAGGAAGGGGAAAATTAAGGATGGATTAAAATGCAACGGTAGTTAAAAACCAGAGAACGAATAAGCCTAATTATAGCCATGATGGTCTCAACTCATTTGAAGATGATGAAAAACTTTCTCTCCATGACAGCATTAATGATAGCATTGATGAAAACGAATACTTTTTTTGTGGTTTTTTATTTTCAGAAAACAAACGGGGAGAGCAGTGGCGTCCATGAAGAAGGTGTTTCAGGTGGGCCCATGAAGATTGTGGAGCTGACGAACTTTTTATTTGTAAATAATGTGAAAAGTTTGAATCTAAAAACAAAAAGTAAACAAAACATGTAGTGAATTCCAACTAATCTGTTTAAAATGTCACTTTGCTTTTTCACCTATTAGTGTATATAGGTAACTGTTATCTAATTATTGTGTACAGTTTTGTTTTTATGAGCTTTTCAGTAATTCAAATTCATGTTTAGAGTTGTAGAATGGGGGTCTAATATTAGGACTAATTTTTTCAGACTCTAAAAATGGAACACTTGTGCTTATAATTTCATACAAGAAAATTGTAAGGTTATTTTCTATTTTCTGTCATTGTTATATGTAGTGAAATACATGTATTAAACGGATATCAAGTTGGTATTATAGCCCCTTACTTACTTTCCTAGTTATATATGAAAATAAAAAGGTGTCTCAAATTCGGCATACTTACCCTATATATATATATATATATATATATATATATATATATATATATACATATACAAAGTTTTTATTTGAAATCACGTTTTGAATGCCATATTCTATTTCCGTCTTTCAGATCCAGAGAAATAATCCAGAACAAATTCAAAAACAGAAAAAAAAGTAATAAAGAATCTTACTCATTCATCGCGGGATTGATAAAATACTACACCAAAGACGCTTTATACAACGTAAAAGCTAAGTTTCTCTTCCATTTATGTAAAAAGAAAATATTACAAATGGCAGTTATCTGGAAGAAAGGCAAAGAGAAATTGGAGATGTGCGGCGTAATATTTGAGTTCGGTAAAGAGAGAACACTCCCCCCCCCCTCCTCGCGCGTAACTTGACGACAGGAAGGAATAGTTAAAAATTACTTTGTACACAAAAACATACAGCTATTCATCAAAGCAACGAAAATAATTTATTATGTCGCCTGTACTTTATTATTAATCTGTGTACCTGATTCCGGGAAAACGTGATTTTATTTTTTTTCCTTTTGCAAAAGAAAATAAAACGATAACGCATATGCATTCTTCTTAAATAGAAGGTCGTTAATCTACAATTCCTTTGGAAATTCTGATTAATTCCCCCGCATTCTGATTTGTTTTATACCAAAACTAGGAAGAAAAAAAGGACTTGTGAAAGTGATCGTTAAATTACCGTTCGCGTGTAGATTATATTCGGCTTCCGCAGCTCGAAAGGAGGAATAAATTATTAATTATAGATCTAAAAGGGTTAGATTTTTTTGATAAAATTACGGAGCTTATACTAGCGAAAAATATACCGAGAATTCAGTACCTCAGAAACTGGTAATTCGATCTTCATTCAGAGTAAAGCGATCCCATGGATGAGGCTGCAAAACGACCGGCTCAGACACCAAAATGAGACAAATTATAAATACGAAATTTTTAACAACTAACGAAAAAAAAAATTAATTGTGAAATATGATATATGAAGAAATTTGTAAAGATGCATAAATATAAGCAAATATTTAGACCATTTTTTACAGACTACTGAATTTGAAAATGTCGAGAAATAAATTTTGAATACCATTTAAAATGTTGTAGCTCAACTAACACTACCTGAAACTTTAGCATAAACTGAGAGCAGTCTTTCACAAAATTTTAGAGAAATATCTAACAACAATAACCCAAGAGGTATTAAAAGATCTAGCAATAGTTTTTATAGAAAAGACGGTATCTAAAATAATTAATTATAGAAATGTAATCAATGCTACAATGCTGGACATTAAAATTGCAACACCAGGAAGGAAAACAAATAACAAAACTTTACTTATTGTACGTATACAGCATAGTAGGAAGAAAACATGATTAAAATCGTAAGCAGTTTAGGGGTACACAGGGTCCGAAATTAGTACACCCATCTGCCCGCTCTGGCAACTAAAAAGCTCTAACAGAGTTAGGAATCGATTCGCACTGGGCTTGGATGACAGACACCGGCAAATCATTCCATGCTGCTTCAAGTCTATTCCACACTTCATGAATACTAGTGGCTGGAAAACGGTGACGGCCCAGTCTCACAGCCACCCATGACCAGATGATTTCAATGGGTGAGTGATCTAGAGAACGTGCTGGCCAGGGCAACAGTCGAACACCATCTGTGTCGATGTAGGTCAGGACACGACGGACAACATGCGATCTTGCGTTATCTTGTTGAAAGATGACGTCTTCGAGGCCTCGAAGTTAAGGCACAGCAACCGGCCTTTAGATATGAGAAATGTAACGCTGGCTGTTCAGATTTCCGTCGACACAAGAGGTGTTCGCGTCGTGTACCAAATGGCTCTCCATACCATCACAACAGGTGCAGGGCCCGTATGACGATATCGAATGCAAGCAGGTCATGTGCGATCTCCTTGGTGCTTTCATTCATGGATACGCCCATCCTGATGCTGCACGCAGAACCGGAACTCGTCTGAAAAGACAACGGGGTGCCCCTCCTGTATCCAGTTTTGTCGTTGGGCGCACAACTGTCGCCGCGCGTCTCTATGCTGCAGTGTCAAGGGAAGCCTCAATAATGGTCGTCATGCAGACAGTCCGTGCTGTTCCAGACGCCGTTTCACTGTCCGTGTGGGGGCAACTTATTGGGATGCAAACAAACCAATTTTCTGACTCAAAGTCCGTTATGTTGCTGTACGATCCTGCAAGGTCGACCTCACAACATGTCTGTCTTTTCGGGTATTAGTGGTGGGAGGCCGTTGAGATCCTGCATGGCATTCAGTACGGCTCTCCTGATCCCATCGATTTCATATTCGCGTGACAGTCGTTGGATTCCAACCAATGCGAGTAGCAATATCAATGAACGATAAACCGCACGCACGATAGACCAAGATTCTGCCGCTATCCAATTCCGACACGTGCTGGTAGCCGTTTCTTCTTCTTATACGAGGCATAACACGATCTTCTCTGAAACATGCATCATTAAAATGTGATTTCCGAATGAGAAACCCGCTGCGTAACTTTCTTTTATACAGAGTTTTATTTGCCCTTTCTCTCTCCAGCATTGCTCGAATGCGCTTAATTGCTAATCATTTGCATATCCCAGCATCTTCTTTCTTTCATGCCAATTTCACGTTTGTATCACCCCCCCCCCCTTCATAGTGTTTCAGTTTTAATGGCCAACAGTGTATTTCACTTAATTTCATATTTGCAATCCTAGCAACAAAGAAATCTTATGACCGCACTCTAAAGCGCCGTGCATTTTCATTTTGAAAAAAAAATTAAATAAACGCTTGCATGTTTTAATTGAGGCATTTATTTAAGTAAATTATTTATAGCATTGTGATAGTAATAAAATCCCAATTTGATTTTATATTAATAGGGAAAGAAAATGCATATGATGAAAAGATTACCAAGGGGAATATATATATGAAAAATTCAGTACAATATTTATGTTCACAGAATGCAACGTTGTTACAGAAAGAGATAAACTTAACTTAATTATGTATAGAACGATTGCAATTAACAAAACTATTTAACGCAATAAAACCTTGTTAAGTTTTGTATAATTTGTTTCACTTTGTTCCCTATGAAGGTTGTGTTGAAAAATGTGATGTCTACGGTTAATTGACTAAGAATGAAAAAAATGTAGTAATGAAATTAACTCTCATTCGGTGTTGAGATAAGAGCCTTTAATTATCCATAAAACAATTTTGGAAATGAAAATAACTAAATATTGTATTGTGTTAATATATTTTCTTGTGATTAAACTGCAATGTTCATTCAAAGATATTATAAAGAAATATGAAATGAATATAATTTACAAAAGGCATTTCTGCAAACTCCTTAAAATGACAAAAGAATATACAAGATACATTAAAAATTTTTTTTAGAAACTAACAGAAAAAATGCATATCTTCAAAGATTAATGTATCAATATTCTTCTTTGAGAATTGAAAATGTAGGGAAAATGGTAAAACGGTAATAACTTTTGAAATTATATAATAAAAATATGATTGCGATAAAAAAGTTATTTGTAAAACTGTATGAATATATACATAAAATAAAACACTATTTTACTGTTCCTGAAGCTGAATAATTGGCCTCAAAGGAGTAAAAGATCGATTAAGAAGGTTTTGTTGAAATACTTGAAATATTAATCATGAATTGTTTTTAAACTATATATTACTATTATATAAGGGGTTACTATTTAAATTTCAGCGAATCTTTTTCCGGCGATGGATGTAAGAAGCTACTCTGAACAACGAAAATGGATCTTTTGTTATTGATCTTTTGTTATTGATCATTTGTTATTGACCTTTTGTGGTATTTCGTGCTGACGTTCTTCTCTTTAAATTTTTTTTTAACTCTTACATTAAATCTTATGTTTTGGAATATTTTCCGTACTTGGAAGCATTTTAAGACATTTTGAACGGTATTCAGAGTTAACTTTATCATTTCATTTCAATCGGATTTCTCCCTTAGTTAATAAATTTTTCACGCGATCATAACTATCTGGAAAACAAATTTCAAACCTAAGTTGGATATTCGACCTTATGTATTTAAGGTTAAATAAAAAATTCTATCTCTTAAACCTGTATTTGATTGAGTATTTGTTGTCTCTATTTCCTTTGTTTCATTTTGTTTCTTTCTTGACGTTAGAACATTAATGACTGACCCATTCAAAGATATGCGATGAATAGTTTCCATCAAGACAATGGCTGATTAATTTTCGGTCTTTTAGATCAAGTTTTATAAATTTCAGTGGCAACTAAGTGTTTCAGATAATCATACAAAAACAATGTTCGCCTGTTGGCATTTAAGACTTTTACAACTGAAGAGCCAAAATAAAACACTACTACAGGAGTGCGTATGTAAAAAACGGGGTTATGCAACTAATCAGCGTAACGCGATGCGGTTACCAGTGCCTATATAAGACAACAGGTGTCTGGCAAAGCTGTTAGATCGGTCCCTGCAGTTGCAATGGCAGGTTATCACTATTTATGTGACTTTGAACATGGTATTATAGTCGGCGCATGAGAGATGAGACATTAGAATCTCCGAGATAGCGATGCAATTTGGATTTTCGCGCACGACCACTTCACGAGTGTACCGTGAATATCAGGTATCCGGTAAAACATCAAATCTCCGACAGCGGTGCGACCGGAAAAAGACCTCGAAAGAACTGGACCGTCGACGACTGACGAGAATCCTTAAACGAGATAGACGTGCAACACATCCTCAAATTGCTGCGGATTTCAGTGCTGGGGTATCAACAAGTGTAGGCGTGAGAACTGTTCAACGAACCGTCATTGATATGGGCTTTCGGAGCCGCAGGCCCACTCGTGTACCGTTGTTCACTGCACGGTACAAAGCTTTACGTCTCGCCTGGGCCCTCCAACACCTCCATTGGAATGTTGATGACTAGAAACACCTTCCCTGGTCTGACGAGCCTTATTTCCAATTGTATCGGGCGGATGGACTTGTACGGGAATGGAGAAAACCTCATGGATCCATGGTCAGTACATGTCAACAGGGGACTGTTCAGGGTGGTGGAGCCTCTGTGACGGCATGGAGCGTGTGCAGTTGGCGTGACATGAGACCCCTGATACGTCTAGAAACGACTCTAACAGGTGACAGGTATTTAAGCCTCCTGTCTCATCATCTACACCCATTCATGTCCACATTGCATTCCAACGGACAATTTCAGCCTGACAATGCAATTCCCCCCCCCCCGTCGAGAGTTGCTGTCGAGTGGCTCCAGGATCACTCATCTGATTTTAGACACTTCCATTTGCCACCTAAATAAGCAGATATGAACATTAATCAGCATATCTCGGATGCCTTGCAACGTGCTGTTCAGAAGATATCTTCAGCCCCTCGCACTCCTATGGATTGAAGGACTGCTTCGCAAGAATCATGGTGTTAATTGCCTCCAGAATACCTTCAAACGTTAGTGGAGTTAATGCCACGTCGTTCTGCAACACTCGTAGCGGCCCTACACGATATTAGGCAAATGTACGAGTTTTTCTGGCTCTTCAGTGTATTTTGACTTAGAATTAACATCATCAGCTCGATAGATCTATCGATCGTTTTAGGATGGATAAGCATGCATTTTAGCCCTCAACACAAGTTTAAACTTACCTTTAATAAAAGGAATTTCTAACTTTCTGAAATGCTCGTCCCAGTACTGCAGTTACAGAGACAGTATCTGAGAAGGCAATGTAGCTTCTTATTTGAGTTTTATCCTACGACTAGGTAAATTACTTTTATTTCTCGGCCTGACAAATTTCCTTACAACAAAAGACTTTCATTTTTTTCATTTCTTTGCCAGTGAGTGTATATATATATATATATATAAACCCCTTAATGGCCGTTCTTACAAAGGGGGTATGAAATTTCCCATTCTAATGAGAGAATCGGAAAAATGGACCCCGTATGCTAAATGTTAATGTCGTTTAATCAGCATCAAACGACGGGGGAGATACGAACTTCTTATACAGCGTTTATGCACTGTATGTGTGGAATCTCTAAAATGTTTGTTTACTGTTTGTAACCGTTCAAACTCTGCTACATTCTAGATTAGAAACACCCGAAGAAGTTTGGAAAAGTATATACCAAATTTTTGTTAGGATATATCAATTTGATATATTTTCTAAAGACCAATTTACGGTGAAATACAAATTTACTTTTTCATAACTCGGAGTAAGTAACTCGAATATCACTACGTACGTCCCCTGTTTACTACATAAGTTAATTAACAGTAAGCGTTTGCTTTGGGAAACTCTTTGTTCTGGATGTTCATCCATCTTTAAACGACAAAAGTTATTTGTCATTGTTAAAGAACTTGAGCTGTTAATTATAACTTCATCGTAACTGCCAATTTACACCACAGGAATGTCACTTTTGTACTCCAAAAACATGAGCTACTAATTTCTCTGTTAGATTTTCAACAAGTATTAGAGTGCAATTAATCATTAAACAGATTAACATTTAAATGCGCATGGAAATCAGTTCATATCTTTTAAAGCTCGCCAGTTAAGCGAGCGCATTTATAATGAAGTACATAGAGTAAAAGCCTTATTTAATGATTTTAAGTTTGTTAAAAACAGCAAACAACGTTTTGGGACAGTATAATACAGATTTATCATTTCCGACGGATAGGAAAGCTGATTTCACTTTATCTTTCTTTTTAATGCATTATTTAAAAGGGAAATATTTAAAATAGGGATGATCGGCGTCGGATTTTAAACAACGAATTACTTATGGAAATGACATTTCAGAATTGTTATCGTATTTAGAATTATACGAAGTGATCAGGATCATCCATCATTAATTATACCAGTAATAACATTAAGTCTTTATCATTGATCATCAGATATATGCAGATCACGATTAAATGTATTCATAAGGCATTTAAAATGGAGAACGTCTGATTGCGTCTGATATATTTCAAACTTGAACTACTTTCAGAGAACGAGTTTAATATGATTCTTTCTAAACAAATCATAAACATAATAATAGCACAGATCTATCTCTGTGTCTGGAACGATTTTTCCTTTCTGTTGCCATATTGAAATGTACTTTGATTCTCGCATTTTAAAAATAAAATAAATTGAAATTAAGCTTTAATTATTGAAATATTTTAATATTATAATTTCCTCTAGTTCAAAATATATAATAATTACAAAATAAAAAGAACTTTTTATTTACCATGTTTTTAAATTTTCTGTTCAATCATATTTGACAATTATATGTATTAATAAATACTTTAAAAAAAAATTCTTTGATGAATTATCCTATCAACTTGAAAGAAAATGAAGTTAAGTGGAAGTTAATTTGCTTTTAAGTTTTCATTCCCGTCCCAGCCGATAGATGGCTGCACCAGTCTACAAAACAAAATTAACTGAAAATGAATTCAATGCTGTTTAAAGATGGCTAAAATATCAAAAGAATTCATTTTCATCGTGTTCTGAGCTAGTCTCAGATAGTTTCAAATGTCTAGCTAGTCGGGAAGTTAGTTAAAAATCGATTTCAAGATTTGTACTAGACAAACACACAAACACACAAACAAACAAGAAAACGAGTTAATAAAAACATGTAAAAAATATTTTTCAACTTGTAACCTCTTTAAAGGAAAAATACCAAACACCTCAATGGTTTATATTTAGCGCGTGTTCATTTATGAATTAAAATTATGAAACAACTATGTTAAATTTTTTCAGTTAATGGAAAATTTACTTACAGCGCAATGTATTTCATTTAAAATGAATGTTCAGGAAAATAAAAATCATTATATTGGAGAAAAATTTTAAAAATGAATAAAGATATTTTTATAAACACTTAAAACCAATATTTCATTCTTATTTCATATTGTTTCAATTTTTACAATAGTTACGTTTGATAGGGTAAACAGACAAAATTTAATATTTCATAATTAATACATGTAATAGAATTAAGTAAATTGATGTTATTATGTGGAGGTCAGATTTTATTGAAATTTTTTTAAAAAATGCATCTTAAATGGATCTTAATAGTGCTGATATTGCATAATTTTAAACAATTAAAAATGTGTATAATTTAAATAAAATAAAGTAGAGAAGCCATTAAGTATACAAATAATATTGACTTTGCAGATCTAAATTTATAAAAATTAAAATTAACACCTCATTTTTGACGGGCTAACCATTAGTTCTAAATATTGGGCAAGTGTTTGAAATGTGCCCAATAATTTATCATTGTTTTAATGCACATTCGATGTCATTTCATTCTATATTTCTCGTTCTGACGCATGATTTAGGCCTAATTTATTAGACATATACTCGTCTAAAAACGAAATGAGTGGTACATTCAAACGTCTCATAGGGAATCATGGATTCTGTCAAGATTAACTTGTTTATTTCGTTTTTCTTTTCTGCCAGCTGGATGTATTAGTGGAAGAATTTATATAAATCTAGAATGTGATATAATATTTGTTGGACAGGTTCTTGTTTTCTGCCATCCTATATGCGGCAAATTATTTAAGTTCATCAAACATGCCAGTAAAGTTACTTGAACCCACAGACTCTGGTACCGAATGCAAGCACCCTAGCCATTCGGCTTTTGCCCAAAATGGAACACCCCACCCCCACCCACCCCCAAAATAAATCGAAAAGAAACATACAATCTGTAAATTATAATAGGCAATGTTACGTAATGTCTTTGTGGTCCATTCTGAAATTGTATTGCAAGTTTGAGTCTCTGCAAACTCTAGTAACCAGGTAAAAGTTACTTCTAGACTATTAAAACAAATGATCCTATAATATACCAGGATTGTTTATCCATGGACTCATTGTTAATTGCTGAAATCTATGAACGGCTTCAAAACAATGTTTTCACAGTGCAGGTATGGAATGGCCGAATTTAAAGTTAATAGTTTAATCCTTGTTTGGTGGATCAAGTGTCTGAATGTGGGTTAAATTATCTATAATAATGAATTTATCCCCAGTTGGGAGAAAGCATCAGAGGCTTTTGATGATATTTCTTGGTGTAAATATTTTTTTAACGTTAATATTTAATACCATATCTCTATATTATCAATTCCTGAATCTTAACACTGATAGAATAGGTGTTTGAGGACTGATATAATCATCTGCAATGTAGAATAAATCTTCTGTACGATAAAAACACCAAAAAAATCATAGGAGAATTCTAAAAAAATATTCAATATTAAAGCCGTCATAGAAATCATCACATATAATCCACTAATCCGCCAGATGGGGCCTAACAAATGTTTGAGACCTTTGAGATATTCCGGAAGGAACGTCCAATCAATTTTGATATTATCGAATATCTTTAATAATAAGTTTAAAAGAAAGCCTACAATGATTTCCAATACGCAAAAAAAAACGCATTAAGAGTCTAGACAATTCTAAGCACATTAAAAAATATGAATAAAAAGCATATAAGAATTCTAGAATTGTGGGCATTTTCTAGGGAGTTTGTCTCCAGACATATTGAATTTATTATATCGGCTGTGGAGTATCGAATTATAGTATTTGTTAAAAGCCGAGTGTTTACCTGCATTTAACAATTTAGGTTCTAGAGAGTTATCATTGATAATGTGACACACTGGATGAAATGCGGTTGCATTATAAATATTGTTCGTCTTGGTGAGTAGTACCATCCCTCTTGTTTTGTCTTCACAGTTTATGAACACTCTGTATATATATATATATGACACGGGTTGAACGTAGCTGTAGAAAAATCCTAAAAAAGGTCCAACGTGCATACGAAATGAATAAAAATGGAGACAAATGAAGAATCAAGAATCACAAACACTCCATGTCGATGTTGTGGCATTTATTCATAAAATAACTAATCATTCCTGAATGCCATTGTTCAGCTAGCTCCCGTCCCACAGAAGAAAAAAGCGTCTTAACCCTCTGAGATCCAAACTCCGAGTGTGTACATCTTAAACCCCACAAGCGGAGAAAGCACGCGTAAAACCCCGTGATAGCATGTGACGATGATAGCGTTAGTCCGTGCGCGCAGTAGGCAATTAATTGTCGATGACCTCAGAAGCGCGTGTCGAATGAATAAGACCATATGATCTCCACTGCAGGATAACTCAAAGGCGCGTACTAATAATAACTCTTGGGGCAGCGCGATGTGACTGTCCTTGAATCCCTGCTCTTTGAAAAACAACAACACTTCCTGGATGGAGAGCGTGTGATTCCCGTTGCGTAAACGTGGCTTGAAAACATATCGCATGGTCCTTGTATATTTTATAATTTCCCCATTTTTTCAATATAAGTTATTTTAATCAACTAATTATTCTCTGAATCTGACATTATATATATATATATATATATATATATATATATATATATATATATATATATATATATATATATATATATATATATATATATATATATATATATATAATAGATTATAGATGATCATCTATTCATTTACAACTTATAAAAATCTTTTGTGGACTTCATTTATTTCATGTTCTCGAAAAGTGAATTTTTTTTTTTTAATTTGCTTTCTGTATTTAATGTCTGGAAATCTACTTTCGTATACTATGCTATTTGAAATAAATTTTAATCTCAGACAAAATATGATGGCTTTCATTTTTTCCTCTTTATCACCAATTTATCTCATCTGATGTCGGTTTAACCAAGACTTTCTTCTTTTAATTTGCAGAGTTTGGAGCAAATGATGAATTAATTTATTGATCACAACGCTTTTATGAATTCTCTGTCAAGACATATTAATTTTTTTCTCTAGTAAATTTGAAAATGGATCTAGAATTCCGATAACCTGTGCCAATGAATTAATGATCTTCGCTGGCGAGCAAAGCGACAGGAAATTAGGTAAAGATAATTTAATTATAAGAATCTATGATAAATTAAGACCTCATGCATTGTACACTGATTTTGAAACATCATTAAAACATCTCATTTTATCCCACACTCGGATAACAGGCAGAGCTGTTTGTACTATTAGAAAAGTATAATTTTATATTGTATTTGTTTATTACTAGATAACAATTGATCGAGATTATGTTAATCGAGAGACATACAAAGGGTGTTCACACATTTTTGTCATGATTTTGACTTTCTCTATGATTTAAATTTAAATTAACAAAAATAAAACCTAGCTGCCATCAATTCGACAGGGTATAATTATCATCTGTATCATTAAAAATATTCTTTGCTTTAAAATATCACTGGAAAATAAGTAATGGATCGAAGGCTATTTATCTGCAATTTCCGAAAAGAAATAATCTTATTTTAATACTCTTATTAAAAATAAGGTGTGAAAAGCGGGGTTTTGATATTAATGCACGTAAAATAAGTTACATAATCAATAAAAAAGTAAAGAAACGTTACATTTGACTATAAAAAAATTTTAAAATGCATACCTAACATATCTAAGTTCACCTCTTATTATAACTAAAGTCGTATTTCGTGTCTTAAAAGAAAATCCAACCCCCCAAAGAACTATCGCAAAGTCTAAAATCTGATTTAAAGCTAATCAAAGCAAAAGACACACGATGTTCACCGTCTAATGCGAAAACATGTTTCTCAGCATAACACAATGTGCAGATCGTTGTATGTAATTTATTTAGCAGCTAAAAATTGGAAATATGAAGTTACAATTGGTGAGGCTGGGATATAATTATCCTTACTGCAGAAAAAAAAATCGATTTGAGAAAAAGGCCTAAAATGTTGGTTCAGAGAAAACAAGGAAAGTTTTGTTAAAGGTTTTATGATTATTGCTGGATTTTCTTATAACGGAGAACTTAAAATAAGGAAAGTAGATAAAAAAATGTCAAAATTAAACCCGGATTATTATCAGAAATATATTTTAACACCTGTTATCCAAAATGACATTCCATCACTTTACTTAGACAATCTTCATTGTGTAAGTTCCATCAGGATAAGGCTACCAGCAATACCTCTAAATCTACTGATATATTTTTAGAAAAAAAATAAGAAATGACACCGGAATTGAGGCTATTCTATTTAAATGCTTCCCACTCAAGTCCTCTGGCGTGTATCCTATGAATTACTTTCATTAGGACTTTTTTCAGAAGCTTTTTATAAGCGGCATTCCAAAACATTGGATGGGCTCTGGAAGATTGTGGTCGAGGAGTGAAACGAAATAAACCTTGTTATTTTAAGAAAAAGCTCCTTTATTATGGAAATCAAGATGTAATATCATAGTTCAACATCAGAGCTATCAGATCGAGCATATTAGAAAATAAAATTCATATGTTTGTTTATAAATTTATTTTTCCAAAATCGATACGAAAATGTATGAACACTCTCTGCAATATTTACTTAAGTACAATATTGACTTTTTAATTTTGTATGAAATAATTTTTAGTACGCATATTTTATCGTAAATGCAATAAATAATGAAAGCATTATAGAATTATTTTTCTTTCGTTGCTAAATTTGTTTGATGTTCCGATATACAGGGAACTACACTTCCCTGTCTGTCGGAATGTGAAACGAAACAGTCATATTAAAATAAAGTATGGCATAATCAGGGATCCTGCAATTTATAATGGAAATCAGTGAGTTGAACAGGGTGAACTTACGCTTAGAGTTTTGAATATGGTTTGATCTAATTAGGTTTACGAAGCTAATGACTATTGTCGCACTAAATCTATAAGTTTGGTTTAGTCACCATTAGGAACATGAGTGCTAAACGATACCAATATCTCACAGCCAATTTCAAATAGTTTTAGATACCAATGCCTACACGGAATTGCAACTTTAGGCCTGAACAATTTCGTCCTTGGGCATCGTTCAGGGGAAGGGAGCATTCAAACCAGCGAGTGAAGTAGAATCTAGGAGGAAGTTTTAGATGCGTAAACTTTTGAAACAGTTTTCGGTCAAGTACCGATTTTCCAATTAGGATTTATTAATTTAAGGCAGTTCTTTTATCCTTCCATATTAATTTAAGTTTTGGTTTGTGGTGGCCCTGTGGTACGCGCGCTGGCTTTCGTTGATGATGTTGCTCGGATCGAATCCCAGCATCGTGCCACTAAAATACCTCTTCTTGTGTCGTCCCTTCATACGGATCATTGCTGGTCCGCCTATATGGTACCCCCATAATAAAATGGCGATCAAACTGCGGTGAATTATAGGCGAATGTCTACACGACAAGTGCTTTCGCCTTAAAAGTTTAAGTTTTGCATCTATCTCATTAAGAGAATAGGTTGTTGTTATTTTAATGATATTTTATAGCAATATTATAAAATAAAAAAAAACACTCATTGGAATACTAATAAGCTAACTCAAAGTTACCTAATTTATTTATTTACGTATTTCGATTTTGTTAAATATGTGGAAAAAATTAATGCTTCATACAAATGAAAACATAACAGTTTCAGCCATAAGAGAAAACTCACATTGCGGGAATTGAAAATAAAAGTTGGCTACATTGATGTTGTTGTTGTCTCTAATGCCCCCTGTCTTGAACTTCCAAACCAGGTCCATACAGGCTTCGGGCTGAAGTGTGCGGCTCCACTTTATATAGCACCACAAAGGTCGGAGTCCATCTTAGCTAGTTGCCATCTCAATTTTGACCGAGCAACCCCATGGGAGACATCTGGGGGGAATGTATCCTCTCCCAACCTCTCTGACGTCTTAGAGAAACTTTCTGGTCCACGGAAAGTTTAACGTGCCCATATCCGGCATAGATACGGAGGCATTTAGTAGCGTTTGTCGGGATTCGATCCGAGCACTCTCGTCACCGAAAGCAAGAGTGCCACCACAAGACCACCGACGGATGCCTTTATAATATGAAGTGTTTTTTTATTGCTATTTGCTGCAGTACCCGAAATTTACAAATCTTGAAACATAATAAATTATCTACTTTGTTTCCTCGTGTTTCTAAATCGCAAACAAACAAAAAAAATCGATTCGCGTGGAACGCCCCGTTGGAAAATATAATTCGTGTTATCAGCAAACGTGAAAACACAATTTCTTTAATTCCACGATGTAATTAATCGGGATGTTCAATGTTCCGATTTAATTATTAATTTATCCTCAGGCGGAGGAGCATTAGGCGTGATTGTCTCTACAAACAATACACACTTGATTTAACACCTATTAATTAGTTCGAAACATGTCGCCACCCCTTTAATTACACTGCGGAACTGTGTTATCCTGTAACTCGTGATTTTACCAGCATATGCAACCGCGAGTGAAGACGCGTTCTAGTCTCACCAAAATCGGATAGAGATATTTCGAAGTCCGAAATCAGTGTACTTTGCGTCATCTTCAATAAAATATTAAGAAATATGCACGATCGGGAGAAGTCCACAATTGTAACATGTTTATCGCCACATTGATGAGAAGATTACCAAAAAAGTTTTAGAAAGGAAAAAAAAATTAAGGTAGACACAACTAACGAAACTACCGCGGGCTATTAACGTACGATTTCTTATCGTTTGCTTACCTCTTTTTTTCTGACGTATTTTGGTACTTTTCTGATTAATTGTTTACTGCTACTGGGTTTGGCACGCTGTCGGAATTGTAACTTGCGACGCAGGACAATTTTTTTTCTCTGCGAAGGACTGTTATTAAGGAACGTAATCCTTGTTGGATTTTGATTTTCCATTTTTGCGGGGTTTTTTTAGTAGAAGTTTAAATAACTCGTTTAATTTTCACTAGATGGCGATACTGCTGCAGATTTTGCCATCGCTAATCTTCCTTCCCGCGATGTAATCAGTTGCATGCAGTCGTGTAGGGAGGAGTGTCATGTTTTTTGCTCGCTGTTCTATGGGTTGTATTGATGTACTACGAGAGCACCTTTCATGCCAATTTCTGTTGGAATGCTTCTTCAAGTTCCAAGTTTAGAAATGCCGACATTCTTCCGCGTGAGTATCCAAACATTGCCTTGTACTTGCTGAGTTTCGCCTTTCAATAAAGTCAGTTTTTTCAACGTGCTTGTCATCATTAACAAGTTTGAGCATTGTCAAGTTGTCATCATTGAAGGTTTTCAACCTGTTGAACATGGAATTCTTAGTATCCAGAATACAGTCATGGGAAAAACCCAGCGACCTTATGAGCTGTCTTAGAATCTTTTATCCCATAATTGCTGTGTGGTTCAGTTAGTTTCTACTAGTAAGAGTTATGTTTAATGGTAAGTGAACTGAGCCACACATTCTGTATTGGTCCGTCGAGGATGGAGACTGTATTCTGGTAGATTGCGTATTTAGAAGTTCAACAAAAGTAAGATTGTTCTAGAAGAAATAATTCTTGCGAATTCTTCATTTCTGGCTATTTAGTATCAGTGTTATCTTTGAAAATATTTTTATTGTGAAACGAAAGCGGAGATAATCTATACTTTAGTACAGTGAATTTAGTATCAGTAAATCCAAGGACATTTTCATGTGTATATTTGAAAAGGTGTTGAAATAATTTACAGCTTGTGGTTAAATTAGTTCGTTGAATACTGGTTCAACTTCCATAGAGGATGCAGGAAGTGTTTATTGCAATAAGCAACGGATTGACACTTTGACTTTGAAAATTTAAGTTGTTTGGAGTTCACATACAAATAAGAACGAAGTAAATTTTGAAGCATAGCATTGTGACGCATGTTGGTTTTAGATATACATATTCTAGTGAATTTTTACTTTGGTTTAATTTAAGTATTGTTTTTATTTTCATGGTTTTAGATATACATATTTTAGTGAATTTTTACACTTGCTTTGGTTAAGTATTGTTTTTTATATTGTAAAAATGGAAAGGTTGAAAATTGAAAAATGGGTATTAAAATCCTCTGTTACAAAATTGAAAGTAACGTTAGAATCAGAGACTTTTGGTTTGGATAATGCAGAAATCACATTGTGTAAAGATAAAATTTCTGACTTAAACGGAAAATGTTCAGATATTTTCTGCAAAATGTATGAGTCATGCATGGAGGATGAGTTTCAAAAGTATTTGTCTGAATCACAAGAGATTCAAGATATAATTGATAGTTATAAATTAATTGTTCTCCGTGCAGAAGATAAACTAAAACTTAGAAAGAATGATTAGTCAAGGGGATTTCTCAAGGGGATTCAAAAGAGATTAAGGAACCTTCAGCCATAAGTTTAAAACTGCCGGAGTTACGTATTCCTAGTTTTTCTGGCAGTAGCAACTTGGAGTGGCTGTCCTTTAGCGATCTATTTAAGGCTTCAGTTGTGCAAAATAGTAAATCAAATATCAAATGCGCAGAGACTTCAATACTTGTTAGGTGCATTAAAAGGTGATGCACTTCGGGTTATTCAGTCACTCCCAATTACTGATGCAAACTTTCAGATTGCATGGGATCTCATAAGGGAGAGGTATTCTAACAGGCGACAATTAGTTTTTACCCTAATTAAAAGAATTGTAAATTTACCACAGTGTACTAGAGAAGATGCATCACAATTGTTATCCATTGTTGACACGTCAAAGGAAGTTACTCGTTCTCTCCAGATTCTCGATATGCAGCCAAGTGGGTTTGCAGATAGCATTATTGTATATTTGATTATTCAAAAGCTTGACCCAACAACAAGAGCATGGTGGGAGAGGGGACTTGGTGATGATAACATTCCTACACTTGAGGAATTACAAAAATTCATCATCTACCATGCACGTACACTGCAGCAACGACCACCACATAAACCAGTATTCAAGCCACAACAACCAAATATCTCAGGTTCAGGGAAACCCCATCGAGTGTCTACTTTTACAGCTCAAGTCAAGATCTGTTGCAGTTATTGTAAAAGTAACAAGCACAGTATTCACCAGTGCAACAGCTTAAAAAAAATGGACACCCCACAACGTTTTCTATTCATAAAGGACAAACGTTTGTGCTTCAATTGTCTTAGGACTCACAAATTAGCCAATTGACCTAGCAGTTACACTTGTACAGTGTGTCACAAAAGACACAATACCTTGCTGCATTTGGAGTCAACTAAATCGGACCATTCTACAGTGTTATCTCCACATGGAACGGAATTTTTGCCCGCTTCTGATGCAGCAACTGAATCAACAGGTGTACCGCAGCAATTCATTACTAATGTATCGTCTTGTGTATCATCTCAAGCTGCTCCGAATCAAGTGATTTTTTGCACTGATATAGTGAAGTTACATGACTCTACAATTGAGTATCAACATTGTAGAGTTCTTTTTGACCCAGGTTCCCAGGCTTCCTTTATAACAGAGACATGTTTCAATCGTTTAGGTCTTGCCAGAAACAAAACAAGAGTGCAGATATCGTGCCTTGGTTCATCCAACACACATACTAATGGGGTCACAACCCTTAAGTTTTCTCCTTATTTCAAGGACTCTCCTACATTTGTGACATCAGCTTTTATCATTAATAAAATCATTGGTGATATACCTCATTTCTCCATACCATCTGGGACAGCAATTCCCTTCTGTGATCTCAAGCTAGCAGATCCAAATTTCTTTCATTCAGGTCCTATTGACATTCTACTCGGCGTTAGTATTGCCTCGCCAATGCTAAAAGGAGAAATTATTAAAACAACTGAGGATTGTCCTTTTGCGGTCAGATCAGAACTGGGATGGATCATTTCCGGAAATGTAAACACGGAAACTCCAGATCCACCACTTATCCATATCAACCACATCCAACTAGAAACGGAAGAGTTGCTTAGCAAGTTTTGGAAATAGGATGAAGTTCCGAAAGCCAACTTGCTCACTAAAGAGGAACAGACCTGTGAAGATTACTTTGCAGCTACATATTCAAGAAACGATGATGGAAGGTACATGATGAAACTACCTTGCCATACCTCTCCATCTCTCTTAGGTGACTCATTCCGGACTGCAATGCGTCGATTCCAGTCACTAGAGAAAAATCTTGTTTCCAGACCAGATGTTTATGAACGTTACAGAGGTTTCATTAAAGAATACATAAAGCTTCAGCACATGGATAAAGTTTCAGACTCAGAGAGGAGTGAAAATCCCCAGTTCTACCTACCTCATCATGCTGTGTTTAAGGAAAGCAGCTCTACGACAAAGTTGCGAGTCGTCTTTGACGGTTCCTCAAAATCATCGTCAGGACTCTCTCTAAATTATCTACTCTATACAGGACCATGAGTGCAGCAAGAGCTTTATCACATTGTCCTCCGCTTCAGCACCTTTCCTGTTGCAATTTGTGCTGACGTGGAGAAGATGTTTCGACAGATCAGAGTTCACCCAGAGGATGCTGATTTGCAGAGGATACTCTGGCGAAACAGGCCCAGTGAACTCATAGAAACTTATCGTCTTGTCACTGTCTCGTACGGCACAGCCAGCTCTCCATACTTATCCACTAGGGTAATGAAGCAACTTGCACTTGATGAGAGGATCAGCTATCCCTGAGCTTCTAAGGTCTTCCTCAGACTTTTACGTAGACGATATCATGACTGGAGAGAGCTCTGAGTTAAAGGCTGAACAACTAACCAGTCAACTATCAGAGATGATGCTTCGGGGAGGCTTCAGACTTCACAAGTGGAGTTCCAATGTTCCAGCAGTTTTGAAGAGTATTCCTGCTCATTCTAAATCCATAAACCAATCATTATCTATTGAAGACAGTGAAACTATCAAGGGTATTGGTATCGTTTGACATCCAGGTACAGATTCCTCTCATGTGTACATCACAATTTCTAATCAAGATCTGACCAAACGTAAAATTCTATCAGACATTGCCGGATTATTTGACCCGATGGGTTGGTTAGCACCAGTTGTCATAAGTGCTAAAATCTTCATACAAGAACTATGGAGTCAAATCTAGGTTGGGATGATGTTCTCGGTGAACCACTTTCTTCACGTTGGAGAATATTCCACTCACAGCTGCCTTTGCTGGTCAACTTTAAATTGCCTAGATTTGTCATGTGTACACAGCCTATTGATATCTAAATTCATGCGTTTTGTGATGCATCGGAAAAAGCATACTGTGCGGTTCTGTATATTCGCTCAGTCACTCAAGATCATAACATTACTGTATTACTTTTAACGTCAAAAACTAGAGTTGCTCCAGTCAAAACTGAGTCCCTTCCAAGACTTCATTTATGTTCAGCATTACTTTTAGCAACATTGTTGGAATCTATTCTACCAACATTGGCAATTCCTTTCAGCAAAACTTTTGCATGGACTGACTATCAAGTTCCACTTTCGTGGATTGCCTCAGAACTTCACCGTTGGCTCCCTTTTGTAGCGAATCGAGTAGCCAAGATACAGGAAGCTGCACCAGGCTGCATTTGCATGCATCGCTTCAACTCTTGCTTTCAGTTATAAGGCAAAAATTCTGGATCCCTTGTGGAAGAGATGTGGTCCGTAGATTTGTAAAAAGCTGTAAAACTTGCTTTCGTCTTTCTGCTTCAGCTATGAGTCAGCTTAAGGGAGATTTGCCAGCTTCAAGAGTTACACCGTCCAGGGCCTTCTCAACGTCAGGTGTTGACTTTGCAGGACCGTTTCTTGCCAGGGAGAGAAATGGCCGTGGGAAAAATTCTTCAAGGGTTACATTGCGATTTTTGTGTGTTTTGCCACGCGAACAATGCATCTTGAGGTAGTGACGGACCTCACTACTCAAGCCTTCATTGGTGCTTTGAAACGCTTTATCTCTAGAAGAGGTAGGCCTTTGCAAATCGTCAGTGATTGCGCAACTAATTTTGTCGAAGCTGATAGAGAGCTGAAGGGTTTACTTAGATCTTTTCTTTCTCAGAATGAAAATTCAAATGTGTTAAATTGTTCTTCATCTGAGGGAATCACCTGGAAATTCAATCCACCAGCTGTTCTTCATCATGGTGGTATTTGGGAGGCCGGGGTGAAATCTATGAAGCACCACCTTACAAGAACCATGGGAAACTCTCTGCTTTCTTTGGAGGAGTTATTCACCCTTGCAGCTCAAATAGAATCGTGTCTTAACTCAAGACCACTTTGTTCTGTCTCCAGATCCAAATGATTTATCGCCATTAACACCAGGCCATTTTCTCATTGGTTCAGCTTTGACAGCTATCCCTGAACCAGATTTGACTGTAATTCCATTATCACATCTTGGACGTTGGGAACTTGTCCAGAGTCTGCTTCAGAGTTTCTGGAACCGGTGAAGCAAGGAAAATCTTGCCAGACTACAACAACGTCCTAAGTGGTGTGTGTCACAAAAAATATCTCAGTTAATGATCTTGTCCTTATCAAGAATGAGTTAGCACCTCCATTAAAATGGAAACTTGCACGTGTGTTAAAGTTACATCCCGGTAAAGATGAGAAGGTTCGAGTTGTTATTTTAAAAACTGATTCAGGTCAACTTACTCGTCCCATAACCAAACTTTGTAGATTACCTTTAGACTAGTTCTCCATGTAGCCATTTAGTTTACTTTGTATAATTGACCAATGTTTCTTTAGTTTTGTCTTGTAACCTTTTTCAATTGTTGTTAATATTGTTTGTATAGATTATGTGTAATTCAGTGTCAGGAGTTTCAAGGGCGTGAGAATGTTGGATTTTGATTTTCTATTTTTGCGTTTTTTTTGTGTAGAAGTTTAAATAACTCGTTTAATTGTCACTAGATGGCGAAACTGCTGCAGTTTGAGCCATCGCTAATCTTCCTTCCCGCGATGTAATCAGTTGCATGCAGTCTTGTAGGGAGGAGTGTCGTGTTTTTTGCTCGCTGTTCTATGGGTTGTATTGATGTACTGCGAGAGCACCTTTCCTGCCAATTTCTGTTGGAATGCTTCTTCAAGTTTCAAGTTTAGAAATGCCGACATTCTTCCGCGTGAGTATCCAAACATTGCCTTGTACTTGCTGAGTTTCGCCTTTCAATAAAGTCAGTTTTTTCAACGTGCTTGTCATCATTAACAAGTTTGAGCATTGTCAAGTTTTCATCATTGAAGGTTTTCAACCTGTTGAACATTGAATTCTTAGTATCGAGAAAACAGTCATGGGAAAAACCCAGCGACATTATGAGCTGTCTTAGAATCTTTTATCCCATAATTGATGTGTGGTTCAGTTAGTTTCTACTAGTAAGAGTTATGTTTAACGTTAAGTGAACTGATCCACACAATCCTACATTTAAAAAAATTTTGCCTTGAAACTGCGTAATACATACAATACTGTAAAATAAGTTTTACATCTCAAGTTTAAAAAAAAAAATAGATCCATGTTTCAAACTGGCACGTGCCACGTGATTAAAAAAAAATACAAACCGGGAAGTCCCCAATTAGAGAAAAATTAATGTTTTTAATAGTAAAATAATGGATTTAATGTATCAGGAGAATTTTAAAGCTTAATTTTTAACTGGAAAATGTGTTTAATTAAAATTGAGCTTAAAAGTTATTTTTGCATTTGTATCGTTTAATTTAACTTTTTTTCCCTTTAATACTATGAAAGACATCACAACGCCAACGAATTATTCGTTAATTCCCTAAATAGGAATATGTCGCAATAGTATAGGTTATAGAATAAAATTTCCATTTATTAAAGACCCACTTGTTTGTTTCTTACCACACATAAGAAATTTGAAAGATTATTATTTCGTCTGTGCTCGTCCATCATTAGAGTAATCGTGTGATGGTAATAAGAGAGGTCTATTTCTTACATGAGTTGCTTACCATTGAGATAATTATAACATAATTGCAAGATAAAAAGATCTTTTTATATATCATGTTTTTAAATTTTCTGTTGAATCATATAAACTTGACAATTCTATGTATTAACACTTTTTAAATTTTTTTGATGACTTATCCCATCAACTTGAAAGAAAATAAAGTTAAATGGAAGTTAATTTGCGTTTAAATTTTCATTCCCGTCCCGGCAGATAGATGGCTGCACCAATCTGCAAAACAAAATTAACTGAAAAAAGGATTCAATTCTGCTTAAAGATGGCTAAAAGTATTAAAATAATGCATTATCACCGTGTTATGGGCTATTCTAATAGTTTAAAATGTCTAGCTAGTCGGGAAGTTAGTTAGAAATCGATTGCAAGATTTGTACTGGACACACATACAAACACACACACACACACACAAACAAACAAAAAAGAAAGCGAGTTAATAAAAACATGATAAAAATAATTACAAGATAAAAATAACTTTTTATATAGCATGTTTTTTTAATTTTCTGTTGAATCATAAAAATTTGACAGTTCTATGTATTAATAAATACTTTAAAAAATTTTTTTAATGATTAATTCCATCAACTTGAAAGAAAATGAAGTTAATTGGAAGTTGCGTTTAACTTTTCATTCCTGTCCCGTCTGATAGATGGCTGCAATAGTCTACAAAACAAAATTAACTGAAAATGAATTCAATCTGCTTAAAGATGGATAAAAGTATGAAAAGAATGCATTGTCATCGTGTTCTGAGCTATACTAAAAGTTTCAAATGTCTAGCTAGTCTGGAAGTTAGTTAAAAATCGATTGCAATATTTGTACTGGACGAACACATACACAGGCAAACAAACAAGAAAGCGAGTGAATAAAATCATGGTAATAAAAATAATCATTTGTGTTTGAGTTTCCATGTAATATGTACAGATATTTTTTAACCTCTTTCTTTCGAGTTGAAAGTCGAAAAAAATTAAAAATTACATTTTTTACATGTCGTACCATCATTTTAGATGTACTCTGAAATAAAGTGAACATAAAAATTTTAATATCAAACAGTTGAAAAAGTCTTCATCGGGACATTTTTATTTAAATGCAAATAACATTTTAAAATTTAAATTATTCGGGGGAAAATCCGTTATAGTGAATTTTAAACGCTCCTAAATTCCTTTTGTGGACGAAATTAACAAAACGAATCCTGTTGCAAGGTGCAGAAAATTTCGAGCCATAAGAAAATACCATTTTTATTAAATTATCAGCATTTATAGAGTTGTCAATAGTAGACATATTTTCTCCACAGGTTAACAATGAGATGAACGAATCCTATAGGGTTGGTATATAGCACTCTTAATACTGTTTTCTAATTTACAACTGCCTTAAGCACTACTTGTGAACCGAAGTTTTTTAAATCATTGAAATTAAAATGTCACAGTCCCTCGCTATATTTAATGAAACATTCAGAATAATAAAGATCCCAATTTTAGATTATCCATAAAATTTACCAAAAACGTAGACGTTTTATTTTTACTCTACTTCATTTAACAACGTATACCGTAATATCTTGACTATAATACGCATGCTTGAATTAAAATTCGACTATAATACACTCCCGTGACTTTTCAATATTGTATTTAAAAATTGCGCAAATACTTATTTACGTAAATAAAATTTGCAATAAAATAAACGAAAACGTCAAATTCGGTAGATAAAAAAAAACTTAAATTTTTAATTCAAAACAACCAACACTGTCATATTATCTTAATCACTCATTAGTCTTAATCACTTTCACTAGAATACAGCCCATCTATTGTTTGTCATTTATTCAAGGTTTAAAAATACGTTTTTATTGTACAAGAGTATAATACGCACCCTCATTTTTACCATGTATTTATTAACTCGCTTTCTTGTTTGTGCGTGTGTTTATCCAGTACAAATCTTGCAATCGATTTTTAACTAACTTCCCGACTAGCTAGACATTTGAAACTTTTAGAATAGCTCAGAACACGATGACAATATTTTATTTTAATACTTTTAGCCATCTTTAAGCAGAATTAAATTCATTTTCAGTTAATTTTGTTTTGTAGACTGGTGCAGCCATCTATCGCCACGACGGAAAAGAAAAGTTAAACGCAAGTTAACTTCCAATTAACTTCATTTTCTTTCAAGTTGATAGGATAATTCATCAAAAAAATTTCTAAAAAGTATTTATTAATATATAGAATTGTCAAGTTTACATGATTCAACAGAAAATTTAAAAACATGGTATATAAAATTTCTTTTGTATCTTGTAATTATTTTAGACTTAAATGTAAATAAAAAGCCATCTATCGACCGGGACGGGAACGAAAAGTTAAACGCAAGTTAACTACCAATTAACTTCATTTTCTTTCAAGTTGATGGGATAATTCATCAAAACAATTTCTAAAAAGTATTTATTAATACATAGAATTGTCAAGTTTACATGATTCAACAGAAAATTTTAAAACATGGTATATAAAATGTTCCTTTTGTCTTATAATTATTTCAGACTGAAATGTAAATAGAAACTGCATATCATACTGAAGATCTTACCGTAGTTTGCAGAATATAACGTCAAGTTTTCCATTCTGGCAAATCTATCCGGTCTGCCAGTAGGTCACACTGAACATGTTTGGGAAAATTTATAGTTAGTGTTGAGGGAAAGTTTACTGTAATCAAAGAACAACGGCGAAATGATCAAGTTTCTGTTAGACGAATGGAAGATTGGTTTGGTTCAGAGCGCTACGGTTAATTTTTTCTCGTGAGGGCTAATTAGACCGGGACCTACAGCTTAAAGCCATTTCCGAACGGCTACAAACATCCATGCTAACAATGAGACTCGAATCCACAGACTAAAGAAATTGCTCCGATTAAGACTGCTGTGTACAGTCGAATCCCGTTATAACGAACTTCAAGAGACCAAAGGTTTTGTTCGCTATATCCGGTGGTTCGCTATATCCGAACCGTTAAGAAAAATGTTAGAGTTCACAAAATGTATAAATTATTAGTTGCCATGAGTATTCAATAATGATATATTAAAAAAAGGATAAAATCTATTAAAAACGATCATTAATGATTCACTGTTTTGATACAGAAATAATCGGTAATCTTCTGTTGAAGTGACACCGATTTCAAAAACATTTTATGAGTTTCTTTGTCCAATACATCAAATGACTTCGACACTCTTTCCTCCACTGTTTGTATAGACAAAAACTGATTAATAACATTCATCACTGCTGCAGCATCTGAGATGGTGGGGATTTCGTCATTTATGTGCTCCTCTTCATCATTTTCAGATGCAGAAGCTTCGATTTCAGAATGATTCCTTTTAATTTCTTCCACAATATCTTCATCAGTCGGATTGTCACATGTAATATCTTCACTTGTTTCGATTGTGCATGTCACAATCTAAGAATCGTGGAATTTTGTGCTTTTCTATCCACGTCGCGATAGGTAAATCTTCATCATCATCTTCTTCAACATTCTTCTTTTCTTCAACATTCGTTGTATCTTCAACATTCTTAAAAAGTTAAAAAAAAAAAAAAATCAGTAGTCGACTGAAAAAAAAGTTCGTTATAGCCGATTCTTAAGATTTCGGAGGTTCGCTATAAAAGAATAAATTAGCATTAAATACAATAGGAAAACGGCGGGAAAAAATTTTTCGTTCGTTATATACCGGGTTTGCTATAACGGGGTTCGACTGTACTAACCCTATTGAATTCGCTCACCTCAGTGTCAAAATATGGAGAAAATGTGTCTAAGGACTGGTGACTCGGATTGGAAATTTTTTTAAAACTTATACTCCATAATATAGAAATAAATTTTAAACCTTGGGGCCATTTTAGTTTAAAAAATGCAAATAATATTTTTTAATTAAAATTATTCAGGGGGAGAATCTTCTCTAGGGTGTTTTAGAGTTAGGACGAAATTTATAAAATGAATCCTGTTGCAAGGTGCAGAAGAGTTTGAGCTAACTGAAAATACCAATTTTTATTGGTTTAACAGCATTTATGTAGCTGTAAATAGAAGACACAGTTTCTCCATAGGTTAACAGTGAGGGGACCGTATTCAATAGGGTTTGTACACATCGGCCTTAAGTCCCTACACCAGGGATCCCCACGGAGTCCAGATGACCCTTTGGGGGTCGATGGAAGTTTTAAAATGGTCTATAGTATTCCAGGGGTGTAGTGGGGTCGATGATAAAATTTTCTGCTTTAAAATTTAATTTAATTTTTTAGGAATATAATTATTAGATAAAATATCCATTTTAACATTTATCAATATATATTTATATTCGCTGTATTAGTTATTGTTAGACTATACAATGATAAGAAATTTCAGGCCAAACATTTAAAAAATTGTATCAGTGCATCAAACACGACCACCAGATAAATTGAAATAGAACTTTTGTGCAATTACAATCTGTGTTTCTTAAATCTTGTTTATATTTGTGAAATTAAAAATAAAAATAGTAGAAAAATAATAAAATATAAACCTAATGAACCACTCTTTCTATTTTTTTTGTTCATTTTCTTAGTCAAATTGTTATCTTTAAGTGTTTTATGCGCAATTATTAGTATTTTAATTATGTTCTATGCTGTATATTATAGAGAAAAATGTGAGGGGGGGGGGGTTGATGAAGGAAATAATTCTTTTAAAAGGAGTGGATGTAGGAAAAAGGTTGGAATCCCCTGCCCTAGACTATCACGTTTGGAGAGGAGTAATAAGTAGGCAATCTATGGTCTCGCATTTTATTTGCATTTTTTTAGGAAACGCATTTTATTTGCATTTATTAGAAAAAATATCTTTGCACATGTCAGCGTGTGTCGTCATACACCAGAAGGTAGAATTCGTTCGAAAATGGCATAGTTTTACGATATGCAAGCTTGATCTTCACTGCTTCGAGTCTCGAGGTATAAACTGTGTTCATACCATTCAGTCTAAATTAAATAGGGAATCTTTTCTTATTTTGCAAGTTACTTTTATCTTTCCTTAGCGTCTTCCTTCCCAGAATGAGAAATGAAATGCATACGTAAAACGGAATGTTATATATAGCTTAGCAAACTGACAATAATGTAATAAAAATTTTACCCTTTTAACAAAGCTGAAAAGATATTATTTGTGTACACAACAAAATATTAATATCAGAGTCATGCGGAAAATTTAACAGTTAATGACCTTTGTTATTGAAACGAATCAAAACCCTATTCCTTCTTTTTATTAATGAAAATTTGCATTTTCTCCCCTAGTTCCTCTCGAGCTCTAAGAACCAAGCATACATTGTCGGAAAGCTTAAAAAACTAGAAACGCAAACATGCAATTTACCATACTCAAAGGCAAGAATGTTTGGATTGGGGACGCACAGAAAAATAATAAATATATGAAATTTTAGATCAGCATGATTTATTTCCTCGGCAAACAACTTAGGAAAGAGAAGCGACAGATCAGACTATAAATAATCGGTATTTAAATTTGTGAAAATAAAGGAATTTTTAGTTAGGGCTTAAAATGGATAGAAGTTAAGATTTATGCAAATGTTTATTTAGGAACGTCAAATAATATGCGGAATCTTTTATAACTAAAACATCATTTTCGTTTCTTTTAATATATCAATAAACGCTTGGCTTGAGAAAGTCATTACGGAAACCAGACAAACGTTATGCAAAATCCTTTTGTGAAAATAAATAAGCAAACAACTATACAAACTTTGCAATAAAGATACATGCTCCCAACTCTGTGCATGTATTATCTTTAATGGTTTTGAAAATAGGGAGATATAATATAGCAGCCCTGTATCAATATATAACTTGAAACGTTTTCATATTTATTTGAAAATGTAAAATGCCTAAAATCGTCTTCACCTCATTTTTTTTAAAGAAATGTAAATAATCTATGAGATAAGGTACTTTTATTTCTGTCTGTATGAAAACTAAGTCTCGGCGTTGAATGAAAGTAGATATCCAATGTCTTACAGGAAATACACCGATTATCAGAATTTGTTTTTGAATGGTTAACAAAAATTTCAGTGATTATTACAGTGACTAACTACATACTAGCCAGCAATTGTTGAACAGTAATCGATGTAAACTTATATCGTAATCTAACATAACAAATATTTTTCCAAAGAATCGAAGATATAAAATCACCAGTGCAAAATAAAAGAGAAAAATCCATATTATAAGTCTATAAAAATCCTGTCCATTACTACTCGCTACAAAAATAAATTATTAAATATTTTGCTGCCAGCGGAAATTTCATTTTGTGCTTTGGTAGACGGAATTTTTATTACGGCCAAAAATTTCGGTGGAGGATAATGGAGGAACATCATTTTGTAAAGCATTGTAACATCTTTGTACGTACAGCTCTGAGTCTTTGATGTTGTTTTTGAGCAATTCTATAGCGAGGGGGGGGGGGGGATTGATTTGATTCCAAACGAGTAAGACCCTGACTCAAAAATCGCTGTGCCTTGCATATCCAATGATAGTGGTTACTTGATATGGAAAGTTATACAAAAATAGAAATAAAGATAATTCAAGGCATAAAAGAATGACTGACAGAGAAAGCGACAAGTTAATTACAAAATTGAGTATGCTTCAAATGCTGAACAACATTAATGAATAAAAGAATCTATAAAATTTGTGTCATAAATGAGCATAACAGATACATAACTTTTTCAAAAATTCTTTTTGATGTTTCGATGAGATTATAAATACCCTCAATTGATACAAGAAAATTTTGCAGAATGACTGGAACGATAATAGAAGGTAATTCTCTTAAGGTTATCTGACTTCGTTCAAATGGCTGTTTTGGTGCAAAATTTCGAAATATTTTTATTTCTTTATATCAAAGGCAAATATTTTAGGATTGTAAAACTATTTTACTTTTACTCGTATGATCATTGGATGAGAACTTATGGCCCATTTAATAAACATAAAGTTACATTGAAAGACCGGAAGTAGCATTTTTAAAAGTATTTTCTAGAAAACTAAGTTGCCAGTTAATCTTTCTAGATGAGGAAGCTAATCATTTAAAGAGTTTTCAATATACGACTATTTCAATAAAATTTTGCAAAAGTGCTTTGCTTATTACTCACAAGCTAAGTTATATGATTTACTTTAATCATTCTACAGGTACCTGAAAATTATATATATATATATATATATATATATATATATATATATATATAATCAGTGTTTTTTTTCACTTTTTGGGTATATTTCGGTGATTTTTTAAAATATTGTAAAACTTTTAAATCAGAACATAGGTAAGTGTTAAAGTAGTATACAGTAGAAAGAAAATTAAAATATATTTAGTTGAAGTGATTGTAGGGTTTCTGGTGTAAGTACTAAACAGTATCAAAAATTTATAAAAAATTCCCGATATTTTTAAATGTTATGAAATATTTATCAAATTACATTTATTTTCGTGACTTTATTTCACATTTGAACTAAAAATGTAGGCATGGAATCAGTACCGTATATATATTTTTAAAAAGTGCTCCGTTCGTAGGCAGATAATTTAATGGCTCGCCATTTTTTATACACAGGGTGATTCATTTTAAACTGACACTACTCAGAGCCGTCTGTAGCACGATGTATCAGCCGGAATTCCACCAAAACTGATAGAGGAACTATGTACGACATGGGAAAGAGTGTACGTGAAAAAAAATAGTTCCAAAAGTCACCGATAGGGGACGATATGGCGCTATTGCCGTGGGAGGACCCGAGAATTTGCATAAAAAGCAAGTAAAACATAAAAATACCAATTCATGACTACGTAGTCGACAGCAGCACCAGTATTTTGGGTTATAAAGTACGGAATCTGTTGCGTTTTCGCTTTACAGAAGAAAGAGTCATCAGTCGTTTTTTTTTTCCACTTGCATAGCGACCTCGCTCCCCGGACCTAACCCCTGTGACATTTTTCTGTGGGTTTTTTAAGGTCTAAGGCCGTCCGCACACGGAGCAACTCAAAAGAAACTGATAACCGACTCCAATCACAAACCAGTCCCTGATGAATCGTAACCTATGTAATTGAATGGAGCCACGCACACGGAGCAACTGGTTACAAACCCGTCAGCAACGCGTTGTAATCAGTCGCAGGCAACTCAACGTGTCGAGTCGCTAGCAACTTCAGTCACCAGTTTCTCTTGCGTTGTGCGTGTTATTACACAATCTATGATATAGCCGCTCTTTTGGCAAGCTGCCAAATGACGTACACGAGTCACGTGACTTCTGCCTAACGATGAAATGAAATTCTAACGTTTTTTGTTGTATGGAATATGTGCGTCCATATATACAGTCCACTTTTAAACGATTGATCAAAGACAATCTATTCTGACGATTTTTTAAAATAAATAAATTTCTGATAATAATTTAACTAAAGATAATTTCCGGAATAATGATGTTCTTCCTTCCATGACAGGTCGCAAACTATTGATTTGAATCACTTTTGAGTCGGCCCGTGTGCGGAGCCTCATCACTAACGAGTTTGCAACCGATAACCAATTTCAGTCGCTAACCAGTTCAGTTTTCTTTGAGTCGCTCAGTGTGCGGATGGCCTAAGGTCTATATTTTTGGAGTCTCGAACTTGGAGGCCCTAAAGGACAACATTTCCCGGACTTTGATAAACATTTCTGGTGATATGTTACGCTTGGCCGTTGATTACGCAATGTTCAGGATGCAATGTGTCGTCCACCAGGACTGTGGTCATATTGAAGGAGGGAGAATTGAGTTTGCTGCATAAGTGGTGTTGAAATGAAAATTCTTTGTTATTCATTTGCCTGCTTCCAACTTTTTCGGTATTCATCCCTTACATCGGTTTACAGCCCGCTGCTGTCGACTACATGGTCGCGAATTTGTATTTTGTTGTTTTACTTGTCTTTTATGCAAATTCTCGGGTGTGCCGACAACAACAGTCATATCTTCCGCTATCGGCGACTTTTGGAACTATTTTTTTTTCATGGAAACTGTTCCCCATGTCGTCCTTAGTCCGTACCAATTTTGGTGGAATTCAGACTGATAGATCGAGCTACAGATGGCTCTGAGTAGTGTCATTTTTTTAAAATATCCCCCTGTACTAAGGTGCCATATATTTTTTAAGCGTTTTGACGTCAAAATTAATTGTCCAATCCCCTGATATTTATCCGATTCTTCCAATGTTAGAAACGTACTGGGGATAATTTTTCACGAAGATTTTTAATGAATAATGTAGTTACTTAATGTTTTTATCCGATTATTCCAACGTTAGAAACGTACTGGGGATAATTTTTCACGAAGATTTTTAATGATTAATGTAGTTACTTAATGTATTTACCTTAACCTTTTTAAATCCATTAAAATTAAGAAATATATAACTGAAAACTTACACTTTGCAATAAATTATCGTCTTTTAAATGGATAAAAGAAGAAAATAGTATTAGGCAATTTGCAATTGCTAACAGCTAATTCTAAAAATGTAATTGAAAATTCCGTATAGTTTTATCATGAGTTATTTAATTTGCGAAAATCAATCAAAGCAACACGTCTCCAAATCTGGCATAATATGGAAAAGTCAAGGGAATTGGACTGAAAATTTAACGATCAGAATACGCAAAAGTGTCTTAATCTACTAGTATTCACACAATATATTCCCTAATTAGCTCGCAACAACAACTTTCAGCAGATTCTTATTAATCGTTTAACATAGATTAATCTAGCATTAAGATAAAACAAATTATAAAGATTCTTTCGCTGACTTATAAAGAGAAAAATTTATATCTTCAAACATTATGGAACTCCAGACGTAAAGCTCTTTTTAAAAGGATTCGATGATACTGAACAATAAAGAATTACATTGTTGGAAATATTTCTAAGCATAACATTTTTCACTAAAAGACATTCTTTTAAATGAAAGAACGTTACAAGCTACAATTCGAAAAGGAACGCACAAAAATATTTAGATAGCTGACAGTAAAAATAAAAATTTTCGCAACATTTATTAAAAATTCAGCTTTTATCCTCCAAATGAATTCAGCGTATCCTAAAGAAATATTTTCAGTAAATGCAGAGTTGTAAGTTATGTGCTTATTATTTAGATTTAAGATTAACTTTGATTTCAAAACTTGCAATCATTTCTCGACAGAATTTTTCTTTCCGAGTTTATGATTTTTAGCATTTGTAATTGTCACTTAGTAAGCTCGTCACTCGTCAACTAGTTAAAAAAAAGTTATTTTTTTATGGTGGACATTAAACATTATTCAAATATCGGAATCTATACTCTCTATTTTTACATGCATGTAGGTGAAGAAATGCCTCAGGATTAAAATCTTACTTAAAAATATCTCGTTTTGATATTAATACCTATTCACGTCCTGTCAAAAATATCTGATATACAGGGTAGTCATAAAAAAACTTTGTCGATATCTAGATCTCTAACGGCTGTTCCGTTCAACCGATGGAGATGAGATTTCAGATATAGTTATTCAGAGGTATGAGCTCAGGATTATGTGAACCGCAACAAAGTGGCGCTACCGGTTACGGTTATAAGTTCAAAAACTCGAAATTTTCGAATGGCAACACCCACTTTTTCTGTCGCAAAATGCTCAGCGCAAGCTAAAATCCTAAACAGCGTTGGAACGTTACGCTATCATAAAAATCGGGTGCGTTATGGACGCATAAAAATCAGATATGCGCCTATAAAACACGATCGGGGCGCACGGAAGGGATTTTCATATGACAGAGGCCAGACACCAATCACTAATGACAACTCAGATCGGACAAAAAAAAATTTTTCACATGCTCTGAGCATTTTGCGATGGGAAAACCTGGGCGTTGCGATTTGAAAATTTCGAGTTTCTGTACCTGTAACCGTAACCGTGAGCGCCACTTGGTTGTCGTTTACAGAATCAAGAGCGCATACCTCCGAATGACTATATCTGAAATATGATCTTGATCGTTTGAACGGAACAGCCGCTAGAGGTCCATAAATCGACATAGTTTTTTTATGACCACCCTGTATGTTTATCGAATTCAAAACGGATGTGTGGCATTGTGCCTTAGCCAGTTAGAGACTGAATTTTGCTGTAAATACAAATAGTTGTTGGCATCATCCAGAATTTTCCAGAAATATTATTTTCGGGAAAAGCGTAGACAAATCTAGCGATGTCATTTTTACAAACGTATTAAATACAGCGTGGATAGCTTCATTCGGAGTCCCTACTAAGTGTTGCAAAGTTTTTTGACGGAACCTGTATCTGACGCTTATTTGCACGACAGTGAAACTGAATATGCTAGACAAACTCATGGACTTAATTTACAATTTCCCTCATAATCGAAATTTTAGACACTCTGCGTAGAGTAAATACATAACATGGGTCCTGATTCCGGTTAATACTCTTTTCTTTGTTCATATATACCTCCACTCTATGACCATTTTGCCTAGTTTAATCTTCCTCGCTTCCTCTCTAAACTATTCACTTTACTGAGGGTTATCTGTAATTCCAAAATTTATTGTGCATAATTTCATTTTGAAGTAAGAATCTGTGAGTGATTTCTGCATGGTTGCAGTTTTTTTTCAAGCCCAACGTTATATTACGGAAACACCAACATTTCAACTGAAATAGGAAAATCATAACTATTTTAGAGTTATGAGAAGTAATCTTTAAAATCAAAGACATAAATATGAATCTATAATAAATAAATCGTAGCAAAATTCAAATGCGATATTTCCGATTCCTCAGGTGTATTTCTGAAACGTGTAACCTTCAATATGGATACCCATATATATATATATATATATATATATATATATGTATATATATATATATATATATATATATATATATATATGTGTGTGTGTGTGTGTGCAGGCAGCGATATGCGCCATTTTACATTATGAATTTTTCTTGGAATTACACAAAGAAAATTAGTGTGAAGAAAACAGAATGTCAGCTGGTACGTATACAAACTTTAATTAACCTGTCAGCACTAAGTTAAATTTTGAAGTAGAGAAATGAATGCTCGAGGAAAAAAATAACTACTAACGCCTATGCACATAACTATTCAGTAATAATTATGATCACCTTTTATGGTGAAAGAAAATTAGAAAATAGATCTAATATACGTATAAGATGAAACAATTGTGGTCAAATTACACAAGAAAATTCAATCTAAGATGTCATATTAAATATAAATGTAAATTTGGGATAAAAGAAAAAAAATTATAGTCAAAATAAGGAAAAGCTGTAAACTGAATTGGAAATTGTTCCATTAAATTTAAAAGCTAATGTTATAGATTTCGTCTATAAAATATAATATATTGTACTTTACCTATTATTTTAAACGATTATTAATCGTATAATTGTAAAAGATAGCATATTTTAATATGAGAGAAAAGGCACCAATTGTATACATTACCGATATTTAACGCTAGTAATGAAATCTAACACAATGCATTTCAATAACCAAGCAATGAAGATAAATCTTTTTCTGCAGAATCTGTTCATTTAATATAATTAATTCCTGTCGTCTTTACGTACGAGCCTGTTTATTTTTATGAGGTAGTTTTATAATGGACTTTAAACTATTCTGTTCTTACATATATTGATTAAAACATTAGTCTGGAAGATGAAGTGGTGCTATGGTGACACTTTCATGGATACAGATATGAGTTAGCTAATGTACTGCAGACATTGCTAACGGAAAGAACCGTTTTTATTTGTCGATGGTAACATTTATTTTGCCGGATATAATATTAGGGAAAAAAACTAGTAAAATTTTAGGGAATTTATTAATAATGAAATTTTTTTGCATGTTTCTACTGAATTTCTTTCTATCTATATCTAAAACATTATAGAATCTCGATATATTGAACCTCGTTATAATAGAATTCCTTGATAATATCGAAGTTTTTCCATTTCCCTTGAACCTGCCTAAGACTATAATTCGAACCTCGGTATATAGAAATCCTCGATAGTTCGAAGTTTCCTCGTTCCCCCCGAGGTTCGATATATCGAGGTTCCACTGTGGTTCCTCAATTTTTGAAAACGAGATTAAATTAATAGGTGTAGGAAGTAGTCATATATAGGATTTTTCCATGACTTTGAATCGGTTACAGAGAAATTCCGAATTTACTCTTTTTACTGGACCAGAACAAGAGAGAGCTGCCTGCATCGTATGGTTTTTAACGTAACGATCTTCCACTGAGTGGGCTCGGGTTTGAATCCAGGCAATGGCTTGGATCTATCTGCGCTGTTCCATAAAAGGAAGCAATGGTGGATGATCACCTATATGGTGCTCCCATGATATTGCAGTCAACAAAATTTTGTAGTGGGGAGATATGAATGTTGTTATTGTTGCGTCCCGGCCCGGAATTGTTCCTCACCAGGTCCATATGGGTTTTGAGGGCTGATAAATGCCGCTTCAACTTACAATAGCACCACAAAGGTCGAGTACGTCGTAGCTAGGTGCCACCACAATTTAGTCCGATCATCTGCTGGGATCGTACCCTCTACCACCCTGATCGACATCATAGAGGGACTTTCCGATCTAATGATCTAACGTGTCCATATACGGCCTAGACGTGGAGGTGCTCATTGACGCTTGCCGGGATTCGAACGGAGCACCCTCGGCGTCGGAAGCCGATGCGTTGCCATTTGGCTAACTCAGGCCTGGAGTTGTTAATTGTCGTTAGAACAAGCGTCTGCTGTGTTTGGAAAATGAAATAAATGTCAAATAACACGAGAAGGAGTAAAATTTAAGCATATTGTAAAGACATTCACCAAAACAAAATTTATTGGTTGTTAAGCTGAAATTAAATTGGATAAAACAATAATTATAAAAATAGACAGCAAAAAGAGTTTAAATGTGCATTTAATTGTCAAAATTTATTCTTATTTTTTATTTTGATAAGAACTTTAATGTTCTTGTTTATATTGTTCTCTTGTTTTTACATTAGGAGTTTTCACAGTTACAGACAGGATTTTCAAACCTTATTCTGGAAAATCGCTATGCAGCTGAATGATTTTATGGTTTGGTTGAGAGCGTTACAGTTATATTTTGACACAAGGGAATTATTTTCTGGATACGTTACTCCTAAAAGAAAAAAGTTAGGGGTAGCCATTTCTTAACCTTTAGTTTTTAAAAATATATCAAATATCCTTAATTCGAGAGCTCCTATGCCTACCTCCCTGGTTTTCAGATGTTTCAGTCCATTGTGGGTAGAAACAGAAGAAGTACAGGGTGTCTCAAAACACCTTGATATATTAAAAAAATATACACCAAGAAAAAAGTACACGAGGGGGAAATAGAAATTCACGTATATATTAGAGTTTATTACCTTATATATTAGAGTTTTTTAGTACAGTTAATGAATTTCAATTTGTGCAACTTTTTTGTCACGGATAACATCTGATCTGTAATCAATATCAGCCTATGTACGTTCAAAAATGGATTCCGTAACACATGAAATTGCAAAAATTATGTATCTTTTTTTGAGTTCTTCAACAATACAACCGACTATCAAGGACACTTCCGGTTTCCAGAAATATTTAATACCAATCTAAGATATTGTTGCGACTTGGAGGATCTTTGTCAAATTTCGTTATACTTGCGTAACAGATTCCGCTTTGAAAGAAAAGCCAACACATATTGCTTTTTTTCATGGAGTAGCCAAATTACAACTTTCGCTTTGAGGGAACAGCTAGCGCCACCTGTTTAACTTTTTTGACACAGAAAAGTTTTAACCCTTTCAGGGGCGCCGTTCGCACAGTGCAAGCGCCTAAATATAGTATCTTTTGCACATCCATTCAATGTATTTCAATTAAATGAGCAAAAATGACTAGTGCTGCCATCTGTTATCAGTTTAATGAAGTAAAAACATTTTGAAACTTTTAATTGGAAAATCTTTCGAGATTTTTTAGGTTAGAAAAATCGGATAAAAATCTTCACCATGCAAAAGAAGGAGGATATTTATTGCCCCTGAAAGGATTTTGATATATACAGTAACATATATGTGAATTTCCAGTTCTTACCTTGTATTTTTTTTTTAGATTTTTTAAAACGTGTCAAAGCTTTTAGGGATATCATGTATTAGTTTCTGTAATTTTCGTATTATTTAGTCACCAACGTCGTTTGATGAAAATTTGATCAAATCAAATTATCTAAACCCTACAGTGATCATATTACCGAGTCTATACTGTCTAAATCTAGCGCAGCAGAAATTTTAGAAGCTTTTCATCTGAAGCTGATTCCTTCAATGCAAGATAATACAACACGAGCTTTCCCGAGCTATTCAGTTAAGATCTCTTCAAATTTAACATACAGTGAAATATTTGGTCTTGTGTTTTGGCAAAGCTACTCAATTAGTTTTAACTGGAATTTCCTCCTGTAAAACTTCCCTGCAATATCAAAGTTACTATACTTAAAGAGACACGATTTAAGTTCGGGTACATTGGCACGCATAATTTTGACAAGACAGGTTTGAATAAAGAAGCCCTTAGTTAAACTTTTGAACAAATGTTCGCCTCCGGAGTCTTCCTTGGCTGTTTTCCAAATCAAACTCTTAAATGATTACAGGAATGGGACGACGAAAACCACTTCAAAATATCTATATGAGAAAGAATCGTAGAGTGGGGATCCAAGAGGCTCAAAATATATAGAAAGTTTCCCTTGGTACCAAAAAATTATGAGGGAAGGCGTAAATTTTGGAAAACGTGCCACATTGAAACAAATATCTTTTGCTTCATTACTATATATAAATAAGTAACAAAGAAAAATGAAGCGTGGACTAGCAAAATATAAAATCGAATTTCGACAGTATTGTATTTCAGTTTCATATAACATGCTAATGATTTTAGTTCTATTGTATATCTTATACCTATCAATTGTATATCTTACATTACGTAACACTAAAACTGGCAAGTTTCGTTGATACGGTATGTTCCAATTTAACGACTTGAAAAGCCAAATAGTATTATGTTATAAGTCCTCGAAACCTACTTAATATTTAAAAAAACTTGATTATCTTGTGTCTAATGCATGCGCTTTATTTATACTATATAAAGGATAATATATCCTGATATCTTTCTTCCTTCTCAAAGAATATTAAATCACTAAGGGTTCTTTCATCTCTTAGATGAGGTGGTAAATTTACAAAATCCACGCATGAGAAAATCATTTATTATATTTATGAATTTTTTAGGTAATTTATTGCTCGACATCTGACTTTTAGCGTATCGATAAGGATAACCTTTACCAAAAAATTTACTGTCCCGCATTTGATGTATGTTTTTTGTACAGTAAATGGGTCATTGCTTTTAGGAGACTCTCGAGAATACCCATGAGCTAACTATTGGAATATAACATACGATGTCAATTCAACAAAATATAGTCAGAAACTGAGGTTTCTTACCCATAAAGGGATTTTCTGACGGATATTTCAGAGAAGCATTTTAAAAGTATCACCCATAGGGAATTATTTTTTATAGTCAGCCCTGTGTTTGATGGTATGTTATACGTATGAAAGATAATAAATAGGTACAGTTTTTTATGTATTCTTATATAACTATAAGAAAGAAAGACCCAGACACTTCCCCTAACCAAACAGTGCCCTTTTTTCAAGATATTTTAAAGTGATATGGATATTACGTAAATACCATTATTAAAAATAATATGGTTTTCACCAATTTCAATAATACTTCCTGAATTAAAAGCACATATTTCATTATCTTCAGAATAATGAACTTATTAACATTTCAATTTTGATAATTATCCAATGCAAATTTTAAATATCTTTCAAAATTAGTTATATAAGATAAAAGATTAGATTTTAACTTTGAGGTTATTATGTTTACTAATTTCCATAGAAATGTAAACTATAAAATTTATTATAATAACTTTCACTCACAACTATCTATATTAAAAAACGTTTGCAATAACAGAGATGATTTTTGGAGGCTTTTAACTATTTCGAGGGAAACCTATGCAAGAATAATTTCCCTAATAAATTTGGTAATCTAAAATTATTAAAAAAATGTTATTTAGGTGTATATTAAGGATAATTAAAGTAGGGTTTTCTGGTTTCACATTTTCTTTCAATACTTATTACTTTGCATTTCAATTGGGTGTGGTGCTGTAGTTCATCTGTGGTCCTACAATTCTTAAGGTTAAATTGTTGACTCTACTTTACAACCGTCACTTCATAATTTATCGGGGTAGGGGGAGATTGTTATTGTAATTATGTTCTATTCATTTGTGTTCATTTTAGGATTGCATTTTCTATTCATTCGACTACATGTTTCCATGTGGGGATCTCGGGGCCTTGGGATGTCTTTTGGCAAGCCTGCATCCTATTCAGAAATTTCCCCCTTGAGGTAACCGATCCTATTAGGCCTTCTGATGAAGAGACCAGTCGGTTGCCTCGTTATATCGATTAATTTTTGTATGTACTATTACTGCTACAGAATCTTACATTTATGGTGCTTTTAGCTCTAAAAACAGGAATACTTTTTTCTTGTTTGGCTGTCAATGCCTTCTTCCTGTTATTTACTGTTATTTTTCTATTGGATTACTTACAATTTACTAGTTATATATATATATATATATAAACTGTGTAAGAAGCTAATATTAGTACAATAGATGCCTGAACGACATACAGCATCTGCTAATTATTTCTCAACAACACACTTCATGAAGAATCCTTTTGATTAATAAACAGAAATAATTTTTCCTTCAACGAAAAACAAAAAAGAAACCTGTTTATTGAGCCATGATTCTGTATCTTTATTTAAATGAGACGGTTGTTTAAGCGCATCGCTTTGTTGATACAAGACCATTTAAATGGAAGATTTTAATCAGGAAATTTTCAAGAGGAATCCCTCCCTCCTTTCAGGGTGATTTTTCTGAAAGCATAATCAATGTACCCCATTACAAAACTCTTCTAAATAGCAATTCTATCTGATGAAGGCGAAATATAACTCACACGCAATGAAAATGAAAAGTTCTAGGAGTGTTTGAAATCGAGTTTTAATGAGTCAGAGTGGATGCGAATGACACGTTTAAAGAGATGGGATGAATAAGGTAAATCGATCTAGAATTATATATTGAGGCGTTCAATTCTCAAAACTGAAGCCCGAATTCCGGATATTTACTTATGTATAAGCAAATGCATCTTCAATTCATGGATCGGAATAAAAGTGAATGTCTTCGAATGTAATTTTAAAGTCTCTGCAGGGAATGTAGTTTACGTGCTGTTGAGTAAAAGTCTGAATAAGAATATTTCTTTAGAAAATTTTATTCTGCAACGTACTATTCTAGGAATTGTTAGGACTATTTATAGATATTAAGGTGCAGCCACTCTGTAGCCTTTTGAGTGTGAATTTAGTGTTCAAGAAAAGCAGCTTGAGTAGCACCACTTAAAAGTTAACATTGCCCCGGTTGGAATTAATGGGTGCTATAATAGCTACAAGAATAGTAAAACATTTAAAGGAAGTTTTCAAAGATCTTGAAAAGGTCATTTTGGGGAGTGACTCTTTGGGGAGTGACCCTTATCCAGTGGACTACGATTGTGGTCCACTGGATAAGGGGATCGACGTCTAAATGGAAGCCGTTTGTGGCAAATAGAGTCACAGAAATTCAAGAATTTACAACACCAGTGCTTGGAAACACTGCATAGGCAAGCATAACCCTGCAGACTTGTTGACGAGAGGATTAGCTAGCGAAGATATATTAACCTCAGAAAAGTGGTGGCATGGTTCCGAATGATTGACGTATCTCGAAAACACTTGGCCTAAGGAAAAATGTTTAAAAAAAGACTCCATCGGCTCTGAGATCGAATCTGAATATAGATCTAAAGTTGTTGTTAGTTCAACAATTGTTCATTAAAAAATTATTGATCCTGACAGATTTAGCGACTTGAAGAGGCTGTTAAGAGTGACTGCATGGGTACTACGCTTCGTCTATGTACTAAAAGGCAAACGTGGGTAGAAGGATCCTCTCACATCTGACGAACTCAATAATGCGAAACAGTTTTGGATCAATGCTGTTCAAAAAGAAATTTTCTCTGAAGAAATTAATTGCCTAAAATATAGTAGACCCTTACCAAAATATTCTAAACTTGTAAGGTTTACATAAGATTCGATTCACAATGATCGAACTTTTAGTGAATAAATTAAAGATGCCGCTTAAGATATGATAATTGCGGCATACGCGGTTGGTATAAATACCAAGCGTGAAAGTCAGTCTGCGTAACATTTTGCTATGGAAAAGATTTCCAAGTGTGAGGAATATTTAGAAGGGGTGACGGAAGCGCTAATCTTAAAAATAGTTATCCAGCGTTTCAAGCCAAGTGTTCAAGATTTTTTGGACAGTCAAAATATTAAAAGAAAGGCTACCATCCTTCAAGCTTTATCTAAACATGACAAGAGGCATTTCTTCGCTACCCCTTACCCTCACTCAGGTACAAGAAGTTTTATTTCCCCCCCCCCCCCGGCAAAATTTTTCGCGAATTTCAAACCAACAGCGAAACCAGTATCGCGGGCGAAATAATAGAAGCTCACGGCGTTATAGTGAAGTTAGTGCACTTAAAGTAAATGATATGCAATCACCTTACGTGCACTGGCAAGTTCTTTCACATGATATAATTCAACCTGCTAAAACTGTGTTGACAAATGTCTTTACTTGTCCCAGCAGTAATTATTATTTTGAGGATAGCGAAAAGCGAGGTATTTTGAGGCTAATAAAGAAAGTGAGCCTAGGTGGAATAATGCGGTAATACCAGTGCAATTTCCTAAAAGTAGTGCCAAGACTAATGCTAGTGGTTTAGAAAATAAATCATCTAATACTTCTATTAATGCTATACCTGATATTTTAGAAGGTATTCACACATCTGTTAATGAAGGCAATTTAGTAGATGACAAAGTATGTGCTGCGGACGTCAGTGAACACCTATCAGTTGACTGTAATAAAGATGTTTTAAACAGTATTAGGAACTCGCTAGGTAATGATGTTATCGTTTCATGTTCCCAGCCAAATGAGGCTGTAGACCAGGTTGATAATATTGTCTTAAATAAAGTGCATGAAAACCAGACTCAGAATCAGAATGAATGTTTGTCACAGAGTTATACTGTTAGTAGTTCAGCTGATGCTCCGGAAAAGAATCTTCCCAAAACTGAAGCAGTATTAGGGAATTTAAATGATAACGATTCTGATGAAGCAAGTCTTAAAGGGACTCAAAAGAGGATAAAACTAAGTTAAGAGTGATAAATAACGAGAAAAAACGCCTTCAGGTTCCAGCATTAAAACTGCTAATGCTGAAGTAATTAAGTCGGTAAACAATAAGTCGTATAAGCACAAATACGAAAAACAGAGTCAGTTTGTTGAAAAACATGAAACAAGCAATGAACCAAATTGTAAACGTATCATAAATGGCGAGATATAGCCAGTAACTGAACACGTAGGTGCGGCGTATAAGTTTGAATAAATAGAATGTGCGTCAAAATCTAATGCTAATTCTAGCAAAAGTACGCAGAAAAGTAAAGTGTCTACTGCAAAACCCCCATTAAAGTATGAACGTGTCACAGATAAGGTACACAAGGTTATCAAAAGAAAGGATGGCAATTCTAAACGTCCTTTGCATAAGTACTGGAAGCGGAAGATACCAGCCGCCCAGAAAGAGCCCCCTCCCAAGAGAATTCCTGTCCCTCGTCAAGCTGTACTAGCACCACAAGTCCAACGCCCTGCTGCACGAAGGATGCCCACACGGTCAACGAACCCCTTTACTAGGACTGTGACCATCAAGTGACGTTCCACTGAATGGACAGACTGGTGTAACGATGTTGCGGCCTTCATGAACAAGTCTTGTATCAATTCTCTTATTCTATCCCACCCCCTTCAATAAAATCAAACCAAACTGGTTTGAAATTCCCCATTATATATACTGTGTAAACATTTTGAGGGGAAGGGGTGAGCCACTGAAAAAACTGTATACTGTTGTATTATAAATTTTTGAAGGGGACATGTCGTGCATATGAAAAATATACATACTGCATACAGATAACAACTAACTAACTGATGTACTAACTTCCCAAAACACTAACTTCCCGAAACATAACACATGTGCACTATGAATAGTGGGAGAACACCTACAAACAGTTAAGAAATGTCATGCTGTGCAAGTGTGTTGACACTTTTAACTAAAATACATTTTCTAGGGCGCAGTTGGCCAGCCCAGTATCCACAACTCTGCAAATCCACCATTTGTTGGTGTCACCTGGACCCTTCGGGGTTAGTTTTGTAAAATGGGAGTGGCGTTTTCCCCCCACACAACATGTGGAAGGTTTTTTGGCTTCGCCACCCATTATGTAAAAAATCAGACCAGCACGCGTTTTCAATTAGCTAGCTGAAGCAATTCAGACCTCGGCTACCTATTTTTTTTTGAGGGAGGACAATGTAAGGTTTATATAAGATTCGATTTACAATAATCGAACTTTTAGTTAATAAATTAAAGAAGCCGCTTAAGATATGCTAATTGCGACATACGCGGTTGGTATAAATAACAAGCAGCTAGATTAAGGAAACGAAGTGAGAGGAGGTGTTAAGGAAGTTAAAGGAAGTGTTGAGGGAGGAGCTAGGTTGATGCTAACGTACGCGAGTACTTGTTAGGTCCAAAGTTTACGAAGCAGCATTGCTGGTCGATTTTCTGTAGAGTCTGTGAGTATCTCAAGTTGTATTTTTCATTGCACGTGTAGTAGTTATACCAGAATATATATTGAATTGTATTGCCCTGCATGAATGTTTATATAGCTCGTACTAGTAGTACGCATGCTTATGTTGAAAAGCAAAGTTATATGTGTCACTGTGAAATAAATATTTTAATTAAATTAGAACTGTGTTTGAATCTAATTCATTAGAGTGCAACTTCAAAATTATATACACCCAAGCTAGGATAGAAGTAGCTATTCTCTATAAACTGTTATGTTTAAATCCCTTTCTAGATCACGAAACTATCCTGCGAGTCTCAGGACGAATTCAGAAAGCTCATCTATCAACTGATGAAAAACATCCGATTATTCTTCCTTCAAAATCTAAGTTAACAGAATTATTAATTTGGAAATACCTTGAAAGAGTGTTTCATTCTGGTGTATCTCACACACTTGTACAGTTGAGAGAAAAATGCTGGATCTAAAAGGCCAGGCAAATGATAAAATCAATTCTCGGAAAATGTGTTACATGCAAGAGATTCAATTCTTCTCCTGGAAACCAAATGGTTGCTCCATTACCAGCTTATCGAGTGGAACAAGTAGCTCCATTTTCGATCATTGGCATCGATTTTGTGGGTCCGTTATTTGTTAGACGTGACATAAAACAATATATTCTCTTGATAACATGCGCAGTGACTAGAAGCATCCATCTGGAACTTGTCGGTAATTTATCGACGGTTACTTTTCTATTAGCCTTACGAAGATTTGTTGCAAGACGTGGCTTGTGCTGTGTGGTGTTTTCTTATAATGCACGGACTTTTAAACGTGCTGAACTTGAGCTAAAGCAACTATGGGCAGTTATAAACCATCCAGAAGTGAAAGAATGTTATGCTTCCAACAATATTAAAATGGAACTATATCGTCGAGCGAAGAGACTGGTGGGGTGGTTTCTATGAAAGTTTGGTGCGAACAGTAAAGGTAGCTCTGCGAAACACTCTGGGAAAATCGTCTATGACTATTGAACAATTGCAAACTGTTCTCACTGAAGTTGAAGGAATGATTAATTCTCAGCCAATAACTTATATTGGAAGTGATACAGGGCAACCAAATGCCTTAACCCCAGCACATTTTCTTTTGGGGAAAAGAATATCTTTCCTACCCTCTGTAAGACTTCACTTTGATTGAAATTTCTCTTCTAGGAAAACCTTGATTAACGAATTTAATTATCGAGAAAAAATAATGAGTTATATTTGGTCCAGGTGGAAAAATGATTATTAAATTTGAGTTTGGTTAAAACCAATATACCCCAGTTTAAAGTTAATGATATAGTTTTAGTTAAACATGATCATTTACCCCGAATCTTTTGGAAAATGGGTAGAATTCTTGAATTATTTCCTGGAAGAGATGGCAATGTGATGGCTTGCGAGATAAAAACTGAGTCATCAGTTATTAAACGACCTGTATAATTTTTATACAACTTGGAACTCAAGAATTAAAGTAATAACTTTGATATTAATAATGATCTTTTAAATGTTTCTCTTTTTAGGTAAGTTCTCTTGAATCTTGATGTAAATGGTTTAATTTACAGAATTTAGTCGGCATGGATATATTTGATTTATGTACATGGCAGAAGATATAGTTTGTATTTATTTTTTGCTTGTTTGTACCTTACTTTTGTATCTTTGCATTATTAATTGATTAAGTTTGTATTGCTACTTGTATTCATGTCTTGAATTTATTATCTTGAATTTTGATGAACCCCTCTGTGGTTCATGGGAGGGGGGGGGCAGGATGTTGCGAATCGAATGAATCCAGAGGAATGTGTGGGTGGAGTTCAACGCCCTCGCCGATACCACGTGACCCCCCGGAGAACGCTGTAAAACTTTGTTGTTCATGTTTTCTTCACTTATCTTGCTAGGTTTTCATATGTATGGAGCACATCTTGGCAGTGCTCTCCAGGTTTCATTAATTTCAGTCTAATTTAATTGTTATATGTTTTGTTATGTGTGGTGTTAAATAAAATTATAAAACGACAATCATGGACTCTTCGGGTTATTTGGCACCTTGCACATTTCGTAGTCTACGATATACATTTCATTTTCTTCAGGATGCGCTTAAGATGGGTTCCCGAAATCTAGATAGTGATAAATTTTGAAGCACGGTAAAACTGTTTAACCCCCTTAAGATGTTTTTTTCTTTTTTAACCTAACATGTACGACTTTCGAATAACCGGTTCTAAATCCAATGGAATTGGGTTTTCGGTTCCAATAATTTCCCTCGGATGTTCAGCTCCGCAAACCCTAATCCATGCTGATATGATTTACCCTTATATCTGAACATGAATTGCTATGCAGGGACGCTTGGATTCTATTTTTTATGCCTATCGTAATTTCCAAAAAAGTTTTCGTAATGGGCCCCTGCTTCTATGCTTCAATTGCTCAGTGCCCGAGGAAACACACATACGTATGTATGTGTGTTTCCTCGGTTCTGTGTGTGTGTGTGTGTAGTTAGACAGATAAAAAGACTGGGAAGTGTGTTTAGCAGTTAAAAATGTACATCTTAAGTAAATTTGTTTACTTTATCGTAGTAAAACAACTATGTTAAATGCATAATTCCATTTGTATTTCACAGTATAATTGTTACTATAATATAATGCCATAAATTACTATTAACCAATTGCTCTTATCTACAGATATATTTTGCTTCGACCCTTTTAGTCTTGATAACAGCCTATTTGCAGGATATCCTGCAAATGGAAGGGACGCATCTGCTCTGTCAGCATCATGTAATATTGACATTTGGGTGATGTCTAAATGGTGGCACTGCATCAAACTTTGATCTGATGATACGATAGATATCAATACCTACTGATGCTAAGTCATGATTTGATAACTGCTACAAGGGGGTGGGGAGTAAGATAACGCAAGTGTGATCGATTTAATTGACAAATAAATGAAAATACGTGTGTGTTCGCATAAAATGTAATGATTCATACGTATTTCTAGTCAAAATATTACTACACGTTCAAAAGGAATTTATTTATAAATTTAAAAATTACTTAAATTTACTGTTGTAGTTATATTCGAGCGAATTACGCCATATTCTCTTATTAATGAGCAATTTATTCCTTCACCAAAACACCCTTCTGCTACGAAAATACATCCTTCGTAGATAAAAACCTTCCATTTAAAAATCGATATTCCCAAATCCTCAATCATTTTGAATATTTTTAACACATATTATCGTATGATTATAATTACAAAACATTTGGGCGTTACATTAAAAAAAATATCAAGAAATAAAACAGGTAAGAAGTCCAATCTGTCGTAAGGTACGACTGTAAGAAAGCTTAGAAATATATATTAACGTTTTATAAATTAGAAAATAGTGCTGAGGTATCTTCAAGAAAAATCGATTGCATTCACTTGATACCTAATCGGCGGACCTCAGTCGATGGGTCTTTATGATATCAGAACGTTACATATTGATCATCAAGAGACATGGTTGTCAGTGCATCAGAATAACTTTATTTACATAATTAAGTCAACTATCTTAACAATATTATGCACTGTATTTCATGTTCATTTCATTGTGTATAGTCAAAATAAAGTAAAACATATTATACATACATAATATAAAATTATGGATAATCTTCATTCAGATTTAATGTAGAACTTAAAGCAAAAACAGAAATAATTACAAGATAAAAAGAACTTTTTATATACCATGTTTTTAAATTTTCTGTTGAATCATATAAACTTGACAATTCTATGAATTAATAAATACTTTTTTAAAGTTTTTGCGTTTAACTTTTCGTTCCCGTCCCGGCTGATGGATGACTGCCCCATTCTACAAAACAAAATTAATTGAAAATGAAAATCTGCTTCAAGATGGCTAAAAGTATTAAAATAATGCATTGCCATTGTGTTCTGAGCTATTCTAAAAGTTTCAAATGTCTAGCTAGTCGGGAAGTTAGTGAAAAATCGATTGCGAGATTTATACTGGACAAACACACACACACATGTAAACAAAAAAGCGAGTAAATAAAAACATGGTAAAAAATATTGTTGCTTTCACAGGTAGTAAAACCATAGCAAGTCAAAAGCAGCTAACCTGATAATATTCCCTACGGAAGATCTTTTAACAATATAATCGTCCTATTAATATCGCCATTCTGTCAGCTAGACCATTGACGCACATCAGCTAAAGGTTAAGGTAATTTCCGATTTAAATCTAATTTTTTTTTAAAAATCCATCAACCTTGACAAAGACTCTTTTTATAGGGATATTTTAGGTAACAAAGTATCGAGCCATTTCAAAGAAGGGTTTATTTCAATTGTGATTTCTGCTATCCATTGGCTGATCGAAAAATATTTTATTTACGAGAAAATTATCTAAATAGAAAGAAAATGGCACAGCTTGGATATTGGAAATCTAAGACCAGCAGTTAAAAGGGGAAAAGATCAATTATTTACGAAAGATGACAAAAGAAAAAAAATGCCTTGTAAACACTTTTTGTTCTGCTCACTCAAATTACTTCTCAAATTAAGAATAATTAGTTAGGTCTGTTTCGACTCGAAATTATTGAAAACAAGAAATATTCGAAATACTTCATTAAGTCATCTCCTAAAAAACTTTTACACCCATGCCCCTTCGAAGTTAGCCTGATGGCTTAAGTATTGAAGCAAATGAGTAATCCAATTCAGGAATAATATACATAGTCTAATAAAACAGTCCAATCTATTATCTCTCTATATATAACAGTTCCATAACTGACTGACTCACTGACTCACTGACATACAACGCACAGACCAAACCGCTGGACCTAAAGGGCTGAAATTTTCCATGGTGATTCTTCATATAGTGTAGGGGTGCACTGAGAAAATTTTTGAAAAATTCTTCTTAGATTTTTTTTAAATTAAATTTTTAAGCTGTTTTAGTAACTTTTTTATTAAGTTTGCATTTAAAATAATAATTTGAGGGTTATAAAATTTATATCACAAGAAAGATCATTTTAAAGATTTCTTTAAAATGAAATCTTTTTCGAATTTTTACCTCCATTTTTTGATTTTTGGTGAATTTTTAAAGATAAATGTTTAGAATTTAATTTATTAAATGCTGATCACGTGATTTTTTTTCTGGTTCTTTAAATATATTTATCGTCACGTGCATAACAACTAAATAGACAAAAAAAAATTTTCTTCCTAATGCGGGAATTGATTGGACAATATCCAAAAAATATTAAAATGCAATAAAAGATATTATGTTCCTCAAACTGTACTATATTAACTGTACTATATTTCTTTGTATGTCCTATTAAATTTAATTTGAATATTTTCTTCTACATGATTTTGTCTATAAAAATATCCGTTACGATTTTTTTATAAATATATATATATTTTTTACATCAATTGTATACATTGATCATCGTATTTATTATAAATATGTATACATATTTATTTTTTTGGCATTAATTGCATACATTGACCGATGTATTTAATTTGAATGTACTCCGAAGCGAAGTGCGGGTTTTCAGCTAGTTAATACATATTTCTTTTCCCACCGTGGAAGGTACATTTTCCATTGGATATTGACCCATCCAGACCGTGGATTTTTTGATTATATTAAAATGGGATGACTTTATGGTGGAGCGGCAAAACTCCCTATGAGGGAACAACCCAGGATCATCTCTATGCCATATCCGGAATAGGAACCTAAGCACGTATATAGACCAATAAAATTGTCCCATGTCCAATATAAAATTCAGGCCAATATAAAATACCTGTCCAATATAAAATTCAGGCAGTGTGAATGATTTGATAATCTTGTCAACCCTTAATATATTGAATTACTGATTTGCACATAACGGACTATTTACATTGCTTATATATTGGATTAGTAAAGCTAGGAATATAATACATAAGTAATGTATATGGTACTAAATGTTTCGAATTTTTAATTTCATTCATACCAACGTTTAATATAAATATTTTTTGTAAAATTACATTTCTCAAATAAAGGAAACAATTCTAAAATGGAAAAAAAAATCGATTTTTCTAATACATGCTTTTCTGAGATTCGATCGATAACCTTCGATGCACTAAACAGAGACATTTTTCACGGTTAAATGCACTACTTGTTGCCGAGAGACAACTGCTAGCCTCTAAAGAAAAGTAATGGAATATTTTTAATACATCGATTCATTTGACATCCCGAAATGCTAAAGGATAACGTATAATTTCGCTTCATTTTCTCTGGAACCGAATCAAAATCTAATTTAAATATCAAAAAACTAAGAGGGGCATCCTTTTTTACATAAGTGATACGGAAATCTAATTTATGCTTTTACATTTTTTCGGGCGTGCTTTTTTTGTTTATTTACGAAATTTCCACTTAAACGTAAACGGTTCGTTCTGTTTCTTACCTTAAGCCTTCGATGGAGACATGATTATTTTTCCGCTTAGTGGGAACATCTGCCTGGAAGGCATATATAGATGGAATATATTTTCCCCTGGTGACCCGGCGGGAGCCATGTGTTCATATCTTCGGATTAAACTTCAGGAAATAAAAACAACGGCTGTAAATAATCATTTAGCGTGACGACACAAAGGCAAGGTACTTTATTTTCATACATATAGATAGAAATCAGAACAGCATCGCAATGCTCATCTTAGCACGAAGCTAAACAGAACACGACCGTCTTATATCGAATCAACGCTAACTCTACAGAATGACAAAACATTACTAGCAATTGCCAATCTATAAATACAAAACTATGCCAAATACGATAACATTTGACTGACATCTAGGGGCGAAAAAATAAACTACATGTACTTCAAAAACCAGGTATTCCTAATTAGAAATTCAGAGGGTATTCGTGGTTTATTACCTTTCACGGTAGCCACACTCGTCAAACCATTTCTCCTTAACATTTTCCTTACGGGGTGGGATAGCATGTATATATATATATATATATATATATATTACCAGGTTTTAGAGTGAAAGTGAAGACGGCTTGTAAGAAATGGAACATAAAATACTAAAAAATAAATTTGATGTAATATACCTTTTTACAAGTTAGATAATAACCGTAATTTTAATTCTAGCTAAAACATCTGAATAGTTCATACACTGCTGGTCATCCAAAATGCAACACCAAGAAGGACAAGAGGTATCAAAGCCAAATTTATTCCAGAGATTACAGATAGTATCAATGATAATTGATTGGAAATACAACCATCTTTGAAGTGAGGAAGACGTGAAAATCAAAATGAGTGTCGCCTCCACGTCTGTCAGTAACCTCTGCGACACTCCGGCATTAACTGAAAGATGCTTTAGATGTGGTGTTGGGGAATGGCAGCGCAAGTTGCCTCCACACGCAGCCAGAGTTCCGCGTAGCCCGAGAGTGCCTGCGGGCGAGAGTAGTTCTATACCTGCGGGTGCGGCATGCCGGTCTATGAGTGTCCAATCATTGACCAGGCATGTTCGATGGAAGATATATCTGGAGAACATGCAGGCTAAGGAAATAATGCTATCTGGTAGACTGAGAAGAAATCTTTAACAATGCGTGCAACGTGTGGTTGCGCATTGTCCTGTTGAAACGTGGCCGCAGGCAAGCCCTGAAGTTAAGGAAGGAAAACAGCCTGCTAAACCTCATATATAGTGCTGGCTGGTAAGTGTACCGGTAATTCGTACTAGAGGGGTGCAGGAGTGGAATCCAATACCACGACACACCATAACACTCGGTGCAGGACCAGTTCACTAGACATTACACAACAATTCCATCTCCGCCGTTCAGTGCACCATTGCAAACGTCTGTGGTTTAAAGCCAAAGGTAAGCGAAGCAATGGACGCCTAGCGGACAGTCAACTATGCTGCAAACGACGTCGTATTGTTCGTGCAGACACCGATTCTTGTCTTACAGATTGTATTGGTTGTGCTATGGTTGCGGATGTGGCACTACGCTCCATGAGTGCAATGCGCAAAATATGCCTGTCTTCCCTGGAGTGGTGCGATGAGGCGGTTGCAGTTGCTCATGTCGGTCTTTCGTTCTCTCCTGCATCCACCGATTCCATATTCGGATGGCTGTGACTTGGCTAAGTCCGACACGATGACTGATTTATCGGAAGGATAATCCGCAATGTCTGTATGCAACGTTTCTGCCTCGGTGGAACTCCGAAACGTGCTCGAATGATGATCGTGTTTTTCTCCGAGGCATACGGCAGCTGCACACACAAATAATCACACTATAGCACAATTCACGTTCTTGAAAACGGCTATCTTTTCTGTCTTCATATACAGTTTGTCAGTAACGCTGTAGTCACCCATGATGCGCTCGTACACTGCAATCATTATCATCTGCATATTCCCTTGCGGTATACGCACGATGCAAATTTCATGCTGTTTGGTTGCTTCTTTCTTGGTGTTGTATTTTGGATGGCCAGCAGTGTTTTGGAAGTACAAGGCCGAATTTTTACGTTATCAGAGATTTTTGGTCTTATCCGCGCATTAATTTAGCATGGAAAATTGGGAGCCCTGTACATTTTTTTAAATAAAAGGAACTTAGCTGTCATTATAACTTTTTTTTATAAATCCATCCTTTCTATAATATTGTAATGATATTGTAATGATATAGTAAACATATTATGAAGATATGGTCGAAAGGGTGTCCCCTTTACAAATACTGCTGGTGATAATGGATTACAATTATCTTTGATTTAGCAACAAAACAAACTTTAAAAAAATTATTAATATGCAACAGCAGATATATATAAACAAAAACAGTGCTTTTTCCTGTTGAAGCCATTAAGCTTATCTTAGAAGTATTCCATTACAATCTCTCTGTATAGTTTTTAGTTCATTACTCTCTTAGGCGGTATAAAAGATCCGATTCCCGTTCTGAATCACGACAAAAATTATATGTAATTGGTTTTTAATATGCTTAAATATATTTGATATCTTAAACTAAATATAATTTTCCCCCAAAAAAAATTCAGTCTTGAATTTTTGTTAAAATACTTAATTACTTTATTTTACTGAAATTAGAGCAACTACGAAAATTTTCCAGTTTCGTGTATAATTTGGTTCATTTACGCATGATAACTGAAATTTTGCTGTGTAAAATAGAATCACTAAGTTGACCTTTAAAACTAAAATGCCTTGGCAATTATTTACCTGAAACTTGAACATAACAAGAACACGACAAGATTTAATATCCTAAATAAAAACAAATGGTGGCAACTCGTTTCGAACTAACAGATGCAGTTCTTCAACGGGGCATTATGTGGGATTATCTCCACGGACTTCATCAAGATATCTGTTGGGACAATAACACCTAACGCTCTTCGGTATGATGAAGAATCGTAGAGGTCTAATTGAAGCTGTTTGCTGTTGTCACGCTGTTTCATCTTTCCTTTCATTTGGATTTTTGATTACCAATAACTACTTTTGGAGTTAGATATCACGCTCGACACGGTCTTAAACCAATCCATAACAGAGCGACAAGGCAGAAATTTTTCGTCACGTTTGATCATGCACATAGTTTCTTTAGCAAAATTTAAATTTTCTGGTTCCTCTGGTAGAAAATATACACATTATTTAAACTAAAAATGTTAGATTCAATTTGTAACGTTACTGTGGTTTTTCCTAATGCGCCGCCCGGAAGTTCCAGACTAGGTCCATATAGGTTTCAGGATGGGTAGTGCGACTTCGGTTTTTATAACAGCACCTCAAGCGTCGGAGCCTGACTTGTCTGGGGGGGGGGCACGAAAATTTTGACATAGCACCCCCCAAGGGCGACATCTGGGGGGTATCGCTACTTCCCCACGCACTGACCTCATAAAAGGACTTATCGATCTACGGATTTAACGTGGCCATGTCCGGCCTAGACACGAAGCTATTTAACGGCGCTTGTCGGAATACGAACCGAGCAACTCTGTGCCAAAAGCCGACGCGCTACCACTAGGCTACATCGGGCTTACTCAATTTGTAAGAATTGTATCAACTTAACGTCATTTTAAATCGAATCATACGTTTGGGGAAATTATGAATAACTAATGAAAAATTGGTTTCAGAAAAAAAGCCGCATGAAAGGCTTTTTTTCTGTAATTTTTTCGTTTCGTGAGCAATTTTAATACAATGGCGAAATTTCAGGGTTTTGTTATTGTGCTGCTTACAGCAACACGTAAATATAGCTCTGTGAAGAAAATGGGACACTCAAAGAGACCGGAATCCATGAGATGATGTCTGACACTAAAAAAACTAATGAAACTGTTTCTGTTTCATTCGTTCCGATAGTATCTTTAAATGAAGGGATTTTTCTGAAAGATGGGATATTGAAGATAAACACACCCTGCCTTTGGCCATTTCTTCAGATAAACGGGGGAAAAACATTGCCAAGCAAACGGATCAAAAGGAAATAAAGAATATTTGAAACCCAATCGTCGACCACTGAAGCGTGACGATTCCAGAAGAGCGGAGAGGAAAAATGCTGTTAATCAATACATTCCTGATTGGAAAGAAGTGTAAAATACTGGTGAAATTCAGATCGATCACCTAAACTTATGTTTTTTAAGTGATTTATTCGAAGTCAAAGAAAAGGCAAATATTTACAAAACCACTTTAGGCACAAGAACAATTTAATTAGTTTTAAGCAAAAAAAAAAAAGAAACTTGACATTCTACGTAATAGTTAGGGTCAACATTAAAGATCTAAAAACAATGAAAAATACAATATGTTAAAATCTAAAATACAGAATGCCTTGCATTGTAATGTTCAAAGTGGAAAATATACGAAAAATATCGAAAAATATGAGCTCCGAAAATTAGTAAATTTTTGTTCTGTCAACGACCTGAGGTTAGGAGATGTGGTATTCAATATCCAGAGGTGACAAAAGTTTGTAGACATAAAACTATATTAATGTTATAAATCTATGCAGGAAAAGGCAAATCTACCATTAAATAATAAATGCTTAATCAATTTGTTATATATATGAACTTAAAACACTAAAATTAATATGCTCGGAATAATCTATGATATAAATTAATCAATTTTCTCTCTCTTTCCCTCAGTATATATATATATATATATATATATATATATATATATATATATATATAAATATATATGTGTGTGTGTGTGTGTGTGTGTCATGACTTAATTTTCACCTCAATTGAGATCAAATAATTAATAAAAAATCAGCAGATGGCAGCACCAATCAGACCACTGTTGTTGTTATATAACGTTTTGTATATGACACCCCACCTAGCAATCTACGCTTCGGGGAGTAAAAAGTATGGAACAGATGCTGGACATAACGTACTGTCGGAAGGATATACAAGTGGTTGAGGAAAATGGTGAAATATGGCGAAGGTTGAGCCAGGGTGTTTCTTTAAAGTTTTAAAAATAAATAGAACTAATTAAATTAATTATGAACTAAATTGTTATTATTTCCGGCCTCATTTGCATAAAGAAGAAGTAAAATTGTAAAGAGCCTGTCTTATATATATAAACAGTCTTTTAAGAATAATATCGTGGCTCGATGGCCCAGTTGGCAAAAGCATCGAGCCAGTGATCTGAGGGTTGGGGGTTTGATGCCGGTCGCTGACAAAATCTACCGCCCTGTTCACTAATGTTGGCCGGTGCACGTAAAATATGTCGTAGCTGCAATATCTCTACAGGAACTTTCATTATTTTTCCCTGAAGAATGGTAAAATATATTCTTAACCACTATTTATGACTTGTATAATCCGATTCCAAGGTGAATCAGGTGGTATTACATAGCAAAGGTGCTTCTGCGTCGTATTAATAAAGGTTTTCATGATGTGCCTTAGTGTCTCCATTATTTTGATAACCACCTGTATATATATATATATATATATATATATATATATATATATATATATATATATATATATATATATATATATCAGAATTTAAGTGGGAAAAGAATGATTACCTTAAATTTAAAGGGGACTTGGGAATTAAATTATATTCATGGCGTAATTCGCCTCTAATTGTTCGTATTTCAAGACGCGAATTGGGAAAGGGAAATTCCCCTTTTCATTATATAATCTTGGCGGGTCTGTGGTTTTTGCGTTCGAAGAGGAAATCTTATATAATTCTTCTTGAAAGATGTCTGGTTTGGGCTCTGCTCATGTGCTTGGAGAGTTGACGCGCGGAGATGCCCACGAATTTTGTCAGAGCGCGGAATAAAAGTCGATGCTGTCAGATGTGTATTTCGCTGCGTCTCTAAAAAAATGGCGAATAATTAAATGCGTAGATCTGGAGAGGTGGTCTACATGGAATTGAACTAAATAAATTCTACTTGTTGGATACGATGCTGAGTCATTTTTAAGTGTATGCCTTCCCTCGATGCCATGGACTGTAAAACAAGAAGACGGCAAACGATATAATAGCAGGCAAAGCCAACGCCTGTCATATATGTATATATAAACACACACATATATATATATATATATATATATATATATATATATATATATATATATATATATATATATATATATATTCAAGGTGCGCCCATAAAGTAACCGGACATTTTTTTATAAATAAGAAAAATATTACTCACCTTCAAATAAATTTATCTCCTTCAAAATAATCACCAAAGGAGTCTATACAATTTTTCCAACGTTTCTCCAAGTCATCGAAATACTGTTTATAGGCGTTGGAACTGACCGTTCGCAAAATACGCGTAACATTTGATTTAATATCCAAGACGATTTCAAATGTCTGTCCTTTCTTAACCTTCTCCTTACGTGTGGGATAGCATGTATCCCACGAATGAATATATATATATATATATATATATATATATATATATATATATATATATATATATATATATATATATCGCCCTTAATGGCGGTTCTTACAAAGGGAGTGAGGAATTTTCCGTTTTAAAGAGGGAATTGGAAAAATGGGCCCCGTAAGCTAAAGGTTAAGCTTCGGAAAAAGGAAAAAAATCACCTGGCGATAAGTCGGGAGAATATGGTGGGTGATTTATCACTGTGATTGAATGCTTAGCAAGATATTGATGTACAGAAATTGTTGTCCGACGCCTAGAATTATCGTGTTAAAGAAACCATTGCCCAGGATCAAACAGTTCCTTCCTCGCCTTATCCTGTTTCTTAATCGAAAAAGCCCCTCCTTGTCAACATACTGATTAATTGTTTGATATTTAGCAAATTCGTGGTGAATAAGTCCTTTGTAATCAAAAAATACAAAATCCTTGAAAGGACAGAGATTTGAAAACGTCTCCGATACTAAATGAAATGTTACGCGCATTTTGCGAACGGTTAGTTCCAACGCCTATAAAAGTGTTTCAATGACTTGAAGAAACGTTATAAAAATTATACAGACTCCTTTGGCGATTATTTTGAAGGAGATAAATATATTTGAAGGTGAGTAGTATTTTTCTTATTTATAAAAAAATTGTCCGGTTACTTTATGGGCACACCTTGTATATATATATATATATATATATATATATATATATATATATATATATATATACACACATATATATATACACTGTCCTCCAAGTTCTCAAATTTACCTCTGGAGGTGTGGGGTCAAGTTTTCAGGTTTCGCCACTTGACTCGGTTCTGAATTAAGGGACCGGGTTGTAAGGGGTAATGCTGGCCACCTATACCATGTCCCCTTTAAATGAATGGCCAGCAATCTCGCGCTTAACTGTGAACAAATGGCGTCATAGACAATCTTTCGGGCATTTATAATAAATAAATAAACAATAATGTATGTTTGAATTCCCATCCTATTTTATTAAGTACCTTTTCGATAGCAACGTTTCTTTACCAGAAATAGCCATATTATTACCCTGTTGAGTGTAAAACAGTTTTCCGTAAGCATTTTAACGAACTTTATTCAGATTTGTGACTGACACTGACTATAGATTATAGATGAATTCTCTATGAAAGTCCAATACACCATGTGTTATTGATTTTAAAACTCATTTTCTTGTGTGATTAAAGTAATAAATTGTAGAACTGGAATCGCGTCGTTAGCTCACATAATTTTTTTATATTTACAAAAAGCGCTAAACCTTAACAGATTTTAAGGGAATTATTTTCTAAAAACACTTTAGGAAATTAATAACTGTAGACATTGCACTTTGTTACCCTGGTCTATATATCTCAATTGACGATACTGATCTTAACACATGATGGTCGGTTTTCATGCTAAGATTTATTTGCGCCGCTACATCTGCGGATCAAGATTTCCATGATGTTTGATGATGCATATTATTAATACATGTATGTTAAATAGTCTTCGACAGGTTTCAGGCACTTGTTCTCTTTATTTTCAATGTTAAAGTAATCTCGTAAATTACCGTCACATTTTTACGACCTTTCATTATAATATATCAGCAGTGCAACTTCATTGTATCTTTTATGGAAATTTTAAAACGTAGAAAGGAATGTCTATTACAGATAAAACCTAATGATATGACATATTAGGTTTCCTACCTTAATGTGAAAACTTTATGAGATTGACGCATAATATCGGGTTTTAAATGACGCCTGAATACTATTTAAATTATCAAACGCTTTTCCATCTCGGACATTAATTATTCTCGATCAAGGTATAATTTTATAGTTTAAATTAGTAAATAGATTTGAAATAAATTATAATTAACTATTTTGAAAGCCATAAAAACTAGCTATTTACAGCCCTATATGTATTTATTAAATGCATTAATTAGCAGGTTAATCACTATATTACAAGATTTTTAGAGTTGAAAGATAAATTACAAAGTAACTTGTAGCTCTGAAGCCCTGAATACCGACAGCACAGTTTGCAGTTTATGTGTGTTTACATAGAAGATTTTAAAGTTTATTCGTATGAAATAAAAAACATAGATTAAACTGGTAAAGGTATTAAAAATAAATGGAAATAAGTTATTAAAAATATCAATAAAACGAATGGAATTTGAATTTCACCCCAGCTCTATTAATTAGATAAATTAGTTATGTAATAATTAGTATAAAATTAGTAGTATTAGTATAATTATTAATAATTACAATATAAATTACAAAGTAACTTGTAGTTAATAACTTGTAGCTCTGAAGCCCACAGCATCGACAACAGTACTTGTAGTTTGTTTGTTTTAGATGGAAGGTCTTTAAACATTTATTTGTCTAAAATTAAAAACATACAATAATCTCAAATGGTTTCGAATTTAATTATTCAGCATAATATTTAATCAAACATTTTTGTATTCAAAATGAAATATAACGTAACGTATGCATAAAAGTCGTAAAATATTACGTAAAATATACAATTATTTTTAAAACTGCATTTTCTTTAAACAAGGATTATCCAGCCATTTAAAGAAAATTATTTAAATAAATAGAGAAGGGGGGAAATTTTTAATTTCATTCATTTTTATACTTTAATTCCATTATTTTTAATACTTTAATTCCATTTATTTGTAATACCTCTTACAGTTTAATCTAATTTTAGTATCGCAAAATATTACTCTCTACAAATTCACGGATGAAATATAAATAGCTCGTAACAAGTTTAAAATAAAAAGAAACTATGTTAATCAAGTGTTAATTTAATATGTGTTAGTTAAACAAAACGGTCCCAGCAGGTATTGAAATATGTGCTCTCTGTATGAAAATTATATAAATGAATTGTTGCATTCCTTTCTTCTAACTGGCAAATATTACTTTATAAAAATACAAACATTTTATTAAGAGATAAGAACTAGTCTATAAAGGCTAAAAATATTATTACATAACTTAGGAAAAAGAAAGGAACTGGAGAAACTATTCATAAAATAAACAACTGAATTTACAAAAATCTCAACACTATCTCTAAGTAAAATTTCAATTTTCTCTATGTATGATGGTAATTCTTTCCTATATTATAATTTGAACATTTTTTTGCTTGTTATCATAAATAGATATTTTTTTACCAATAAAAGTATGTCAGAACTTGAAAAGCAATGCACTTGAAAAAGTGTAAAACATCATAAAAAATTTATAAAATTGATGCACACAAATAGTTTATATATCAATCACCGATCTAAATAAACATATTTACAGAAATAAATTTTTTTAAAATATCATCAAAACAAGTAAATTATAGCTTTTGTTTGTTTATTTTAAGTCAAAATTTATCTTCTTCAAATAAATCTTCTATTTAATCAATTAACATTTTCAACTTTAATTGATCAACCTCTAATTTTATCCTTTTATACTATAACCTACCTTTATCTTTAAATCTGAATTTTTCCTATTGTAGACATGTATTTCAAATAACAATTATTTTCCTTAAATTACATGTATCTGTCACTTTCTTAAATTGAAAACTAAAATCTCTCCTTTACAATAAAATGTTTTATTTCGTTTTAAAATGTAACGAATTGTTTAAATCCAGTCTTAATTAGTCGGTGATTTGCATAAACACATAAATGTTCTTTCATAAATCGCTATTAAATAAATTTTAAAGCAGGAGAAAACTGATATTCAATTAAACAAATACACTAGAATTTTTTCAAGCATAAAAAACATTGAATTAAGCTAAATGTCGGATAATTAAGATATTAAATATGGGACAATTGTTCTTACATGGAGCCGTTTGACAAATTAAATTATTCGTTAAAACTGAAAATAAAGCTAAATTTCTGCTTAACCGCCCGTATTTAACGAGATGTGTATTCATGAAGTTCTATCACAGTTTTGTTGTAACTGGGTTTAATTATAACTACAAGATTGCATTTTTCGTTTAATTAGCAATAAGGTTGATTTCATCATCGAAAAGGAATTCAAATAATCGATGTGACGCAGAATATTCGATAACACATAATTAAGAAGTACTCTCTTAATTAAATATGAAATAAATAACCGATGAAAGAAAACTAATACGATAAAATAGAATGCCGGCAATGTAAAAATACAAATTAAAGACAAAAATTTTCTAAAGTTTTTTTTGGCTGTAATAAATGAATATTCATAACTGGAGATAGCTTATTGTGAGAGTTGAAATTTTATTTTGAAATTCAGCGTCAAAGGAACCACATGTCTTTTGTCGATGAGATGAATGAATATGAGAAGATAATAACGGATCTGTCAGGCAGTTTCAAGTTTTTCTCTTTTATGTTTCAAGTATTGAACTGAAACATTTTCTTTGATACGAAATTTCATCAAAGAAACAGGAACGTAAATAAACTTCCATCACAGCACAAAAAGAAAGCACATCTTCGAAAAGAAACTTTTTACACTGCTACCAATTTTTTTCCTCTGATTGTCTTAAACACTGAATATTTAAACAGCCAGAGAGAAAAATTTTTGCATCATTTGCAAGAGAGGAAAATTTTCAAAGAAACCTTGTTCTGTTGAAGTGAGTTTTTATTTCGTGTAACTTACTACAAAAGTCTGAGATCTTTGTAGTGGCGCTTTTTTTTCATCGTAAAAGTCTTACTATTTATATGCTTTGCTTTTTCTTACCGGGTTTTTCTACACCTCCGGACCTCATTGAAATTTATGTCTTGAGCGTAGTGAAATGAAAATAAAAATGGATATCAACTGGAAGTTCCGTTTTTAAAGCAAAAGTGAAATTTGGAAAAACAAAAGTGTAGAATGCCTTCATTATCAATTCCAAGCCTATTTAAAAAAAATAGAGAAAAATACGGAGACTCATTTCTCTCTCTCGCTCTCTATAATGTTTTTTTTTGTTATTATTTAGTTTATATTTTCAAGGTGTGTTTAATGTACGAATAAGAGCTCATAGAATCATGCAAAATTGCATTAACTCGTTTATAAGGATTTTTTTAAATCTGAATTCTATTAGACCGTGAATTTACCTTTATGATTGATGGATTCACTTATACTGTAAATTTCTTTGGAAACTTGTTTAGTGATTTTAATCTTTTAAGGTATCCGACTACGTTTAAAAATTCAATTTTGACGAAAAGTCTGAAATTGTTTTTATTTTTTTTCTTAAATATTGTAAATTTATGTTTCTAAATCTGGTTTTATTTTTTTCGATACGATCATTAGAAATTAAATTAGAGCGTTTTAAAGATGAGCTGCAGCTATGAATTTCAATGCAAGTTGAAAACTTTAATCATGTTTTCCGAAGAACTTATTTTTCATCAAAAGTGTAAACAACTCTTGCGATAACTCAAAAACTAACATGAAATGTCTATGAAATTTTTCACGTATGTTTTACATAATACTAAGAATGTAACGGGCCACAGGTTTAGTTCTAGGTATATTGTTTGTTGATTCATAGCTGCATTTATAAAAAATCTCATGGAAAATTACTAAAATTTTACATGCAATTGCATATAATGACCTGTATTTTTTTTAGATTTTAAGATATCGATTAGCTTGCAGTTCATTACACTTAGAAGGTACTTACGTACATATGACAAAAAAGGTTAATGTTATATACATAATATTTGTTTTTAGAGCTAGAGCCATTTTTGTAAAAATATGCTAAATTTCGACCCAAAATCATCAATTTTGTAAAAATTTGCATAGTTAATGACTATTTTTTCATCGTTTTCAAGCTTTGGTGTTGTATTCCGTCGAAAAATAAAATAGAAATTTTCACAAGTACATTTTTTTTAAAAAAAAGGGCTCCGAACGTAGTCGGATACCTTATCGATTATCGTATTCATAAGATTGACAAAATTAATGATTTTCACCATTTTAATATCATGCTCTTTGGATGATCAGACCTTATGCCTCTCGAGGCTAAAAAATGTTGATAACGCTTATAAGATACGCTGCATGCATTGCTTTATAACCATCTGCACCCACCCTAAATATCCCCCACGCTTCCCCAGGGGGAAGGGGGACCCCCCCTCCCAGTCAATGAAAACTACTGCTCAAAGCAACATCTTATAAAATGAGTATTTCTCACGTGAGTTTTGAATCTAAATGTCAAAAACTGAAAGGCGATCGAACGAACAAAAAAATTGATTACTTATTAATATTCTATAAATACGTATAAAAAATACAGTTACATTTTTCAAAATATCTTTTATAAAATAGTGAAATGTATTTTTTTATTTGCTCATACACAATGACCGTAAGATTTATGACTCCAGTAACCAGTTTGAAAACGTCATATAATGACATTTGACTCCCCAAATGAGACAGCAATTAATTAACATAAAATGTCATACTTGATAATAACAGTAACTATATAAATTCAATGACACGAAATTGAAATAATCTACATTTCCTGAATTGAAAAACACTCAAAAACCCACCCAAAAAAAATTACAGTTTTGCCTTTTTTCAAACAACTGAAACATAAAAAGAATTTACTCCTATTTTTCCCATATGCATCAGAAAAATTAATGGGGTATAAATTAATCCAATTTCAGTCACAAAAAAAGTATAAATAAATTATTCTCATCTTTAACACGCTATAAATGCGATTAAAATTGATTACCATAATAACATTTATTATATATTTTCGTGTATTAAGAAGATATTATATTAAAGATTGTGTCATTTTTACTGTTTTATTTCAAACTTTACGACTATTGTGCACGTACCAATATTGGAAACCGTAACTGTTCTGCATTAATAGATTCGAAGATAAATTTATTTTCGTAATGTATAAAGTTTGAATATCCCAATTAGAAGAAATGATTTTCTATGCTAAAATTGAAAATAATTTTAAAACTTTTATTTAATAATGAGAAGTGTAGCACCAAAATGAATCTCAAAACAATGAAATTGTCTCCACAAATAACAGAAAATTAAACTCTTTTCTCGAATTGAAGAAAATTCAACTTTCTACTTTTGGAGCAGAGGAGAACGCCTACACAGTTTGCCAAGTAGGGAAAACTTCGATATCAAAATTTGTTTCCGAAATTCTCTGATACGCGTTAACTTTCGTCTATTTATAGCGAATAAATTGTTTTTCTATTGCTCTCCGCTTTATGGGGTCCGGGACACATTTTTAAAATTTTTTTATTTATTGAGTTAAAATTTCGATTTTTTTATGGTTAACCATATAATTTAAAAACAAAATCACATCATAAAACTTCTCAAAAGTATTTAAAAAATTTTAAAATTTAAAATTTTTAATAAAAGTGGGTAATTTAAAATCGTTATAACTCGAAATATTATTTGTCGAATTTCAAAGTTTTTTTCATTTAATTAAGCAGAAATATTTAAGTTTGAATTTTGATTCCCCATTTTTTAAAATATTAATTTTTTTTAAATTAAAAATATTTAGATTGAAAATTACGAAAAAAATTATGTAACTTATTTATAAAAAACATATTTTCAAAAGTAAATATATTTTTTTTCAAATTTAATGAATCAAAATTAAAGTAAAATAGTTGAAAAAGACATGTTACAAGTTTCAACCGTTTATCCTTACCGGTTCTTAACTTATAGCAATTTATAGACGAGAAATGGCAAAAAAAACCCATCATGCTGAAAAACGCATTTACAGGTTTATACAGCGATTGGCTACTATTAGAATGTTGCAAAACAAATAAATAATTTCTCCTGTTCTAACTAAGATAGAAACATGATTTAAACGTCATTTTAAGCGCAAAAGAACACAAAAATTTTTCATGCAATAATTTTTTTTTCGAAAATTCGAACAATATTGTGTCCTGAACCCACTTATAGTTAGTTAACATCCCACGATCATCTGGCTCTGAAAATTACTTTTCGGGTATTTGAACAGATTTTATAAACTTTTTATTTTCTATTTCTTTACCGGATAAAAAGTCTTTGATCCATCGCGTGAGTTTATAAGGACGAGATTTTGCTTCCGTGCCACCTACGCGACAACATCAATCAACATTCAACATCAATCAACCCTACCTTTAATGAAATCCACAGCTTGCTCGAGTCCGTACGTATCTTTGTCGCAGTCATCCAGCACGTAAGCACCCAGCTTAACACCCGGCAAGAAATCCTTCTGGTTATTCACCCAATCCATGGTGTACAACATGCACTCCAGCGCCTGAATACCCCCCTGGGGCATGATCGGACCGCAAATCCTTCGGTCCTCTCTCTCGTGGACCATCATCAGTCCGCCGAGTATCACGTCCCCCTCAATTTCGGCCACATGCTTCACCGGCCACGTGAAGTTAAAATTATTGCTCAGCCTCCTCTTCCGGAACAGGGGGAAAGCGTCTTTCATGTGCCGCTTTTCGACGCTCTTCTGTCGGCTCTGGTGGACGTGCAACGACTTCTCGACAAGGCTATCGGGGTCGTTCGCGCCCTTGTGTATGTTCGACTTCGACTCGCACTCGTTTAAGTCCAGATAGACCGTAATCACTACCGCCAGCTGATAGAGCCTCGTGGCGTAATTCACGAAACTCCCTCTCATATTTATTTTTTTGTTTGGAGTTACCGCGCACGCAACAGTTGTTTATTATCCCGAATTCCACGTGGTTTCGGAGTTGCTCCCCGATCGCGGCCTCTGTCGGAAGCTGCTACCGCTTCGTCTGAGTTCTGGAATGCATTTGCGATCCATTGATGAGTGGAGGAAGCGCCCCCTTACGCCCCGGCAATAAAACATGAGACGGCGCGGGAGTCTAGGGCATTTTGTTTGCGAGCTCGAGAGCGGAGTGACGGGTTTCTTTTTGCGGGGAGATTTTAGGTCCCAGTCATTTTTCTCACCCTAAACCGATTACGTGCGTCGCTTTTAAATCGAATAAAGGGGAGGTGTTAATCGTAATTCATGGAGGTTTTAAACTTTTAAGGGGTCATACGACTGTTAAACCGTCCAATAAAATTGATTTTTTGTAAAAAAAATATATATGAAAGATTAGCATTTTCTGAGTATTTTAAGATGATCCGCTTGTAAAAATTCCCATAATTCGGAAGTTATGAATAAAAACGTGTCAGATGTTTACTGTAAACAGATTTAAAGGGGAATACTTCAAAGTGATATATCTCAAAATTTTTTTTTTTTTTTTTTACATAGCGCACTTGTTATCTCTAGAACTATTTCATATTTTTGCATGAATTTTCAGAGAGGGTTCATATTATCATTTGCTTGAAACTGATCCTAAATTTGTTTACAGATCTCTAGAGAATGCATTTTTCATGCATAGATAAACTTTTATTTATTAAGGAAAAAATGCCCTACTTTCAGTTTCATAGTAAAAATAGAAATATACCTTAAATATATACAAATTTAGGTTCAAATTAAACTTTAGTTTCTGATACATGTTAAAAGTAGAAATTTTGTCTTAAACTCAATTTTTTTGGAGTATTTATGTGCGTTAGCTTTGATATCACTTTTGTCCAAACCAAACTGCTTATTATTTATGACAATCTAACACAAATTATTTTTAAGTATCAAACAAGAAACAGGTATATATTCATAAATCAAACATTGTTCTATTAACACAAAAAAATATGATTTTAAATCTTATGCTTTTCAAGATATAGAATTGCGAAATTGACACAATTTTTATACTTTTTCTACTTTTAACAGTCGTATGACACCTTAAAACTTGAAAGTTTTTCCTTTGAGAATTTTATTTAGATAATGATGCAATAGAAAAATCTCTGCTAAAATTATATAACGGAACTAGAATCCTAGGAAAAATGAGTTAAGTTGAGATAAATTGAGATTGATTTTACAATTCATAAATTGAGCTCCATCATACAGATTCAGACATATTATGAACTTTACTTAGATTTATAAAACAGTATTTAAAAAACATGAGCCCCATTTTTGCGTACATAAAAAATCAGTAGTTAACTGCAGGTTATATAAACATTATAATTCGGCAATATTATCAGTATTTAAAAAGCATCATTTATAAATTTAAATTCAGTAAAAGAAAAAAGTATAATAATATAAATAACTTTCTGTTTCAATGGGGATCTCGGGGCCTTGGAGTGTCTTTTGGTTAGACCTGCATCCTATTCAGAAAGCTTCCCCTCTAGGTAATTGATTTGGTTAGGCACCCTAACGACGAGACCAGTCGGTTAACCCGATATTTGGTTTCGTTCCGACACTACTACAGAATCTTGCTTTATGGTGCTTAGAACCCTAAGTGCTTGATTTCTGTTTATTTTTTGTCTACATTCTTCCTATAATTATCTAGCTTTGTTGAAATATGTAGTTTAAATTATATTTGTAAAAGAAAAAAATATATATTTGTATTCTTTCTTTTTCCAAATTTGAAATGTAAAAAATAACCTTCTAGTCGATGCATTTAGCTCCATTCATTTAAACAATATTGAATAGTATTAATTTGAATAATATTAATTAAATTAAGTATTATTTGAGTTCAAATGTTGTTTTAATTTAAATTATTCTCACTTTTCATACTACAGCAATGAAAGCAATGTTAATGAAAATATTTATTTTCCTGCTACGTTTAAAAGAAAATAATATAAAGATTTCGAGGCCTTTTTTTTTAAACAATGATTAAACAAAATAGATACGATAGCAAAATCTTGCAAACCTGTATGTTGCCCAGAGTTATATACAGAATTGATAATTACCATAATTTAATTTTTGAATCAATTTTTATTTTTCAAATTTTTTTTGTCAATTTTTATTTTTATTTTGAATCAATTTTTATATACCATACTATCAGTAAACATGCGTATAATTACGAAGGAATAATTATATATCTATCTATCTATCTATCTATTTATCTCTTCCTCCCCCTCTCTCTCTCTTTATATATATATATATATATATATATATATATATATATATATATATATGTGTGTGTGTGTGTGTGTGTGCCTGTGTTCGTTCGTCCGGACGCTTCTAATAAATGACATTTTTTCTTAATTATAGGTAAAATTAAGAAAATAATAAAAACACAAGGTATTTTGGAAAAGGCTCATGTTTCCTACCCCAATTCAAAGCAAACAAATTAAAATTCATGAAACGTTTTTAAATGAAACTATATACATTAACGATTCTTAAGATTTCAAACTTTCTCCTTTTTTTTTTCAGTGTTGAAAAAAAAGAGGGGAGAGTTTAAGGTCTTGCAAGCTTGTGCGTTATCGAGTTACACAGAAAGTTTTAAAAACAGTGGCATTTTAAAATGTTTACAGAAAACGTATTATTTTTTTAAAATAGGAAATAAAAATATAAATCTAAATTCAAAATAATATTTCTTTTTCCCCAATTTTATTGCATTTTCAAATTATTCATGTGGGGGCATATTTTGTGACACATTTTTAAGTTTATCACAAGGAATTTTTGGGTAAAATAACTCTCTCTCTCTCTGTCCTCCTCTCTGCTCTAAAATTAATTTTCCTTGAGATAATGATATTTCCTAGTGAAAGAATTGATAAGAAAATAAATATCTCTAAAAAATTCTGTTCAGTCTATATTTCATGCCACATTTAACGATAGTGTTTATTCCCTTTGACCCATACATTATTTCTAACGTCTTAAACACCTCACAATAAATTACGCAATTGTAGACAGTATATGAAAATTTATGGCAGTTTAAAACTTAACTTTATAAGTTTAACTTCATATATTTATGACTCTCATAAGTAATTTAAACCGCTTTTGATCTCTAAAACCATCTTAAATGTTCTACTAAAGATTTGCAGAGGAAGATTCTGAAAACATAAGAAAATGTACTAGCAATCCTTTGTTTTTTAAAAGTATTTTGTATGAATTAAATTAACAATTGAACAATCGGATCATTCAATGAAAAAGCATACATTCTCTCAATCATTATATTTAAAGTGATTGTACTATGAAATCAAATCTCATCATTATCATCTGTTATTCCGCTTTAACTGAAATCTTTCAGATAGAGATCAATTGATTCAGGGTTTGAACAGCTTCCAATAGTTTTAAATTTCATATAAAACTTATTTGATTTCATTGTCATGTTTAAGTCTCAGGACAGTTAAATAGACTGACTGTAAACCGTACATAATTTTACATATTCTTTTAGTTTCTTTCCCAGTCATTTGTGACAGCTGGCTTCTAGTTTTGCATTGTCAATACCACCTTGGGAATTCTATTTGAAAGGGTTTCAATTGGGAATGCAGAATATGATAAGTTGATATTAGTGTGGAGAGAAGGTGATATGATATTTGTCGGCATTAGAAAATAATATTTTTAAAAGTTTGCAACAACTGTTTGTCACTCGTACTATGTATATATACCAGAAAAATCAAAATGTGTTAATTGGTTTTAACAAGGACTGCACAGACTGAGATATAGGGTTTAAATCACTTATCGTACGGTCAAGGCAGAAGCGAAAGGGGGACATGCTGACCCCAGTCCCGAAGGCCATCTCTGAAGGTGTTTGACATTATCTGAAAAACTATTTGTTGGGGGAGGGTTGAATTTTTAATGATATGCTGTTGATACCAAATTCATGATGAATAACTTACAAAGGGTTATTGACCGGCGTATACCTGAAATACAGGCCTTACATCACCGTGACCAGAAATCGACGACTATTCACATTCCAGTTTTACGGGACGTGGAGGAAAAACACCTATCCAAGTCACTGCGATGTAGTTATAGTGCTACGCGATAAATCATGGTGACCAGTCGGTATGAAGCTGTCGGAACGATGCGTGTCTCAGCGAAGTGTCTGAAGGGAGAAAGTCACTTGATGGCCACCAAGAGACTGTGTGATCGAAATACAGACATTGGTGTGGCAGTTAGAAATGCGATTCGCTGAGTGGTCAATTCAACGATTCCGAGAATGTCTGTGCTTCTGTTCTAGAAGACAGTGGTTTCCATATAACGAAAAAAGTCCAACTGATATCCAGAGTGAGTATCGAAAATTGCATTTAAGACTTGAATAAATTGAAATGAATACAACAAAAGATATTTACAGTTGTTTAATTCCAAATAACAGTGTTCTGTATATCGACAATGACTCAGTCATACTCTATAAAACGTGTGGCTCACAATCGGAACATTTTGCTTTATTTTCTGGGAATGTGTCTATAATTTTATTACAAATCTGCCGCATAGTACTTGCCTCGTGAGGATCTAAAGAGAAAGAGAAATTGTATTGAAATAAATTGTTTCAGAACCAAATTAAGATTTAACGGAAAAGTTTGTTGCGACTGACTCCCGGGAGTATGGTCCGAACCCATAAGGCAAGACCGAAAGGCGAGATGGAGTTATGTTACCTTGGCAATACGTTTTTCCTTGTGAAAAACATTGCATACAAGTTTTAATTGTCAAACCGATTTATCAGTATAAAAGAGGTACTTTGGTTCTATGTTTAGGGGAGAAAATTTAAAACTTAAATGGACATCGGTTGACAATTTGGGCTTAGATTTGCAGGGAAATACGTTACATACTCAGAGAATATGCACGACGTATTTAGAGATTTTAAGTACCATATAAATGTGGTCCCCAACCCCCGGGTCGCGGACCGGTACTGGTCCGTGGATCAAATGGTACCGAGCCGCCCAAGGAACATTAAATTATTTCCATTTTATTTACTGTGGTGTACTTCTCTCGGGTTTGTGCTAATTTATACCTTTGTAACAGAAGAATCTTGTAACTATTTTAAATTAGTTTATTTTTTATTAAACATTTCAAGATTATTAATTAAAATTGCAGTCATAAAATTGAAAATAAATGCGCTTTCCTGAAAGAAAAAAAACGAAACAAATAAATAAATAAAACGAGTTTTTTTATTGAACAATAAGCGTAACGTCATTTATACATCAAAATACCCTGAGATTGCCACCACAGCACTTAAATCCCTATTGCCATTTCCGACAACCTGTCTGTGTGAAGCGGGGTTTTCTGCTGTGACAGCAACCAAAACAAAACAACGGAATAAACTGGGCATAAGCAACACATTTCGGGTGTCATTGTCTCCTATTACCCCCAGATGGAACCGTCTCCTTGCAAAGAAACAAGCTCAGGGTTCTCATTGATTTAGCGTTCTAGTGAGTTAAAATGTTAAATCACTTTATATTTATTTTTTGGTGTAACTGTATTTTGTTTTGAAGGCATGTTTAAATACAATTAAATAAAAATTATTAAATCAAAACAATCTAAAATATAAACAATCAACGTCCCCCCCCCCCTCAGCGGACCACGGAAAAATTATCAAACGTTGACCGGTCCGCGGGGATAAAAAGGTTGGGAAGCACTGCCATATATGACACGAAGTTGGACATTGAAGCATAATATATCGATTCAAAAGTACGACATATAATGTTAACAACACAAAGCTGAAATCAAAGAAGAAAGTTTTAATTAAAAATTTAGGAGGGGAGTTCGATACACAAAATATTTTTACGTCAATTTTATTTACAGACATTTCTTTATGATTTTCTCTTTAAACTGTATTTGTAACATAATGGGTATTGCAGCTGTGTAAAAGCTTTGACAATTTGAAATATTTTAAAAGTATTAAAAATTAGCAACTGAAATGGCAAATTTCGTTTATGACGCATTTTCAAAGCGAACATCTCTGTTTGTATTACTTTTTTTTAAAACTTTTATGAGTAAGAAAAGTTTAAAAATTATCTGTCTTCAAGCTTTATAAAAATTGCGTTTATAAAAATATTTCGTTTTGAATAGGAAAAAATCTTGTTCTTCCGACTAGTTTTTGCATCAGGGTAAATATTTTGAGAGTTTTTGTTTTAAATGAAAAATATTTAAGGTTGTTAATGAAAACAGAAGAAAACAAAATCGTTGTGCAAAACTTCATAGAGAAACCCTTCAGGACATTTTAGATTGGTCTTTTTATCTGAGGTATATGACAGAACATTCCGAGACAAATAGGTCTTTAATTTCAGATGTACAGCAGAATACGCAAAGGAAATAGAGAATAAAATTTCATTATCATCTTAGAAAAATGCTGTTTGTGTTGCGTGTTGCTAAAATTATGCAGTAGGCTTTTAGGAAAAAAATAAGAATGTTTTGTTTTTAATACGTTGTTTAAGGAATACTGCGAGATAGGTGTTCTCTCAGTTCCTGCACATCGGTTTGTGATATAATTATGTAGGACCCAGAATGTTCATCGGGTCGTAGGGTCGAGCAGCGCCCCCTGCAAACTAAAGGCTTGTGGGAGAAGAGAAAGTTGAACCTAGAACGCTGCATTGAACAGGCGGTTTACTGGCTGAGGCAGTTTAAATGCTATGGAAAGAAGTGAAGTCGAGGACTCTATACTGAACAGACGGTTAAGTGGTAGCAGAAGTTGGGTGTAATTTAAATGAGGTGAGAAGTTTAATGAAAGTTTTGTTTGAAGTTGCTGTTGTAGATTCCGTTTGAGACGGATCGTATTTTCTTTAAAATGTAAATAAATGTTAATTTTGTTTGACATGTTATACAATTACTCAGCTAAGTTATAAATTAAAAAAAAATATGCTTTGAAATTGGGAACTTTTCTATACATAGCATTTTTTATGAAATAATTTTGAAAAATGTTGATTATGAAATCTTTCATCACTTTCCTCATATTCTGAACGTTCATCTGTCCTAAGATTCTTTCGACATATCAATTACACACAAAAATTATTTACAGTAGAGAAAAAAAATTGAAATTTTTAGACAACTGCATGGAAAGGGTCCAATTTTCAAGGAAACCTAACCTAGCCAGGCAAGACAAATGATTAAAAATGAAAAACCATAGCTCATGAGCCTAAACAGAAGTTATACACTGAAGTGCCACTGAATTAAGGATAGCAAAGCCTATGCAAATTGTGTAGCGCTGCGCATCATGTATGCGCAAGTGAGGGTGCTGTGGTAACTGCATATATAGCGCGTACTGTGGTTGTTCTGAATTAGTTGTTGGAATTGCCAATATGGGTAAACTGCCTGATTTAGACGCCTTCGATCGCGGACAAATCGTAGGTGCGCGACGCATGGGCCATTCAATTTCCGAAATCGTCAGACAGCTAGGATTTTCAAGGTCGACAGTGTCAAGAGTATCCCAAGAATACATGGATGGTGGAAAAAAAACTAGTGATCGGGCAAACTGCAAAGGACAATTAGACTTGGCAGTGCGTGGTGAGAGACGGCTCAGGCGTATCGTACGTAGCCAGCGAAGCCAAACATTAGCTCAAATTACCACCCAGTTTAATGATGGTGCCAGTCGTACAGTCAGTAAACGGACTGTGCAAAGTTCGCTTCACCGTATGGGTTTCGGGAGCCGTCGACCTACGAGAGTACCATTGCTTTATACTCGCCATCGGGCTGCACGTCTTGCCTGGGCAAGAGAGCACAGAGACTGGAGTGTAGAGGACTGGAAACGAGTAGCATGGAGTGATGAATCTCGATTCCGACTACTTCACGCCGACGGGAGGCTGAGAATATGGCGTCAGGCTCATGAAGCTGTGGTACCTGCATTCCTGGCTGGAACTGTACAAGGGCATGGTGGCTCAATCATGGTCTGGGGTGTTTTTTCGTGGCACAGTTTGGGATCTTTGGTGCGTGTACCAACCTCCCTCAATGCAATTCGGTACGTATAATTGCTGGGTGATCACCTCCATCCGTTTATGCTGTTCTGTTATCCGCACGGTAATGGAGTTTTCCAGCAAGACTACTGTACCTCTCACAAGTCCCGGTTGGCTACTGGCTGGTTGGATGAGCATTCCTCTGACTTCTCTGTCATGAATTGGCCACCTAGAAGCCCAGACTTAAATCCTATTGAGCATCTTTGGGATGTTTTGGAACAAGGCGTGAAAGGCCATCACACAGCACCAAAGAACCTTACTGAATTATGGACAGCTTTAGCCAATATTTGGCAAGCCATTCCCGTGGAACGTTTCCAGAAACTTGTTGAATCTATGCCTCGTCGTGTGGCATCCGTAATCAAGGCCAGAGGAGGCCCAACTCGTTACTAGGTAGGTATCCCTAATTCAGTGGCACTTCAGTGTATATATATATATATATATATAAGTACTCAAGATCACAACATTTATTCAAACTACTAAAACACTAGTTCGTTCAAATACACCTCCAGCGTACCGGATGCCTTGAACTCAGGTTTCGCCCTTTTTATGAACTCATTGTATAACCGATAAGCACGCTAGAGGGAAAAATAATTCCTAATGTGGATTTGCTTATTGTTGATGACTAACAAAATTGTTGTTATTCATCCTACAAATGGGAAAAAAAAATGTCATCGTGTAACACGAAGTGTGGTAGAAAATTCAGAGTACTCGAAAATGAAAAAATACATGGTGAATATCCTCATGGGAGAACTTAACTAAGCTTCGCAAAAACTATTAAACCACTAAAGCCGCAAATCCATAATCATTTATCTATAATACCTTTTATTTTAGACGCTTTCCGAAAATACCTTTAAGTCTTGCCACAGGAGATAAGTGTTTCTGACAAATCGATTGAGGTGAGGTAGTGATACGAAAAGAAACCATAATCCTCAAGATAATGTCATGTGTTTTGTCTGAGTTATTCGAATTCATTATTGGACAATAAAATGAGAAAAGAGTATGTGTTTATTTATTCATTCGCTGTTTTGGTCTGTATCGATGTATTTTGGAAAAATAAAAAGTAAAATAACCCGTTTAGATCTTTCGTAATTCGAAGCTTTGTTCATAAGGCTAATAATCTACATTATTTTGAAGCTTTAAAAGATTAGAATATTAAAAGATTTTGTTGGAAAATAAACTAAAGCCATTTATCGGTTGTGTTTTTAGAGACTGGATCAGTATTCCGGAAATAACCAGCTATAAATCTACATTTATTTCGCCTAACTGACAATATATTTTGATCATGTTCTCGCTGCGAGTGAAGATCCCGTTTGTAATTTACAACCTCATACTTAAATATAATTGCTTAGACATAATAATAAAACGAGATAAGACTTCAACAGAAAATTAAATTGTATAGTTGTATAACTAATCATGTGCATTGAATTCTTACTTCTAAATAACAAATCATTATCTACATTACTTTTATGAGCCAAGTAAGCTACATTACTACAACAGTAATTTTTCCCTTTCGGGCTTTTAATGTTAATAATAAACCGGGGCAAAACTAGAACTTCCTCAAGTAAACTTCCTCAGGTAAATCAAATTATACTATTTACAAGGAAAATATTTATTGTTGCAAAAATCCTACCCTAGAGAATAACAGATGACGGTAATGTAGTTTAGCCTTCTAACTCCGAATAAAAAGTTCAAAGCCATTCATTTGGAATATTTAGTGTATGTTCGAAGTTTCTGAAGGAATCTTTTAGGGAAATATATGTGTGGTTCATATAGAGTTGCAGATAAAGAGGTATTTAAGAACAATTTTTCTTTATATATGCCTAACAGCTAAAAGGGAATGTAATAAAAGTTGTCTGTAGAAATAAATTTCTTGTCTTGTTTAAATGCAGTAAATACTACACAATATAATTTCTACAAAATGTCATGTTTTAAAGTCATAAAAGTTCGGAAATAAACTTTCCATTTTCTCTCTATTTCTATTAGCATGCAAATTGCTTTAAAGTAAGTAATTTATCCGAATGTCAAAAATACATGTTATACACATAAGTGGAATATGAATTAATTATTTACTAGTTCGTACCCATCAAAACATCACGGCTGGATGGTAAATAAATGTACTAATACACAAATTATACTCAACACATCATTGCCAAATGTTGAAAATCATAATATCAACAATTGAGAAAAACAGTTTAAAAAATTACTATTGAACCTAATGAAAATAAATATGGTTACTCAACAGCACGAAATAAATAATTTCCGTCAGGTATAATTCTATATCTCACAAAAAGAAATAAAAAATGAAAATGGCAGAGAAAGTGCCAGAAAGATTCCTCGGAATAAGCAAATTAACGTGCTTATGCAGTCTCATGCTTACTAAGTATTTAGCCAGATTTAAACATGTCAGTGATCATGCGCAGAAATTTATTAATGTCTTTATGCGACCTCGTGCTTAGTGAGTATCTAAAGCCAAATTTAAACATGTCCCTGAGAATCCGCAGAAATAAATTTTTAATTGTAAATTATCGCTAATTTATGCTAATTTTGTGGTTACAGAAACCAAATTTGACACATCTGTAGATTAAAATCTTTCATTTAAGACTAAATTAAAGTAAATTGATGCAGTAGTTTTCTCTCAAGGATTGCCCAAAGAATCGGCCTGGAAACTTATATATATATAGATTTTATCCAGTTCAGAAACAGCTCTGTACAACATAGTATAAAGTTATAATGCTAATAGATAAAATCAAAGTCCCTTGTCCTATCATGAACATGAGCCATATTATGGCTGAGAGGCATAAAAATGTACTGTATATACGCTTGTATAGGCCGCACTTTTATTCCATAAAATAGTTCTGTAAAAATGGGGTCCGGCTTATACACGGAATTTTAAAATTAAATACAGTAATCACCCTTTAGTTTAGAACACTTTACTACCATAAAACGTTAGTATCTATATATCTTACGACCTATTACACCGTATCATGCCCACGGCAATTCAATATATTGTAAATATTATTGTTTGTATATATTATACCTTAGGACAATTTAATAAAACTATTTTTAGTTCCCAAGAGTTTGTCTTCGTGCGAAAGAATTCCTAAGTGTACTAGTATATATTTAATAATTTTTTACACTGTAGTTTCACCCCCATCAGCAAAGGTTGTACCTGATATTGTTACGCGAGCATTGAACTCTAAGGAATGTACGACATTGCTACATTTCGAAGAACGATGTTATTTTGAGTCTACAATGGAATTCAGAAAAAAAAAATCCCCAAATGCTGTCTCAAAATTCAGGTGCGGCTTATACACGCTCATTTCAAAACTACCCGGTTTATCGGATCTAAGGATAACTTGCGAATGGATACCTATTATGTTAAAAAACCTAAAAAACAATGAGAGAGTTCATCTTCGCATCTTCGTGATATACAGGATACTGTGTAATAGCTGCATATTTGATCGATTACATCAACTTCTGCTTTTGTCGTATTGTAATCCAGTATAATCGCTGGTTTACCACGGTTAAATTACGACTAACAATGAATGGAAAGAAATACAAGGGTCAGAAAATCAGACCTGCATTGGAAAGGGTGTAACTATAAATAGAAACTGCTTAGAACATTCAAACATTAGATGTTAAAACAAACGATTCAAAATTACGAAAATGTTGCACTTTGTACACGGGCGCGCCCGCTGAAGGGTTAATTATCCCAAGGATGTTGTGCTTCTTTCCCGATTTAAATCATCCTTATTATGGCCATGAAATCAAATTACGTTTCAATTATTCCATCACTATACTAAATGAATGGAACGGATCTCGGATTTTTTTCGACGATTCTAGAACATCTGTATAATCTCTCTAACTTTTAGAACAATTCACCATCTCCTATCTCTGTTTATATTTTTCTATACAAAATGAGTAAAATAAGGAAAAACTTAGATTTATTTCTTAAGGTTTTATAATCATTGTTTTATGCGAATAAAACAGTTTCCAGTCTCTTTCGTCAGTTTCACCATTAAGCTATATTAAACTATACAGTATCCTATAGCCAAGAAAGTCACAATGTGGATGGGCAAAAGACCTCAAGGCAAACAACCTACCCTATTAAAAAAAGTTTTAAAATAACCATTGTGTTAAATTTAATAAGGCTTGGATTTCTTTCCTAAAGTTTTACAACGTCTTTATTATGCCTTTAAAGCTTAAAATAAGTTCTTATGTATGTTTCTCAAATTCCCTCATTACACGAAAGGGACAGAATCAGATAAGTCTTGGAATTTTTTCTTAAGGATTTATGATCTCTATGTTATGCCTATAAAACTTAAAACCATTTCCAAATTCTTTCTTTAACCTTAAATCATTGCACAAAATGAATAGAATGCCATACGTTTTATATTTTTTCCCTGAGGTTTTATGCATCTATTTTATGTCAATAAAACTTAAAAGCATGTCCTAGCTCTTTTGTTATAATTACATCATAACACTAATTGGATAGTATGAGAATATCTTGGATTTATTACCTAAAACTATGATAACCCGTGTATTATGCAGAAAAAAACCTTAAAATATTTCCTTTCTAATTTTTTTATACAATGCAATACATTGAAAGATGAGAATACGGAGTTTTTTTCTGACGGTATTATAAAGTATCCAATACAGCAACACAGTTTACAGCTACTCCCCATCTCTCCATCAGTAATTCCATCATCCCTCTAAACGAAAACAATGAGATACAGCTAACATTATATTAATTTCTCGGGTGTCAAGTCCTTACTCTTATGCTAATGCATGCACATCTTGTTTTCACCTCTATGATTAAGAGCATTCTTTTAAACAACAACAACGAAACTGCTTTATCAGCGTCACCATTCCGAGGCCAGCAGCAAAAAGAGATATACGACTGTTGCTAGCAAGTCATTATTTATCATTATAACTTGATTGCAGACACTTTATGAACTTAACTATAATTAGGGCTAATTATCATTGTCATCAGTCTTTATTAAAGTATGACGTGCCTGTTCTAATAATTATAGCTCGGAAAGGGGTTCGAAAGAATAGGTGACAAAAGCAATCTGAGTATAACTAATTAAAATATTAGAGTAAACCAACCGTGATAGATAATTAAAAGACAAAAAAAATAGCACTACTTTTTTAGAGGTATATGTTTATCTTTAAATGAAATGAACAGTAGCTCAATTCTACCAGGATAGCTAAATATTTTGGGAGTATTTATGGTGTATTATATAACAGTTTAATAACAAATTTATCCTGATATTTAATAAATTTTCTGGAAGGAGTGATATATTTGAAATAAACAATAGTCACCTTAGTCGGGCTAATGCATTTTAATAAATTCTACAAAGCGTTCGTCCGTGAAATTCAAACAGTTTTTGGACTCTAAGATACGGCATGATTAGGCACTTCCCTCTAAAAACAGGTATAGTTATTTCTTTGACCTACTTTCGTCGAAATGAAAATTGAATACTTGAACTGCAGGAAAGCTGACTCCAAACTTCATACAAAGGAGAATAAAGAAGTTGAAGAAGCAAAGTCTAAACTGGTCCAACAAAATGGTTAAAATGAGACAAAATGTTCATGTGGGAAAAACGCAGATTGTGTTAAAAAAGCTGAAACATCCTCAGCGTAAAGTATGATCAAAACTCTTAACTTTAATGACCACCTCTTCAGCTATAATCTGTTGTTGTTCCTATGCCCCTGGACTAGAAAATGCTAGATCAGGTCCACGAGGTTAGGGAGCAGTATCAGGATCTTCTGCAAGCATGCTTACGCGGATACCTAAGTCATCCACAATGGGGAAGGATTCGCAGGAGCTTCTGAACAATGACAAGGGATAAAGACCTTTGTAGAGTTCTCGAATCGCATATTTTTTGTATGCCCAATCAATAATACGAGCAAGGACAGACTGCATTCATCTCGGACCTCTAAAGAGCAAGGCCGAACCGAGGCGCTTGTCCGGATACCAGTGATGAGCAGAAAGCTCTCTACAAACACTGTATATCCGGGTCTTATATCTTTTAAATTCATATACAGTCGAACCCCGTTATAACGAACTTCAAGGGACCAAAGGTTTTGATCACTATATCCGAACCGTTAAGAAAAATGTTAGAGGTCACAAAATATATAACTATTTCGTTGCAATGTGTATTCAATAATGATGTATTAAAAAATGATCATTAATGAATTAAATCGACTAAAATCTATTACATTAGACTGACACAATACTAATTAAATTACGTACAGTAGGAATATCGTGGGACCAAAATTTTCGTTCATTATATCCGTGAGTTCGTTATATACCGGGTTCGCTATGACGGGGTTCGACTGTATTGCTATAATTTTTTCAATTTATATGAATTTATTTTACTGCATTGGTATTATTCCCCTTTCCAGGCGGTCGGACGATGGACGAATCGCTAGGGCGCTGACATGCGGTATCAGAGTCTGTGGGTTCGAGTCCTGCTGTAGGCATATGTGTTTGTAACCATTCAGAATCGACTTTAAGCAGGAAGTCCCAGTCTAATTAGCCCTCGTGTAGCAAAATTGACCATAGAGCTTTCAATCAAAAAACCAACCCTTCCCAGGAACATTTAGTTTTATCATGCAGATAACTGGCAGCATTGTGGGTGTTTTGAAATTTATAGATTATTGTTCCTATGCCAAATCCACTTTCCCTCTTCAACAAGTATTATAAATTATTGCCTAAACCACAAAATTCGAATAACTACGGTGTCTTTCATTCTTCTATACAAGAGACGCGATGCCTCGGGAATTGAAGACACATTTCGCTGTTCATCCCTGGAGGCATAACTTGCAAAGGAACGGAATTTCCCCCTGTTTTTTGCCATTTTGAACTTATATATATCCATTGTTATTAACAACAAAATAATGCAGGGATTTTAAGCTCCTCTCAGGGGATTTATCGACTCAATAAATACTTTTGATTACATAGGAGTTACTTGAATTAAAAAAATGGATATTGTGATAATACGTTCTATTTTGAAGTGCTTCAATCCTATTTAATCCCCGACATCAGTTGACGTAAGAAAGTATTCTAAAGTTACAAATAAATATCTTCTAATTCCTACTATCTAGTGTTAAATGGAAACAAAAAATTAAATGATATGTCTATGGGGATACAGTCATAAACTAATTATCGTAATATAAGATTTTCCGCATATTTTGGCCGTTTTTGGTATATATAATTGCACTGTTAAGAATTTTGTAAGTTCATCTAAAATAATCCATAAAGTGAATATTTTTTTAGCAAAATTATCAAGACCATCCCACAAAGACTCAAATCATCTATCAGAATTAATTTGAAGAAGAAATCTTTGTGAATTTCAATGGCTTGTCATAAAGTATGAAAAAAATGTGAAAAAAATTTTAAATAAATAGATCCCACATACTATACGAATGTGAGTGTATTTCGAAAAATCTAATTAACATTTAAAGAAAATTAGTTCACTACATGCGTTATAACACTGTAAAAATTCTGACGCAAAAATAAGAGAAATTCAAAGCCTACTTTGTTACCTATCAGATGATTTTATTATCTATTTTTTACCTTATAGTACCGTTTTAAAAATTATATTTTTATAAAGTGCCTTTCAAATTTTCATCACTGCAATAGTGTATAACGAGAGGTCGTGTTAAATATAAGCTATAATGGGAAAAATGTCCATCGACAATATCATGATTATAGTAATAACAATCGTGTTGCCGAGTGGTCATTTACTCAAGGAAGAGGCACTATTCGGACAAAGACGTTTATTGACTTAACACACAAACATATACACGTAAAGAGATAGAAAATAATAGATTAATTTGCACATAGCATAAGCTGTATGATACTCTAGCCTACTCATTTAGAGTATTTCTAGGTCATTGAGAATGTTAGCACAGTTGCCAAATTTCCCGTTGGGGTTACTACCCCTGGCTCTCCCATTCTCAACTGATTTTCCCTGGAGACCGTTTGGGGGCGCACCTGTCGCTTTGTAATTTCCGCCCAGTCCACACACTGCGATGTTCAGCAAATTCATTCCATACCTTAGTATCAGGAACAGCCTCTAGTTAAAGGAGCCTGTCACTACAATTATATTTCTAAATGTAGATCATTAATTATGAAACTGGTAAGTTTAAGCCTACCTAAGCCTAAGCTTATATGCCAAAATCCCTGACTATTTGCTTTGTATATCAGCAGCGTAAGATTTTCTTTTAACATCGATTTGCATACACAATATTATTATAAAATTCAATGCTATTCAATTAATTATAACTTTATGCAAATCAATTTATATACAATACACTATAAATGCTATTTCAATATATATACAATATATGTACAATACCATATATATACAATACAACACTGTGCAAAACAAATCATAATCAATACTGTATGTACCATACAGCACAATATATTGTTTCATGTACAATGCGTTCTTCAGATAATGAATTCTTCTTGCATTATTGGTCTGCTCACATATATTTATATTATACACAGTTTCATACTTATTTTCCCTCAAATATATATTTTACATTATACTTTATACATCAGACTGCTTACTCTACACATCAGCAAGGTAATTTACTTTTGGCTTCATATTTTTTGTATATTATGTTCTCTACACAATACCATGCGATACAATTAATTATAACACTATGCATAAAACTGGTTATGAAACTGGTAAATGACAAGGAAAACTGAAAAGCTATTCAGTTTGCAAAACTGAATACCTTTAAACATGCCCTGTCGGCACTCACTTCTTTTTGTTAAACTGCACAAAAATGCAGTAGTTCAGCTAAAAAATAAATATTGACTTTTTTTTGTTGAATAGGTAGTGTTAAACGTTAAATAGAAAAAAAAATTATTTAGCCTCTGAACGAGGTCAGAAAACTTTACTGTCTCGAACAAACGAATTTGCCTTACCCTTTTATGCCATATATTTATAATTCATATTTCCGTAAGAAATACATCTGTTTTCCTTTAAAAAGATCTCGGTCCTAACATCTCTTTGACTAATGTGTTCACTGTTACATCACATTACAATATTACGATCTTCGTTAATAAATCTTGCAGCAAGTTTGCTTAAAACTCGCTTTAATATAAGCCTCATCCTGGCCTTAGAATTGTTTTTCACATTAAAGCAGAAAAATAAACAATCCTTTATACTTCATAATTTCAATATTTCCTGTAAGATAAGTATCCCAGCCTAACGCTTAATAAAGAAATCCTAGGCGATATGTTATGTTCCTTTTGAAGCCCTGTAACCTATTACTGATCGTTAAAGGAACTGTATTCCTACGTTATTAACGTTTAATCTTAATTTTTCTTTCTATAATTTTATTATTAAATAAAAAGGGAAACATATTTCATCAATTATTAATCACCTTTTATATCAGAGGATAATTAGGAAGCTATTCAAACAATTAATTATCACGATTGCTCCAATTTTTTAGAGAGATAAAAAACTTACTTTAATGCTTGGGTAAATTACTAGGTAAACATGACCAACATTCCTTAAAACACTGTAGAAAGTAAGACTTAGTCATTACAGGGTATACGATTTTTAAGAAAGTCTTTGCGCAAATTTAATCAAGAGATAAAAAAGGTTTATAATTAATTATCTAATAAAGCAAAATTCCTTACAATTGGATTGATTGAGGAAATAATTATCTTCCCTCTGATATTTTTATAATTTAGTTAACAACCATTAATAATGTAGTTAATAAGCTTTAATTGTCAATTTGCATAATCACCGTCTATTTGTATATATTTTTAATTCTATGCTTGATATTTTAACGTTAATGTTATCATTCCATATTAATAATTTTTATTGCAGCATTTTATATCTAAATTAGCTATGAAAGAAATATACAACTGTTCTTAACATTTAAAAAAAGCTGGTCATAAACACTTTAGCTACGTACATTTAGACAGCTGCAGATCTGAATTACAAATTAAGTTGTACAAATATGGAAAACAGACAAATTAAGCTGAAACATTTTAAGGAAACATTAGCATTAGTCATTTTTATTGAAGTTTTTCGAAAACTCACTTTAACTCATTCACGTGTGACTTAGCTCATCAGCATTTCGGGAAATGCAAAAGTCAAACAATAACTTTTAACAAAGATGACATAATTTGTCAAATGCTACGATCTACTTTCATGCTGTAAAACACCTCTGCAAATGACTAAAATTATGCTAGATTACATTTGCACCATTATTGACTAAACGTAAATATTATCGTCATAAAATTGACGTAACTAAATAGTTTCTAACGTTATGTCGCTTTTAAAAATGTCGATGAATTTTATAGAAGCATCGAAAGTCTAACTTTATAATTCTAAGTATATGGTGTCCCTTCTGAATCCAAATCTGTCTTGAAAAATGTATAGCCTATTTTATCAGCTGTTTTAAAATCTGTCTAAAATTTTTGACAGCTCGTTACAGATAAATTTCTTTGTACTTTTTTTTCGCTATAGATAGGAGTTTCATGGGTTTATTCTTTAGATATTTCAAGGTGGTCCACATAAGGAAGCCAAAAAATCGAGACTAATTAAAATTATGAAGAATCTTATATAGAACATAATTTTAAAATGTACGCTCGTTATGTATATTAGTAGAATCCAAAATCTTCCTTGACTAACCTGCTGGCCTATCCGTAGGAATTAAATGAATTCAAACTAAGCAACGTAATTGACCTTCAGAAACCATGTCATCAGCTTGTATTAAAAGGTAATGCTGAGAAATCAAAATAAAGGCAATTTGAAATTTAACCCTCGAACGGTTCGTTGGTTTGAGACGAAATAGATGGTACGTTCCGGTCGGACCCCACCCGGTGTCATCTTTGATGAGGTTTTTGGCAGAAATAAGTAAACAATAAACATTTTTGTTGTAAAATAAAATTTATTGATAATATTTTACATGAAATAAAAACCTTTTTGCAGAAAAAAAGACCAACGAATTGAATTTTGCTAAACAAAGAAAATCTCTCTGGCATTAACATGTACCTAGTTTTAGAAGTTATTGAACCAAGTTTTCGAGCACAAAAATGTAAAAAATAATATATACTGTCATTTTCGGCCTTCAAATTTAAATAAGTATTCATAAATTGCAGCGACCACAGCTTTCGCTTATACGCCTTGTTCAAACTGACGACCGGAAGCTACGGAGTAATACCTGCACTCGCAGCCGAGGGTTAATTTCCCAAGTTCGGTGACATTTTTCATTCAGGTAGGGCCCGAGTATACCGGATATACAGTACAGATCTGCAATCCACTCAAGGCACCCTAATCCCCCTCAAAATCGAAATAAAAATAATATAATATTTTTAAAAAATGACTAATGGTCATGAATAACGTCTTTCAGCAAAAACACTCATATTTACTGCAAACTTATAACTGCAAACTCTCCAACACCTGTTCCAAAACTGTCTGGTTCGGTTACTTGCCAACTAGATCTCTGCAATGAGAGGGAATAGTACGGGAGGGTGAAAACACACCCCTGGGTCGGATCCGACCCCCACCGTACAGTTTGAGGGTTAAATATGGGGTTCGCACAGTAGTAATATTACAATTTTTTGAGGGTGGTGGTAAAGACTGCTTATTATGACAAGCTATATCTCTCATAGGATACTGAAATGTAACTGTGAAAAATCTGCCACGTATAGGTCGACAGTTTGGGTGTCATCTGCTTGCTGTGTATCTTTTATATGTTCATATATATTTTAAAAATACTTTGCAGTAAATTGTGCAAAAGAGTGACATATTAACAGAACAAATAGAGAACAAATTAACAGATCATATTAAAAGAATAGAGACATTATGGCGTTTTGTTCTTAGAGCTTGAATAACATTTCCCTGCCTAATCGAGTATTTTGCTATGCGCTAGGAGACCTTTTTATATTACCCGAAATATTTTGCTGTCACGCTCCGTAATTTTGAAAAGCATTTCTGACCATGAAGTTTGTCTCTCTAGAATAGTGACCCTTAGGGTGTTGAATCGTGGGTTTCGCTATGAAAAAACTTAAAACTCACGACGCAACAGTCCGATGTGGACCAGGGCCGGCCTTCCCCATCTCCGCTTTCGTAACCGTGGGCTTGGAGTGCCATACAGCAAATGTCTCAGTCAGGTGGTCAACCTGACGTGGGACCCCAGAGATTAGTTCCCAAGCATGCTTGGTCCTTATTTTATCGACCCACTGAAGGGTTGAAAGGCTGAGTCGACCTTGCCCAGTCACAGGGTTGAACCCTGGACGGGTGGGATGGCAGCTTAACGCTTTTAACCACTACGCCACCGGGCTTCGGGTTTCGCTATTAAATTTGTAAAATATGTCTGGCTTGCAGTATTTAACATTAAAAGTTACTGACATACAAAGATATATGCATTTCTCCTAACTCTTTATATACCTATGTTTGTATTAATCTATATATATAAAGCAGTTCCATAACTGACTGACTGACTGTCAAGATAACGCACAGACCAAACCGATGGACCTAAAGGACAGACATTTTGCATGGCGATTCTTCTTATAGTGTAGGGGTGCACTAAGAAAGATTTTTGAAAAACTCTTCTTAGATTTTTTTAAATTAAATTTTTAAGCTGTTTTGTAACATTCTTTAAAGTTTGCATGTAAAATAATCTTAGGGTTATAAAATTTATAGCAGGAGAACGATCATAAAAATTCCTTTAAAATGAAATTTTTTGGAATCTTTTCTCTCCATTTTCTGATTTTTGGTGAATTTTTAAACATTCATTTTTCACAACATTCACGTGGTTTCTTTTCTTTTTGTGGTACTTCAAATTAGTTTTGCGTCACGTGCATAACAACGAAATAAATTGACAAAAAATAAATTAAAATAAGGTACAGTATTACCGTATAGTGGTTAAATAAGATAAAATTTAACCACTATACTAATTTAGATGGAAGTTTTTAAAGAATTTAATTTAAAATATTATATTTTATGGATATTAAACACATAAATTAATTGCATACATTGACCGTTGAATTTAATTTGAATGTACTCCATACCGAAGCACGGGTATTCTGATAGTCTAACATAAAGACAAACTAAGGTCTTTTTTTCCAGAATTAAAATCACAGAATTATAATTTGCCAGAAAAAGATTTTTAATTATAGCGTGTTTAATCAGTTAAAATAAAAAAAATTAATTTACGTCAATTTTGTGGTACCCTGAATATACTACAATATAACCCGTAATAACTTGAGAAAGATATGAACATTAAATACTTTCCATTATTATATTGAATTAAGTAATCAAGTAAAGTGCAAATTTCTCAAGACAAGTGCATCCGCATTAGCAAAAATATTGGGCTGTATATGGAAAGCTAACCTCTGTGATAGGTTTTAGATTTTTTGTCCCTTTATAATTGTAGTTAATGTTATGGTGCAGCTACCCATCTTTGTTTTTTTCTAGACACATAATTCATTAAGTCTCGACGTACAAAGTCTGTATAATAATTAGTCTGTACGATAATGCGAGTCTTGATATTGTTCCAAAGTATATTCTATAACCTTTATTAAGAACAACTGTCTTTTTTACATTTATATTTGTTTAACTTTTATTAAACTATCACATAACGATGAATAAAGAAAGACAGTTTAAAATGTGTACCGATAAAGAGTGAAGAATGTAATTTCTAAAGCCCATACGGTTGCCGTTATCTAAACTAAGTCAAAATATCCGCTGAGAGAAAGGAATGACAGACAAAATGGCGCACAGAGTGTTGTTTCAAAGCAGAAAACTGGGGAAAATCATAATACAAGAATTGATCCCTAAAATACCTGAAGAATAAAAGAAAATTTTATTGAGAATATTTAAACATTATTTTTCCTTCCTAACATCCTTCCTTAGCTTTTGTGTTTTATTTTCTAACACAAGGGTCCCATTGCGATCGGAGGCGACAGAAGGTTTTCGGAAAGTTGTGAAGAAATATGAAGACGTGAGCAACGTAATACCTAAGCTAAAAACTTCCTACATCCAAGGATAAATCTGTGGTGCATGACATAACACCTGAAAAACAAATGCAATAGGACCATTAGATAATTATATATAAGTACAGGGTGTCCGGGCTATAAGTATCCGAAAATTATGACTTCCTTTTACGGAACTACGTATTAGAAATTTTAAAAAATTATTTAAGTAGAAAAAACATCTCCCCAAGTTTTGATATCAATCATAGATTTTTATGTGTGCACCTTTTGTAGCACGACTAATGTCTAAATGTTAATCCAGTTCTTCCCAAGTGTTTCGAAGCATATCAGGAATTATTAGACTTGTTTGCTCGGGGATTCATTAAATACGTTGTGTATAAACAAAAAAATGAAAATGCGGATGAGTTGAAGAAGCGTACCGTCAACTGGGGTAACTTTAAAAAACAAACGAAAAAAGATTGTATGTGTTGTATCTAGACAAAGGAGAATGATTATCACTTATTTATTGCAAGAGACAATAGGTGGCAGTACAGCCTTGACTTTCTCATACTTTTATCTTTTAGTGTTCTCAATTTACCACAACTACAGTGCTTATCCACTTTGGTATGTCCAAAACGTACATTGTTGTTGTCTTCCAACTTTTCTTTGTAAATGTGATAGAGTACGTGACTAACAGCAGGTAAACGAATTGCCTCAGTTTATATTAAATGTTTCAACTATTTTCACTGTCGTTATCTTGAATTATTTTGTCGTTTGCCAACTAATGAATAATTACTACATTCGGCAAACTTTGTCCCAGGTCTTGGGATAACTTTGGCCCAACATGGCAGTTGGGACAAAGTTACCCCAACTACACCTTCAACTTCTAAAAAAGGATCCAGTTTCAAAGAAGAGAGAATGACAATGCACCAAATCCTCAAAAAGTAATAAACAAAATACTACAAACAAGCAAGTAAATCTCAAAGACAGGCGGACTCTGAATTTGTGCATTTATGCTTTGAACTTGTATATGTATGCTGTAGATGATTTTATTATTGTGAAGTACGATGGTGTTAAATATTCTGGAAAGATTTTAAGTTTAACAGATATCGACGGACTGTGGAATGTATGAAAATAAAACTCAAATTTTGGCGTTGGCCAGAAATTCAAGACAGTATAAATTATAAGTGGGAAGAAATGTGCGGGAAAATCAATCCTCCGAAAATCGAGTCAAAAAGGAATCAATTTATTGTTCCAGAACTGGATTATGATTCTTCTCCATAGTTTGGACTATAAATTCATCAAAACATATAAAACTGTTAATTACTGTTTACTGTTTATCTATTATTATTTTATTTTCTTTGAAAATTACACTTGTAATTTAAAAATAAAATCAGTTTTGCATAGAAAAAATGCTGATTTGTTGATTTTTTTCCAAATTAAGCTTGAAATTAACTCGGATTAGATAAGATATTATTAATTGGCAATTTGAGAATACTTGTACATGGTCTAACATTGGCCTAAGCTATCTCAACAAATTAAATGTTTCGTTTTCAAGAGCTGGTCCAAAGTTGCCCCATTTCAAGGCAACATTAGCCCAAAAATTTTAAAAAATTAAAAAATTGTTTAAAGTTTGTATGTATACTTTAACAATGGTTTATATTACAGTTAAATATGTTTAAAATAACATAAACTACTTACCATCTCAAATTTTAATTGGTTTACAACTATTTGCTTTTCCCGTGAAATATATATGAAAAATGGGACAAAGTTACCCCAGTTGATGGTATCGTTCAAGCAATTCGTGTAATAACTCCTGATATACTACGAAACACTTGGAAAGAACTGGATTACCATTTAGACGTTTGTCGTGCTACAAAAGATGCACACATCGAAGTCTATGATACTATGATAGAAATGTATGATTGATATTAAAACTTGATGAGATGTTTTTTTCTATTTAAATATCTTTTTTATAATTGTAATGGGTAGTTCCGTAAAAATAAGCCATAACTTTTGGATACTTTTACCCCAGTATTTCTCCTTAATATTTATATTCTATAAGTGAAGGGGGAATTTAACACAATAAAATATTCATATGCCGAGCTAATGATAACTCCAAAATGAAGAATTACTAGATATTCCATTTAATACGCAAAATTTTATATACAAATGATTTAATAACATTATTTGAAGAAATATAGGGTTGAGTAATACCAATCATAATGACGATATATCTTTGGATCAGATTCTTCAATGCTTTCGTCCAAAATAAAGCAAAAGGCGGAGAAATGAAGCAACATAGAGCATCATCTACTGAATGCAAGATAAGGGACCAGAGCTTGAAATGGTTATGAACTAAAATGAAAAGTTCCGATTGAATTGGTTAAGTCGAATTTTTTATTCATTTATCCAAATGAAACCATTACTTTTGGATGATTTTGATTTTTCTCGAAACGATTTTTATCGTTCCCGATATTTATCCGACCAGGAGCAATTCATTTGTTCCTAGTAAAGAATCGTTCGGAATCGGAACAAAAAAATCTTCCACAACCGATTTAGCCCCTTTTCCTCTCTAGCGAATTTTGAAAGACTAGTTGACCCGTCCGACCCTTTCGCATGCGATTAAAATATGATAATTTTTATAGCGAGGTTGGTGGTTTGTAGTAGGATGAAAGAAGAGCCGGTACGTTTCTAGGCATTGTTTATTTGTCAAATCACAATGGTGCGTGAGGATAACACAAAACCAATTACAAAACGCCTTTGGCCACAATATTGGAAGTGAAGCATGAGACAAAACGGGTAAACATGAGATATGTACATGTCAAAACACCTTTGTAGACAATATTGAAAGTTAAATATGACACAAACTCTAGGAAAATGTGATATTTACATTACGAAACATCTTTGTGCACACTATTTGACCGTTCCGTTTCGACGCATCCACAGAAAGAACTTTCAGCCCAAAAGTCAATTTTTCACTTCGATTTAAAAAAACAATACTATTTATCATTCTGAATTAACAATTCCTCAGAAGCGGAGAACTTAACCTTTAAATTGGTACCTCATTTATCGATTTTGCGATTTTGGTTAAATATGGAGGGAGAAAAAAGGATAAAATAAAAAAAACACCTTTTAGACATAATATAATTAATATATATATATATATATATATATATATATATATATATATATATATATATATATATATATATATATATATATATATATATATATATATATATATATGGTTTTTCCATGCAAAAATAATAATGTACACCTACGCGACTCTTGTCAATAAAGAAATTTAATAATGAAATCACAGAATGATAGTAAAAGCAAACGATATTTAAGTGCGATTGATGATTGGTAAAATAAAAAAAGCTAGCGCATGCGCCATCTAGGGGAAGAAAAATTGTTTATAACGTTCATACTTCCATTTTTAAACAAACAATAAAATCTGTAATTCTAAATTAACAATTAGCACGAAGTGGAGATCTTAATCTTTAAAATGGTACTTCATTTATCTATTTTAGTTAAGTAGGAAAGGAGAAAAGGGATGAAACACAAAAATGCCTTTTAGAAATAATATATAGATAGATTATTAAGCTATTCCGATGTGGCTGAAATTTAAAATTCTGGAATTTTCAAGATACTTCTATACAGAATATTGTTTCACGCATCCCAAATCCCACGTTTACCTGATAAACTTTATCATTTTTTGGTGTGTGTAGATATATAGATGTATATATCTATCGTCGTACGGGATAACTTTTGAGTAGATTGAGACAGAGAGATCAGCTTCCGCAGAGAAATTGTCCTTATCTAGTAGACGGATGAATTCACTGGCCAGTAAAATATGGCCATGGAAAATTAGTGAAATTCCGATACAAAATTTTCGAAAATTTCTCAAGATTCAGGTTTTTAACAAATGTCTCGAGTTGGGTATCAGATTTTGTGTCTTTTGTCATTATGAATCGAATGAGGCTAAAATCAAGTCTATAGACTGACCCGAGTTTCATAATTTGTTCAGAGTTAGAAGGATTCTTTTCACAACAGTGTTTTAATGTAGAATTACGTTCCTCCACAACGGCTCTCCAGAAACCAAAAATCAGATATCCTGAAACGCGAGTTATAATTTTGGGAGCGCGCCAAACTGAGTCTGTATCGCTTGAGCAAGCAGTAAACAGTTAAGCATACATACATACATACATACATACATAAATACATACATACATACATACATAAATACATACATACATACATACATAAATACATACATACATACATACAGTTCTTGTGATGTCCCGAATGGACATCACAAGAAATAGGAGCATTCATCGTGGCCAGAAAATAATGCAATCAGATTCAGGAACAATCGAATTTATTAACGAGTAAGGCAACACATCCATCTCACTTCGAGTCAGTCCAGCGTCTACCGCAAAAGCGCCAAAATAGAATTAGCCCAGAGAGGTTGCCAGAATTGGCGGAGGAAGTTAGTGTGAGGAAAGGCGAGGCATTTTCTCCAAGGAGTAGAAAAAGGGGACTACCTGAGATTTCTTTCAAACTATTTTTCAGTTGAAATGGAAATAACGTGTGTTATATTTGCTACATGAACCTTTATTCGTTTCCAAAATATTAGATTTTGTCATTACGTATAGGTACATAAAATTTTATGTATATAAGGCATTAATTTATTTTTCAAGAAATATTTTTCAAGAAATATTTCTTCAGGACACGGTATTTATTTTAAATTTTGAATACAAAAAGAAAATAGGATTGAATTCCATTACCATCCTCTCTTTTTTTCTGCTTCTAAGAAACTGAGTAGTACACGTTAAAAGAAACACCTTAGATAACATAAATAAAAGGACGAAATCCTTCAATCACATTTTTGAGTGAAGAAACAGATTTCTGTAATTTTTTTATATATACATATCGAAGTAAAATTTAGAGGATCGAAAATTTTTTGCTCCGAGCCGGAAAAAATCGGAAGGATGAAAAAAAATTCGATCCTTTGGATTCAGTCCGCAAAGGAATTTTATCCGAGAGAGAAGTATTTCTTTTGTTTCGGTTCGGATAGAAATCGTTTGACCAATAAAATTTCTTTTCAGGTCAGAGCCAAAAGGACTCGTTCTTCGGATAGATATCTTCAGGCACTGGGACCAACAGATAAAGGCAATGCCATGCATTTTGGATCTTGCGTTGAACCTAGTAACAAAATGGTCCGTTTGCCTACTATAAAAAGATTGCATTGTAGCAAATTTTGTAATTCAAAGTTCAAAAAATTCATTAAAACGTAATATTGAAAATGGAAAGTGAGAATCAAAGGATAGCCCTTTGACCAACATGAATCAATGAAGGAAAGGTAATTTAAACTCATTGTAACAATTCCGTAATCACATCAAAATCGTGAAAAATTCTAGAATCGGCATTCCTATAACAGCTCAATGCTATTCCTTAAAGAGATTGTGTAGATACCGATCAGCTAAGACCATAGGCGTAGTGTGCTTCTAACTTTTGGAAAGGGGGGGGGGCACGAATCGAATTCAGTTAGTGACCTCCTCAGCGCATTGACTACCGGACGGTATTTAAAATATGAAATTTTATAATTTTTTGAAATTGGATAACAATAGAATTGATGTTTGAGATGTATTCAAAAGTTATACAATGATAAAAATAATTACAAGAAAATAAGAACTTTTTATATACCAAATTTTCTGATGAATCATATAAAATTGACAATTCTATGTATTAATAAATACTTTTTAAAAATGTTTTTGATGAATTATCCCATCAAATTGAAAGAAAATGAAGTTAATTGGAAGTTAACTTGCGTTTAACTTTTCGTTCCCTTCCCGGTCGATAGATCGCTGCACTAGTCTACAAAACAAGATTAACTGAAAATGTATTCAGTTCTGCTTAAAGATGGCTAAAAGTATTAAAATAATGCTTTGCCATCGTGTTCTGAGCTATTCTAAAAGTTTCAAATGTCTAGCTAGTCGGGAAGTTAGTTAAAAATCGATTGCAAGATTTGTACCGGACAAACACACACACGCACACAAACAAACAAGAAAGCGAGATTATAAAAACATGGTAATAGAAATAATATAAATAAAATGATAAAAAAAATATAGCATCGAATTTTTGCTATGGATCATATTGTTAAAAACTATGTTCAAGCCAAAGACATAATCGGAATCTTCAGTTTCACAGTTTGAAAAGGCGGTTTCACAGTTTGAAAAACTTTCTTAAAAGTTTTCTACAATTTTCTGATTTAAACTGAACTTATTTCAAGTTAAGTTGGGAGAGACGTGCCCCACGCCCCCCCCCCCCCCCTGACGCTACTTAATTTCCAATGATTCCATTTGAAATCATTTAAAATTTTGATTAATATATTAAAAAAAATTCTTTTCTTTCTGCTCCTTCATACTAGACATAAAATAAGTACATTTCAGGAATTTCATATTTTTAGAATGAGTAATAAACTTTTGGGACTGAAAGGCTTAAGACAATTTTCGCTCTATTGCGCTGTTCATGCATTATACAGCAAGCCTATTATCAGCCTGGCCTGAAAAAATAGGAGTGACAGACATATAAACCACCAAAATGAATTACACACATTAAAGGGACAGGAGTAAACCATTGTATAAACCATAATTTAATATAAATACCATTTTTCGGGATCATAGTTAATTACTAAGGATGAGAACGGATAGCCGTTTTTTTTCAAGCATAAACACCGAAACATAAAATAAATGCATACAATATTAAAAATTGGAGCTAAAGGATTTCCGCTCGGAAAATATTGGTTTACAGAATTATTTTATTTTAAATACAATTAAATAAAAGCTGCATATTATTAAGAACGTCATTAAATTAGAGATTAATACGCATAAATCTATAAGGAAAAGACTGAACAAATTGCATGCAGTTATAGAGAATATTGCACTTCTACCCTAACTTGGGTGTATATAATTTGAAGTGGTACTCTAAATAATTTCATTCAAACACAGTTCTTACACAAAAACAATATTTATTCAAGCATTTGCACATATATCTATTCGTTTCAACGTAAGCAATGCTTACTACTAGTACGAGAAATACACTGCTGGCCACTCAAATTGCAACACCAAGAAAGACAAGAGATATCACAACAAAATTTATTTTGTAGATAACATGTTGACCAAGTATCAAATGATTAAATTTATAGACTTCTGTGAAGTGTGGTTCCTGCCAAAATCAGTAACCCGAGTAGCCGCCATTGTTGGAGATCACCGCTGCCACACGCCTCGGCATTGATTCAACAGGATAATGCGCGGAGAGACTTTGGATGAGTTCTTGGGGTACAGCAGACCAATCAGCTTCCACACGTTGCCAAAGTTGATCTGCTGTGGCAGCTGGGGATGGAATATGGGTCAATCGTAGAGCAACCATGGACCACATGTTTTCTATCGGTGAAAGATCCGGAGAGCGAAGCGGCCAGGGAAGCAATTCAATCTGGCGATTAACGAAGAACCGTTGGACAATGCGTGCCACGTGTGGTCACTCATTATCCTGTTGAAATATGGCTGTGGGCTAGCCCTGAAGGTAAGGAAGGACAACTGGCTCCAACACCTCGGAGATGTAGCGTTGGCTGTTTAAAGTACCGACAATGCGTACTAGAGGTGTGCGAGAGTGATATCCAATACCGCCCCATACCATAATACCCGGTGCAGGACCAGCGTGGCGGTGCATAATGCAGCTGTTCAGCATCCTCTCTTCACGGTGTCTCCAGACTCGAATGCGACCATCGTGGTGTTGCAGACAGAAGCGTGACTCGTCAGTAAAGACAATTTCATTCCATTCTGCCGTCCACATCCTTCTGTCATCGCACCATTGGCGGCGGAGACGTCTGTAGTTCTGCGTCAAGGGTAGACAAAGCAATGGACGTCTTGCGGACAGACCATTCTGCTGTAAACGGCGTCGAATGGTACGCGCAGATACTGGATGATGCGTTACAGACTGCATGTGCTGTGCTATGGTTCGTGATGTGACTGAGCGATCCATCACTGCCATGCGCACAATTTGCCTGTCATCACGTGAAGTGGTGCGCTGAGGTGGATGCGATCGAACACGCCGGTCCGTCGTACCCTCCTGCATCCAACGATCACATATCCGCATTACAGTTGTTTGGTTTCGTCCAACACGACTACCTGTTTCCCTGAAAGGTAATCCACAATCTCGGTAGGCCACTATCCTTCCTCTGTCGAACTCGGATACTTGATCAAAAGATGACCGCTGTTTTCGACGAGGCATAATTGATCGTTTTTTGAAAAAAACACAAGAAAAACACAATTGCCGAACTTGAAATCGTCGAAATCTCCAAGCCTTAAATAGCGCTTTGAAGTGGCGCCACAGGCGCGCGTGATGTGCGTCTGCGCCGAAATTCTAATCATTTGCATATCTCACCTCCGCTAATGCATGTTGTAAATTTCATGTTATTTGCATATTTCCTTCAGGGTGTTGCATTTACAATGGCCAGCAGTGTATATAGCATTCATGCAAGGGAAATACAATTCAATATTTTCACTTGTATAACTACTCATTCAAGAAAAATACACCTTGCAATACTCACAATACTTGAAAAGTCAACCAGCAGTGCTGCCACGTAAACTTTGGACCTAACAAGAACTCGCGTAGGTTTGAAGCAACCTATCTCCTCCCTCCACACTTCGTTTCTTTAATCTAGCTGCTTGGTATTTATACCAACCGTGTATGCCGCAATTAGCATATCTTAAGCGGTTTCTTTAGATTTATTCACCTAAAAGTTCGATTATTGTGAATCTAATTTTATGTAAACCTTACAGAATACATTAAAAGAACTTAATAAAGAGTAATATGTAAAGTTAAAGAAAGGATTAAAATAATAGATAATTTTATGAATAACTAGCTGAAAACCCGCGCTTCGCTACGGAGTACATTCAAATTAAATACAACGGTCAACGTATGCAATTTATGCCAAAAAATAAATATATATATTTATAATAAATGCGATGATCAATGTATACAATTGATGCAAAATATATATCTATCTATATATACATATATTTATAAAAAAATCGTAAGGGATATGCATTTTTTTTTGATAATATCCAATCTTCTGCTGCATTAGAAAGAGAAAAAAAAAATTTTTTGTCTATTTAGTTTTTAAGCACGTGACGATAAATTTATGGAAAGTACCAGAAAAAGAAATCACGTGATCAGCATTTAATAAATTAAATTCTAAAAATTAATCTTTAAAAATTCACGAAAAATCAGGAAATGGAGGTAAAAATTCGAAAAACATTTCATTTTGAAGGATTTTTTATGATCTTTCTCGTGATATAAATTTTATAACACTCAATGTATTATTTTAATGCAAACGTAAAAAAAGTTTAAAAAACAGCTTAAAAATTTAATTTAAAAAAATCTAAGAAGAATTTTTGAAAAATCTTCTTAATGCACCCCTACACTATTAGAAGAATCGCCATACAAAATTTCAGCCCTTTAGGTCCAGCGGTTTGGTCTGTGCGTTGTATGTCAGTCAGTCAGTCAGTCAGTGAATGAATGAGTCAGTTACGGAACTGTTTTATCTATACTTATATATAAAGAGAGCGATTTTGTACGTGGAGGGTAATCTTCAGAACCACTGTACCTATTTGAAAAATTCTTTCACTGTTTGAAAGGTACAATATTCCAGATGGACATAGGCTATATATTATGTATATCTGATCAGTAGAAATAAAGTTAGGGGCTTAATCCTAACAATCTCCATTGTTACCGCTACTGTCCTATACTGCTTTTTGTGCCGAAGTCTTCAACGATCCTTAGCGTGGTGCTATCTATACTTATATATAAAGAGAGAGAGAGCGATTTTGTACGTGGAGGGTAATCTTCAGAACCACTGTACCTATTTGAAAAATTCTTTCACTGTTTGAAAGGTGCAGTATTCTAGATGGACATAGGCTATATATTATGTATATCTGATCAGTAGAAATAAAGTTAGGGGCTTAATCCTAACAATCTCCATTGTTTCCGCTACTGTCTTCTACCGATTTTTGTTCCGAAGATTTCAACGGTCCTTATCGTGGTGCTATCGCCGTGGGCTTCTGTTCTGACGCTAGCGGTTCGAACCTAGTCGTTCTCCGGCATGCCTTTTTCTTTAAAAAATTTATTTTAATTATTAACTAACATAAAATTAATTTAAGGTATTATTTAGGTTATTATTAAGGAAAAAAAAGATTTACAATTTATTGGCTATCAACTGGAAATTTATTGGTATAATATTTTGTTCAATCCAGACAAAGTCGGGACGGGCCGCTAGTATATATATATAGATATAGATTAAACGTTTGTCACTTGGAGAAACGTTTAATTGACAAAACGTTTACAATATGGACGTTTACAATATAAACGTTTACAATTGACAAACGTTTATAGATACACATTGGTATCTAAAAATTAGAGTAAGAGATGAAATAAAAATACAAAAATAAAAAAAGGATTTTAAGTAAAGAATGTTTTTTTAATTATTTTAAGCACCTAAAATAATATTCAAATTAATATTACGTTACTTAATAATTGTGTGCACGTCCGCCATCTTGGATTTTTTTGCGTCAACTTGGCGATTTTACCGTGTTTTGAGGAGTGGAAAAATTCTCGCCAATGTGTTTTAAGCGGTGTTTTCAAAACGCTGGACTTTGAATTTTTTTAGCTTTTTTAATAAAAACCACCTGTTTAAATTATGAAACTTAGAAAAGTTTTTGAAAAATCATTTAAACGTTGGACTTAGATTTATTTTTGGGTTTTTGATAAAAATCACTTTTTTCTGAAAAAATCATTCTCAAATATTGGAAATTTTGGGTTTTTCTTTTAGCTTTTTTAATAAAAACGACCTTTTTAAATTGTGAAACTTAGAAATATTTTTGAAAAATCATTTAATCGTTGGACTGAGATTATTTTTGTCATTTTTAATTAAAAACTACCTTTTCAAATTATGATCCATATGAAAAATTTGGTCAAGTGAATTTTACTTACAGATAAAATTTCAATGCCATCCATCTATTCAGTTTGCCCTAACTCTTTGACTAATAGAAATGAATCACCAAAATATTATGCAAATATATTGTTAATTAGTAAAAAAATACAGCATTTTCGTACCACGTAAATAACTTGCAATTTAAAAATTATCTAAAATTCAGCTTTGAAAAATGTAAAATAATTATGAACCCATAAATTTATGGTGAGTAACCAGATCCTCTTTTTTTCTTTTTTTTGGTTAGGGCATTGTGGTAATGAAATTTTACTTCAGATTTGACCTTAACCAAATATTTGGTGCATACAATAAAATCGGGACAAGGATTATTTGACCATTTATCCTGCTGTGTTGGAAATAAGAAAAAAAAGCCCTTTTCCTAAACCAATAACTTAACCTTAACTAACTTTTTAACTTAGGTTCCTGGGGAGAGAGAAGTTGAACTTCAGTTATTTAAATTTATTTGTAATCCACTACAACTTGGAATTATAAAATATTTTAAAATATATTGTATTTAAAATGTATACTGTATTTTACATTTTACGAAAAATGATGGCAGATAATTTTTACTTCAAATAAATGAAATGGTGTATCATTATAGTATACTAATTGACAATCGATAAACAAAATTAAAAGCAACTTAAATTTAATAAGTTAACGAAAAACTGATAATGGATTAAAAAATTTTCAACAAAAAGACTCTAAGTTTTAAAAATAATTTACTCTTTTGAGTATAGTCAATTTGACTCAGATTTCCAGGTCAAGGCCAAGATCTGACCTAAAATTATTATACTGTAATTAAAAGATCACATCAGAAATAACTGTTTGATCTTAAAATTAGAGAATTTGACATTGGGTTATTTTTACCAGAACGCAATAATTATCGCCATGCGAAATGCGCCAAACCCTGGCGGAAAAATCCAAGATGGCGGCCGTGCACACAAATCTAGAGTATCCCCCCTAACTTTATTTCTACTGATCAGATATACATAATATATAGCCTATGTCCATCTGGAATAATGTACCTTTCAAACAGTGAAAGAATTTTTCAAATAGGTGCAGTGGTTCCGGAGATTACCCTCCACGTACAAAATCTGCTCTCTCTTTATATATTAGTATAGATTATAATAACGAATTTAATATTTATAACATGCAGACGAAATATTTTTTTTTAATTCCATAACAGAGAAACAACATTTTTTTTTCATACTAAAGAAAGACGAAAAAAGGAACTCGAAAAGGAGATATACGAAAATGCCCTCGTTGTTTTATAAAATAATTTAATGCGCGAGAAATCCAGTAAAATTCGCAAGATAAAGTAGTCCATGACATAAATATCAGCAAACCGTTTGGTTTGTTCTACGGTTTCTTTTGCTAAAGCTAATTTATCATGACATATAGCAGACAGCTGGAAAATGGCTTTTGGCCAGGGAAGTAGACGCCATTTTTATTACTCTGGCAAATATAGCGTTCCTACGGGGATTATTCTCTTTATTAAACACCCCTGTAATCATTTCTGTGTGACACATAATTTCTGTATCAATGTAGCCTTACACCAATTAAAATATTTTGCGTTTTGTTATAACAGCTAAGAACATAATATTTCCGGTCTTAGAAGCTGTATTTTCACGTAAAGAGGGCTGCGGCGGAAGCAATTAAATGACTAAGTAAAAGCAAAAATTAAATTTAAAATGTTCCCTTCAGTCGTCTAAACTTAAAAATGAATGAATGAGGCTGTGTGTATTATATTAGAAATGAGATAAATGTAAAATATTCATTTCGGAAAACAGAGGAAGGGGTACCGAGAAAAATCCAAGTCACTGTTTCTTTAAAAAACAAAATCGCTTATCGATTTTTTTATCAGTAGTTACCAACTTTTGTCTGAATATCGAGTGGAATCAACATTATCTCCCTAAATCACTTTCAAACACAAGCTACACATGATCACTCCATGCTCCCACCATAGAAAACTTTGTGAAAATTAAAAATAATAGAAGTAGATTTAAGATTTTTTTTTTATTTCCAGTGGCAGGTTACAAGATTAAATATTTATATACATAAAAACAAACAAGAACAAACATCAAAAGCGAACTCAAACATCCGTGAACCCAAAAGTCTCATAAGCTATTGAATAAGCTCCTTTAAGCTGGAGGTCGGACGTGGAAAGACAGAAAATGGATAAACTGCATGTCCTCTCGTCGATTATAGAGTTTGCAAAAGGGTTATGGAACGATATTTATATGGCAGAGAAGTTTGAATAGGCAATCATGGCCTGTCACTAGTCAAAAAAAGGAGACAGTTTTCTGCCTTGATCATTAAGGAACTTCATAAATTTTGCTCCATCATATCTTATTTGAACTCCTCGACAACAGTTCTTATGAGATGCAGAGAGGTAGGATTGTAGTATCGTACAAATTTGTTTTATTAAGATGGGAACATTCATCATTCATAAACAAAATTGAAGTAATCTCCCGGTTCCCTGTATTTTTCTTTAGTCTACCGCTTTATGAATATTTTTTTTTCAATTCTGTGTCCACTATAGCTTTTTGACACTTCTTTTGGTATGAACTAGAAAGTATGCATGGGTTTTGTTTTGTTTGGAGCTCTAAGGTCAACTTTTGATACACGAGAGATGCACATCCAGGTACTACCCCTTCCTCTCATATTTTTTCTATTATTTCCAATAGCGGATTAAAAGACTATATATATATATATATATATATATATATATATATATATATATATATATATATATATATATATATATATATATATATAGAGAGAGAGAGAGAGAGAGAGAGAGAGAGAAGCTCATTAGACCGATACCTACTGCTTAAAGACGATTCCGAACGGCTACAAACGTCTATGTCAAGAGTACTTGAACTCATAGACTCTGGTAACGGATGCCAGGAACGTATGTATGTTCATATGGTGTACAAAAGATACAAATATTTATGAAAAACAGACATTTTTGTTTTACAATGAAACAACGGTGCCTCACAAGAACTGCGGTCGAGAAGTTCAAATAAGATTTGGTGGAGCAGAATTGACGAGAATGGCCAAGGCAGAAAGCAGTCGCCTTTTTTCAACTAGTGACAGGCCATGATTGCCTAGCTAAACATCTCTGCCATATTAATTTCGTTCCAGAACCCTTTTGCAAGCTCTGTAACCGACGAGAGAACATGGATTTTACCCATATTCTGTCTTTCCCCGACATACCTCCAGCTCCAGTGAGGGAGAGATATTGGATAGCCAGGAGACTTTTGGTTCCACGGACGTTTTAATTCGCTTTTGTTTGTTATTCTTGTTCTTTTGTCTTTATATATATATATATATATATATATATATATATATATATATATATATATATATAAATATATATATATATATATATATATATATATATATATATATATATATATATATATATATATATATATATATATATATATATATATATATATATATATATATATATATATTATTGTAAATCAGCTAGTACGTACAAGTAGGCTTTGTTCTAAAGACAATAGGGATAAGCATATTTTAGACTTGTTAATTGTTCTAAAATGTAATCATAACCCCGATAGTCTTTCCAAGCACATAAGTGGTTGTTTTAGATTTAATGAATAGCTTCTTCTCATGCAATTAATTAGTAATAAAAAATAATAAGTAATATAATAGGTTTATTTTGTGAAAATAACTACTAAAAAATTATACTCATTACTACTAAATAATACTCGTTAATTAATAATAATTATATTCTTAAGTAGAAATAATAATAAATAATAAATAATAATATTTTGCTCTTAGTAATTATAATCATACATATTTAATTTAGATTTATATGTCCTATGACACAGTCTCCATAGTACGTCTGCATCTGTGTTTCCATGAACTCCATGGTTGCAAGGTTTGTGACGTCAGTCTTCTTGCGGTTTCCTACTCTTAACTTCAACTTTGTCTACCGCCTGGCTTGGTTTTCTTTGATTGAGCAACTTGTTATTCAATTGTTCTGTTTCTTATGAATTGTACGGTGTCTAAGTATGTTTATTGTTTAAATCATACTTATTAGAAACAATCCATTGGTTTTTAGACAGTATCTGCACCGCTGATTGAAGAGGAGCTGTCTAAAACCTTTTTAATACTTATATTTTCATGTTTTTAGTTCCTGGCTGCAAGTAGTAATAGAGCTTATGCTTGTTTTTCACTTTCAACTTCGTCTTATATATATATATATATATATATATATGAGAGGAAGGGGTAGTACCTGGATGTACATCTTAAATACAGTTTTAATTTCCGGGAAACCATTAACGACCAGGCAATCAGTAATGAGTAAGGTCATACAAGAGTTCAAATTATTAAGGTGGCGACTAACCTGTAACGTGACGTTGTAATGTAATGCCCGTGGAGAGTGTTATATTTCAAGTTTTCCCATGTATCTCCACAATTGCTCATTTTGAATGCTCGGCTTAAAAGGTGATCCATCTCCGTCTGCTCAGTGATGCATTCATTGCTGCGAGTATCGTGTTCATTTTAATGTGATATAGCTACATAATTCTAAAGAGGAGGATGAAAAACATAAACGTCGATGGCAGACAAATCTATTGAGAGAGAGATGTCAGTGGTGGAGCGGCATTGAAGAATGTCCTGCAATACCAAGAAATGAGTGGACAATATAAAAACTTCGTTCGAATGTCTTCTAGAATATTTTATACGTTCGTAGCTCAATAGTACCAAGAACTAAAAAAAAAAGACAGTGCACTTTCAGGAGAGCTAAATCTGCGACCGAACGATAATCAGTTACATCAGTTAAAAATTATAACTTATTGGGGGACCACTCCATTAAATTTGTATTATTTATAGTAATTATTGCTATTAGTTTACGCTCGTGTGTACGCTATAAATAATAATTAATAATAACATAATGGTTAAGGGAAAATAATAAATTAATAGTAAAAATCTGACACACAATAAACTCGTCAAGGCATTACGACGGTTGTTGGATGAATGGAATGAGAACAGTCAGAGCGAACGTGTTGTGACCTGCACTGACTTTTAAGATGTGACATGAAACTCGAATTTTGTAATTATTTTGATTATTATACTGTTTAACCCTTTGAGGGGCGCCGTTTGCAGAGTGCAAACGCTTAAATCTAGTCTTTTTTTTAACTTGAATTCAATGTATTCCAGTTAACTGAGCAGATAAATGGCTAGTACTGCCATCTGTTATCAGTTTAAAGAAGTAAAAACATTTTGCAACCTTTAATTGGAAATTTTTTCAAGATTCTTTAGGTTAAAAAAAGTCGGAAAAAAATCCACACCGTGGAAACAATGATGGTTTTTGCCCCTGAAAGGGTTAACTCTAAAAAAATATAATTTTCTGATTTCATAATTTCGAAACAACATTAATTAGGTCCCATGCACATTTATAAGTGAATTTATTTTATTTTGTAAATCTTAAATTATCTATATGCTGAAAATCATTCCTGTGGTTTTTCGTACCGGTTTTCCTGGAAGAAGGGAATGTGCCTCCCGTAGGCAATTAAGTGTGACCTGTAACAGTACGGATAGTACACAAGGTCATTTTCACAAGAAGGGAGAATTTCTTGCCACCCTCACGGTCATTAAGAGGACATAGTTCCTCCATAGCAACGTCCCAGCAACCTTCTTTTAACCAATCATATAGCTGAAAGGTGTTAATTGTTCTAGAACAGCGGTTCCCAACCGGTGGGTCGCGGAAGGGTTACAGGTGGGTCGCGACTCGATCCTAAAACTATTAAAATGGTCTTTGTGTACTTTTATAATTGTTGTTTTTATCTTCACCGAGGAACACTTGTTAGTGAGTATGAAACCATATGTTGCATATATTGCAAACATATATCTATTATTAAATAAATAACTGTTTTGCTACAAAGTGCTTATATTTTGTCAATCATTTTAAATCAGAACACAGATTGTTTATCAATAATCAATCTGTATCTTCAAAAAAGCATATATATATATATATATATATATATATATATATATATATATATATGATGGTAAATTATATATTCATAAGGAAGGGGTACGATACAAATAAGGTTTTTACTCCACCATGGACCGATGGACCGTGGAGGTATTCCGATAAGGAAAGGTGGGTCGCCAGCTGAAAAAGGTTGAGAACCACTGTTCTAGAACATTATCTGACTTCTGCGTTTTCGGTGCTGGGAAGATTTTTAACGGTTTCTTGAGTAGTTGAAAAAAAAGCCGCGACTGAGATATTGCTCGAAGTTGCCGCTCTTCAGCCCTAGTCGCCATTTTTTTACGCTGAGGTATCTCAATTTCTGGTCTGCTTTTGGACCAAGTTTAGTAAAACAATGGGATCAGATCATCAATCTACAATGAGGGTGGTGGTAAGTAATATTAATTTGTAATATATTTTATTAGGCGAGAGCGCATAATAATTAATATATGTAGCTAGGTTTTATTATGTTTTCAAATATTTCCTTAAAGTATGTAGATAATTATTATTTTGTTTCTGTGCAAATTGTAACTAACGATAAAATTAATTTTAAATAAGAAAAGAAATTAAATGCTAATATTATTTATTTAAATTGAGTTTGTTTGTCTAATTATCTCTGTTGGCGCCACCTGTCTTCTCTCATGGCGCGTCCTGACCACCCCCGCAATAAGGGCTCCCTCTGTCGCCCTACCCCATGTACTACTCAGTTCTCGATACGCCTCCAAGGCACTCACAGCGCGTCTTAGCGCAAGCTTATTATTGTTGTTCAGCCGTCAAGGCACTTGCAGCGCATCATAGCACATTTATATAATTGTTTACCTGCCGCCAAGGCATTTGTAGCGCGTCATAGCGCATTCTCTTTTTCAATAAACTGTTGTTTTTGTTTTTAATATACAGTCCACGCTCAATTTATTCAGGCACCATGCATGTCATTTACATTCTGGTCCGATCTTCACGGAGCCTATTCAGTGAATGTATGAGTTTGGAATACCAACTCTACTATTAAATTTGTGTTGAAAGTCCCACAACAAGTTTGGATTAACTTTGTATCTCAGTTCGTGCGAAATCTTCCTATTGAATAACACCTATCAGCGCCAACCACGCCCAAGAACAAGGTAGGACATTCTTTGAATTTTGTATTTAGTGTAATCATTACATAAAAAAATGGATGAACTTGAAAAATTGAAGAAAAAACGAGCTTCTATAAGAACAAGTGTAACCAAAATAATTACTAAAATTGAAAATTTAATTGTTTCTGAAAATAAAGAAGTTGATGAATTTAAAGAAATATTAGAGCAGTTAAATAATAAGGAAGAATCTTTAAAATCACTCAATGCGAGTATAGAAAATTTAATATCGGTTCCAAATGATTATGAATTCGAAATTAATGCAAGTGAGGAGTACAACGATAACATAACTAGAATTAAGTTCAAGTTACAATCACAAATTAAAAAATTAAGTAACGTTTCAGTAATTCCTGGTTCGAATTCTACTGTTCAGAATATAACAACTAACATAAAACTACCGGAGATTCCACTTCCGAAATTCTCCGGAAAGTATGAAGAATGGAGTTCATTCAAAACACAGTTTAACAATATTATTGCGTCAAATGAACATCTTTTACCAGCACAGAAATTACACTATTTAAATGCTGCTTTAACAGGTGAAGCAAAGAACTTACAAACGCCAGATGATACATTTTCATCGTTATTTCAGGCTTTAGAAGAGAGATATGAGAATACCCGAGCTATAGTAGAAATTCACATCAATGCAATTTTGGAAGCAGAAAACATTACGCACGATTCTGCTAAACATTTGCGAAGCCTTATAGATAATGTAAAGAAAAATATTCGCGCATTAAAAGTATTAGAATTCGACAGAAATAATCTCTCCGATGCTTTAATCTTAAATATTGTTTTGAAAAAACTCGATAAGGAGACTCGCAAAGAATATGAATTAAGCATAAGTTCAAACGAGGTGCCTAAACTTGACGATTTACTTCTGTACTTAGAAAAGCGGTCTCAAATGTTAGAAAACATTAAGAAAAACACTTCTGTGAAGCCTAAGATTTATCAAGATCACAACAGTCAATCTAAAAACTTTTTCATCAAATCTAATGGTTCCAACAGTTTATGTATTTCATGCAAGGCAAATCATCCAATTTACAAGTGTGAGTCTTTTTTGAAATTAACTGCTTTACAAAGATTTGATCTTGTTAAAAAGCATTCGCTATGCATTAATTCCTTCGGAAAACATTCAGTCGCATCTTGCAGATCCCAGCATACATGCAGATTCTGCTCGAAACGTCACAATTCTTTGCTGTGTCGGGGTGAGGAGGAATTTTCGAAACCCTCTCAGTCCCTCACCCCAGTTGAACTCTTGACCTCAGTCCCCTCGCCAGGCGAGAGGAATGTTCTGAACCCCAGTGTGGGGGAGGAAGCTATGTCTCTCCACTCAACGCACGGATCAATTCAGCGTTCTACGATTTTGCTCGCAACTGCTGAAGTGTTTGTTAAAAATAAGTTCAGGGAAAGAAATAAAATCAAGGCAATTCTGGATTGCGTTAGCCAAGCAAATTAGATAACCTTTGAATGCGCATCTGCACTTGGTTTAAAAAAGGAGAGAGCTCACTCTTCGATTATAGGAATTAATGATAATTCACAATCCATTAAGCACCAAATTCATGGTGTTATATCAAATAAAAATGAAGAATTTGAGCATGATGCCCATTTTATGCTTGTTCCGAAAATCACATCTTTGATTCCATCCACAGTTTTAGATGTATCAAAACTTCAATTTCCAGATAACATTGAACTCGCAGATATTAACTTCTACAAACCTTCTAAAATACAAATGTTAATTGGTGCAATTTCCAGATAACATTGAACTCGCAGATATTAACTTCTACAAACCTTCTAAAATACAAATGTTAATTGGTGCGGAACTGTTCTTTAGAATTTTAAAGGGAGGTCAAATTCAAATTAGTGACTCCATACTATTGCAAAACTCCGCATTTGGGTATATAGTTTCAGGAAACATACCTTGTTCTCGACCTACACCACACTGTTTGTTACTAACAGAACAAGAAAACCTTGATCAATTAATGATCAAATTTTGGGAACTAGATTCGGTCGAAGGAAAATATATTAAATCAAATGAAGAATTGTTTTGCGAAGACCACTTTCAAAAGACGCATAAGAGGCATGAAACAGGAAAATACATTGTCCAAATGCCACTGAAAGATGATCCTGGGATATTGGGTGAATCCAAAGACGCAGCTATCAAGAAACTGAATGCACTTTGGAATAGATTATCAAGACAACCTCAACTAAGAGATTTATATGTGCAATTTATGCAGGAATATATTGCTTTAGGGCACATGGAAATTGTCTATTAAACTTATGAACCTCCAATTACATACTATATTCCTCATCACAGTGTTTTCCGTCCAGAAAAAACTACTACCAAATTAAGAGTTGTTTACAACGCCTCGGCCCCTTCTTCGAATGGCAGTTCGCTAAATTCACTCCAAATGAACGGTGGTGTAATTCAAGAAGATCTCTTCTCTATACTATTGAGGTTTCGGAAACACCGCATCGCATTTGTTGCAGATATAGAAAAAATGTTCAGGATGATTTTTATCGATCCATCCCAAAGAGACCTCCAACGCATCGTTTGGAAGGACTGCCCTAATGGGCTAGTAAAAATTTATAAGTTATGTACTGTTACCTATGGCACAACAAGTGCTCTGTATCTCGCAACTAGAACACTCAAGCAATTAGCGCTTGATGAAGCTGAAAGATTTCCTGTTGCTGCCCCAGTTGTACACGCCGATTTTTATGTTGATGACATCCTCTCCGGCGCAACTGATATAGAGTCTGCCTCAGCTTTACAAAGAGAGTTAATTGAATTGTTACTCTCAGGTGGTATGAAGCTTCATAAGTGGGCTTCTAATGAACAGTCTCTGATCAACCCTGTAGCACACGAAACCAAGGAATATGTATTTCATGACTCTTCAGAAGTAAAGGTGAAGACTTTAGGACTTTCCTGTGATCCCAAATGTGACATGTTTACATTTTCTGTGTCTCCTACAAGTAGCCCGTCCACTACTTGCACTAAACGCACTGTTCTATCTCATATAGCCAAATTGTTCGATCCACTAGGATTCTTAGGACCTTTTGTTACTAAGGCAAAAATGTTCATGCAGCAACTTTGGCTGTTGAAACTGAATTGGGATGACCCCTTACCTGAAAGTGAAACTTTAAAATGGAAATGTTTGTTATCTGAGTTGAACACAGTTAAACCCATAAGAGTTGACAGATATCTTTCTTGTGATGATGTAAAGGTACTGGAGTTACATGGCTTTGCTGATGCTTCAAACATGGCTTATGGAGCTGTTGTGTATGTAAGATCAGTTTCATATTCAAATCAAGTGAATATCAAGATATTGTGCAGTAAATCAAGAGTAGCTCCACTGAAATCAATCAGCATTCCCAGACTCGAATTGTGTGCAGCATTGCTTCTGTCGAAATTAGTTCGCAAATTGATTCACTCCACAAAGATGACATTTCAAAGAGTTGTTCTGTGGTCAGATTCGACAATTGCTTTAGCCTGGATTAGAACATCTCCTCATCTCCTGAAGACCTTCATCAGCAATCGCGTATCGCAGATCCAACAGGCTACCGAAGGATATCAGTGGTGTCACGTTCGCTCTACGGACAACCCGGCTGACCTGATTTCGAGGGGCATCAACCCTAACTCTTATTACAATGACATATGGTGGATTGGACCCACTTTTCTACATGATGAGGACTTTTCCCCTTGTGAACAGAACAGTGACTCTGCTAAAGTCTCCTCATCAGAGGAATTTATTTCAGAACTAAAGTCAACTTCAAACCAGACTCTATTGCTTACATCTGATAACAACTTAACTCATTCTATTATAAACTTAAGCAGTAATTTTAATACTAATCTACGTGTTTTAAGTTTTGTTTTCAGAGTTTGCTTCAATGCCCAACACCCTGGTGAGAAACGTTCTGGTTCCCTTTCTGCTGCTGAAAGGGATATTGCCCAGCAGCTTCTTATAAAGTCTGTCCAAGAGATTGACTGTTCATTTGAAATGGTTATTATTCTATTGAAGAAATATTATTTATGTTTCGAAAGCAACTTTATTTTTTATAAGGGTTAATGCAATGGTTTTAATCAAAGAAGATAATCTTCCCGCTCTGAAATGGTTGTTAGGAAGAATTCAAGATGTGATCTTGGGTAAAGATGGAAAGGTAAGAGTTGTCGTAGTTAAAACTAAAACAGGAATATTCAAAGGACCAGTGTCAAAAATCGCAATCTTACCATTCGAAGATAACAAAATTTAAAATATTTCATTTATTTCCAACATATATTTGTTATAATTTTATAGTGTATATTATTATCAATTTTGCATACCTGCCTATAGGAAAGTTATGCTTGTAAATTTTATTTGTGTATTTTAGTGTAAGTTCATTTTGTGTATTTTTGTATAAAAATTGTTCTTTATTATTTTTTTCAAATTATATTTGTATTATGTTTTGAAATGTTATTTCAACGTGGGGCGAGATGTTGGCGCCACCTGTCTTCTCTCATGGCTCGTCCTGACCACCCCCGCAATAAGGGCGCCCTCTGTCGCACTACCCTATGTACTACTCAGTTGTCGATACGCCTCCAAGGCACTCACAGCGCGTCTTAGCGCAAGCTTATTATTGTTGCTCAGCCGTCAATGCACTTGCAGCGCGTCATAGCGCATTTATATAATTGTTTACCTGCCGCCAAGGCATTTGCAGCGCGTCATAGCGCATTCTCTTTTTTCAATAAACTGTTGTTTTTGTTTTTAATATACAGTCCACGCTCAATTTATTCAGGCACCATGCATGCCATTTACAATCTCAGACATGTGTAAGAATATGTTTTCTCCAATTAACAATTTTAAAAAGTGCCACTATACGATCATCTGTATCATAACATGTTATAATTCCACATAATATAAGATAACAAAGGGATTCGGGAAAAAAATCGGTAGTCTATTGGAGCACGATTGCATGACTTGTCGCTCTCTTTCAGGTACTAACTACCGAAAGCTAGTGTAACATGACATTGCGACATTTTGTTACAAATCAGACATTGCATTTAGATTGCGTTCAATAATTTCAGAACACGCATGTGTTCGTTTCGTCAGGAACATGGCAATGAGTTTCCACTGAGGCGGTGTTATACAGGGTGCCCACCTATATTCGTTACACCCCCCGCCCTTAACTTCTGAACGATGACAGCTTAGGCCATAAAGTTGGTGTCTGGGTATAGTAAAAAGGCTATACGCTACTCGATGAGATAAATTACAACGCCATCTATCGGCCAATTTTGGATTTTTATCTCGAAAACGGTACGAGATGCCGAAAAAAAGTCAATTACAAAGTTGTTCAGCATCATCGATTTAGTAAGAAAAGATACCTTGCGAACATTAATAGTGAAAATAGAATATAGAAAATGAACATTTGCTTGGTGACGATTTCGAAAATTGTCAAGTTATAAAGTGTGGATGTTGCTCAGTGTGCAGCGAGAAATCCAGTCCAAAGTGCAAATGTCTATAGTGGCTAATAGAGAGCATTTTCAGCAACGTAAATGAATGATCTTGAAGATAGGGAAGTGTCTCAGTTTCTTTCTTCCACTCTTTATGACATGACAATTTTCGATATCGTGACCAAAGAAATGTTCATTTTCTACATTCTTTTTTAAGTATTAATGTGCGCAAGGTGTCTTTTCTTACTAAATCGATAATGCTCAACAACTTTGTATTTGACTTTTTCCTGTATCTTGTAGTGTTGTTGAGATAAAAACGCTAATTCCAAAATTTGCCGATAGCTGGCGTTGTATGTTGTCTCATCGATTAGCGCATAGCCTTTTTACTATACCTACGCACCAACTTTATGGCCTAAGCTGTCACCGTTTAGATGTTAAGGGCGGTGTAACGGATATAGGTGGGAACCCTGTAGAATGGTGTGAATTTGAAAGTAATAGTGAAATGACGTTAGAATGCACTTACGCTGAAGTCACTCGACGGTAGAAAAGAGTTTCTTCTCCAGCAGCAACGATAATGTCATTCAGAAGACGAGTTATAAAGTATAATTTTAAATTCCATCTCCTGGATGCTCTGTTCCGGAAGATGAAATTCCCTCTTAAGATAATGGAAATTGAACGCTTTCGATGCTTTAAATTTTCTTTAACTTTGGAACAGGACCAGGCTGAAGTGAAGAGATGACTGTGTTACTTAGTTTCCAACGAATATATTATTTTTTTATATTTTATTTTATTTTAACTGGATCCTCATAAAGTTATGAGAGGGCGAACTGAAAAATGATTGAATAGGAAACATGATACGAAAGAATTCTCATGAGTGGTAGAGAAAGTTGTCGAAATTCAATGGCATACGGCCATCTACGTTTGAGAGCATGGTCAAATGCCAAAAAATTGAAATTCCGACTAAATACCAATATATTAAAATACAAACACTCGTAAAAAATCGAATAGATATTAATGCAATTCACAATGGTTGAAATCCTAACTCCTGATTGGTTCATGAAACTAGCTTCAGGATCCGACCATTTCATTTACCTCAAATCCGAGATCTGTTTGTTTTCAATTTTTATTTGCTTTTGAAACAAGATTCCGAATCAAATTTAGATAATCGTCCAATTTATTTCCCTAACGTTTATTAGCTTGGCTTATTAAATTATTCCTTGTGTACACTTCCATTTCGTTAATGATGTAAACCGTCTCAATAATATTTTGTTTTTCGCACATGAACAAACGAATCATCTTCTTGCCCCCTATTTATTCTTTCCTGTCCCTGTTATTTTCTTTCTTATGACCGTTTAAGACAGGGATTCCCAACGGGGTCCAGGTGGACATGACAGGGGTCGATTGGGTCGATTGAGGGTCGATGATATTTTTTTTTGTTTTAAAATTTAATATAATTTTTTATGAATGTATTTATGAGATAATAATATCCGTTTTAATATGCATAAATACAGATTTGCATAGGGTGGAGTGATCCACACATCTAAATTGGAATGTCATGAAGCATATTTATTTGCGTCGAATGCCGCCGTCGTGTTTCATTTGTGTACCAATTGTGAGCAGAACTGGGGAAATCCACTGGGGGGACCTTAAGGGGGGAGATCACCATAAAAACTTCAAAAAACTCAATCTTTTATTATGGTTTAATTTTAAAGAATGGATACAATACATTACAATATATTTGCCTGAAAAAAAATATGGGAAATATGGTAATTATTTTAGGTGTAGATTTGAGTACAGCCTATGGCTAGAATATACATAAATAATCTATATATATAAAACAGTTCCGTAACTGACTCACTGACTCACTGACATACAACGCACAGACCAAACCGCTGGACCTAAAGGGCTGAAATTTTGCATGGCGATTATTCTTATAGTGTAGGGGTGCACTAAGAAATATTTTTGAAAAATTCTTCTTAGATTTTTTTAAATTAAATTTTTAAGCTATTTTTGTAACTATTTTTAAGTTTGCATTTAAAATAATAATTTTAGAGTTATAAAATTTATATCACGAAAAAGATCCTAAAAATTCCTTTAAAATGAAATCTTTTTAGAATCTTTACCTCGATTTTCTGATTTTTGGTGAATTTTTGAAGATTAATTTTTAGAATTTAATTTATTAAATGTTTATCACGCGATTTATAAATTTATTGTCACGTGCATAACAACTAAATAGACAAAAAAATATTCTTTTTCTTTCTAATGCAGCAGACAATTGGATATTATCCAAAAAAAATAAATATCCCTTACGATTTTTTTATAAATATATATATATATATATATATATATATATATATATATATATTACATCAATTGTATACATTGATCGTCGCATTTATTATAAATATATATATATATATTTTGGCATTAATTGCATACATTGACCGTTGTATTTAATTTCAATGTACTCCGTAGCGAAGCGCGGGTTTTCAGCTAGTTAATACATATATTTCTTATAGTTTAAAAAAAATGTGAGCGCAATGTATCGACCTACGATTCCTTATTCATAGAACATTAATTTCTTTTATATAAAATAATTCCTAATAATCTCTCAAAATTCTGGTTTTGTTTTTCAATAGATAAAGCTTTCTACAATTCACCCTGTTCATATTCTTAGTCAAATTGTTATCGTTAAGATTTTGATGGGGAATTATTAGTATTATAATTATGTTGTATGCTGTATATTATAGAGAAAATGTGAGGGGGTCAATGAAGAAAGTTTTTCTTTTAAAAGGGATCAATGTAGGAAAAAGTTTGGGAACCCCTGGTTTAAGGTAACCATGCATCATACTTAAAAAAGTCTGCAGTTGAGGGCTCGGTCCATGTATTGCAGTAATCAAAAACTTTCGTGCAGCGTCCTGTAACGTCCTCGTGCAATTAGGAAAATTTTACGTAATTTATGCAATAAGGGTTGCGTTCAGAAATTTTTCTTACTTCATTTTCTAATACATATAGACTAATGGAACGTGAAATCAGAAAATGTCTGAAGTGCTTTAAATCTCATTAGTTACCGTCTGTCTTGTAATCACTTGGGGTAAATTTCTAAACTAATCTAACAGTTTTCTAGATTTATTTTCGGTTGATGGATGATTATTTAATAATATCTTTTTTCACCGAACATTATACAACCTTATAAATGTCCTCAAAGTGGGTTGCTGTGAACTACAGACGTGTAATTACTAATTAACCGGTAACTTTTGGCAGGATTTTAACCAGCCCTCTTTCATGTTGTTTCTACCGATTTCAAGAACATGGTATGCTAACAAACATCGTATTTTTGATTCCTAATATTGATCCCCTGGAAATAAATGCAAATTTACAAATTTATAGAGACAATATAGTGCGTAAATTTACCATTAGCAATTTTTAAACTTCTACGTGCAAGGGTTTTGTCTCTTTACTGTACATGAATTGAAACTAATTTGCGATTTTCATAATTAATCTGAGTACTGAGCCCTCGAGGCAGATTTTGTACACTTACAGTCTGCTCTCTGAATTTGTATCTCGTAATATGAAAATACCTCGGAGAATATAACGTTACAATTATGGCGTAACAAAAAAAAAGATAAACGTAAATTAAGTGATCGACATCGCTTTTCTACTTCAATAAGGCTTAATGTATTACTTTGTAAATTCACGTTTGTCTAACCAGTTCATTTTAAGTTCCTTATCCTATCAGAAAAATTCTTCTGAAACTATCCTACAACAAACTTTTCACTCTAGTCTCGCAACACGAAGAAGCTGCACGCCGGTTGCTGAAACGGAAGGTTGGTCTGCGCATGTTACGATTTAACCAGTGCGCCACGAGCTGTGTTCGGGTAGGAGAAAAACTTAGTGATTCTTTTCCGTGATGTACGTTTTCCTTTCGAATGGACATTTAGCATGGAGTTTTTCTATTTTCACAATAGATGGGGCTATTTTTCCGTCATTTATTTCATTTGCAGGGGTGTAGAGAGTTCTAAAGGCGCGAACTGGAGTTAAAGTGTTTCGCCCTGTTAGTCGGAATTTGTAATAACCGCTGTGTCCTTTTTATTGAATTTTATTCCAAAATTTTGCTTTTGCAAAAGGTTGATTTGCAATGTCTGATTCTTGACTCCGATGAAGAGTACCATTCAGGTTCTTCAAGCGACGACATGAGACACGAGTTTATTTTAAAAAGTGTGATGTGGGCTTGTGTGCAGTGCCATATTTTTGTATATATCATACTTTGAAGGATTTGTGATATTTGCATATTCAAATATTCAAAATTCGCATATTCCAAATCATGTATTATTTAACATTAGTTTATATTATTTAGCTTAAAATTGCCATGTCATTTGATTTACTTTTCTAAAATTGAAAAATTTTTACTAAAATATCCATTAATTTTTCCGTTTGTCAAATAATTAATTACAGTAGTTATTTCATTTAAAATTTTTTATTTTTAAAAAATAACCATTTTCCGACCTTTTTATTGATATAATGCGTTTAATTTAGCAGGGGAAAATTTTTCATTTTTAGGTGAATTTTTTTCAAATAAATGTCACAGGTAAGAGGTTAATTATACAACGGAGACGAGTCGAGATGTATTATTTTTCCACCAGAAGTGATTGGAATGAACCATGTCAACACTTCAAATCCCAATCTATCAAGCAAATCAAGTTAGTGCATTAAACAGCTTATGGCCAGGAATAGGATTTAATAACTGGCGGCTAGACGGAGTAGAAATTCGTCATTGAATCTGGGAAATTAATAAGAATTTAAATAAAGGATTTAGATGAAACTAATTGTCCTTAATTCCACAGGCCTAAGATTGTTCTGACTGCATATTTTAAGAGGGGAACGAATTAATAGGGAGTACGAGTTCTACGCTCGTCATATATATATATATATATATATATATATATATACAGGGCTAGATTTCAGGCGAAACGCTCCGGAACGGCGTTCCTGTACCCCTGTATTTAAATACCTCTCTTTATCAATAAGTAGGAATACCCCCCACACACCCAGGAAGGTTACCGTTCCCGCATATATATATATATATATATATATATATATATATATATATATATATATATATATATATATATATATATGTATGTATGTATTTATATATATACAAGGTGCGTTCCATTAGTAATGCGACCAAATTTATAAAAAAAACATTTATTGGACATATTCGTACAATTAGTTAAAAATCTTCAAAATAGCATCCTCCTACGTCGATACATTTATGGAGGCGGTGTTTCCAGGCCTGGACGGCATCATGGAAGGCTTTTTCCGGGAGGTCCTTTATAGCCGATGTAACATGAGCCTGGATGTTTTCAATCGTGTCCCAATGTTTCCCTTTCAGGGCTCCTTTTAAGCGAGGAAACAAAAAAAAGTCTGTAGGAGCCAGGTCAGGCTGGGGAACCAGTGGGGTGTGTGTCCTGGCCAGGAAATCTTTGACAACGAAGGTACTGTGGCTTGACGCGTTATCGTGATGAAGTTTACATTGCGTCCTTGATGTCACTTCGGCATTGCGCGACCCTCCTTTTCAGTCTTTTCAGCACTTCAAAGTAAAAAGCTACACTGACAGTGGTCCCGGTAGGTACGAATTCGTGGTGGACAATGCCTCTGGCATCAAAGAAGAAAATAAGCATGGTTTTGATCCTGGACTTGCTCATGCGTGCTTTCTTGGGCCGGGTGGACAATGGGGTGTGCCACTCTGAACTGTGCCTTTTTGTTTCCGGGTCATATTCAAAACATGACTCATCGGTGATAACTGAGTTTAAAAAATTAGGATCCTTTTCATACATTTCCAAGAGTTTTTGGCACCGGAGCACTCGCATGTCCTTTTGTTCGTCGGTCAACATTTTTGGGGCCAGTTTGGCACACACCTTTTTCATATTCACATTTTCGGTTACAATACGATAAACAGTTTTTTTGGCCTCTGTAGAATTTTTGATATCCATTGGAAGGCTCGACCGTTGGTCAGATTTCAAACAATCATGCACACGCTTCACATTTTCGTCGATTCGGGAGGTTGATGGACGTCTACTGCGGGGTTCGTCTGCGACATCCTCTCTGACTTCCTTTAACGACTTGTGCCATCGGTGATCTTGTGATTTGGACAAGCTATCACTCCCAAAGGCTTGCTGAATTAATAGAAACGTTTCGGTTGCGGACTTCCCAAGTTTACCGCAAAATTTGATAGCGTAACGTTACTCCGTTAAAAGACCCATCGCGCCGTGTTACATTAAGCTCAAAACGGGCTTCCTAAAACGCACGTCCTGACTTTCCAGCAAATCGGAACCGACTGAGAATGGGTGCGTTATGAAGCTAACACCCCCCTCCACCTATCCCAACAGGTTAGAGGGCGTTGCGGTGTATAGTCACGTCTGAAAAAAATTAGTCGCATTACTTATGGAACGCACCCTGTATATACATACATATATATGTATATATAGTATATAGATATATTATATATATTATAATATATATATATATATATATATATATATATATATATATGTATATATATTGCGATATTCCCAGAATGTGTAGGAATAGAAACGGCCAGCGCTTGTGCGGAGATTTGAATCAGGGACCTCTCGCTCCGTAGTGTGATAGTCCGATACTCCGTAGTCCGATGCGATAACCATTCAGCCACAGAGTCCTTGAGAAAAAGCTCTTATGAAGGGGGCATAACGTTTTTTCGTTACGTGACGATTCCTGCCAGTTCACTCTACTGTAAGATGCGTAAAATAACTTCGTTCCAAAAAAAGGTCGTTTTCATTTTAGCTGCCAAACTTTAATTATTTTTTAAAGCAGCACATAACACAAACATATAAAATAATTGAAAATACAACTAAGTGGCCATATGCAACTCCTCACGTCAGACAACATCTCTGTTTCTTATCTCTCCACCAACACTCGAGTGGAGTTCAGTTGTTCCTTCCCAGTCCTTACAGACGGGGTACCGAAAACTTTTAAAAGATGGGGTATTGAAACTAGTGAAGCTGTGACGTCAGGTAGGGGTAAAAGATCTCAGTTCGATATATTTTGTCAACCAGGTGCATTTTCTATATTTCAGCGCTTTTTTAGTGTGCAGCGTAAGTCGAGTAAAATAAATAAATAATAAAATTTTGCCACTTAATTGCCGTTATACTTTTTATTTGCCATTTCTTAAGGCTGCTATGTATTAACCCCATTGGATTCGCTCACCTCAGTGTTAACCTATGTAGAAAATTTGCCCAGGGATTGCCGACTTAGATTCAAAGATTTTTTTAAAAAATTGTACTCCGTCATAGAGAAAGAAATTTTACATTTGTGTACATTTTTCGTTTAAATAAATGCAATTAATACTTTAAAATTTAAATTATTTGGGGAAAATCTGGTATGGGGTGATTTAAACGCTCAAAAATTCCTTCGGTGGACGAAATTTAGGAAATGAATCCTCTAGCGCTTTGAGGGAAAGTTCCGGCTTTCTGACAATACCAATTTTATTTGATTATCAGCATTTATGTACCTGTAAATAAATGACCAAAATATATTTTAAATAAAAAATTGGGGGGGGCAGCGCTTAACCCCCCTATAGAGAGAGAGCCATTACAATCCATCGAAATGTCAATCCTAAGGGGTGAGGAATTCTCGAACTGTAAAATGGACTCCTCCCACTTACAAGAGTCTGCAAGAAGAGGAAAAGGGAAATACGATTTTTTTTCTTTGTACATAGCAGCCTTAAATCAGTTAGGTTAAGAAATAGATTCATGTTTTCAAGGTTTTAAGGAAGGTCAATTATGGTCGTTTCTAAGCGAGATTTAACCACGGTGATGCGCATTAAAATTTCCATGACTATCACTGTATTGAAAACATCCATTTCCTGCAGGAAGCAACAAAAGCATTGTGAAGTAGCTCAAATCTTTTCTCCATAGGACCTCCACAAGAAGGATAGAAACAACTGAGTACATTCTCCTAGCCCTCAAAGTCAAACTTTTCTAGCCATAATCGCATGTTTAACAATAACGATCATGACAATAAAATAACAGAAACAGGAAACAACAAAAGGAGGAAAGTGAACTACAATCCGACAGCGTGTGATTAAAAACAAAAATTAAAAGACAAATTTACGTAAAATATACGTAATTATCTTGAAGAGTTAGTAATTGAAATAGATGTCACTAAAACGGTTGAGGGCAAAAACGATCCATATCCGTCAGTGGATGCTTCCCACCTCCTTGATGTAAATATCTGCTTGTGGATTTTTGATAGACTATAAGTATCTAGCTTGCGTAATTAAATACTCCCCTCAATGCATTTCTCTGGTAAATCTATACTAATATATAAAGAGAGAGAGAGGATTTTGTACGTGGAGGGTAATCTCCGGAATCACTGCACCTATTTGAAAAATTCTTTCACTATTTGAAAGGTACATTATTCCAGATGGACATAGGCTATATATTATGTATATCTGATCAGTAGAAAGAAAGTTAGGGGCCTAAATGTTGAGCTGATGCTTCACCTTTACATCAACCATAGTCAAGTAACTATAGTAACATATCAAACTACATTTTCATTTATTATCAGTTTAACATTTGAATTTTCTTTGTCAACCATAGTCAAGTAACCATAGCAACACATCAAACTACATTTTCATTTATTATCGGTAAAACATTTAATATTTTAAAGTTTCAAGTGGAGGAGGTATTGAGAAATACAAAAAGGATTTTTGAAATTGGAAACGTTTAAGGGTTTATTGAAGAAAATTACATTTGGAACTACGCTTTTTATTTTACATTTAAGGTAAAAAAAAATTACAATTTATTGGCTATCAACTGGAAATTTATTGGGATAATATTACAGAACTTTATTTAACTTATAAACTTTATGTTTTTGAATTTATCTACAATTTCATGCACAATTTGCGTAAATCGAACTTGAATTATTGAACTTTATTAAAAAATCAGTGTGTTTCATTAAAACTGTGAAATTTATTGATTATTTCGTATAGGCCTATGTTTGTTCCTTTATAAGTGAAAAAGTATTTCTTCGATTGAGCTGAAATTTTGTATAGATGTAGTTGATAGTTCAGATTAAAACATAGGCATATTATTTTTTGAAAGTTGGGCCCCGGAGTTTTTTTAATTAATGTTTTAATGATTTTGCTCCTAAAAGTGGCTTATTTCGACAGCTTCCGCGGCTGTCGTCGCTGACAGCGAGACTATGGGGCCGAATCATATCAAAATCGGCATGCGGGTGGCCCCGGACACAATTCAGTGCCTGACGTTACAGTTTTCAATAAAAATTTCTTTTGCCATCACCATCAACAAATCCCAAGGTCAAACATACAAATATATTGGACTTGACTTACGGAAAGATTGCTTTACTCATGGACAATTATATGTTGGTCTCTCTAGGTCAGGAAATGCGGAGAATCAATTTTTTTTTTAAATCTCAGAAAAACGAAACAAAAAATGTGGTATACCATGAATTTTTAAATTAAATTATACCTACCTAATATCTACTTAAGATAGATAATTGTTCAACCCGGACAAAGTCGGGACGGGTCGCTAGTTGATAATAATTTTAATAGAGTAATCCGAATTTGAAATATTTTACTTTACTAAGCAGATATATAAGGTATTCATACAAAATACAGTTTGCGAACTTGATTAACACGAAAATTCTAGTTGTGATGTAAAGAATTAAGATAGAAAAAGGCATTTTTGAGTTTTATCATATCTCTGGCTATATGTGGGTTTAAAGGTATTAAGTACATTACATCTGTAATTTATTTTCTCTCTGTTTACTAAAAGTGGAAAATTCAAATAACAAAATGAGAAAAATCTAATTTACATCCTTAATAAACTTGTTGTTCTTTCAGAGATACTTTTTGCGATGTTTTTTATTTATTTTACGTGTCGTAGAATAACTACATTTAGCCCGAATTTCAACTTTCCATTAAAATGGTACAAGATAAGAGAGTAAAAATGACTTTTTGTCGGTTAACCGGAAGAAGAAAAATTTTCAAGTGAAAACTTTACGATAAGCTTCATTTTATTTGTAAAATTCTCTAAAATGTATGCATTTTAAAAAATTATAAAAAATGAAGTTTTATGTATTGTATTTAACTCTCCTTTTGGCCAAAACACTTTCAAATTTGATATTAGTTCTGTTTTGTCACGTAAAATGAATTAATTCTTTTTTTACCAAAAAAGAGATCTTATTCAAAGTGAAACTTTAAAATTCTTGTGTGCATTACACATCGTTCTACTATCAAAATTATACTATTAATCTGTAAGCAGTTCAGACTTCTGTACGCACTGGAGTGGCCGATATTGGCTTCCATTTATAAACTTCCATTTATAGCTTAGGATTACTAATTAATGCTTTGATGGGCATTATGTAAATCAGTGATGTTCTTAGATCCCTGTGAAAGCAGTATTTAGGTGTAATCCATAAACCGCTGGACAATTTTCGAAAATTAATAGATTAAGTTCCACATACCATTTCTTAAAAGTTTGTAATTTCGGTAAATATTTAGAATTTAACATAGAGCTATTTCGAAATCGTCAAAATATGACGGCTAGATAGTAAATAAATGTACTAATACACAAATTATAGTCAATACATCATTGCCAAATGTTGAAAATCATAATAATGTGCATAATCACATTAATGTGTTTAAGTGGCCGCGTGCTTAGTGAGTATCTAAAGCCATATTTAAAAATGTCACTGAGCATGTGCAGAAAGCAATTTTATTTAAATTATAAATTATCGGTAATTAAACAGCGCGAAATAAACAATTTTCATCAGGTTTAATCTTATATTTCACAAACATAATTATCATAAAAATAAAAATGGCAGAGAGAGATCTAGAGAGACTCCTCGGAATAAACGTGTTTATCATTAAAACATGTCACTGAACATGCGAAGAAACAGTGACTTTCTAAAGACAGATTTAAACATGCCACTGAGCATGCGCAGAAACCAATTTATTTAATTGTAAATTCTCTCTAATTAATAGAAATTGAGGTTAAGAAAACCAAATTTGACAAATCTACAGATTACAATCTTTCGTTTAAGATCAAAATGAAGTAAATTGATGCAGTAGTTTTCTCTCACGGACTGCCCAAAAAGTCGACTTAGCAACTTAAATATATAGATACTGATTATGAGTCATTATAAAAGAAAGCAATTATATCAAAATGATATAAAATAGAATGCCAATCTTTCAAAACCTACTGTACATAAACTATCAATACCTGTAATAAAAACAAATAATTGTAAATTTTTGTGTAGATCAATGTAGAGGCGAAGAAGAAATTCCGCAGTCAAAATCGTGTTAATAAATACGACATTGATGGACGTTTGCTATCGACAAATTAATTACCTTCCTCTAAATTGTCAGTTTTCAAAAAAATTTCTTTTGCCCAGATTTTCACTATTCAGACAGCTTATTGATCTTTTATCAGAATTAAAATCCAGACCATAAAAATTAAAACTATGCATTATGTACCAAGAAAAATATTGCAAATCTTTCTTATCCACAGAAAAAAAGAAAGTTTTAAATAGTTACGGTAATAGTACAACGCTGAGATTTTTTTATTGAAACTACTAAAAAAAAACCAGTAATAATTCCTTTGATGCAACATAGTTTACTCTTTTTATTTTGTATTTTATTTTATTTTTTGTTTTTTATCCCTTGAAGTCATATTTAATGTATACTTAGTATTTACTTACTTTTCTGAAGATTATTTTTTCGAGAGATAAAAACTTGGTTTAGCCGGCATCTTTCATAAATCCTCTTATGTTTGGCAAGATATTATCAGTGTTTTCTTTTTATTTAATGTTAAATATTGTATTCACTGCACACAAGATTGACTTTTAATTTATGTTATGTAATATGATATTTTTCTACGTTGGGACTAATACGACCCGAGATGCCTGAAAAACTTAAACGACAAACAAATTATTATTGTATGATGGGGAATATTTCAAGATAATATCGACATTTTACATTCAATATCTACATTTCGGAGGGTTTCATTTTACTGAGGTACACAAAAGGGGTTAAAGGATAGTTTATTTTTTACGAGGAGGGGGGGGGGGACAGGCCATCGTACACACGTGACGAATCTGCGGACTAGGAAATTATGTCAAAAATTCATTAGGTTTAAAGATGATGCTCACAAAAACAGAGATAACTGACACTCGCAGAGAATCGACAAAATATAGCCACATTGTCTATTATCTTGTGACGTCACATGTTTTGTGCGGTTCCCACGATCTGCAAAGAGCCTTCCACAGTTGCAAGATTTAAAAAAACACAAGCCATGCGTACCCCTGCATTCTAAAATTCTGTGGGGGATTAAAAAAACGATACCAAAAAATGCCGCCAGAGTTTTTGGCCTGAAAGTAAATCTCAGGCATTGCGGTTTCTCTAGCAAGCTGTGGGGGTAACTGTTTGGAAAACAGAAGCGTCTCCCGTCACAGTCTTAAAGCTGTCTTTCTTAGCGATAGCTCTATGCGACTTTGTCACTGGAATGTAATAAAGTTTTGTCGTAAGAAGAGCTGTCGCCGCTAATCTGCCTGACCCCGGTTTTGGAAAACAATTTCTAAGAAGCCACGCCACCCGCGAAGATCTTAAGCGAGATATAGTCAGGGACTTGGTGTTTTTGGGGAGATTGTCATGTAACATCGAGCTAGGCAGACGTGTTTTTTGGAAGCTACTGTTGAGACCATGGGTCTGGGAGCGTACGCTGCGAATCTGCACTTAAATTAATTGAATATGTTGTAATGGTTTTACGTTTAATTTTTTTGTAAATATATTTCCTTGTTGAGTTTATGTTTAAAGAATTGGCCTTTTCATTATAATTAGGACTCTGTCTTTCTTGGTCATGAATTCAGTAATAGTAATTTTAAAACAAGCCTCAGAGAATTGCCTTAACAACCTATCGTGATGCCACAACCTGTTCTTTTTACCTGTACTTCTTGAAAGAGCCAAAAGACAGGCAACTTTAGGACTTAGCAAACAAACGTTAATTTCTTAAAAACTGGTACTTTCAAATCAACTTTAATTATGTAGAAGAATGGGGAAAAAGAGATAATTAGTAATGTGTGAAATAAATATTTTTCAGCATATTTTAGGCGTATTTCCATGGAAAAGAAGTGCGTCCTATACGCCGGCAAATACGGTAACGCGGCGCAATATTTTAAATTCCTACTTTAACCAATTCATTCGCAGGTTCTATGATGGTCGGAATTCACTGAATAATTATTCACTGGAAAATTCACCGAATTCAATATTATCTAATATTATACATTACTATCAGCATGGCCTTTTGATTTGATGAATAAATAAAAAAAATAGACGTACGACCGAAACTATAAAAGTTCTTTGATGTTTGAGAGAAGACATATGACCGCACAGAAATAAGTCGTGGAACCACATAGAAATAAGTCATGGGTTTATAAAATGCGGCTTATGGTTGAATAAGTAAATAAAATATAAAATATTTCTCACATACACAAGCATTCGTTGAAATCCCGAGATCATGGCATTTTAACGGGTTGGTTTTGCAGGCGTCGGACAATTTTTGTTTAATCAGAATTGAATAAAGATATGTGTGTGTTTCCGAAAATTATAGATTGAGAGGGAATCATGTTTTGTTTTCTGCCATAGCTAGCAAGGAAAAATTTATTCATTGACGGCAACAAAACTGTAATATGTAACTTAAATCTACGATTATTTAACTAAATATATTTTCCTTCTTATTTGGTCATACATGATTTATAATACTTGTTTATAAAATATGGTAATAAAAACAAATTAGATTTTCAGTGAGACTTGTTTAAAGGGGACTTAGTACCTTTAAACTTCCAAAAAATCGATTTTTCAAGTATATATTTTTTTAAATAGTTTAGAATGTTTAGAACGTTTAAAAAACCCACAACAAAATCGGGTAAAAATTACGCCTACAGCGATAAATAATAGAAATGTCAACAATGACTGTTCCTTAAATTCCAATGTAAGCAATCCATGTTTATGCTGGTTTCACTTTGGGAGTGGGAAGCACCATTGAATTTATTTGACGTCCAGTCACTCTGCTGAGCTCCATGTTTTTCTTTTTCACCCAGCAGAAACAAATGTTCAACTCAACATAACTCTAAATCAAACCACATTTTGTTTATGCATGTTTTTCATGGTAATAGCTTGCTGTTTATGAGTGTTCTGTTCACAGTGTGTGTTTTTTAAGCATCTGACATATTTATTCCACAATAATAATTATTTTTGGTATTATATTCTTGTGAAATGTCTAGCAAAGGCTGCTCGTAAATCTACGGATTATCGTCGAGAGAAACGACGTTTTCATGGCAATCAGTTTACAAAAAAATATGTCAGGTAGTCTGTTCTAACGAAACTACCGCGGTTTATTAACGTAGGATTACTTATCGTTGCTTACCTCTTTCTTTTTTTTACAGATTTTCGTACTTTTCTGTTTAACTGTTTACTGCTACTGGGTTTGGCGCGCTGCCATAATTATAACTCGCGACGGACCCTGGTTTTTTTTCTTTCCGGAGGACCGTTATTGAGGAACGTAATCCTACGTTAAAATGAAGTATCGTCCCTAAATGTTTCTTGTGAATCTGCATCAGCAAACAAATTACGTTTAGAAAGTCGTGTGGACAAAGAAGTATGCATTTCCGATTAGTGTTAGGGATATATAATTATCAATGTATGGGATTACAGAGCTCACATTTTTTATTATGCATGTGGTATTACACGAGTAACGTCAGTTGAAAATTCAAAAATTAAATTAGATTTTAAATGTGCGGGGTCAAGTTTTCCTGTCTCGTCACTTGATTTGGTTCAAAATTACCGGACCGATGTTCTCCGAGGTAAAGCCAGACTTTAGACCTAGTGGTACTTCACCTTAAAGTGAAGCTGCTTACTACCCTTCGCCAAGGACCTACGATTTGAGGACCTAGGTCCTTTGGACTTGGTGTAGGCTTTCCTACACTACGGGGATTGGACACAACAACATATTTTAAATGTTATAATAGCAATCCCAGAATAACTGTCTGTAATTCTGGTGTATAAACAAGTATTATAAATTATATATTACCAAATAAGAAAAAAAATATAGTTTGTTAAATAATCGTAGATTTAAGTTACATATTGCAGTTTTGTTGCCGTCAATGAAAAATTTTTTTCTCACTAGCTATGGCAGTAAACAAAACTGATTATCTCTCAATCTATAATTTTCGATAATATATAATTTGTAATACTTGTTTATAAAATATGGTAATAAAAAACAAGTGTGATTTTCAGTGAGACTTGTTTTATTGTGAAATTAAAGAGCTCACATTTTTTATGATGCATGTGATATTACTCGAGCAACGTCCTTTGAACATTCAAATATTAAATTAGATTTTAAATGTGTAAGGTTTACACAAGGTTCGATTCACAATAATCGAACTTTTATGTCAATAAATCTAAAGAAGCCGCTTAAGATATGCTAATTGCGGCATACGCGGTTGGGGAAAATACCAAGCAGCTAGATTAAAGAAGGGTCGACGAAGTGTTGAGGAAGTGAGAGGAGGTGAAAGGAAGTGAGAGGAGGTGAAAGGAAGTGAAAGGAAGTGAAAGGAGTTTGCGAGCAGCCACTAGTGACGTTTTAGCTAGGTTGATGCTAACCTACGCGAGTTCTTGTTAGGCCCAAAGTTTACGTGACAGCACTGATGGTTGACTTTCACGTATTGTGAGTATTGCAAACTGTATTTTCTTTCAAAGTATCTATACGGGAATAATATCCCTTGCATGAATGTTATATATAATCACACTAGTAGTACGCTGTAGTTATGTTGAAAAGCAAATTTATGTGCAAAGCTTAAATAAACATTTTAATTTATTTATAACTGTGTTTGAATCTACTTCATTAGAGTGCTACTTCAAATTATATACACCCAAGTTAGGGTAGAAGTGCATTTTTTCTATAAATGTTATGATAGCAATCCCAGAACAATTGCCTGTAATATAATATCTAATAGAGAAGCATTCAACCTCTTAAGCACACTTCAGACATACCGCCACCCGTCATGCTAGGATATATAACAATCACCTTCATAATCGTCAAATTATATCATCTTCGTAGCGCTCCTGTGGATTGCTCTCAGATACGGGAGCAGACGGTAATTTCATAATTCCGTGCAGTGGATAGTACACACAATTTGCTTTCATAGCAAACCTTTCCAAGTATTTAATTGAGCTTGGGTTCCAGATAGTTAAGCTTTAAATTAATTCAAAGAGAGAGGTGGATCATTAACAATTTTTTATCCGTACTGCAACAAAGTGGAATGCCAATCTACCAGAATAATAAAATCTCCTATAAAATTAATTTTAAAAAAATTTATTAAATGTCGAATTCGGTAATGTTCTCCCCCAAAATGAGTAATTCACATTCTGGAAAAATAAAGCTCAAATTTAATATCTTCAGATTTGTTTAGTTACGAGATTTATGTACTAAAATATGAAGGCCAGAATCAAAGTATGTCCTTTTTTTTTTACTCATACCTTAAGCAAGTGGAAATAAATTTATTAAAAAAAACACTTACCGGGCGTTAAATTTGAACTTTATCTTAACGACCAGATTACTCCATCTTAAATGGTTTAGAGAAGTGAAAGGTAGCTAGATATAAACATTTTATATTGAATTTCGGAGAAAATTGATATTTTGCTTCACTTTTCCGCTTTCAAAAAAGTAAAATTCCCTTTAAACCAGTGGTTCCCAACCCGTAGAAATCTGTCGACGACTAAGCCAGAAATTGAACCATGCGCGGACCCCCCCCCCCCTCCCACAAACACCGACTTGAGGGAGGGACCTTCCGGTGGGTAATGGAGTATAGAATATCCCTCAAGCAAAAGGGATACAGGCTTAATGTACTCGCCTTTTGTTTCAACTTTGTTTTCAATCTTTAGAATTAGATAGCCTAAATCTCAGTCTGAAATCTATGTACAGCGGCTCCCAAAAGTGCTCGTACACTTACGAATTTCAATGAAATAGTGGTCTATCCATTAATTAAAATGAATATTTCAGAATGGGTATTTAATAATAAGATCTATAATCTATTCTTAACAAAACTGCATGAAATATTTTGAAAACATAGTAAAAATTTATTTTTAAGAAACCAGTAATCAAAAAGTAGCAAAAACTTTATCTCACAAAAGTCATCGTACACTGAAATATTTTCGGATAAATTCATAATTAACATTATCGTCTGGCGCTTTATTTTTATTTTTGAATTGTGGTGGCATTTAAAATATCGTTTGGCTTTAATTTTTGCTTACCTACTCCGTAATATTATATTTATTATTTAAAAATGGCTCGTAGTGGTAAAGAAACAATAAACAGCATTCGAAAATTGATTATTTTTCATCATAGTAGTGGTAAATCAGTTCGGAATATTGCTAAATTACTTAATTTATCAGATTCTACTGTGCAATATGTGAAAAAACGCTTTAAATAAGAAAACTGGATCGAAAACAAGGTAAGAAAAGGCCGTCCGGCAAAGTTAAAAAAACGTGATCAGAAATTTATAATTAGAAAATTTGTGAAAAATTCACGTTTGAGTGCTGTAAAATTTTCTGAAGAATTAAATGAAACATTTTCTACTTCAATTTCACCTGAAATTTTTTGACGAGTTCTCAGAACAGCTGGATTACGTGGGCGTTCTGGAAATAGAAAATTTTTTGTGAGTGACAAGAAAAAAAGTTTAGGCTTCCCTTCGCACTATTAATGATAAATAAACCCCAAACCTATTGGAATAATGTCTAATTTGCCGATGAACATTTTTGGAACTGATGGGCGTTGTATGGAGAAGAAAAAAATGAGGAACTTAATCCCAAGAACTTAGTAGGAACAGTTAAGCATGCCGGTG